>OY755212.1:25724476-26924476 GCA_963576765.1 Draba incana | reverse complement strand
ATATTTATAAAATCTTCACACCAAAATTCTTTTAATAAATTACGATCACAAATTTATATAAATCTAACAAATTAAAATTTTGAAATATAACATTAATCTACACAAGAAACAATTTCTCAATTAAATTTATAACTTTCATCCAAAATAATAATAATAATAATAATAATAATAATAATAATAATAATAATAATAATAATAATAATAATAATAACAATAATAATAATGATAAACAGCGTAAGTATCATATACATGATTTGCTATTTTTTATTATTATTTAATGTGTTTATATTGTTAATTTATTATTTAACTGCTACTGCATCCGCTGTCAACCAGTCGTAAATATTCCGCAAACGCATCAATTTTTAACTGCTGCACCAGTCGTTCAAATCGCTTATAAACACTTGAAACCGCAGCCTACCCGCTTTCGCAAACTCCCGCAACTGCAACCACAACTGCTGCGGCTACACCAGTCATGCTCTAAGTATAAGAGTTAGTAGATAACTAGTCTCGAACAAAACACCTACCAGCTCATTTAATTAAATCCAGCTCAGCATAAAAAGCGCACGCATCACTCCAATAGAGGGAAGGTTTAACTAGTACCCAATTAACTAGACCAGGTTCCATTTGTTTAATTAATAACATTTTCATCTTTAATTTCTTTAACTCTAAAAATTTGTACCGCACCGCACCACCGAATATTTGTTAATAATCAAATATAAAAAGTCATGATTTCCGAACAAGAGTCTCTCTTTGGTCTTTATAAATAACAGCGACCTATGTACACAGAACAAGAACTCATCAGTCTATTTCTTCCTCTCTCTTTGAAAGTTAATTAGTGAATAAAAAACCTCTTTAGAGCTAAGTGATCATATTCAAAGTGTGTTATGGAGAAAGTGAGAGAGATAGCGAGAGAAGGGAGGAGTGTTTGCGAACAAGACCCAAGAAGAGTCATTCATGCTTTCAAAGTTGGACTTGCTCTTGTTTTGGTCTCTTCCTTCTATCATTACAACCCTCTCCCTGGTCTCCCCGATTACTTTGGTATCAATACAATGTGGGCAATCATGACCGTCGTTGTTGTATTCGAATTCTCCGTAGGTTCGTCATGCGACCTAAGGGAGAATGCTTCTTCATAATTTTGCTGTGAAATTTGGCCATAAATTGTTAAATTGTACTAAAATTTTAGCTAAAATTGTTGATTTAAAATTAAGTATTTAAATTTGGTTTGGTGTTTACTTAGGGGCCACATTTTCGAAAGGACTAAATAGAGGAGTTGCAACATTAGTAGCCGGAGGGCTTGGATTTGGAGCTCATCAACTAGCAAGTTTGTCGGGTCGAACAGTAGAATCTTTTCTTCTCCTCATCTTTGTCTTTGTGCAAGGTAACCCTAATAGCACTTTTTTTAATTGGCAAGAAGTTTCAGTGTTTTGGTCCATATTTTTTAAGACCGAGATTAGTGGACATATAGATTTTAGTCTCTTCCATAACATTAAACCTTGAGACACTCTTTTTTTTTTGTGGAAGGTTCGTCCCTATTACATTAGAAGAGCTTGATAACCCTCATATTTTCATACATCATATAAATATAAGAATGAGCGAGTAACGGAAAGATATATGTGCAGCTGCATTGTCGACTTTCGCAAGGTTCCTCCCGAGGGTGAAGGCGAAATACGATTATGGGGTACAGATGTTTATATTGACATTCGCACTTATAATGCTGTCGGGATTTAGAGACGAAGAGATATTGGATTTGGCTCAAAGCAGACTATCAACAGTGATGATAGGAGGAATCAGTTCCATACTTATATCTATCTTTGTCTGCCCTGTCTGGGCTGGACAAGATCTTCATTCTCGCCTTGCCTCCAACGTTGATACACTCTCCAACTATCTTCAAGGTTTTTTTTCTTCTTTGTTTGGGTTCATTTAAATACATATCCAATTATATACCATTTAAAACTCTCTTTTTCTTCAAAAACATAAAAACTTTTTCTGGGAAGCCATAGTAAGATTTCTTATAAGTCTAGAAAGGCTTCTTAAATATTTTTTGATATTTTTGATAGAAATGAATTGTATTTTTGAAAATTATTTTATATATATATATGTATATATATATATATGTTTTATTTTTGAGTATGAATTAAGAAGTGGAAAATTGGCAGATTTTGGGGACGAATATTTTGAACCGACAGAGGATGGGGACATCAAAAAGGTGGAGATGAGAATAATGAATGTTGAGAGATATAAAAGTATTATCGACTCGAAGAGCGATGAAGAAGCTTTGGTGGGCACTTATTCACTTTTTAAAAATAACAATGATTGGATTTTGTATTGACATATTGTTCATATATGTTTAGGCTAATTTCGCAAAATGGGAACCGCGCCATGGCCAATTTAGATTTAGGCATCCATGGAAACAATATCTTGTCGTTGGTGCATTGCTTCGGGAGTGTGCCTACCGGATTGATACCTTGAATATATACATCATCTCAGATTTCCAGGTATTGCTTTTTTTCTATGACATTTTGGTAGGTGTTTGCATTTAAAATTACATATGAAAATTTAAACCTACCATGTTATGAATATATATATATATACATTTAAATATAATCACATATACCAAAAAATATATATATAAATACCAAAAAAAAAACCATAAATGGATTTTTTAGCCCGGTTTACATATACTACTTCCGTTTTTACACAAATTAAGACAACACAATAATGTTTAGTTTTAATATATATATATATTTTTTTCACTAAACAATTTTTCATAACTCTATATCAATATAATTCAATAAAACTAATTAATATGTCTTGAGAATTACATTCATCTTTATAGTTTCATGAAAAATGTATAGAAATTATAAGCTTTAAAAATAAATTTGTTTAATGTGTTTATCAATTAAAAAGTAACGGACGGAGTATATGTTACACATAAATGTATTAATATATGTTCCTTCTACCATTTATGTATCTATTTTTTTTTCTAATAGATCCCAATGGACATAAAAAGGAAATTAGAAGAACCATTAAAAAGGATGAGTTTGGAATCAGGAAAATTAATGAAAGAAGTGTCGATTTCATTAAAGAAAATGACACAATCATCTGCTTTTGAGATCCATGTCTCAAAATCACAATCTGCCTACAAAGATCTGTCTAATTTACTCAAATCAGGCATTTTGAAAAATGTTGAGCCTCTACAAATGATTTCATTGATGACGACAATCTCGGCGCTCATAGATATTGTCAATTTAACCGAAAAAATCTCAAAATCCGTTCAAGAGCTTGCATCCGCTGCAAGGTTTAAGAACAAGATGAGGCCGACAGTATTATTCAACAACTCGGATTCTATAAGCATCGGTCGTGCCAAGCCTATCAAATCTCATGATGATGACCATGTTGTCACAACTTTAGGTGATGCTAATACATCAAACGATACAGATTACCAATCGCGTGAAGAGAGTTCAATAGATTCATGTCAGCATGTCGCGATGAAGATTGATGATGATGATTCCATCTATGAAAAACATGAAGATGGTGCATTACACGCACATAAAAATTGTGTATCAAGTGATCAGACTATAGCTAGAAGATGTGGACGGGAATGATACTTCACTTCTCATACTCATGCCGCCTTTCTGATGAGTGTGAGGAGTATGGTTTAGTGTGCGCGAGCTTATAGAGACCATTGGTTTTACCGGGTGTTCAGGTACTTTAGATTTAATGTTTTAGACTAAGGTCCATGAATACTATTATAGCCATTGTGCATTTTAAACTATTGGTCATACATTTATAAAGTCTCGGTTTTCGCTTTCTATTGTGTGTGTTTTTTTCTTGTTACCACCATGATTAAAACTGGCTGGTATATATTCAGATCAGTGTGTTCTAAGGTTCATGTATGTTAGTCTTCATGATGAGAAAGACCTCGGTGAAACACTTCACTCAAATTATTTATTAGCAAAGTAAGAGCTAATTAGTATCTATAGTTAGGACCTGCTAATTAAATAAAAGTTATGTACATACAATTAAGATTTTTAAAAATGCAATCTTAAAAGTTGAAACCTAAATATATTTCTTTCCGACCAAATTAAAACCAAGAGTGTATTTTGTAAATATATTCCCTAATTTGTCGTCCTCATTTTTACTATTGGACTTCACTGTTTGGATCTACTCTTAAATGGTGAGTACAATTGTACAAATGGAATATCATTGCATATTATGAAAAGCAAATTTCTCAAAGATGGGCTGCAGCATCCTCCAAATGAGAACATAATAATTCGTCAATACATGCTACAAAATGATGCAAAAGCAGAAGTTACATATTTAGAAATATATACATCTCAGAAAATTTATTTATTAAGAAATGCCAAAACGTCGTCACACTAATTTTAGATGATGAATAAGTAGAAATAAAAAGCATTGCAGGCTCCAACTACTTCTTCAATTCTTCTAACCAAAATGGAGAAACACGTGACGAACTACCATTATGTATACTTTGCCTTGTGTGGGAATTTATTTTCTTATTCATATCTTTCAATAGGATCCTTTTCTATCCTTCAACGTCCTTATCATAGGGACCTTATAATGTTTTCTTGAAGAAAGCAAATTAGTTAATTACATTTATAGCTTATGCCATTGAACAAGAGATAAGTGGTTGTTGCACACTTGCACCATCAAGTCACTAGTACGCCCAACTAACCAAGGGATTGACCTAAAAAACTATCTCTAATGTATTCACTTTGTGTATAGGTTTTACAACAAAACCAGAAATGCATGCGTAAGGCCTAAGCAAAATGGCTTTAGGAGGATTAGCTCTTGATGTCGCAGGCGCAGCCCACATTGACGCCAAAATCACAGCCACGGTTGTCATAACTTGCATTGTGGCTGCCTCAAGCGGTCTCATCTTTGGCTACGACATCGGAATTTCAGGTCCATTTTAAACATATACTAAAGAAAGTTCCAAAAGAAAAAGATGTGAAACATTTTTTAACAAATTTATATTTTTGAATTTTGATTTAATAAAGGAGGTGTAACGACTATGAAGCCGTTTCTTGAGAAATTTTTTCCAACGGTTCTTAGAAAAGCTTCGGAAGCTAAGACGAATGTGTATTGCGTCTATGATAGCCAACTTCTAACGGCTTTTACATCAAGCCTTTATGTAGCCGGTTTAGTCGCTTCCTTAGTGGCTAGCCGTCTCACCACGGCTTACGGTCGCCGCACCACCATGATTCTCGGCGGCTTCACTTTCCTCTTTGGTGCGGTCATCAACGGCTTGGCTGAAAACATAGCCATGCTCATCTCCGGTCGGATTTTGCTCGGATTTGGTGTTGGCTTCACAAACCAGGTAACCTTACAGCACCTGAGCAAATAAAAACCAATTAAATAAACTTATTTCCTCTGGCCAAGAAACCATATAAGCTACTGTTTTATAAATCGTTTTGGTTCATTATTTGTTAATTTTCTGAAACTTTGGTTTTGTTTAATTTTCTGTTTTGATTAGAGTCGCATTTAACAATAACAACAAAACAAAAGATAGTAAACTAATAATAAATAAGTTTACATCATTAATGTTTAATACTCCAATATCAAAAATATAAAATTTTAGTAATTTCATGCTACAATAAAATGGCTTTCCTTGTGGTTTCTGTTTCGTGTTGGTTTTTTTTTTTTTGAAATGACATGTCCATTACATTCGACTTAACTATTGAGCAAATGATTAATTATTGAATATGAACACGTAGGCGGCGCCGGTGTATTTATCGGAGGTAGCGCCACCGCGATGGCGTGGAGCTTTTAACACCGGGTTTCAATTCTTTATTGGTGTCGGAGTTGTAGCAGCCAATCTGATAAACTATGGCACGGCCAACTACCGTAACGGCTGGCGAATCTCATTAGGCCTCGCCGCTGTACCAGCCGCGATCATGACCGTCGGATGTCTAACTATCTCCGACACACCTTCTAGCCTCTTGGCGCGTGGTAAACACGATCATGCTCGCGCGTCTCTACTAAAACTACGTGGCACCGAGAACAGAGCTGACGTGGAAACAGAGTTAGCTGAGCTGGTTAAGTCGAGCCAGCTAGTCAATGAAGCTAGAGCCGAGCCGTTTAGGACCATGCTTGAGAGACGGTACAGGCCTCAGCTTGTGGTTGCAGTGGCGATCCCTTGTTTTCAACAGTTGACCGGAATCACGGTTAATGCGTTTTATGCGCCGGCTCTGTTTCGATCGGTCGGGTTTGGTTCTGGTCCGGCTCTTATTGCGACGCTTATACTCGGATTGGTTAATCTCGGTTCGATTCTTGTCTCAACCACGGTTATTGATCGGTTTGGTAGACGGTTCTTGTTCATTGCTGGTGGTATTCAGATGTTTCTCTGTCAGGTAAGTCCTATTTTATAGCAACTTTAATTTAATTAACAATGCAATTTTGCAAATTTATTTTACAACCCTCAGTATTACATAATTTTGTTTTACTGTAAATACAAATTAATGTCACAACTCATAACAAGCGCTTTGAAATATGAAGTGATCTTTCCTAATAATGTTTTACTTTCATTAGCCGAGCCTAATTATGCTAAAAAGGTGACAGGTGGCAGTGGCTGGGTTGCTAGCGGCGACAGTGGGAGCAGCCGGGAGCAGAGAGATGACGAAGGGCTACGCCGTGACGGTGGTGGTGTTGCTATGCATCTACGCGGCTGGGTTCGGTTGGTCGTGGGGCCCACTGAGCTGGCTGGTCCCGAGTGAGATCTTTCCGCTCAAGATGAGACCGGCTGGTCAGAGCTTGACCGTCGCGGTGAATTTCGCCGCAACGTTTGCTCTTTCCCAGACGTTCCTCGTTACACTTTGCCGTTTTAAGTACGGTGCGTTCTTGTTTTACGGTGGGTGGATCTTGATAATGACGGTGTTCGTCGTGATGTTCTTGCCAGAGACGAAAGGGATCCATGTGGATTCCATGTACCATGTTTGGGAGAACCATTGGTTTTGGCGACGGTATACCAAACCAACTCCAATTTGAAACCTTGGGAAAATTGAAAGAATAAGCAACTATTTTTACATCATTAAACTACTTGTTAGATCAAAGTAAAATCATTCCTATAAAAATGGCATCGAAAAGTGGAACTAATAGGGGAAGTGGTAAAAAAATTCTTCAGTAATAAAAACAAACTTGATAAATATTGCATGAGCTGACCAGAACGGCAGAACCTACAGAAATTGTTTTTAATCTTTGTGAGTTTATGGCTCTTTTTTATATGAAATACATTTGGGTCAACTAGATTTGTTCATACTTTTAAATATCAACGTGGACCCTTATTTCGTTTACATGGTCTTTCAATTCTAGCTTCATGATGGTTGGCCTGTTTTTATTACTAGAGAAATGCACAGTAACTGTGGTTCGATTGAAGCCAAAGCGGAACTTTGAGCTCGATTATGTCTATGATTGAAGTAAAGTCCGACCTTCATGATGGCATGTCAAAAAAATTTAGAACGACTAAGTCTGAATCAATGATTTAGATAGAGCCCAAGCTTTGTGATGCATGTGTGCAGGTTTTGACGGTTATGGTCTTTGTTTTTAGGATTGTTAGAGCATCTACATCCATAGATCTTAGATTTTGAGTCTTAAGAATATATTTAATATAAATTGTTGATGGTTAAAATTTAAGACTTTGATGAATTTAATTTTGTTGTTCCATAGGTGGATCTTAAAAATTAGGAGATCTTAGAAAATATAATTATATTTTAAAATATAATTTAGTACATTTTAGAAATTACAAAATACATACCCAGAGTAGGGAAGATGATTACCTTCGCTAATATCGCCGAAATCCTGGAAGACGGAGCCAATTTTCGCCGATAGTTCTTCTAACATAACCGCCTTTTCCTCTTCCAAACGATTTCGTCGCTGATAGGTCTTCCTAACACCACTGTCATGATTTGTAACAGTGATATAATGAGAATTTGGACATTCCTAACCACGAACTTAACGCGTTTTCGGAGCCTTTTGAGTTGTTTTGCGTTGATATTTAGATCCATACTCGAGGATTTGGAACCACATGCGTACGGGAAGGAGATTCGAGCAAATGAGCAAAAATCGGGATTTTATGGAGTAGGGACCGACCGGTCTGACATCTAGACCGACCGGTCCACATGCATGCATGAAGACGGACCGTTCCGGAAGAAGACCGATCGATCCGAGCATGAGATGGAGCGGCCAAGACTCTCTGGAAACCGGACCGACCGGTCCACTCATGGGACCGGTCGGTCCAGACACAAGAAGACCCGATGGCTTTGGAACGGGACCGACCGGTCCACACCAAGGACCGGCCGGTCCACTTGAAGACTCGACGAAGATTTTGGCTCTGGAAACTTGACCGACCGGTCCAGATTCCAGACCGACCAATCCCTGTCCCATATTTTTCAGGGTTTTCCTTTTTCCGTTTTATCCTATAAATACCCATAGGGTTTTGTTATTTAGAGCATCCACGTTTTTATCAGTTTTTATTCAGACTTTTAGAGATTCAAAGTTGTAATTGGGAGAAGATCTCATCCCCCTTTCGGAGAAGATTTCTAAACCCTTTTTCATTTCTTATTCTATTGATAATGCTTTTCTCATTCATGATTTCTGCTTTGTCCTTTATCATGTCTGAGTAGTTCTTTAGTTAGGTTTTAGGGTTTTTCGATGGATTTCACAGATTAAACTAGACACAAATAGGTTGCTTATCAATTATCATCTTCATCACTGTTAGGCATAATGCTAGGATTGAACTGGCCATTTAATCACTAGATCTTAGGTTGATACACATTCCAAAAGCTTGTGTATAGCTAGAACTGCTGTTGATGAATAATGCGTTATAACAACTGAAAGGTTAGTTATAGAGTATTATGAACTGATCAAACCTGAACTGTAATGCTTGTCTAGGATAGCCGTGACCAAACGAAATTTTAGGCACTCGGATCTCTAGGGAAAGTAATTGTTATCACGAAAGTGGAGCAATTTATACCAGTGTTTTGAGTTTGAGATGCATGCATATTAGAATCTGAATAGTTGTCTGGTTTATGAATGTGATTTCCTGAGAATTCCCTAATGCCTAACGCTTTTATTTATCTGATTTTAAATCGTTTTAATTTGCTTTCTTGTCTTTAGTTTTGATAATATCACCCATCATTGTTTATTGCTTAGCTTAGTTCAATAGTCTTTAGTTTGTTGTGTAACATTTGGTCCTTGTGGATTCGATCCCAGAATATACTACTGCGTGCATGTGCACTTGCAGTGATTTATTTCGGGTAAAACCTGATCCGTATCAAGTTTTTGGCGCCGTTGCCGGGGACCATTATGTTTACCATCAGATTTGATTTGCGAATTTAGTCTAAGCAATTTGCTAATTTATTTTTGTTTTTGTTTTGTTCTTTGGTTTTGTTTCTAGGTACCAGTCATGGAAGTAGTGGATCAAGCTGGTAATGAGGATCTTCAGGCTGCTTTGTTCGACCAGATAGAGCAGATCCGTGTTGCAACTGCAGCAAACGCGCAACTGGCTCAACAGCAGATGCAGCAGATGCAAGAGCAGTTTGCTAGGATGATGGCACAGCAGATGCCACCAGCAGGTCAGAATCCTCCGCCGCAGAGAGGGATTGGAGAAGGGGACAATGTCCACAATTACTACCAGAACAGATCAGCCATTCGTGTCCCTGAGATTCAGAGGAATGACTTCGAGATAAAGGCGCAGCTGATTAATCTGGTATAGAGGCACGTGTTCCATGGGTTGGCTTCTGAGAGTCCCATGGATCATATTGAGAATTTTGAAGAGGTCTGCAAGACGATAAAGGCTAATGGGGTACCATCTGACTACCTCAAGTGCAAGCTGTTCAAGCACTCTCTCGCTGACAAAGCTCTGAGGTGGCTCAAGTTACTTCCTCCACATTCTCTAAATGGCTGGGACGAAGCTAGATCTGCCTTCCTGGACTACTTCTACACAAAGACCAAGACTGTTCAGCTCAGAGCCAGGATCAGCAACTTTGCGCAGAAGGGTGGAGAGTCATTTGCTAAGGCCTGGGACAGGTTCAAAGAGTACCGTAGGGAGTGCCCCCACCATGGATTCACTGAGGAGCAGATGCTCAGGACCTTCTACGATGGAATCACCTGGGACTATAAGACCAATCTTAATTCGTCCAGTAATGGTAACTTCATGACCCAGAGTATAGAAGGCGCTTACAGGTTGATTGATAACATGGCGCAGAGCTCCAGCGATCATTGTTCTGAATATGTTCGGTCGAAGAGGGTCTGCAGTGTCGAGACACCATCTGCAGCAAAGATAGCACAGCTGACAGCTGCTAAGATCAAGGATTTGATTCAAAGTAGCCATCAGGGCATTGGTATGGTTGGGAACGCTTCATATGCGATTTGCTATTCAGAGCCAGCTGCATTGGTTTCAGGGGATACTCATGAGGTCAACTTTGTAGGTGGTCAAGGATTTACAGGGTACAATGCTAGTTATCAGAGGCAGTATGGACAGAATTCAAGCTCTGGGTATCATAATCAGAATTAATTCCAGCCTAGACAACAAGCTCCTCCACCTCCAGCCTCCAATCCCAATGATGAGCTGAAAGCTATGATGCAGCTCATGATGGCTAATCAGCAGAGGGTCTCCACCGACATTACAAACCTCAATGGGCGTTTAGAAGCTGTGACAACTCACCTGAAGATGCTTGATACGCAAGTGGCTCAGACAAGCGAATCGGCGAAGAGAAATCACTCTAATATGATCAGATTGAGGATTGGGTCAGAGAGAATGTCTGAAATGGGGCTTCCAGCAGTTGAAGAAGAAGATTATTTCGACGAATTTGATGCAATATTTAGAACTGCAGAACCTGTGTCGAGCGACGGTGATATGGGTGTCGATCGACATGAGAAAATTTCAAGCGTCGATCGACGGAGAGTAAGTGTCGCTCGACACGAGCTGCAGATCAGTCCAAATTTTTTGAATTCTTCTGTAAATGCTGTTGAACGTTTCTACAAGCCACCTCCTCCATTTCTCAGAGCTCCTAAGAAGCCTTCTACAGATGCTACTTCCATGGACAGTAAGAAAGAGCCCAAGAAAGTCGAGAAACCAGTGCTAAGGAAGCTGCAAAAGATGGATAATCCATGGCAGTTCATAGTTCTATGTTCGATTAATAGAATGGAGTTAGAAGGCACTCTCCTGGATACTGGAGCGAATGTGAACGTCATATCTCATGATGTTGTGAAGAAGCTGGGGATTTCGAATATTCCGCCTTCAAATGCTTTCGTCGATTTGGTTGATTCTTCTTTAGTAGCTCCTGCAGGATTCATTTCAGATTTGCAAATTCGAATAGGAGAGTGTCTTGTGCCAGCTGATTTCTACATCATCGAGACCACAAAGCCAATGGTCCTTGGAGCCTCTTTCCTCACTTCTATTGGTGCGATCTTGGATTATCCGAACCAGAGAATATCCTTCACCAAGATCAATAAAGAGGTCTTCTACCCAGCTATTCTGATGGATAACTTCTATTGCTGGACGGTCCTAAAAGGAGAAAAGCTAACTCCTGCAAGTCTCCCAACCCCCCAAGCCTCCCATAGAGCAAAGGTACACAGTTCCTGTTCTTAATTCCAAACCTCTTCATCAGAATTTGAAAGTTGAAAAGGCTGTTACGCACTCATGCAAGCAACGAGTTTCTCGTAGAATGCTTGGTTTTTCTTCTGATGAATGTGCAGGAATCTCTGAGGAGTGCAAAGATAAGAAGGAAGAACAGAGGAGACGGCATGAAGCTTCACAGCCATTTCCCAAGTTCAGGATCATAATCCCTTCAGACTTGGAAGAGAAAGGGGAGGAGATCTTTCAGCCAATGATGCAGAATACTATGAAACTTTTCCCTGGGATAGTTTCTGATAAGTCTGGGGGAGCTGGCAGGAAGGCCAGAATGAAGATTAAGGCTGCAACCATCCACGAGGATAAGGGAAGTACAATGTTTCTCCAAGATCCACCATGAGCCTGAAATCCTAACAACGTCAAGCTAAGGATTTAAAACAAAGCGCTTGGTGGGAGACAACCCACCGGTAAGTTAGTTTATCTTTTCTTTTCTTTTCATTATATTTTTCCTTTTTCTATAGTCTTTCCTTTGGATTTATTTTCACACTGGGTCGGTGTGAAGTAAGTCTGGGGGGGAAGTACTATTAGTACTAATTATGTTTATTTTCTTATTTTCAGTTTGATTTAAACCTTTGTGGTATGAATGCGATTCTAGGACCACATGATGTTTGCTAACTCTGACAGTGACTAACCAAAGCAACGGGAAGATTAAAAATGCCCTAGGTGGATCAGTGTTACCAGAAGGCTCCCGTCTCCTTGAAAGCTAACGCTGACACTCTTTGCTTTTGTCTGTTTTCTTAACTCAGGGAATTCGAAATCGCATAAGAAGTAATAACCACGTTAGGAGTCCTATCCTTTTTCAAACATTATCCTCTCTTCAGGACTCCTAATGGCCATGCTCACTTTTAGTCTGGTACCACACCCTTACCCTAACCATTTTTTAAAAAAAACCTCATGCATTCTATTGAAGACATTGACATGCACTCAAGCGCAAAAATTCCGGAGACGTAGTCCGGCCAGCCGATCATTCTAAAGATCTTTTGGTACCACTTCAAAAACTTTCTCCTTAGGATTTTTATTTTTCATTTCTATATCTATTTTTGTTTTTCATCATTTGTGCTTAGGAAAAGGCTAGAACTAATCCCCAACTTATATATATTAAAAAAAAAAGAAAAAAAAAACCGAAAAAAAAACCGAAAAAAAATTATTATAAAAAAAAAAGGAAGGAAGTTGAAAGGGATTAGAATAAAGCCTCAGATTTTACATGCATATAAGCACATTTTTATTTCTTATTCTTAGCATTAGTTCTTTAGATAAGCAGAACGTTTTCATTTAAATAAAGAAAAAGGTCTTAAGTTTGAAAAACTGTGCATCATCTTTGGATTTAGTTATCTTGGGTTTTTGTGCCATGACTTGCATTCGGCCGCGACTGAGGTTAGCCTAAACACTTTCATGCCACCATTAAATAGCCCAAATCCTTAACCCTTATGCGACGGACATTTTCTCTTTGGTAAGATTTCTGGACCCTTGTATAGAGTCGCTGAGACATAGGAACTTGAGTATGGTAGCATTGCTATGTATTTGGCAAAGTACATGAAGTACCATCTTGGTTTTTGACTTGTTTATGAGTTTTCAGGGTTGTTAGTATTACATATGTGGGGTCCTAAAGGATTGCATTTAACTCACGAAGGTTAGTTTGGTTTTTATAGCTCCCTTGAATCTATTTCTAGTTTGTCTTCACTTAAGGACAAGCAAAGATCTAAGTCTGGGGGAGTTTGATATAATGAGAATTTGGACATTCCTAACCACGAACTTAACGTGTTTTCGGAGCCTTTTGAGTTGTTTTGCGTTGATATTTAGATCCATACTCGAGGATTTGGAACCACATGCGTACGGGAAGGAGATTCGAGCAAATGAGCAAAAATCGGGATTTTATGGAGTAGGGACCGACCGGTCTGACATCTAGACCGACCGGTCCACATGCATGCATGAAGACGGACCGTTCCAGAAGAAGACCGATCGATCCGAGCATGAGATGGAGCGGCCAAGACTCTCTAGAAACCGGACCGACCGGTCCACTCATGGGACCGGTCGGTCCAGACACAAGAAGACCTGATGGCTTTGGAACGGGACCGACCGGTCCACACCAAGGACCGGCCGGTCCACTTGAAGACTCGACAAAGATTTTGGCTCTGGAAACTGGACCGACCGGTCCAGATTCCAGACCGACCAATCCCTGTCCCATATTTTTCAGGGTTTTCCTTTTTCTGTTTTATCCTATAAATACCCATAGGGTTTTGTTATTTAGAACATCCACGTTTTTATCAGTTTTTATTCAGACTTTTAGAGATTCAAAGTTGTAATTGGGAGAAGATCTCATCCCCCTTTCGGAGAAGATTTCTAAACCCTTTTTCATTTCTTATTCTATTGATAATGCTTTTCTCATCCATGATTTCTGCTTTGTCCTTTATCATGTATGAGTAGTTCTTTAGTTAGGTTTTAGGGTTTTTCGATGGATTTCACAGATTAAACTAGACACAAATAGGTTGCTTATCAATTATCATCTTCATCACTGTTAGGCATAATGCTAGGATTGAACTGGCCATTTAATCACTAGATCTTAGGTTGATACACATTCCAAAAGCTTGTGTATAGCTAGAACTGCTGTTGATGAATAATGCGTTATAACAACTGAAAGGTTAGTTATAGAGTATTATGAACTGATCAAACCTGAACTGTAATGCTTGTCTAGGATAGCCGTGACCAAACGAAATTTTAGGCACTCGGATCTCTAGGGAAAGTAATTGTTATCACGAAAGTGGAGCAATTTATATCAGTGTTTTGAGTTTGAGATGCATGCATATTAGAATCTGAATAGTTGTCTGGTTTATGAATATGATTTCCTGAGAATTCCCTAATGCCTAACGCTTTTATTTATCTGAGTTTAAATCGTTTTAATTTTCTTTCTTGTCTTTAGTTTTGATAATATCACCCATCATTGTTTATTGCTTAGCTTAGTTCAATAGTCTTTAGTTTGTTGTGTAACACTTGGTTCTTGTGGATTCGATCCCAGAATATACTACTGAGTGCTTGTGCACTTGCAGTGATTTATTTCGGGTAAAACCTGATCCGTATCAAACGGTGATTTCGTCGTCTAAGATCCAGATTTCGTTGATCGAAGGTTATTTTCCTTCTTGTTCATATCGCCATCGATGAACACGAGAGAGAGAGAGAGAGAGAGAGAAGAGAGAAAGAGAGAAAGTGAGAGAGAGTCGGGCCTTGTTTTTCCTTTTTTGATTTTTTTAATTGTTGTTTGCCACAATAAACAACAGAAGTCACCAACAAATGACACATGTCTAGTGTCTAAGAGCAAGATCAGAGATCTTCAATATCCCCAATTGGATCCGAATCCAACCTTAAAAGCCCATTTCTGATTTATATTTTTTCCACATCATCACATCAACATTTTGGTCTAAGATCCATCTTAGACTCTCTCGTGGAGATACTCTTATAGTCAATCATTATATAAAACCTCAAATAAAAACCCTATCTTTTTTTTTTTTGAAAACCTCGAAATTTGGGCCGAAACTTTAATTTTGTGGGCTCGGAGTCAGTTTTTAGTAAATTTCTTTTGGAAATCTCTCTCCTCCCAATAACCATATGGTATAATCCTATATCTTATGTTATTGATAGTTTTAAAACTTTTTTACTTGACATTGTAGAAACCTCAAAATCCACCTAAATCCCATCAAATCACAAATTCCATCAAATCCACTGAAATACCACATCCAATACACCCCCTAACACTTTTGTCGTTCTTGTGCATACATTGAAAAAGAAGATCATAAAAATTTGAAGCAAAAACTTATATTTGTTACATATGGCGAGATTGTGATTTTTTTTTCTTCCCGCAAGTTTGTTGTTACATCATTAAGTAAAAGATGGTAATATGTAAGGAGGAAATAGTTGTATTTTTAGAGGAATAAAATTTTGGTGGAATTAAGTATTCCTTTAGAATTTTACTATTTGAGTATATTTAGAAAAATAAGATTTGGTGGAATTAAGTATTCCTTTAGATTTTTTACTATTTGAATGGAACAAAAGTTGGTGGAATAGAAGATTCCTCTAAATTTTACCATTAATGTTGTGTGTTTATAAGGAAAAAGATCTATTTGCTGTCAAAGATTTATTCTCTGTATTTCTAAATTTATTTTTCTCTAATTTTGTTATATGCTTATAGTATTGGTGTGTATATGGAAGCAAATATGGATTATTTGCTAATATGATGAGTCTTACTTTATAAAGTTGGATCACTTGCATGTGGTGGGAAATCTTCTGAAGTTATACTGATTATAGTTTCTCTCCTTTATGATTTCAGAGGACGAGGAAATTGCAACACTTCCCGCAAAAGTTCAACATTAAAGTAATTGAGAAGATGGGGATGCGGATCAAAATGAACTTCAAAACTCATTGGAGGATGATTATGAACTTATTCAGGTATAAGCTTAGTTTTTACTCTATAGATCTTTCTCCTTTTGCATAATCTGACTTGATGATATTGTTCGTTGATTACTCTATATTGTTCGTCTGAAAACGTAAAAAATACAGTTTTCAAAAAAATAAAGAAATGGATACGTTTTGGAACGATAGAAACATATATATATTAAACAACAATATTAAAACAATTTTTTTTTGTCACATATCAAAAAAATATTTAAAAAGAACTTGAGCACAACAAATTTTACACACAATTATTAAATAGTTTAATAAAAGCTAAAATATAAAACGTTCAAAGTCAAATATTTACACCATCATCTTTATTTTAATTTTAATTTTCATATATTCTTTTAAACAAAATGATCTCCAACTCTGTTTCGTCTAGACAACTCAAATTTCCAAAAAAATACTCTCATCTAATAAATCAAATATATCATCTCCAACATCCCGCATATGGTTCAAAGATCTTTGTAAGCAAGATTTTTTTATAAATAGAAGACGTAGATTAGTGTGTTGAACCAAAATATCAGATTTTACACATTTTTGTTTGAGAAATGTTATTTCTTGTTCAAAAAATCTTTCATCATTTTGTTTTTTAACCTATAAAACTACCAATTGTATTAATATGCTTGCAAATTATTTACTTACTACATTTTAAGAAAACAAGTTTCCGCCGAATTTCCAAAATAGAATCCAACGTCTTTTGTCACGTTTCCGTTATGTTTTCACATTTTTGGTATTAAACTTGTTTCAATGGCGTTTTCTTTTGTGCCAAGTGTTTATGTTTCCGAAATGTTTATAAAACATGAAACATACCTCGAACGGAGTTTTTATGGATCTCCTCCCCAAATGACTTGAATATAGTGTCATATTAGGCTCTGATAATGAAAGTGAATCGATCGGTGAACCACCTTACCTATGTGCCACACATCATGGTAGACTAAGACCTCTTTTGGCATAGATCTCGAGTTCTTTACTTCCTTTTTGCGTGATAGAGTGCTCTGTTTCGTTGTGGTGACAGAAACTACAACAATCGGTTCAATTACCTTAAGTGTAATCCACACTCGGTGTTCTTAAAATATGAAGATCGTCTTAAGTTGAAGCAAGCTTATTGATTGCCGCGATCAAATTCACTTAGGTTAACTCTAGCTGATGAAATGGCTAACAATACTAGACCTAGTGAAATTGCTATTTATGCGGGGTATATTGCCTCGGGCTTTCATGTTGTGGTTGTTGAGATGACAACTTTTTTTAATGTTTGCCCTAAACAATTGTCTCCATCGGTTTTGGAAACACTGATGGCAAGTTAAGTTTGTGGATAAATGTATGGTGGTGATACATGAGTAAATGAAGTCATATATGGTTACTTCTTTATATCGATCATGAGATATGAGATTAGATACATGATATATTCACATTCCATCGTTCATTTTAATCGATGATGTTAGGGAACTTGAACGGGATTAGATTACCAAATTTCCTTTAATGAGAGTTTTCCAAAACTCTGAACTCCCATATTTACTTGGTCTACACGAGATGGGTGTATGCCTTGGCGCTGGATATTCTTGCAAGATTTTACACTTGCTAAATCTTCGTCTCGTTTCTTTGTTGTTTCATGATGCATGTGTTTTTATTTCCCAAGAAGATAAAAAAAAAATCTAAACATCACTACAGTGACTGAAGATGAAGTCAAACATGACTCCTTCAAGCTCTTGATAAGTGAAACAGTCTTAGTACGGAGTTCTATTCCTGGTTAGTTACTATGTTGTAGTTTGACTTTGTATGTGTCATGATCATTCATCTTCTTCTTTTTATTGGAGCTATCATGGTAGGCATTGGAGGAGACAGATCCCAATAAATTGATGATTGTTTACTCATTATGAAAAAAAAATCCAAATGTATTGGTAAATGCTTACCTGTGGTGGAAACAAATCCAAATGTATTGGTAATTTCTTATCATGGAAGCGGATCCAAATGAATTAATAATTGTTTACTCGTTGTGGAAATAATCTAAAAATATCAATAACTACTTATCCATCACGAAAGAAAATTTCAAAGGTTTCTGTAACTGCTTATCCATCAAATAAATATGAGTAATAGCCATATTAATTGCATCAACAAAAAAATATTTGGCCATTGATACAACGAGAAGTCAATGTCTCTATAAAGTATCATTGTGGTTTCATTAAGAGTTAACATAACTCTGCCAATGGTCAAGGCAACTCTATACAGGGTAAACATGTTGATGGTCAACATGACTCTACAAAGAGTAAAATTGGTTTCATCATGAATTAATGCAAATGTGACTCCATAAATGGTCAACGTAACCAAAATAAAGGTCAACGTTATTTCGTGAGGGTTAGTGTGATCTCACCAAAAGCTAATGTAACATCATGAAAGCCTATCTCATTCAATCAACGACAAATATGGTCTTAAAAAAAGTCACCATAACTACACATTTGGTATGAAACTAGGGATGTCACACGGTAGCGTTATGAAAACGATTGCATGTGGGGTCATCAACAATGACCTTGCCTCACTAACCTCTGTGTATCAAAATGATATACGTAGTTGGTGGCCAATGAAGTAGTATATTAATAAGACAAAAGCTTGAATATAAGCTTAGAAAGATAATAATAATAATAATAATAATAATAAGGCAGTGTTTTCTAGTAAAAACAACCAAAAGAACGTCAAACGATCATTAAAAGACTAATCGCCTAAGTTCCATGGAATCAGAAGCGGGTACGCGGAAGCGTTAGGAAACATGAAAGTGAGTTTTAAAAAATATTTAGCAAGCAAATACGTGTTGGAAGCATTATATTTTGTTCTTAACAATTTTAAAAACCAAACTAAAAAGATATATATATATATATATATATATATATATATATATATCCTAGGAAATAGGCTCTTGCGTAAAATTAAACTCCTCGTGAAATGAGTCAGAGTCTCGAGTTTTGATCGGAGAAGAGTGTTCTTGAACCTTAGTTCATTCTCTGCATTGCAAGTTTTGCATATTGATGGAGTAGTGACCAATAAATGAATGATAGCTTTGTTTTGTGTTCTTAGCAGATTCTTTTGCTTCTTTAGAATGAAATTGTTTGCTCGACGACTATAATGAGTCATATTTAATCTTTGAATCACAAAGAAAAAGAATGCGTTTTTATTAAAGTTTTTTTTTTCTTTTTGATTTAAAATCAAATTTGACTCCTCATAATCTTCAAATGAAGAATTCAGTTTAAGAAAACGAAACAATTTGCTAAGAGCACAAAACAAAGCTATGATTCATGTCTTGGCCACTACTCCATCAATATGCATAACTTGCAATGAAGAGAAGGACCTACAGTTCAAGAACACACTTTTCCGGTCAAAACTCGAGAATATGACTCGTTTCGCAGTGAGATTAAACTCGTGCAGAAGCCTATTTCCCGAGAATCCTCTTGGACCATCGGTTACGGCTGTACTCGCATTTGAAAAAGTTGCATGTAATCATAAGCGGTTACGAGAAAGCGGATACCTGTTAGAAGCGTTGCATATCTTTGTCTATATTTATATAACAAAATTATTTATTCGACAAAAAATGTCGTGATATTAGTGTTGGTTTGAAGCTAACGACAAAAGCTACTGACAAGATACCTAAACATGTCAAACATTTTTTTTTCTCTTCCTCATCTGTAAAATTGATCAAACTTTCCACACATCCATAATACTCACTAGCCAAAACAGAGAAACAACTACCAATCAACATCACAAATGTCTTATCTCCCAAAGACTTGATCTCAACCCATTCAACCAATTCCTCGTCCATCTCATAAACCTTAAAACCAATAGTCTTCACAAGATTAACTCGCTTTACTCAAAATCTCTTACAAAAATGATGAACAACGTATAGATCTCCACAATATTCAACGAGTCTCTTCTCTTTGCATGCAAAAATGTCTTACTCGTCCATTGGAACTGGAGGTTCGAATTGATACATGTTAATCTTAGATAAACTAATCCACCATATCGCGCTTTTTAAATCTAAGGCATAAATTTGACCTTTGTAGACTATAATATCTGAGAAATACTCAACTTCTTCATCTAAAATTCTTGTCCAAACATCATTAGTATTACTAGTTTCTACATTATTGTACCATATGATTTCCTTCAAGTTATTGACCGCGAAAACTAGGTCGTCCACAAGAAAAACTCTAGTGAAATATTGAACATGGTAAGATTGATGAATCCATGAGATCGTATAGTCCAAAAGATCTAGAGTTTGGTCGTAATAGTTTAAAAGAACATGAGAGAGAGGCAAAATGAGTTTTTCCGGTATTTCGAGACATATTGAGTTTTGCTAAGCCATCCTTTGTTCGGTAATGACGAGAGAACCACACGGAAAAATGTTGCAGGATAAAATGAACACGGTATATTACTGTAAGCGTAAATGAGGTGTCTGCGGTTATGGTTGAAGCGGTTAGGGAAACATTTATTAGTCTTAACCGCAAATGCCAAGATTTGCAAATGGTACGTAATCGGAGAAGCTCGACGTCGGAGAAGAGATGGTTGGCTATTAAATCGATGCCCTCTTCAAGTAAATAAGACCACTTAACGATTTTAGCCATCTCTATTTACCCGTAGAGAGAGAGATGGTAAAATCGTCAGGTGGTCTTATTTACCCAAAGAGCTCGTTGATTTTATAGCCAATTGTCTCTTCTCCGATGTTGAGCTTCTCTAATTACGTACCATTAGCGAATCTTGGGGTTTTGCGGTTAAAATCAATAAACGTATCTCCAACCAACCACAACCATAGCCGCCTTCTTTATGCTTACAATAGTGTAACGTGTTCACTTTATCCCAAAGTTCTTCCGTGTGGTTCTCTCGTCATCTCTGAACAAAGGATGGCTTATCAAAACTCAAGATGTCTCGAAATATCATAAAAACTTATTTCGCCTCTCTCTCTCTCTCTCTCTCTCTCATGTTCTCTGAAACTACCAAACCCTAGATATCTTAGATTATACGATCTCAAACATTCATCAATCTTACCATGTTCAGTACTTTACTAGAGTTATTCTCATGGACGATCTAGTTTTGTGCGGTCAATCACTTGAAGGAAATCAAGTGGTGCAATAATGTATAAACTAGTAATACTAATGATGTTTGGACAATAATTTTAGATGAAGAAGCTGGGTATTTCTCGATATTGTAGTCCACAAAGGTCAAATCTATGTGATAATGAAGGTGTTCGTCGTGATGTTTTTTTGCCAGAGACGAAAGGGATCCATGTGGATTCCATGTACCATGTTTGGGAGAAGCATTGGTTTTGGCGGCGGTTTACCAAACCAACTCTAATTTGAAACCTTGGGAAAATGGAAAGAATAAGCAACTATTTTTACTTTTTTTTTTTTTTTTTTTTGCTAACAAACTATTTTTACATCATTCTTACTTATGATTAAAAAGATAAACTACTTGTTAGATCAAAGTTAGATTTATTTGTTCTCTTCTTCTAAAAATGGCATCAAAAAATGGAACTCATTAGGGGAAGTGATAAAAAATTCTTCAATAAGAGAAACAAATTTGGTAATATTGCATGAGCTGACAAGAACGGCAGAACCTATAGAAATTGTGCTTAATCTTGTGAGTTTTTATGGCTCCCTTTTTATATGAACGCTATATAAACGCAAATTGGAACCACAATGCAAACGTAAACGTTCTTGTATAGCAATTTTGTGTTCACAGCTTTTCGAAATACACTATGTGGTTTATTTGAAAGAAAAAAAACATCTTATTGTAACATGTAAACACAAATACAAAAACAAAACACACTTAAATTTATGTCACCATTTCTCCATCTAGCTCCCATATCCACCATGATACAAGAATTGTCAAAGTTGTGTGTTTGGACTAATTTTGCTAAAACGATTAATTTAACGCAGAGGCGGTACGGATGTCGAGCAATGATGCTGGAAACGGTTGCAGCGGTCCCAGGAATGGTTGGAGGGATGTTAGTACATTGCAAATCATTGAGGCGGTTTGAACAAAGTGGCGGTTGGATCAAAGCCTTACTCGAAGAAGCAGAGAACGAGAGAATGCACTTGATGACATTCATGGAAGTCGCGAAACCAAATTAGTATGAACGAGCTCTTGTAATCGCCGTTCAAGGCGTTTTCTTCAACGCTTATTTCCTCGGATACCTAATCTCTCCCAAATTTGCTCACCGTATGGTTGGTTACCTTGAGGAAGAAGCGATCCACTCTTACACTGAATTCCTCAAAGAACTCGATAACGGTAACATCGAAAACGTTCCTGCACCGGCAATCGCAATCGATTACTGGAGGCTGGAAGCGAACGCAACGCTTCGTGACGTGGTCATGGTGGTCCGTGCTGATGAAGCGCATCACCGTGACGTGAACCATTATGCATCCGTGAGTGTTTTAATTTATAATTTTGATTGATCGTCTATATAAAGATGAATTTAAACCATAATTGATGATTGAAACAGTATATTCATTATCAAGGCCGTGAGCTCAAGGAAGCTCCTGCCCCGGTTGGATATCAATGATACTAGAATACTAATGATGTTTGGACAATAATTTTAGATGAAGAAGCTGGGTATTTCTCGATATTGTAGTCCACAAAGGTCAAATCTATGTGATAATGAAGGTGTTCGTCGTGATGTTTTTTTGCCAGAGACGAAAGGGATCCATGTGGATTCCATGTACCATGTTTGGCAGAAGCATTGGTTTTGGCGGCGGTTTACCAAACCAACTCTAATTTGAAACCTTGGGAAAATGGAAAGAATAAGCAACTATTTTTACTTTTTTTTTTTTTTTTTTGCTAACAAACTATTTTTACATCATTCTTACTTATGATTAAAAAGATAAACTACTTGTTAGATCAAAGTTAAAATTATTTGTTCTCTTCTTCTAAAAATGGCATCAAAAAATGGAACTCATTAGGGGAAGTGATAAAAAATTCTTCAATAAGAGAAACAAATTTGGTAATATTGCATGAGCTGACAAGAACGGCAGAACCTATAGAAATTGTGCTTAATCTTGTGAGTTTTTATGGCTCCCTTTTTATATGACACATTTGGGTCAACTAGAATTGTTCATACTTTTAAAAGTCAACGTGGACCCTTATTTCTTCGGGCTATTTAACTAAGTAGCAATACTATAGATGAATATTAAGAAACCAGCAAAATTTGTTCAACACTAAAATGCGTTGGTGGGCCTGCGTTGAATTTTTACGAAAATAGCCTTGAGCACATTGAGCAGTCCAAGCAGCGGGGAACGTGTAAAATATTTTCACTGTGCAAGCTAGTATATCGTAGATGAACCTAGTTTTATTAGCTAAATGTTCTTTTTCTCCTTCTTCATTAACAAATTAAAAAGATATTAGTATTTTTCTTCTTCTCCTGCAAAACAATGTTAGTGATTTAACTTATCACTTTATCGATTTTTTTTATAGAAGATTCGGAGTAACTTGACAAGGTCGGTTGCGTTGAAAGCGAGGTTCAACTTGAAAGAAACCATCAAGTGAACAGTATTTTTTTGGTTTTGGTGTTTTGTTCATCGGATGGTCGAAGTTGTAATTTTAATTCCAGTAAAGTGGTTTTTGGTTTTGGTGATGCTTGTATTGGCGGATCTATTACTAATTTCGTTTCGAATAGTTTTTTGTTTACTTTCTAGTTTAGATTTGTGCTTCAATGGTGTTTGACGGAGACACGTGATCTCGGAAGTCACATCGAAAACAATCGTTATCTTTTACTGTAATCGACTAAGCTCTTATATATCAGATAACTAAACATTTGTCATCAAATTAAGTGTTATATGGCTAATTTTTAACTTAGCGAGAAATTACATCTAAAGAGATAAGCGGTTATTACGTTATAAATTAAATAATATCGGCTATTAGATATGTTAGCCGTCTAACAATACATTTGGAAGGCTAATTCTTAAATTATAATTAAATTAAATAAATTATTAGCAGTTATTACATTTGTTAGCGTTCAAACAATGAGTTTAAAGAGTAATTGAAAAATGTAACATACTTGTTTATATGGTTCATAACTTTATTACAGTGTATAAACAATATATTTACCTATAACTTTATGTTTAACACTCTAACTCAGTATCTAGCACAATAAAACAGTTTATAACAATTTAAATAATATAAAACACAAATAAAAAGGTTCATATTTTTCTATTATACAATGTATATTTCACTTGTTCACCATCTTTTCCTATTCATCTTCTTCCATAACATCTTTTGGTGAGCCTCCAGGAGCCGAACCTATTCACTGAGTCGATTCAATATAGTTAACAAGGGCCACTATTTTTCTAGAAGCATGAACCGGCTGTTCACTGGAATGGGTGGTCGTCGACTCGTATCTCCGAATGAAAACTAATATGTGATTTCATGTATTTTGATCCATATCCCTTTCTTCAATCTGTGATAATATAAATATTACACGTACAACTATTGATGTAGCATGTTATTTATTGTGATAACATAAGTATAGACATACAATTATTGATTTAGCGTGTTACCAATAATGCTATATCATTTTAAAAACAAGCTAAAATATATATTCTACCTCTGATTTTGTATTTAGTGAGTTAATAAAATTGTTAGACATGAGCTCTAACTTTATTTTTAACAGATTAATTCAATTATTGACAATTAATTTTCGAGTTATGTGTAGATACAAAATGTAATATGCCAGTTTAGATGTCTAAATTTTTTTTTATCGCGTTACATTTAATTGTGACAAAGAAACAATTACATTATCTCTTACCAAAAAATATGTTGATTAAACAAGAACGACGAATGATATCATCTCTTACCAAAAATTAAGAACAAAGAAGAGGCAGAGCAAAAAGAAGAATTCAATGAATGGGTAGTGATACAAACCTCACCAAAGTCCCCACCAATTGACGCATCTACACCTCAACGTCACCAAAATTACAAACAAGCCACCGCCGTGAAAATCTGTCGGACGACGATGATGAAGTTGCCTCCGTCGCCGGAGAAGGAGAAGAAGAATCTTCTTCCCAAAAGAGAATGCACGAATCGTGTCTCTCTCCTCTTCCGACAAAGAATTCATGACAGATTTTATCCCACTTGATAGCCTATATGCGGTGATCCTTATCCCGACTGGTTCTTCGCCAGCCGCAAACAACCTCGTCTGAATCAGTAATTGGTTTTCCATTTGAAAATAAAACTCACAAACAAATATTCAAGAAGCTCAAAGCTTTTTTTTCCCCAAAACCCATAAACTTCTCTCTCCAGCAATTTCAAGAAACTCATCAACAAAACTCAAATCTCTTTCACTTCTGCTTTCTCTGTTTACATTTATTGATTAACGCAAAATATTTAATATTTAAATCATTTTGAATTTCAAACCGGAGTAAACGAAATAAAGAATAAAATGGGATATCTAAATAAAATCTTCCGTCTGACACATAGAAACCTAGCTACGCATACTCTACAAACCAAAGACATAGGGTTATAAACGTACTTATGAAAAAGCCAACAGTACAATTGCTACTTACCTAAATATGCCAAAACGTGTTGTTGCCTTTGCAAATTCTCTATTTCTATGGTCTTTCAACTTTTGCTTCATAAATTTTATTTTTCTCTAATTTTGTTATATGCTTATAGTATTGGTGTGTATATGGAAGCAAATATGGATTATTTGCTAATCTGATGAGTCTTACTTTATAAAATTTAATCACTTGCATGTGGAAAAATCTTTGGAGTTGTACTGCTTGTAGTTTCTGTCTTTTAGGATTTTAGAGGACGATGATCTGGTAATTTGTTCCAGACTTGTTTGTCAATGATTTGGAACAAAGGGGCTTTCCCATGTCACTGTTTATATTTGAATGTTGTAAATCCCATTTATTTCTGTCACTGTTACTGAATGTAAATTTAAGACATCGGAATGATTATGCAAAGAATGGTCCGTCGATTGATCTGCATCCCAAGAAGTTACAATGGCTACCGAAGAAATTCAAAACTGATCAAGATCTTACTGAATTTCCTTAACAAAAGGGTTTAATTTCGTAAACCATTGTTGAAAAAAGAAATGACGTTGTCCATTTCAATCTTCTTCATGCACATTCCAATCTCCACGCCACCAGATTCGTCACGTCCCTCAGCCAGCGAGATCGCCTCTCCTTGATCAATCGAGACTACATCAACCTTACCAGGTTTTCCCCACCCGAAATCCGATCCGTATACTCCCAACCTGGTCGACCCGGCTACCTTCCCCAACTGTGAGCACCCCTTCATACATTCAAAACTATCTACAAACCCCTTTGGGACCGTCTCCACCTTCCGTGAACTCAATCCTTTCACCATATCGCTAAGTATCTCAACCGCCGTAATAAATCCCTTCTCCTCCACAAACTCCGCCGCTTTGTGGCCGTAACTACCCGCCGTAACCATGCAATTCCCAAAGTAAGTCGCCGGAAGCGGAGGATCTAACCGCTCTCTGAAATCTCCAACGAAAATGAGACTCACGGATCTATCCCCGTTTCCTCCACACGCCTTCACGAAGCAGGTCCACACGTAAGCGTAAGCCAAGACGAAAGTCGACAAGTGAACGCACCGATTTGGATTCTCACTCGTGAATCGTTTCCTGAGCTTCTCGATATCATCATGAGAGAGGACGACCGTGGCTAAAACAACGTCGTTTCTAATCTCTCTGGCGAGAAACGGAGTCAGGCTTTTGCTGGTTTTATCTTCTTTAAGAGATCTCACCAACTCGATCACATGTTCATCAAGTCCGATCAGTTCTTGAATCAACGAACGATCATAAGACGGAGTTAGATTCTCTGGCAGAGATATGGATATTCCGTTTTGGATTTGCTCTTTGCAGATTTTAGCCCAAGCTTTGACGAACATGCTTGATGATTTACCGTCCAAAACGGCGTGGTGTGTTGCAACACCGATGGAGAATCCGTCGTTTGGGAAAAGCGTGAATTGTAGAGAGCAAGTGGTGGCTGAGTCATGGGAAATCGGTAACTTGGGCAACAAGGAGTGTAACTCGGAAACTGGACGCTGTCCATAACCGGAAAGAAGAGAAAAATCAGAGTCAGTTTCGCGATTGTTGTTGAAACGGTGTCGTTTTGAGAGACGACGATCTTCGGTTTGGGTTCGTTTAGGTCCCACGCGATGCGGCCTATGAGAGGAAGATAGTTGCTGAGGGCAAGGGAAAGGGAGTGTTTGAGCTTTGGGACGATGATGGAGTGGAAGTGCTCAAGACTCGACTCGGTGAGTTTGTAGAAGAAGACTCGCTTTACAGGGCTGAAGAGTAGCCATGGTAGATCGAAGAAAGTTAAGGGGATGGTTAGGGAGGTGAGCGAGTCCGATTGCGAGTCGGTGGCCGGAGTGACTCGGGAAATCTCAATGTTGTGTAGTGTCATTATTGATGAAAAATTTAGAGTAGGAATGATAAACTAATAACTGAAGATTTCCGAGATTCAATGGCAAATCAATCATACCGGATATGCGGATAGACCGACAATCTTTAATTCCAACCAAATATTATCCATTCACGTCTCAACAGCTGACTGACGTATCTCCTAATTTTATCTACGAAGTAAATTACACATTACTTTATTACGTTTAAACAACTGACTGACATTTCAATGTGTATTACATCACGATAGCCGATTTCTAAGGGACTATATGGATAAGTGTCTAAAAACTTTTTAAAATTAAATATATTAAATTTAGGACACTTGAGTGTCTAAAACTAGAAAAAGAATTCAGTATTGGATCTTTTTCTGGTTTTAGATATTCAAGTGTCCTAAATTTAATATATTTAATTCTAAAAAGTTTTTAGACACTTATACATAAAGTCTCCAATGCACATGTTTTAACGGCCTTCACATCAAGCATTTATGTAGCCGGTTTAGTCGCTTCCTTAATTAGTGGCTAGCCGTCTCACGATTATTATGGGCGGTCTCACTTTCCTCTTCGGTGCAGTCATCAACGGCTTAGCTGACAACATAGCCATGCTCATTTCCGGTCAGATTTTGGTCGGATTTGGTGTTGGCTTCACAAACAAAATAATTTATAACTTCAATTTATTAAATTCCAAAGTATATTTATGTGTGTGTAGATATACATTGTAGAATTACTGATTTGCGAATTTCTTTATTCGATTTTTGGTTTGATTACTTCTTTGTTTTTTGAACCTTAAATCAAATAAAAACATTTCTTTGGTCAAGTTTGGGAGAAGCATTGGTTTTGGCGACGGTTTACCAAACCAACTCCATTTTGAAACCTTAGGAAAATGGACAGAATAAGCAACTATTTTTACATCATTCTTACTCATGATAAAAAAGATATAGTACTTGTTGGATCAAACTTAGTAATTTTTTTTCTCTTCTTGTGAAGATGGCATCGAGAAATGGAACTCATACTGGGAAGTGGTATAAAGAATTCTTCAGTAAAAGAAAAAAAAAACGTGCTAATATTGCATGAGCTGACCAGAACGGCAGAACCTATATAAATTGTTTAATCTTTTGATTTTGTAGTTCCCTTTTTTGTAAGATACATTTGGGTCAACTAGGTTTGTTCATACTTTTATAATTCAACGTGGACCTTTATTTCTTTTCTTTTTTTGAAATGAATGTTAAATTATATCCGTAACAAAAAAAAACTGTTTTACATGAAATTATTTTTTGAACTTAATTATAGATAGAAGACAGAAATTTGAGCAGAAGAAATTTCCATTGAAAAGAAAAGCTTAACGAGTACTAAACCATGAAGTAAGACTTTCGTCGTATGCATGGTCGCCTGCACGCCGTATCGAGCTCAGTCGATTACGCACCGTCTTGTCAACAATCTTGATTATAGTTGCTTGAAGATTTGGAGTTTCTCCATGACGTCGACGATTTCGCTCCTTCCAAATATGGTAAATCATCGTTTGAAAAAGATACCTTTATTTCTTTTACATAGACTTGCATGATGGTTGGCCTGTTTTTATAACTGGAGAAATGCCCAGTAACTATGGTTCGATTGAGGCCAAAGCAGAACTTTGAGCTCGATTATGTCTAAGTAGATGAATGAAGTAAAGTTTGACCTTCATGATGGCTTGTCTAAGAATGTTAGAACGACTAAGTCTGAGTCGATGATTTAGATAGAGCCCAAGCTTTGTGATGCATGTGTGCAAGTTTTGACGGTTATGGTCTTTCTTTTTAGGATTGTTTTTGCTAATCATCATATAAAACCTCAAATAAAAATCCTATATCTCATGTTATTGATAGTTAGAAACCTGGAGCTAAAGTTCTTTATGTTGGGAATTTAATTAATTGATGATAATATTGATGAAAAGACACATTTTGTAGTGAAAGAACACATCTTGTTCTCTAACATATGTGATGGTTGGAAACAAGAGACACAACCTTTCATTAAATCAATAAGCATCTTTTGAATCAATATATAAAGAGATCACATAGAAGAGGAGAGAAATTGAATTCAATCTTCTTCTTCTTTACTAAATCAATTTCTGAGAATCTCAAAGTAGGTTTGTTAGGATTTTTCGGAAGGTGTGTAATCCGAAGATCGATGTTGTATTCTGCAAGATAGACAGCCTCGCAACTACTTACACCAGTAGGGACAAAATTCTGTCTTAGGAGATTGCAATTCGCAAGCCTCTATCAAACGTTCTCCGATCATTCAAGCAAGACGAAGAAGTTATCAAATCACAGCAGTGACATTGTGGGCTTATTTTCCATCGTTGTATAAAGACCCAGAAGGCGATCAACATACCGTTGGAAAGCCCCGATCTCAGCTTTCCAGAGACACCAAATTTGTATCTTTCCAGGTACGAGTAGAAAGTTATCGCTGTTTTAGTGTGACTGATACAAGTTAGTTTCTGTTTATAACAATTGTATTTCAATTGTATTTCGTTTTTGTTTTCTATTTAATATAGTAAACGTATTGGATACGTGTATTGATCTGTATCTATAATCCCATTAGACAACACTTTATACCTTTGATTGGTTATCTACTTGACGCAAATGCCATTATATATATCTAGTTATTCTTTCTTATTGACATATTGAATTTTCAAAATTTTAGTTATTCAGTTTTAGTTAGATCCGTTTGGTCAGTCAATAAATGCTTCTACTCGCCATAGGCTAACTCGTTTGTCGTTCTTGTGCATGCTTACACTGAAAAAGAAGATGGTAAAAATTTGAAGCAAAAAATTATAATTGTTAATTATGGCGAGATTATGATTTTTTTATTTTTCTTTTCTTAAACCTAAGACCTCGAATGGACATATCTTATGTCTTATGTCTTTTGTCTTAAAGATAAAATCCAGCAAATCAATTTTATTTTATTTTAAATAAAAAAACAGTAAAGACAACATTTTTAAGACAAGAAATATGAAAAAAATATATTTTAGAAAACTCGTTATTCTACTTTTTACCAATATTTTCTTCAGATTTTTTTTTGGCCAAATCAAGTAATTATTTATTAAATCAAAACAAAATATTATTTAAAACGATTCTTTTACTTTTCACAATAAAAATTATTTTCTTCATTAAAAAGTGCTCACTATATCTTGACATCAATTTATTTAAAGTAATTTGATACCAATTATTGTTTGTTCTTACGTATTTAATACCAAAATATTAAAAATTTGTATTTTTTTTGTTGACATATATACAAGTCATATTAATATTTATGATATTGTTAAATATTAATTCAGATATATCAAATTCAGGTCTGTTACAAATTTATATTTTTTGCAATAATTTTTTCTATTTTGATTAATTATATAATTAATTTCAGTTGATATTTTCATTCGAGGCTACGTGTCAAGGTTGTTACATCTTCTATCTATTAAAGGAGAAACATTCTAGGCTAATTTTGCTTAGGTGTTATCACCACAAATTTTCTTAATATTTTAATTTTTATTTCTTGAATTCTACTATACTCATACCAAACACAATTATTTTCAAATATACTCTAAATACAATTGTCAAACACATTTGAATATTTATATACTTGCCAAAATTATTAATTCAAAATTAATACATTAAATAATAAATTTATAAACTTGCCATTAATGAATATACAATCCAACAAAAAAGTAAATAAATAAAAATGAAATTTTTTGTTTTTGTTTGAAATCTATGAACATGTAAAAAAACAAAATTCAACATATGTTTTAACAATAATTAATATATAAATAGACTTACAAGATTTGTAAAAAAACATTATTCGATTAGGTTTGAAAACATATGGGTTAACAATTAAATAAATTGGTACATACATAAAATATATTATAATTAAAACTATGTGAGCAATACTAGACTAAATACTATAAGATAAAATTTAGCTAATTAATTAAAAAAATAGAAAATATAGAAACAAAGTAATAAGTTTTGGTAATTTTTTGTTACTTCGGTTCAAATTTTTATAATTAGAGTTCATTTAAGTAATTTATAATAGAACTTTTTGAATCCATTCGGATTATTATATGTTTTGGTTCGGGTTCGAATGGGTAAATTATAATTTAGTTCGGTTTTATGCGGATTTTTTTCCCTAGGTGGAACACATTCCTATGCAAAATAATTATAAATTCGAATATACACAATCATATTTTGAATTTCGTTTATGCATATTTGAATAGTATGTATCGTATAGCAAACAATATATTAGAGAATTCTAAAACTAATCAAAAGTACATACTCATAATTATTTCCATCCGATAATTTTGTTACCTTAATAATATCAACAATCTTATAGCAATATCTACATTCATTTACATATAATCAAACAATTTTAAAATTATATTAACGATTACAATCAAACCCGTGTACAACTGGGGTACTAACCTAGTCATTAAGTAAAGATGGTAATAATATGTAAGGTGGGAATGGTTGTATTTTTAGAGGAATAAAGTTTTGGATGAATTAAGTATTCCTTTAGATTTTTACTATTTGAGTATATTTAGAGGAATAAGATTTTGGTGAAATTAAGTATTCCTTAAGATTTTTATTGGTGGAAATGAACATTCCTCTAAAAGTTGGTGGAAATGAACATTCCTCTAAATTTTACCATTAATATTGTGTGTTTATAAGGAAAAAGATCTCTTTGCTGTCATTATTCTCTGTATTTCTAAGTTATTTTTCTCTAATTTTATTATATGTTTATAGTATTGGTGTGTATATGGAAGCAAATATGGATTATTTGCTAATATGATGAGTCTTACTTTATAAAATTGGATCACTTGCATGTGGTGGGAAATCTTCTGAAGTTATACTGCTTATAGTTTCTCTCCTTTAAGATTTCAGAGGACGAGGAAATTGCAACACTTCCCGCAAAAGTTCAACTTTAAAGTAATTGAGAAGATGGGGATGTGGATCAAAATGAACTTCAAGACTCATTGGAGGATGATTATGAACTTATTCAGGTATACGCTTAGTTTTTACTCTATAGATCTTTTTCCTTTTGCATAATTGACTTGACGATATTGGTCGTGATTACTCTATATTGTTTGTTTGAAAACGTAAAAAGCATAGTTTTCAAAAAAATAAAGAAATGGATACGTTTTGGAACAAAAATATTAAACAATATATATATATTACACACAATATTAAACAAAAATATTAAAACAATATATTTTTTTTGTCACATATCAAAACGATATTTAAAAAGAACTTTAGCACAACAAAATTTACACACAAGTATTAAATAGTTTCATAAAAGCTAAAATATATAACGTTCAAAGTCAAATATTTACACCATCATCTTTATTTTAATTTTAGTTTTCATATATTCTATTAAACAAAATTATCTCCAACTCTGTTTCGTCTAGACAAAGATCTTAAAACTCAAATTTCCAAAAATTTACTCTCATCAACTAAATCAAAAATATCATCTCCAACATCCCGCATATGGTTGAAAGATCTTTGTAAGCATGGTTTTTTATAAATAGAAGACGTAGATTAGTGTGCACAAAATATTAGATTTTACACATTTTTGTTTGAGAAATGTTTTCTTATTGAAATAATCTTTCATGATTTTGTTGTTTTTAACCTATAAAAATACCAAATGTATTACTATGTTTCCAAATTATTTACTTACTACATTTTAAGAAAACAAGTTTCCACCGAATTTCCAAAATAGAATCCAACGTCTTCTATCACGTTTCCGTTATGTTTTCACATTTTCGATATTAAACGTGTTTCAATGGCGTTTCCTCTTGTGCCAAGTTTTTATGTTTCCGAAATGTTTATAAAACATGAAACATACCTCGAACGGAGTTTTTATGGATCTCCTTCCCAAATGACTTGAATATAGTGGTCATATTAGGCTCTGATAATAAAAGTGAATCGATCGGTGAACCACACTACACCTATGTGCCACACATCATGGTAGACTAAGACCTCTTTGGGCATAGATCTCGAGTTTGTTGCTTCCTTTCTGCGAGATAGAGTGCTATGTTTCATTGTGGTGATAGAAACTACAACAATCGGTTCAATTACCTTGAGTGTAATCCACACTTAGTGTTCTTAAAAGATGAAGATCGTCTTAAGTTGAAGCAAGCTTATTGATAGCCGCGATCAAATTCACTTAGGTTAACTCTAGCTGATGAAATGGCTAACAATACTAGACCTAGTGAAATTGCTCTATATGCGGGTTATATATATTGCCTCGGGCTTTCATGTTTTGGTTGTTGAGATGACAACTTTTGTTAATGTTTGCCCTAAACAATTTTCTCCATCGGTTTTGGAAACATTGATGGCAAGTCAAGTTTGTGGATAAATGTATGGTGGTGTATAAGAGTAATTGAAGTCCTATATGGTTACTTCTTTAAATCGATCATGAGATATGAGATTAGGTTCATGATATATTCACGTGCCACCGTTTATTTAATCGATGATGTTAGGGGACTTGAACGAGATTAGATTACCAATTTTTTTTAATGAGAGTTTTCCAAAACTTTGAACTCCCATTTACTTGGTCTACCCGAGATGGGTGTATGCTTTGGCGCTGGGTATTCTTGCAAGATTTTACACTTACTATTTGGTACGATTTAATCATGGTATGAAATCTAACATAACCTCAAAACAGAATTTGGTACGATTTAAAGCGTTTATAGTTAGGGCCGGCCCAACACTTTGTGCTGCCCAATGAAAAAAAAAAGGAAAAAGTTTCCCCAAAAACAAGCCAAAATTGGAAAAACACAACAAAAAAAACAACTCTAGGAGTTGAACCCATGACCAGTAATTAAACCACTACACTACAAGAAACTTTCGGTAATTATGATGTTCCTTAAATAGATAAACTCACTTGTTGCCTAAAGCCTTTGCTTCCCTTGCTTTAGCCCAAGGCTGGCCTGTTTATAGTAATTAACATAGAAACATAACAAATGAAACTAGATCTATGACTTCGACTAATATAGCGAATTATTTGACGAATAGATTGACTAAAATAAAATAAAAATTGAAACATTAGATGAAAATTTGAGAAGTTATCTCTAACCTTGATGGTTCCATAGAAGATGCTCACTTCCTCCTCCCAAATGATGAATATGAAGATTTGAAGCTTTAACTAATTTGTGATATACTACTTTTGACTCATTAATTTGTGAGAAATACATATTTATAAAATTAAATGAGTCAAAAGTAATACCTCACAAATTACTTAAAACTTCATATCTTCATATTCATCTTTTGGGATGAAGGAAGTGAGCATATTCTATGGAATCATCACGGTAAAAGATAAGTCGTCAAATTTTCAACTAATGTTTCAAGTCTTTTTAGTTTGGTTTTATAATTGTTAAGAACACAATATAGCAAACTATTGTTAGTTTGTTTGTCAAATAATTCACTATATTAGTCGAAGTTAGAGATTTAGTTTCATTTGTTATGTTTCTATGTTGACTACTACAAAAGCTTTAAATCGTCCAAAATTTTATTTATTCTTTTACATGTTTTAAGATTATATTAAATTTACTACTATGATTTAACTTGGTTTTCTAGAAACTGAAAAAAATGTTTTTTGATTAAAGTTTTTTTTTTCTTTTTGATTCAAAATCAAATATTACTCGTCATAGTCTTCAAACGAAGAATTCTTTCTAAGAGAACGAAACAATTCGCTAAGAGCTCAAAACAGAGCTATGTTTCATGTCTTGGCCACTACTTCATCAATATGCATAACTTGCAATAACCTACAGTTAGAGAACACTCTTTTCCGATCAAAACTCGAGAATATGACTCGTTTTGCAATGAGATTAAACTCGTGCAGAAGCCTATTTCCCGAGAATCCTCTTGGACCATCAGTTACAGCTGTACTCGCACTTTAAAAAGTCGCATGTAATCATAAGCGGATACGAGAAAGTGGGTATGTGTTAGAAGCGTTGCATATATTTATATATATATATATATATATATATATATGAAAGAATTATTTATTCGACAAAAAAATGTTGTGATATTAGTGTTGGTTTGAAGCTAACGACAAAAGCTACTGACAAGATACCTAGACATGTCAAACATTGTTTTTCTCTTCCTCATCTGTAAAATAAATCAAACTTTCCAAACATCCATAATACTCACTAGCCAAAACAGAGATACAACAACCAATCAACATCACAAAAGTTTTATCTTCCAAAAACTTGATCAACCCATTCAACCAATTCCTTGTCCATCTCGTAAACCTTAAAACCAATAGTCTTCACCACATTAACTCGCTTTACTCAAAATCTCTTACAAAATGATGAACAACGCATAGATCTCCACAATACTCAACGAGTCTCTTCTCTCTGCATGCAACAATGTCTTACTCGTCCATTGGAAACGGAGGTTCGAATTGATACATGTTAATCTTAGATAAACTAATCCACCATATCACGCTTTTTAAGTCTAAGGCATAAATTTTACCTTTGTAGACTATAACATCTGAGATATACTCAACTTCTTCATCTAAAATTCTTGTCCAAACATCATTAGTATTACTAGTTTCTACATTATTGTAATGAACATGGTAAGATCGATGAATCCTTGAGACCGTATAGTTCAAAAGATTTAGTATTTAGTCGTAATAGTTTAAAAGAACATGAGAGAGAGGCAAAACGAGTTTTTATGGTATTTCGAGACATATTGAGTTTTGATAAGCCATCCTTTGTTCGGTAATGATGAGAGAACCACACGGAAAAATGTTGCAAGATAAAATGAACACGTTACATTACTGTAAGCATAAATGAGGCGTCTACGGTTGTGGTTGAAGCGGTTAGGGAAACATTTATTGGTCTTAACCGCAGAACGCATAGATTTACATATGGTACGTAATCGGAGAAGCTCGACGTCGGAGAAGAAATGGTTGGCTATTAAATTGACGCCTTCTTCAAGTAAATAAGACCACTTAACGATTTTAGCCATCTCTATTTACCCGTAGAGAGAGAGACGGTAAAATCGTCACATGGTCTTATTAACCCAAGTAGCTCGTTGATGTTATAGCCAATTGTCTCTTCTCCGATGTTGAGCTTCTCCAACTATGTTCCATTTGCAAATCTTGGCGTTTTGCGGTTAAGACCAATAAACGCTTCTCCAACCGATTCAACCGTAACCGTAACCGTAACCGTAGCCGCCTCTTTTATGCTTACAATAGTGTAACGTGCTCACTTTCTCCCGCAAGGCTCTTCCGTGTGGTTCTCTCGTCATGTCTGAACAAAGGATGGCTTATCAAAACTCAAGATGTCTCGAAATATCATAGAAAACTTATTTCGCCTCTCCCTCTCTCGTGTTCTTTGAAACTACCAAACCCTAGATATTTTTGATTATACGGTCTCAAAGATTCATCAATCTTACCATGTTCAATACTTCACTAGAGTTATTCTCGTGGACGATCTTGTTTTGCGCGGTCTATCACTTGAAGGAAATCAAGTGGTGCAATAATGTATAAACTAGCAATACTAATGATGTTTGGACAATAATTTTAGATGAAGAAGTTGAGTATTTCTCGGATATTGTAGTCCACAAAGGTCAAATCTTTGTCTTAGATTTAAAAAGCGCAATATGGTGGATTAGTTGATCTAAGCTTAACATGTATCAATTCTGAATTGATAATTCAGACATTCGGTTCCAATGGACGAGTATGACATTGCTGCATGCAGAGAGAAGAGACTCGTTGAGTATTGTGGTGATCTATGCGTTATTCAACATTTTTGTAAGAGATTTTGCGTAAAGCGAGATAATGTTGTGAAGACTATTGGTTTCATGGTTTATAAGATGGACAAGGAATTGGTTGAATGGGTTGAGATCAAGTGTTAGGGAGATAAGACTTTTGTGATGTTGGCTGATAGTTATTTTTCTACTTTGGCTAGTGAGTATTATGGATGTTTGGAAAGTTTGATCTATTTTAAAGATGAGGACGAGAAAGACTATGTTTGAAGCTAACAACAAGATATCTAGACATTATAATACATATCGGATAAAAGCTAACTTTGTTGGTTAATAAAAATATTATTCTGTCATTCCTTAGATCTGTTTGCTTGCGAACATTATTAGTATTTGCCCTAAAAATGATCCATCATTTGCGAACATTACAGTGCTTCCAAATGTAGTTGCGATTTCTCCATGAATATCAAAAACAGGTGGAGGCAAGCCTTTGATCTTTGCCTCTATCTCCTCCTTCATCTATTTCATTCTTCTACACTATAGTTTTACAAACATCCAAGTTAGAATTGAATGGAAATGATCATCTTTGAAAAAAGAGTAAAAAATAACCCGTTTTGATCTAATCCTAGAAGATAATAAACATGGCCCATAATTGTTTGTATGTAAAGAGAAAATGCAATTTGGTCAAAATAGGTACCATCTTTTTAACGACGATTAAAATAAAGAAAAGGGAAATTAGCATTAATAATACCCATTGCACCAATAATTAAGTATCTAACATAACCTAAATTATAATTAGGTAAATAACATGGAGCATATCTAAAATGACCATTTTAGCCTTATTTTCAGTTACAACATAAATAGTCAACTATATTTTGATCTCTGATAGTTGGCTATTCGCAGATAAATATTGGAAAAAAAAAATTGGATAGCTGACTATGCATGCATAAGTAACTAATTATAATCATAGTGAATTAATCACAAAGTGAACTATATTATAATTAGAATAGCAAACACTCTTTTACGTAAACAATGTTTTACATAGTCATCTATGTTTTGAAATGATAGTTGACTATCTGTAGATAAATGTTAAAAAGAACCGAATAGCTGACTATACATGCATAAATAGTCAACTATAAGCATAGTGATTCAATCACAAAGTGAACTATATTATAATTACAATAGCAAACACATGTTTACTTAGACAATGTTTTAAATAGTCAACTATAGCAAACACTCTTTTACATAAATAATGTTTTATATAGTCATCTATGTTTTGAAATTATAGTTTACTATTTGTAGATAAATGTTAAAAAGAACCGAATAGCTGACTATACATGCATAAATAGTCAACTATAAGCATAGTGAATTAATTACAAAGTGAACTATATTATAATTAAAATAGCAAACACACGTTTACTTAGACAATGTTTTACATAGTCAACTATTTTAAGCAACATAATAGCCAACTATTTAGAACTAATTAGATCATTAAGGGTATTTTAGTCAATTATATTTAAGTGGGTGTTAGTTACCTAAATTCTATTTAGGTCATGTTATACACCTAATTATGATCTCTAAAACTATTATACACCTAATTAACCCATAAGCTTATGTTGACTCGATCAATTTAAGTATAATATGAATCAATTTTAAAAATCGTTTATAAATATTAAACCACCGTTTATTATAGTCATTTCTAGATTAGAAAAATCTAAAATTCTAGAATTACCAAATCAAAACTCGAATCTTTATATGTTAGACAAAAAAAATTAGTTTTTATTAAAGGATACTGAAAAAAAAAAGTTTCTCCATAGATACTTTTAAGTGGTTACTAGGTTAATACCCGTGTTGTGCACTGATTTAATTGTAACCGGTAATATAATGTTAAATTTTTTTGATTATATGTAATGTAGATATTGCTATAATATTGTTGATATTATTAGGTAACAAAATTATCGGATGGAAAGGATTGTGGGTATGTAATTTTGATTAGTTTTAGAATTGTATGATATTTTGTTTGCTATACAATACATACTATAACTATTCGAATATGCACAAACGAAATTTAAAATCTTATTGTGCATATTCGATTTTGCAATTATTTTGTATATGAATGCGTGACACTTAGGGAAAGGAAAACCGCATAAACCAAACCAAATCATAATATACCCATTAGAACCCGAACCAAAACTTATAATAATCCCAATGGATATAAAAACTTTATATACGAAACAAGGTGAAAGCCCGCGCGACGCGCGGATCTGGTTTCTAAATATTATATTTTTAGTTATAATTTTGTTGTTTGATTTGGTTTAATATAAAACGTTTTAGATCAGTATATTGTTGTTAAGATTGTTTTAAATTTTTATGAAAATATTTGTTATTAATTTAATATGTAAACCAGTTCACGAGACTCGAGAGAACATTCCGCAATTAAATTCAAATAACCATTAAAAAAACAGACTCGAGAGAACTGAATCGTAAGTTTGAAGAAGGCACCCAAGATTACAATTTACAAATACATAAAAGAAATTATATGATTATAGTTTAATGTTACTGCAAACAAGGAGTCCTTTTCTCAGTGTGAACAAATAATGATTTTTATGAGAGCTTGACTATGGTAGAGTAAAACCGTATGAATGTTAACAATCAATTGATTCAATGTACATAGAAACAAATATCCAAAACTCACCTGCTAGATTCTCAAGATAAGATTCATACCTAGGAAAACGATGAGGAATTTACAATCACCAGAAAGTTGTAAAGGGAAAGAGAAAGAGAAAGATTTTGTTATGAACAACAATGAATGAATGAGTAATGAGCTAAATGCTCGTACAAAACCAACTCCAACAACTTCTTGTTCTGCTTCACTTTCCCTAGTGCTTACTCTCTTGTCTTTATAAAAGACTATCTTGAACATTGTATATAATTGTCACCTTCGATTTTTCGATGAAGTTTTCTTCGCACCTTTGGCTTGCCATATTCTGCGAGAAGATACTCGCTTGGGAAAACAATATCAAGAAACAACACCAATTTAATGGGAAGCAGAAGCTTCAACGTTAGACACTATGAATCGGCAAGCCACTTAGAATGTTGCACTTTTCCTAAAAAACCCAAGACAGAATTTCGGTTAAAGATTAGAAGAGCATGTAGCAAGCTCAGCCTGACCCGAGGAGAAAAGGAGGAAATTAGCATTGATTATACAGTTTTGAGTCAGTAAGTAATAAGCAATATATTTCCATGAGCCAGAGGAAAAGAAGAGAGAAACTAATAACGCCTAAAGTTAACCAGCCAAGAAGAACGTAAAAAGAATGAACAATGGACAAAAAGTGAATCCGAGCCATTAATTTTTATTTGTAGTCAAACAATGTCAAGTGAATCAATTACGGTGAAGAGAACATATATAACCAACGATATGTTTTGTTCTTTTGTAGAAGCAAAACCAAATAAGAATCCATTAGATCTTCTGAAGAGTAAGATAAGCAGAAAATATTACAATTCGGATGTATGTCGGGATATATACCTGGCGGTGTTGTACATTGCTTAAACACCAATTTGTACGACACAAAGAAAAGCTTCTACCCCTCGACCCAGGTGAGTCCAGCATGCCTATGGCACTAAAAAGCTCGAAGTTAAAACAACCATTCTTGTGCATGAAACAAAGGGAAAAGAAAGTTTACGCATTTTATCTGATTTAGTGAGGAACAAACAGAACAGTTTCATCACAAAACAAATAATATAACGCATTGGCCAATACAAAAGAAAGCATGGTTGAGACAGCTAGATTTTGATTTACTCAAGAATTGTTACGAACAAAAATAGATGAATTTTCATATGGAAAAAACAGAGTGTCAGAGTTAGTTTTTAAAGTTAACTCCCTTAAAAAAAAATTACACAGTTGGAAAACAGTAGCATTTGATTGAAATCGAAGACCGCATGTTAGACAGTCAAAAGCTTCCAAGATTCTGAACTGCGATCACAGTAGTTATTGATTAAAAATAGGTAACATAATCATTGAGATTAATAAAACAACTTCAGCAAGTGAATTAGCATTACTAAAACAACTTGGCATCCATATGGTATATCCTATAACTATCTTGTTGCATTAAAGAGATGATCTAACCAAAAACTTGAAAGAAGCCATGCACTCAGCAGGAAGAGGGGCGCCACGAGGTAGCAGAAATGGTGAAAAACTTGAGAGTTTAGCATCACCATCCAATTCAGTACATGATTTTCTGGGAGTACATCCATGATATTTTTCAAGTTTCACGATGTAAGGCAATTAGCACAAAGAGCGAGAGTAAGATAAATCTTTCCAATAAATAAGCAACCACACATGACGAGTTAGATGCTTTCAGGCGTACGAATGTACGATGATGGCTTTCATGGACTTCAGATCCATTATTCTCCTGTAAGCCAAAGCAATGATAGACCAAGCCAAAATTTAAGACATTTAAAAGTGAGATAGCACAAAGCTCTACAAGAATTTATTAAAATTGAAAAAGTAGTGAGCCAAACAATCTTCCTGATCCCCTTAAGCATATACCTTGAATATATCTGTTGCTGCTTCCATGACAAGCTTCCTGATTCCTAGTTTCGAGACCAGCTGTGCAATTCCATCCTAGATGGATTCCATTCCAAGAAACATCTTTTCTGTCGTGGCCTACAACCATAATTGACTCCATTATTTGCTCAGAGCCATCAACTATGAAGTAATATAATACGTAATGAACCAGAAAACCATTATGATCCTAGAGCTAGTCAACGAAGTAAAAAAACTTCCCTATTAAGAAGATAACATTAAAATTATAGAATAAAGGAAACAAGTGAAGGCATACATCCGCTCTCTGTTGGCATATACAAGGTACTCGTCTAGGATCATATATTTGTTCTCCATTTCTTTTTTCTCTAGAAACCCTGACTTTTTCCTCTTTCGCGCCCACTAAGACAGGTTCCAAAAACATTAAAAACTTTCTTTCCATATATTCAAAGCCAAAAAAAAAGCAAGGTACATACTAACTAGAATCATTTGAGAGGGTTGATGAAGATAAATAAGGCAAATCTTCTTCCCTCTAGTATTTTGCAATGCCCAAATGAGTGCAGAGTTGCTCTTGACTACATGTTTTATTCACAATTCGACAGCAACATAGATTTTCACCTCGATCAAGCGCGAAACTGGTTCGTCCATAACCCCGCTCCTACTTGATCTTGATCCAGGGCCACCTACCATGAAATCCCAATGCTGGAACTGGAGTTACCAAAGCCATTGCGAAACCTCTCACCAAAACTCAAAAGTCTCGACTTTTAAAGAATACCCGATCCTCGAGACCAGATCGTTTTACTCCTAAATGAACACAACAACCATAAAAGACACGATTAGATGAAGAATTCACCACATAACTCGAAAGCAACGAATCAACAAGCAAAAAGTTAAAAAAGCAGAAGTTTCAAATCGAGAAGAAGAAGTTCTAATTACAGAACGCAACACTTGTATGGTAGTGAAACCCTGCGGATAAGGAAGAAGAAGAGTTTGATATCGATTTCAAAACCTATTGACCACATATACATGGATAAACGATTTTTGCTCAGAACTACCAAAACCCAAGAAACGAACTGAGACAGTGAGACTTTTCTCTCGGGAATTTACACTGCAAAAACTTCTCTTTCGTTTCTTTTCGCTTCCGATTTTCTGTTTCACCAACGCGGAAGATTAAGCGATAAAATCCAAGAAATTTTGGGAAGCATATGCGCTTGTTTTTTTGTTTAAATGGACATCATTGAAGGAGGATTCTGCAGTGTATCAATGGGGATTACGTTTGTAGCAATTGGAACGTTTCGCTTGAGAAGATGAAGAGATTGAAATTTTTGTACCGTAGACGAAGAAGTAGGGCTGGGCATTCGGGTACCTGATCGGGTATTTCGGGTATCGGGTATCCGATATTTAGGGATATGATACCCGATCGGGTATTATATATGTTCGGTTCGGATTCGGTTCGGGTTCAGGCGGGTTCGGGTATATTCGAATACCCGAAATAGGTTTTTTTTTTTTTCGAAACACGAAATAGCATAGTAATAGAAAAAGCAGACTTAAAAATGAAAACAATGAAGTGTAAAAGAATGATTTTACCGGACTCATCTCCAAATTTTAAAAGCAAATCACTCAAAATCGACAAAATCTGTTTCTTGCTTAGAAGAGTATTGACTAAGGTGCAACTATCTCCATTAATCTAAACAATTCACAAGGTTATTCAAAAAAAAAAAAAAATTCAATTTCAATAAAAAACTTTTCACTAGTTTATAAATTGAATTCACACTCTAGGTTATTACTAATACTAATCAATTAATCAATGACATACAATCCTAATCACTAAAAAAAAAAAAAGTAGAATCGGGTACCCGTACCTTACGAAATTAAAACCCGATCGGGTATTTTATATGTCGGTTCGGATTCGGTTCGGGTTTTTCGGATCGGATTCGGGTTCGGTAATCGGGTTCGGATAAAACGCCCAGCCCTACGAAGAAGAATGAATGGAGTAGATTTTTTCTGGGTTTTTTTATTTAAATTTGTTGAAGACAGGTGTCACACTCCTGAAGAAAGCAGGCCTCTTGTTATATAGTAGCTAGATTTTACACTCATGCTACGCGTGGGTTTTATGAGTTTAATATATATTTCAACTTGGTGATTCTTAAATTATATTTTTTTAGTATGTAAACCACAAATTTTAGTTTTGAAATTTTTTTCTTTTTCATCTAGATGTATACGGCAATGCATTTTTATTGTTTACAGTTTACAAAATTAGCTTATGGAAAATTTAATTAGTCTTAGTGAAATAAATATTTAGTCTTCAAAAATTGCTTTCTTAAACACCATTATTTCCTTTATACATTAGAAATTGTTTTTGCATAATAGAAACTTAACATCTCTAATTCCTTCATCTCCACATGACTCTTACAAAAACACATTCCATTGACGATAATATTTCTTTAAAGCAATTAATACCATCGGTTGTTAGGTTGTTACTCGCGTATCTGGAAGTTAGGTATAATAGATTAACAGACTATTCTAAGAGATGTCTCCTCAAGCGAACAAACAAACAAACACTAACAACCTTTGAATGCTTGATTTCATCTTGGCTATTCGAAAGATTAAGAGCAATAATCAGAGATAGTCTAAGCTCTGGACTAAAATAATCGTCACAAGTTTTGCATCTATACAAACCCTCCGTAGGCTCACCATCTCCATATCCCCACTACTACGTGACTAAGTTCATACGAAACAGATTCCACCATAGGTGACATATATTGCAAAAACACCAAACTTTTAACGGATAAACTAAAGATAGTTCCATTTTCTCCTTTCTAGCAAAGATCTTGTCTACACAAAACCAAAGAGTGTAACACATATCATAAACCATGAGAATTACAAGCAAAAAAACATATACGATTCCATACTCGTACATTATCATTAGTAACAACATGAGCCAATGTGCGAGCCTAGCCAAACTCTAGTGTAAAGTTGCCATGAGATTATGTATAAAGCAAATAAACAATACATAGATAAATATTAAAATAATGAAGGATGACTCACAAACTAACGAAAAAGAAAAACATGTAGACTAACAAAACTTTTAAGTATAATGATCATAGAACAACCACGACCGAACAAAACCCGAATTCATAACTTGTTGAAGGTAAAAATTCTAGTATAATAACATAAATTACAATTATAAACATCTGGTTATTAGAAGAAATAGAACAGAAATAGTTAGTCAAAACATGTATTAAAATTTTAAAATAAGACTTGGCTTACATTAGGGATTTACCGCAAAATTGTTAACCGAACAAATTTTGATTTCTTTATCAACTTGAAGGAACCCAAACAATCAACCGAGGGATCTACAGCTAAGACCAATCAACGTAAAATTATTTAGTATTTTATTAATTGAGGTTATTCTCGAGCAGCAGTGAAATCAAAAGTATCAATGCTCCAATAATTAAGCCTTTACCACTAACTTCTCTACAACCGTATCGTATATGCCTTCTTTCACAAACACAAGAGAGCTTGCCACGCAAATATAACAATGCACATTAACCAAACATGTTTACATATATTAATATATATATATATATATATATATATAATATTCTTACTCATACCTATAACGAACATTAGATATGGTTACAGAATGTCGCTTTATCTTATCCTAACCTTCTTCTTTAAGCCAGTTTCAAGATCGGTGGATATGTGCGCTTGCTCGAAAGGCCCAACCGCATGGACTATCAAATCAATCCAGATCGCCACACGGCAGTGTTAGCGATGGCAATTAGAAAATATAAGCTACTTCTTGGTAACTTGTCACGCAAGTATGTGGAGAGTAACACAACCACCTCGTGAAATTCAGTCGCTCGATCATTCCTACTGTCGTTGTGAAAAGCAGTGTTACCTACAACACCAATAGCATATCTCAAAATAGTCGCAGCGACAGTTTTTTGATTATTCATCGTTTCGTTTGTCTTTGATGACCGTTTAATTCGTGATAGCAGTCGCCAACGCCGCGACTGTGAAAAGAATAGGGCCACAATCAAATAACAATGACGATAAAATTCTACAGACCTAAAACTAAAAAACATTAAAGCAAGAGAGCATAAATATATCGTGACTAAACCTTACATAACTCTGATAGACAAACATTAGCAATACAAAAAGCTAATTGAATTTCAATTACGATTGCTGTTTCTCTCTCTCTACTTCAAAGTCCAGTTACGCTTTTTTATATTTTGCGCCACCAAGCTCTCTCTGACCTAGAGAACAAAAAACAAAAAAGTCAAAACATAAATAATAACTTTATCTGTCGATGAGTCAATTTGGTGATTCAAATTATGTAATGTCAAACTAAAACAAAAGAAACCAAGATAAACATAAACGAAGACGACAAAAGAAACTTGGTGGCTAATTTTTTTTTTTTTTGTCGTGATAGCTAATTAATTTTGCATATCTTCTCTATGCATATTTTTCCTTGCATAACAAAGATGAAAAAACCTGAAAATTAGAAAAGAATAAGCAAGAGAGGATAAATACACTGTGAGTCACTAAACCCTATGTATATTATTAATTGATTTAGAAAACATATTTAGGGTTTCCTATGAAAAAGAAAAACACATAATAATATAGTAACCCAATGCTGATACTATATCAGAATATAACACGATCTATAAAAAAATCTATACAAAAACATGAACAATAGAAATATAACAAAATCGTAAATAAAGATCCAAAACTAACATATCTCGGAAGAATTCGTAGCGAGTAACCTTTAAAAAAAACAAATATAATATCATCAGGGACCATTGAAACCATGTAAGTAATATAGAAGTGGGAGAAGGTGAGGGCAAAATCTTATATATAATAGCAGAGTTGTCTTTCCTCCTAAGGCGTCCACGTCATCAGCCACGTCACCCGTTGTGCAAACCCAACTTTTCCCCTCCTCTGAAACCGAAAGCTAAATTCTCATGTCTTTTTGCGAGCTCTTCCAAATTCCACATTCAGGTATCGATGAATCAATAACTTCCATTTTCCATCCGGCGATTATTCATCCTCTCGACATGCTCCGGTGACTTTATTATATATGTAGAGAAACCAAGAAAGATGTGGATATAAGGACTTCCTTCTTCTTTGCCTTCTATTCCTCAATATTTTTTTTTGTTTTTCTTGGGTTTTTTTCCGTTGTATCAGAGAATAGTCGTGGGTAGACGCATCAAGAGGTGGTGACGGTGAGAGATCGACCAGAGAATAAAGAGCGAGATCGTGTATCATTGAATCGGAGTAAGAGAACAAGCATTCAGGAACAAGAGATATGTTCAACAAAATCACCAGACATCCGGGTAGATACAGCTTTGAAGTTGTTTCACCACCAATATCACACTCAAACTCACCTCCTCTGTTTCTAACCCTAAAAGACAAAGCTCTGTTTCTATCAGAACTCAAATTTCCAATTCAGAGCTCGAATCGCTCTTTTCAACAAAAGATCGCCTTCAGAGATGTCCCATTAAGCAATCAAATAATTGTGCGTCTATGATTTCTTCTGGAGTAAGACTCGAAAACATAAGCAAAAGCTACGAAAGCGTTATGGTGCTGGTAAAACCACACAACTCAAGATAATCATTGGTCAATAACAACCCGATTCGGAAAACGTGATTACAACAAACCCCAATTTGAAAGTTTGGTTTTGAGTCTAGAATTCGAGGTTTCGATGGAGATTGTGAAGAAGCTTCCGAACGCGATAGAAGAAACTGTTGGTGATTTAGAAGTAATGGGAAGGTTTAATAAGTTGATTTGGATAGAATGTTGGTGCTAAGATGAGTAAGTTGATGTCGCAATTAGGATTTATGTCCGAAAATGAGAAGATAGGCTTCTTGCTTCTGTTTGTAGTGATTGGAATTGACAATTTCACTTGGGGAGATTTTGCTTCAGGTATATATATATAAAAATAAAAATGAATGATTCTTGAGAAATGTGATTCCTTTGAGCTAATGTGTGATTATTATGTGTGTAAACGAAATCCAAATTTATTTTTTTTGGATGAACCAACGACTCATTTGGATATTGCTACTATCGAGCGTTTCTTGATCATTTATGTACTAAAATTGTGGAAACCGAAACAGGCGTATTGAGGACTTTCGAAGGTAATTAATCTTGGTATCTGATTTCAAAGGCGGAATGGGTCGAAGCTCGGTATGCTGCTTGGGAGAAGCAACATAAAGATATTGATGCAACAAAGGATTTGATTAGTAGGCTAAATGGTGGAGCAAATTGAGGTCAAGCTTCTTCAGCGTAAAAAAAACTAACAGCAAGATTTAGTACTTATGAAGCAGAGTATGTAACTTCTGTTGATTCTGATTATAAACAAAAACTCTGGAGAGGCTTCAGGAAGTGTGAGGTGCAAATAGAGAAACCATTTCAGCGGAAACAAATGAAATTTAGTTTCCAGAATGTGGATTAAGCGGAAGATATGTAGTCACCGTTAAGAATCTTGAATTTGGTTTTGAAGATAAGGTGAGATGATTGAATTAGAGAATATTCCCTTTATTACTTCTGTGTGGTCTCATCTTTTGATCTGTGTGTAATGCAAGCAGATGTTTTTTAACAAGGCAAATATAGCGATAAAAGAGGATAAAAACGGATGCAGGAAAAGTACATTATTAAAAACTGATTATGGGTTTAGAGAAGCCTATGAGACGTGAAGTGGTTCTTGGGGGCACAATGTATTTCCAAACTACTTTGAGCAGAATCAGGTTTGTTTTTGATTGTGAATAATATGGATTATTAGAGGAATCCTATTTCGCTTTTTTTACTCATTTGGTCATAAAAAAGACCTTCTTGGTCGCTGCAACTTCAAAGCTCATATGTTCGGCAAAGAATCGCTCTTTTGCCTTACTTTCTACAAGTTCATGGTGAAACCATCTACTGTACTCGTGTTGGACGAACCCACCAATCACTTAGACACAAAAGAAATGCTCGAGGTTTCTAAATCAATACTATTCTCATTTCTGTTTGGCCAAACTGTTCTTGGAGCTTAAGTAAGTTCTGATTTTCCGATTATATCTTTTCTCAACAGGAGGCAATAAAGAGTACAAAATTGTGACAAAATCGTGACAAAATCTCTTCTTAATTTCTTTTCCAAATTTATTACTTTCCTAAATTGTGCAACTTGAAAACAATGGTTCTCTCAGTATTACCTGGATAAAAAATATGGAAGCTAGAGCCAAGGAGCTAGAGAGAAGCAGAGTTAGAGGAAAAAGCTCTAAAAATGAAAGCAAAGTCAAAGATGTCAAAAGCAGAGAGACAAGCAAGGAAGAAGCAAAATATGAAAGCGTTTCAAGCTTCAAAACAAAAGTCAAAGTCCATCAAAAATGCCAAAAGATGGAATTAAAGCTTCCAAATACGTAAGCTTTTAGGTGTGTTTAGTGTGTTATTAATTAAGTTTATATTTCACTGAAAATTTGGACAATTCATTGTAAATTTGAATAAAGATGATTTATTTAACATGATATTTTCCTTATTTCTTTGAATTTGAGTTTGAGCTTTGTTAAACATTACTCTACCACCAATATCAATTCGTAACAAAAGATCAAATTTTATATTCTTCATCAGAAATCTTCACACTTAAATTATTTAAAGATTCGTCAACTTCTTCATCAAATGTTTATTGGGTATTTGTTTTATTACATTTAATAAAAGAACATTTGTATTTAATATGAGTAACTTAATTCAAAGTTGATAATTATTCCAACATATACCCAAACTGAGGAAAAGTTTACTTTTCAACTTTCCATGAGTAATAGCTCATAGTTTACTTAGGTGCAAATATGGATTATAGCTCATAATTTTATTTATAAGATTTTAATTCGGATGATAACAAACACATAATTTTTGGTTTTAAAAAAAAAATTGGTTTAAGTCATTCTATTCCTCTTTGAATATTTTGTGAACAAAGCCCTTAGTATAGTAATCACATATGTGTATTTTGATTGTTTGTGAGAATTAAGAGCTGAATGATTTCAAGCTTCATTATAAATAAAAAACATGAAAACAAGAAACCATAGTCAGTGTTCAAATTAGTAAAATAGTTAGATCCAAACAATAACATAAAGTATTAAAATTATTCATAAGTTATTTAAATGAAAAAAATTTACTTTTTGATAAACATATATTGATAAAACTACGAAAATAACTATAAATAATTCAACATATTACCATTTTTTAAAACAAACTACTTAACAATTTAATTATAAATGTGAATATACACAAATTTAAAAAAAATATATGCAACAAAAGCCCGCGCGAATGCGCGGGTATCGACCTAGTAAAAATAACAAAGCTCAAACAAAAGCACAAACAAACAATATAATGATTCACCAAAAAAAAAACAAACAATATAATAAGAACTCGTTACAAACGTATGGAAATTTAACAGAACATGAAGCCGAAAGAATCTCTTTCAAAACATCTCTTTCAATATAATCAACTCATTTTAAGTTTCAAAAAAAAAAAAGAATCTCTTTAAAAAAAACATGAAACCTAAAGGATCACCGGGGGAAAAAGTAATGTGCGATGAACAAATAAAACAATATATATATACAAAAAAAATATAGTGAAACTTTCCAATTCCTAATAGCAAAATATATAAGTTATTTTTAATAAGTAACTATATAAAAAAGGAATATTTCTAATTTTCTAGAAAAGGAAATTATCAGAATCATATTCGCTTACGTGGACCAATAGAATCGCGTTTTTTAATCCTATAACTATAAAAAAAAAGAGAATATTTCTAATTTTCTAGAAAAGGAAATTAACATAATCTTATTCGCTTACGTGGACCAATCGGATCGCGTTTCTAAAATCATATGTAGACGCCTTTAGAGCGCTATAGAATCAATTTTTATATAGTATAGACTAGATTTTACACTCACGCTACGCGTGGGTTTTTCTTTTAATCAAAGAGTTTAATACTCCCTCCGTTTCATAATATAAGATGTTTTAGCAAACATCGCGAATATTAAGAAACTAATTTTACTCTAAAAAGTAGCATTTAAAATATATATTAAAAACAGTTTAACCAATTATAAAAAAGAATGCAAAATACTATTGGTCACACAATATTCAATAAAGTTAAAAGTATCTAGTATTGCCAAAACAGCTTACATTATGAAACAAAACAAAAACCCCAAAACAACTTACATATTGAAACGGATGGAGTATATATGTTGGCTTACTGCTTTTTAAAATTAGCTAGACGTTGACATACATGAATAAAAATATATCATGGTAAGAAAGTAAAACATTCGTAAAGAATTAAGTTATTAGTTGTATATATATAAAGTACTAATGTATAGATATGGTTGTGGCATATACTTGAACTCAACCATTCAGTAAATGTTTCATAACGATGGAATTAAGGGGGGAAACATAAAAATAAGATTTTAAGACATTTTAGCTTCACATTTGGAAGAAAGTAATCTCTACGGTCTAATCCGATTACTGGTAGCTAAAGCAAAGAAAAGAGAGTAAAAATCAAAATCTTGAATGTAAACCAAGAGATGGTGCATGGCACGTCCTCAGATGTTCATGCATGTAAAAATCCACTATTATCTTAACATAATTCGTATTTGACATCTCTCCTCACACACAAGTACACAACCAAAATAACATGATTCTCCAAAGATACTGAGTGAGAAAACGGAGCAAGTAAACAAAATCAAACGATATGACACAACAACGGAAAAGTCTCTCTCCATCTTGTGCCATCAAAAGTTCAAAACCGCTACATGTCTTCTCGATCCCTTCAATGCTTTGTACAACTGAAGTTTAAACGGTTAAGACTTACTACACCACTGAATCCCATCCCCAAACTCTTTATCTTTCTCTTTCTCACCACTGTTTTTCATTCTTGCAAAACATAAGGATGAATACAATTTAATACCTTATGTTCCAAACGGGGTTCCCAATCCTCATACGGTTGATGGTGTGACTGAGTAGAGTCTTGTATTAGTTGTTGTGTTCGTCAATACAGTTATGGCCCACTAACACTGCATCAAATGGTACAGAACAACAAACAAACAAACCCATCTAAATTAAAATTTGTTAAAGTTGTTAAATCAAAGTCGTAGAGAGATTGTCTATATTGCTCAAGGTCATCTATATCCAAATAGTTGATGATGATGCTTAGTTTATTCTTCTTTTCGTAAATACAAATACATGGTTAATATAGAGAATATCATAAAAAGTATATACAAAAAAGTTAGGATTTTTTCTATCTGATAGCTGATTCTACAAAAATAAGAATATATCACAAATTACTAACATAATATCGCCAAATTAGTATGGTAGACCTGTAAGAAGATCAAAAACAATAAAGAAGTACTCGTAAGAAACATTAGAACATAATAATATATCAGTTAAAAATCATCAAAACTTGTGAAGACAATTATATTAGAAACATATGATGAATGTATTATATGAGAGATGAGAAACTATCGACACTAAAGTCGACTAAATCATCACTAAAGTCGACTTTGTCCCTCACATATTCCATACAAACTGAAATTAAAATAGGAATCAGAAAAAGTTTACACAATCAGAATAATAAAACATACGATCACTTCTATCATGAACCCTAAAACCATAAAAACGTTATTAATTACTAAACGATGTTATACTAACCTCAAAGATGACGATTAAACCTGGAAAATATACACAAACGACAAAAAACAAAATAAAACATTAAGGTAGGAATTAGAAAGAGTCGATATAGTCAGAATAACAATATATATGATCACTCATAAACCCTAGAATTAAAAAGCTAGATAATAAACAGACGCATCATATAACAGGGGCAAGAGACGAACACTAACCTTGTAAAGTAAATCAATCATAGGTCTTGTTATTTATTTTTATAATCAACTTTGAAACTACTAACATGGAATAGTTATTTAATTCCCCATACGTAAAGATCTAAAAGATCCGGGACTTTTAACAATTGGTATGCTGGAGAAAATTCTCACAAAAAAAATTGTTTGATTGTTTGCTTTATGATGCCTATGTTTCTTCTCTCTTTATATATTGGCAGCGAAATAAGTGAAATTTTCCAATTTCTAGTACCAAAATATATTGGTGATCTTTAATGGAAAATTTTATGAAAAATAAAAGAAAACTAAGTTTTAATAAAGAAAGAAAAATTCCTATTAACAATAAAATAAATTAAATTAATTCTAATTGCTTACGTGGACCAATCGGATCGCGTTTCTAAAATCCTATGTGGACGCCCTAGATGCGCTATAGCATCAACTTTTATATAGTATAGATTACCACAACGAAGTCTAATTATGAAAATTCGAACTCTAATTACTAAAATTTATTACTTTGTTTCTATATTTATATTTTTTTGAATTAATTAGCTAATTTTAAGCTCATAGTATTTAGTCTGATATATTTTTTTGTTGCTAAAATGCTTTATTTAGTATGGTAGTGCTCACATAGTTTTAGTTTTAGTATCTTTTATATATGTTCTAAAATTTTTAATTGTTAACCCATATGTTTTCGAAAATAATCGAATAATTTTTTTTTAATCTTAAATGTGTTTGGTTATATATAAATTATTGTTAAAATATATGTTGAAAATTTCTTTTACATGTTCATAGATTTCAAAAAAAATGAAAATTTATTTATTTAATTTTTGTTGGATTAAATATTTGTTAATGACAAATTTATAAATTTATTATGTAATGTATTAGTTTCAATATAATAATCTTGGTAAGTAAATATTCAAATGTGTTTGGCAATTGAATTTAGAGTATATTTGAAAATAATTGTGTTTGGTAATAAGTATAGCATAATTAAATAAATAAAAAAGTAAAACGTCAAAAAAAATTTGTGATGACGACGACTAAGCAAAATCTATACTAATAAAAGGAACTATTTGAAGCTCCTCAGCCTGTCCACGTCAGCAAATCCTGCTTTCTCCTACACGCTGCCACGTCATCCCGTAACTCATTTTCTCTAAACAACGAAATTCATAACAACGAACCCATCTAATTCCTTAAAAGGCCTAAGGCCCAAACTACTTAATAAACCTAGCTCCCCTTTTTCTTCCTCCCACCTGTATGTTTCCACATTTAATACTAACGACCGACGACACACTTCGCCTCCCCAACCTCAAAATCATCAACAACCGTTAGTCCTTTCCACCTTCCTCATCTTCAATCACTCTTTCAATTCAAATCCATGTTTTTAATGGTCCACTCCTCCATCACTTCCTACTCCTTAGCTTATATAAACACAACCAACTTCTATCTATTCGATCCTCCACCTACAACGAAAATCATAACCTAGATATAGCATCGATCAAGCTAAAAACTTTTAGCATTCTCGCGACAAATTTTGTAACCAAGAAATCTTATGCGGGCTTATAATCTGGGAAGCATGACATTTCAAATTGGGAAACGTCCTCATGGGCTATGAACTCCTCCTAATCGATTCAGATGTAAGTTGCTCACAGCCTTTGTATATTTATTCCTCAGGACTTCCAGTTAGCTTAATCTAATATATATCAAGATTCACTCCATCAGGTTTACAGGAGATAATAGCCATGGTCATTATCTATATGAGGATTACCTTGATGCTCATCTCACACCTGTTGCAAACAGGCTATTGGAGGGCAATCGTGTTTTTTTCAGGGTTTGTAACTTGAATTTTGTTATAGTTTTGATGTGTACTCATGCCCACTATAGGTTGAAAATCGGCGCAATCATGTTAAGGCAAGTAAAATCTCCAATAGAATTGAAGTGATCGTTATGTCTCCTCTGTTGAGGTAATATACGACCTAAAACCTGTACAGCTTATTCGACATGATCTTAATAGCATTTTCATGGTTGGGTTCTTACTTGCCAAAAGCCTCTTAGTCATTTATGTTCTTACTAGAGCAGTTGTGTATTTTACCTTAGTAAATTGTTATGATTTTGCTAGAGCTCATATCTTAGTTGCTCATTATCTTCAGAATATGGAGGAAGACGAGATAGAAACGAAGAAGGAATGGCATTGGATTAATTTATTGCAAATGCATCACATAGCCAAATCACAAATGCTCTCATCTAACCTATTGTTCGAGCTGAACTTACAAAGGTTTTTCGACCTGATACATCTACTGTTGATTATTCTCCAGTAAGAATCTACTCACTCAATATGATTTAGCTTTTCTTCTTTTTACATTGGACCGCATTAGTTAGGTACTCAGTCTCCTGTAAAATTTCACCTCTTTATCAACCATAGTTTCTTGCATAATAAGTATAATTACTTCTAAGTATCATGTGATGAGATCTAGCTAAGTATGAGAATATGATATCACCTGCATCTTCTTTCAAGCAGAACAACGAGCTCCTACGACAACGGGTCAAAAGATTAGGACGTAAAGCAAAACAAATGGAAATGCAAACCAGGAGAAAGATAGGAAATATAAGAAGCCAACCTTGAGCACCGTGATTATGAAGAGAACCGTCTTCTCCTGTTGGAATCTTTTTTCCCTTACCTTTTTGGGTGAAGTCATTCCCTATTTTCTTTGCGCTGGGATACATTCTTAGTGATTGAATATGTCCATTGTTGGTTTTCATTACATAAGATTTAGTGGATCTACGCTGTCTATTTTTTTAATATATTTGATCCACAATTCTAGAAATTTTACTTGGTACCCTATCATTTACCTTTTAGAACATAACCCTAGAACCCTTTAATGAGTATAACAACACCTGCATGGCTATATCACATGCCATCCCATTTGCCAAACGAAGAATGCTTTCTCATACTAAAGTTCTTCATTTTTAGTCAAAATTGATACTCCTTCTGTTCCTTGGAGATTGATTTTTTGGGTTTTGCACAAATATTAAGAAAAAACAAATCCAACATCTAATTAATTGAATTTGCCACTTTTCTATAAATGCATTTTAATTATTAGTTGGTATCAAACCAAAACAACCGTTAAAAGGTACTCTTAAGGCAAACTACTTTTCCATATAATGCATTAATTATAAGGCAAAACATCATTTTTGTGGAACAAATAAAAAACCCAAAAAATCAATCTCCAAAGAACGGAGGGAGTAAATATTAACATGTTCTAGAATAGTTAATTATCATGAATATATTTTCGGATTTGATTCATTTTTTGCAAGTGTTATGGAGTTTTAAAACTGATTTTTGGTTGATTTTGTATCAATAGAGATGTAAAACACTAAATTTGTCAAATAGAGATGTAAAGAGACATTTTTTGGTAAGTAAGTTTATTATATCGATATCATTCAAAAGATAATCTATATGAGATTTCCTAAATTATTAATTGAAGATAAACCACAAAGAGTCAAAAATTACATAAGAATGTTCGAGAAGAACTTAATTATCTCAAAAGAAAACTCAACATTGCTATTACCAAAATTTCTAATCCATACGAGCATCCTAATATTCTGGCATATTTTATCGCATGCAACTAATTTTAATATATGGTACAAAGTCACTTTTTAATTGAAAAATGAAAAAACATCTTAATACATATTTGTAAAATTCATGAGTTTTCATTAATGATATTATATGTAATATATTGCTTTATCTTATTTTCCTGTAAATATAATGTATTTATTAAACATACAAATGGTAGAAAAAGATCATATAAAAATCATAGAAACATATGTGAAAACTAAAAGAATTAATCTACAACTATAAATTCATAAAAAAATATTTAGAAAATTAAAAATTACTGACACAAACTTTAGTAAAACAATTAACCTCATTCTAGAAAATTACCAAAAAGCATTTATTAAAACTAAAAGATCATTATCAAACCATAACGAATATATCCATTCAACTACAAATGATTTCAATACCAATAAACCAACAAAATTCGGCCATTGGTCTTATAAGGAAACACCTATATATAAACCATAAGGTTGCTACACAAGGCTTTAATTTGCAGGTGGAGATGTGAATCAAGAACTTCATGAAGGCACATAAAATATAACCAAATAATTTTTGAATACTTGAACAAATTCCTTGAATAAAAGCGTAGGGATTGAGAATGCAGAATATCGTAATATTGGTGGTAATCAAATTATGAGTGTCTTGGAGCAGTAGCTAATAAGCTTAAATGAGTTTGGTGTGATGCCCACTATATAGTAAGTAACAGTGATCTTGATGTTCATCAAATGAGTTTAGGATAAGATAAACAAACCTATGATCTTCATCAAGGGTCAAAATTGTATTGTGATAATATAGAATAAGAAAGACAATGCCTAAGAAAAAGTAATTAGAATAATAAGTTTATAAAGCATTGTGGATACTGATTTTTTTAAAATAAAAGTGTTAAGTATTACATTTAGGCATCAGAAAAAAAAATCCGACATAAATGCCCAAAAAAAAAAAGTGTTTACGAAAAAGCAATTACATTCTGGTGTTAATTTTTTTTTAACCATTCGAAATAGTTCTACATATTTAGGCTAAAATTGTCGATCGTGTCATTTTTTGTATAATAATTTTTATAATTTATTGTAATTCATAAATAAATCTAGACGATGAAAAAAAGTCAATGGAGTAAGAACATCTAAGTCAATAGTTTCTAGATACATTTTTTCTAACAAATGACAAACTACAAATAATATCTTGTGGGTATTTGAAATACATGTTTTTTACTTTTGGAAAGATATTTCAAAAGTTGTATACCAAAATTTGAGAAGGTTATAGGTAAAGTTTATTCGGTCACAAAATATTAAATAAATGCGATATACAAACTATTCAATTGCAATAAAATGTTAGAGTCTTTCACTTTTACGTAAATATTTATAGGCAAAACTCTATATAAATCTGTTATTTGTAAATATATATGAATTTCTATCATTCCATAATTTATCAATACATATATGAAATTCATCATTTGACATTACAAACCCGCGAGTATGCGCGGGTACTCTCCTAGTTAGCTTATAATACTTCTTCTTTAATATAAAAAGGATTAAGGTTACCTAAATTTTCTGTTTAACTTGACTGCGTAAGTATATAAATTTATGATTATTTAAAAAAATGGAATATATTTTACGCAAAACGACGGTTCAATATTAAAATAACCGTTTTTCTTTCAGGCATGAAAGCCCATAAAATAAGCCCATGGCCTTCATAACCCATGGTTCTCAGTGACGGTTACCGAGGCAAAAGAATCAGAATTTTATTAGGGAAAAAGAACAAAGAAAAACTGACACGTGTAAGTCACTGATTGACACCTGTAGAATGCTTAGTATGGGTCTGGCTCTGTGATTCGCTGGGTCACTGTCTCCGTCGTTCTCTAACTTCTGGTTTTCTCCTTCTTCATCCCTTTATTTTGTTTTTTTTTTTTTTTTTTTTTCAAAAAGCCATTTCCAATTTCCCACCAAAGCTTACCTATATTCACCAATTTCGCGCAATCGGTTAACCCTAATCTCGCCGTCGTCTTCATGTCGCCGTCCGGCGAGTTTCGGATGACGGAGAACGGTTATCACTGCTCATGCATCAACCGCGAAAACGATGGAATTCCCGGCGAAGATCCCGGTGAATCGGATGATTCTCCATGCATACATTGCAAACGATTCGATCTCTCTTCTTGTTCTTCGTCTTCTTCGTTTGGATCGAAATCGGATGACTCAGAGAAGCTACGCAGAATCATCGTCGCTTCCGTCAAAGGTTTCTCTATAGGCACCGGGATTAAAGGTGGATTAGCTATTTTCTCAATCGTGTCTCGTTTCGCTCGCCGTAGATCTTCTCAATCGAGGTACACCGAATCGGATTTTGTTTTTGAATTTCGTTACCGGTTTTTGCTTATCGGTAATTCTGGAATCTATGGAATTTAGGAAAATCGGTGATTTCTCAAATAGTGAAGCTATTTCAATGGGAATCAAGGAAACTCTAAGATATGGATTGTTTCTGGGAACTTTTGCTGGTACTTTTGTATCAGTTGATGAAGCTATTTGTGCTTTGGCAGGACATAAAAGGCATGTATTACTATCTTGAATTTTTGTGTGTTTTCTTCAACCTAAAATAGTATCAAATCTCTTCAGATTTGATCACAGTGAAAGTATTTTCTATGAATCCAGAACTGCAAAATGGAGGGCCCTGTTTGCTGGATTGGTAGCTGGACCATCGATGCTTCTCACAGGGCCAAAGACAACACACACGAGTTTGGCTGTTTATATATTTATGCGTGCAGCCGTCCTTGCATCGCGTTGCGGCATTAAAAGTAAACGGTTTGGTTCCATCTGCAAGCCGCTTACATGGAAACATGGGGATTTATTCCTCATGTGTCTTTCATCATCACAGATTTTGTATGTTACACTATCTCTCTCACCAAGATATTGATTGTTTTAGATACAAAGTGTGAAACTAGTAATAGAGAATGAGTTCAATCATATGGCTCAGTTGTTACTAGGTTCTCAAAGTTCTAGTTTGTTTCTCGGGTATCTACAGAAGGCCTTCTAAGATTAGTAATGACGTATTTTTCAGGTCGGCTTACATTTTAAAGCAAGAAAGCCTTCCTTCATCGTACAAGTCTTTCCTTAACAAACAAGGTGGGAAGGATCTTTCTATCATACAAGGCATAAAAGCTATCGCAAGCGCCAAACCATTCACCAATTTAGCAGAGATTGAGAAATATTACAAGTCTGTTGGAGTTGATATCAATCTGGATCCTAACATGAAAGTCCCATGTACGGTAGGTTTATATTGGATCTTTTGTTCTATCAAGTATCACTAGTAAGCGTCACTTGACTTCTTCTTGGTAGTTAAAATGAGCAGGGCATTTGTGTCTGAAATCAAAAGAAACTTTTCTATAGCAATGGTGATCTGAAATTTTTTTCATATTGATTCTATACGAAAAACATCTTTCTCTGCATTTTCCAGTAATTGCTCATCTTTGTCGATAGTTGAAGTAGCTTCGATGAGTCTGCATGAGTGGTTGTTTTTGATATGAATCTTGAAAAGTCTTACTCGATACTTATGTTGTTTCTTGCAGATAATACATGGAAAAGATTCATGTGTTAAGCATGTTATAACATTTTTCCTTCAAGCTTACATGAGGGCTCTACCCGTCTATGTCCCTGTTTACTTGATCCCCGCGCTCATAGTCCATCGTCAAGACCTGCTAAAAAAGTAATAGATTTATTTCGCACAGAATCCTTCAAATCCTTTTTTCTTTTTCAAATTGCTCTTTAAATGGTACATAGTGTGTGTATGCGGATATCATGCATCACCTCATAAGATCTTTCATCTCCAATCTCACAGGCAATACTCTATACTTGGCAAGGGTCTTCTGGGCACGGCGAGATCAAGTTTGTTTCTCTCTACGTACTGCTCTTCTGCCTGGTTAGGATCAAATCTTTAAAAGCTCTTAATCTCATCTTACCCCACCCCCCTTTGATCCATCATACTTTAACTAAAACTAGTTGGCATTCATCGAATTTTTATTCTCACTTGATTCGAAACTTATACCATCTCCAAAATTATCTAAACTAGGGCTTGGGTTTGCCTACTTTTCCGGACATTTGAGACATGCAACATACCGCTCGTGGCTATAGCAACAGTACAACCCTGTTCCATTTTCAGAAGACATACATGTAAACATTATACCTAACCCGAGGCTTGTTCTGCAGTTCCCAACAGGTCTGGCCTTAGCCATTGAGAAGAAAAGCAGAAGGATAGAGATATCACTATACTGCTTAGCGAGGGCAATAGAGAGCTTCTTCACTTGCATGACAGATGCAGGATACATTAGACCACCCAAGAGCTTAAGAAGAGCAGATGTGGTCGTGTTCAGCGTTTCAACAGCCATTATAATGCACTGCTACGCACAGGAAAGAGAGGTATTTCGATCAAAATACTTAAACGTTCTAGATTGGGTTTTCGGCGTTCCTTCTCCTCCTCCTCCTCCTCCTCCTCCTCCATGTGAAACAACCTAGAGACATTTACTCTCTATTTATCGACTTCAAATGGTCAAAACATAAGTTATTATGGGGGAGATTCGAAAGTTGTCAACTTTTAACCAAAAGATCTTTGATATGGAATAGAATTTTGTGGCAGAATGTTCTCTTTAGAAAACAATTATTTTTCTACTCTGAAGAACTCGGAAAGAACATGGTTCCAACAGTTATTATAAAAAACTATCACGACTCGCACATTACGACATAATTGTACACGCATTAAATCTATGTAACTATTGGTGTTTTGTAATCACAATATCTATGAATAAACTATCAAAGGGACCACTAAAATCACTTCAATGCGATATTACTGGACACGTGCCTCATAATTCTTTGTATTGGGTCAGATTGGTAAATTAGCTTTATTAAAATCTGGAGCGGTAAGCTTTATAGCATAGTGCAAAACTGTAAAGATAAAAATTTGAGATAAAGCTGTATAACTACTTTTTAATTTGTACCGTTTTTAGATTATACCAATCACAAAAACTTTATCAACACTATTACACTAATCTTTATTTAAAATAATGTTAGTAAAACTTTTGATAAATTTGTACAATCTAAAGCGGTACAAATTAAAAAGTAGTTGTAAGATTAAAAAGATTCTACCAATCTAACCCATTTAAGAATACAAATTATATTGTCAATAATTAAATATCAAACAAAATTGCATATCTACAAATTGTGACAATATTTTTTGGAGAGAATATTTGATAAAATTATTTTTATAAACGAAATTTAAATAATATTAGTATAAATTCAACAAATAAGGCAAACAGCTTTTGTATAAGTTTCTACTTTTGATTCTACTTTTGACAGATAAAGATTTGAGAAAACTTTTGTGATTGGTAAATGCCAAAGCTTTATATATTTAAAAGACGTAAAAACAGTCTACCAATCAAACCCATTATGTCTCCGTCATCTGTTTGTACTTGTTCTGAAAGCCATCTCCAACTTGCAAACCTCAGAATTAATTAGTAATCTATCTTTTTGCCTAAAAAATATCAGTATTGCACATTTTGGTGGATACCACCTTAATAATATGTAAATATGGTGGGTCTTAATTATATGTATTCGCAAATTAAAATAAATTATAAGAAAAAGAGCTAATACAATTTGTTCACCAACATTAACATAGAAAAGATGGACGAGTAATACAACGAATTCAATTTGCTATGAAATTCCACCACCTATACATTGCATACCCGTACAACATTCCGTATACAACCAGCCTCATAGGGTACACTCTAAACCTGCATATTATTAAGAATTTTACATATACATCACAGAAAAAACAATAAATTCAATCATCAAAAAAATATACATATTTTTGTAAACCTAATTCACATTATATTTTTTTAACCATCCTATTTATATTACAAGGCCAAAACATTGAGCCAATTTGGAAGAGTGGAGCCTAACCTATTTCGTAGTTAAACATTACAAATGGAACACAACATTGTACGTTTATGGTTAAGGCAATAATTGACACTAAAATTGGATCTAAAAATCAAATCAATAAAAAAACTAATCTGATATTGAAAGAAGATAAGTAACCTTGAAGGATGGGACTTGCGGGAGAGAGCGGCGGCTCTTTCCTCGGCGGTAACGGGGTAGCTCCATCGCGAGAAACTACGATCAAAGAAGTCCCAATCCGGTAAAAGTATGCCTCCAATTAGAGTAACACCAACAGCGTAAGTAACCACCGTCTTCTTCAAAGATTGTGTCCATAACCATACCACCACTATCACCACTGCGAGACCTACCATTGATGATCTCAGAGTTGCTTCGTTGCCCATTTTTTCTAACAAAAAAGTAACTAGATGAAAATTTTCTAATTTTATGTTTAGGGAAGTACAAATAACATATAGTAAAACGGGATTATTTGAATCCTTTTTAGAAGGGAACGAAAAAGATGGTTAACAGAGAAACATGAAAAGAAGATTCACAGATTATCTAGGAGAGTTTTCCTTTATTGTATGTCTCTATAAATATTTATATATTAAAATTTAGTTTAATATGGGGATATTTTGGAAATAAGTGTGGCAGTTAATTGAATTGAATGCCGCCATAAATTTTCCGGTGTTCCAACCGTATTTTTGGATCCAAATTTCGGTCTTTCATGTTTTTTTTTAATAAAATTTTATTCATCTCATGGTTTTGATTACAGTTAGTGGAAATCCCATTAATCTAATGATTTATAAAGATTCACATAATATTTGCTCTTGTGAGCTTACGGGTCCGATTGGTAATCTAGCTTTTTTTAAATCTGGAGCGATAAGCTTTATAGCATAGTGCAAAGCTGTATAGATAAATATTTGAGATAAAGCTGTATAAATAAAGATTAGTGTAATAGTGTTGGTAAAACTTTTGATAAAGTTTTCGTGATTGGTACAATCTAAAGCGGTACAAATTAAAAAGTGAAATAAAGATTATAAAGATTATAAAGATTGGTTACCAATCTAAGCCTACATCTTTTAAGTACTAAACAAATCCCTAAAAGAATTGCTAACATCGCTAACCACTCACCTAGATATGATATGACATTCAAAAAATCATATGTCAACTTTTCTAGTCATGTTGCTCCAATATTGAATACTCCTCACCATTTGCTATTCTAGGAGTGGTTGTAAACCGTACTCTCCCATGCCTCACTCCTCTGAAAAAACTCCTAGCATTACAAGTAATGATGTTATTGTTTTTTTTTTTTGCATTAAATTAAGTAATGATGTTATTGTTGGGCTTAGTGCATACGTGATTCATCATGAACTCCCCAAATATACTGTCTTACAAGGGTTCCTTGTGCCAAAAACTGTTTTAGCGTCAAAATACATTTCGACGTTAAACCGTCGACGCTAATTCATTTTCGACGCTATTTTAGCATCGAATTGAAGTTCGACGCTAATTCGACCATAATTTAGCGTCGAACATTCGACGCTACTCCGACACAATATTTAGACTCTAATTTAGCGTCGATTGAATCAGGTGTCGACGCTAATTCGACGCTACATAAGCATCGATTTAGCATCGGTTTAGCGTCGAATGATAACATTTTTTAAAAAAAAAATTATTATACATAATTATTATACAATATAATAAAAATTAAAAATTATCCGATACAAAATAAAATTATCCGTTACAAATGAAATTAAAACACTAATCCGACGGCGGTTGTTGGGTCCTTAGGTTCATGATATCTTTGAATTCTTGGTGGAATTCCGTTGAACCGGGAGGTGTGGGAGGCGGTGGAGGACGATTCATCCCTAGCAAGGCAGTGGCTAATGTCGGGTTATACTGCAATGATGTCAAAGAGACTGCTCAATGACGAGACATGGGTCTTTAGCTCCGCAATCTCAGCTTTAGCAGCTTGCAACTCAGCGGTCAAACGCGGCTGAGACGAACCCGGTGAGTAAGAATATTGAGAAGACGAACAAGCTGCCGGGACATCTTTGATGGATCCAACACCCATCGTTCGTCCTTTCTTCTTCGGTGCAACCTATAAAATAAAAGTGTTATACAATAAAATAATAATTAAAAATAAGTTATAATTAAAAATAAGTTATAATATAAAATAAAAATCTAATAAATTACCTCCTCGTAAAGTCTATCGAAATCTTCGAGACCCATCGTAGACTGGACAGACTCATCTAGCTCTTCCAGTCGTGCATTGTACGCATTGAACGTTTGTTCCGCTTGAGCGGTAACAAACGTCTCATCCTTCCTCCGATGAGTTTTCTCCATCACTCTAACCATCCGAGGAAGATCACCGCCATCAGCCTGTTAAACAAAAATAAACAGAGATAAAAATGAAATATATAATAAATAAATATTTAAAATATAATAATCAAATAAATTAATTTAATACAAATATTACCATTTCCAGTCGTATTGTGGCATATGATGATTGACCCGCACAATGCTTTGAAGGTCCATCTCCTTCGGCCACCGGCGTGAGACGAGATGCAGAATACTTCCCCGATTTAACCACCGATTTGGGATCCTCCCAAAACTGCACTAGACCCGACCAAACATTGGGATCCATCCCGAGCGGCTTCGCCTCATCGCCTTTCTTGCCCCACGCTTTCTTCAAGTTAGTGACGTAACCATTGAGACGCTTTAGCGCCTTCTGCTCGAACGCCGCTCGCACTTCGAAAGTATGAGGTTCCTCCCAATGTCACCCTTGCTACAAAAATACGAATAATGTTATGAATATATTTAAAATCAAATAATTTAATAAATAAAAGTAAATAATATAAAATGACTTACCGCCCATGACTCGAACCAAATATACCAAACATGCTGCGGCGTCTGGCTTCAATTAGCATGCGGCATAGTGAAGTACCATGATTGCCTTGGTAACCGAACGCGCAACCGTGTTATCGCGCAACCTATTAAAATGTTAATAATTTAATTAAAACTTGTAACTAAAAATTAATTACCCAAAACAAATTTAAATAGTAATATTGCAAAAAATTAAATCAAACCATAATGTACCAGGAAGCCTCATCGGATGGAGAACCCTAACCCGTGTCTCACGTCCAGGTTGGCGGAAAAACTCAGAAATACGCATCATAAGAGGCGCGTTTGCCGATGGAGGGGCCTCAACATTGTCATCGGGATGAACAGCTTCGTCTTCTTCTGGCTCTAGCTGAGGCGGTGGCAAAGCTCGTGCCGGAGCTCGAGGCGGAGCTCGTGGCGGACCTCATGGCGGAGCTTGTGGACGATAATTCGCAGCCTGCGAACCCGACCCTGATCCGGATCCGCGACGACCATCGGATCCGGGAATCGTATCATCCTCGCCAAATAATTGTCCGTATGAAGGATGAGGAGGTCGATCCGCCTATAAAATAAAACAAATTTATTAAATTAAAAAATGTAAAATATAAATTGATAAATAAATTAAAAACTTGTAAAATAAGTTGATAAAACAATTCATCGATTCTTAAATTTTATATATAATATATGAATACAAACACATAAATCCATAAATTTAACATTTAGGAAATAATTTTATATTTTCAAAAATAACTTGTAAATTCATTTTAAATTTTAAATATTTATTTTAAATTCAAAAAACTCTTAAATTTGTTTTATTTGACTTTACATAAATAAAATTCATAAAATCTAAATTGAAATCTATAACTTATCAAATCTAAATTCAAATCTATAACTTATGAAATCTAAATTCAATTCCATAACTTATCAAATCTAAATTCAATTCCATTTCCTAAAATCTATTTCCTACATTTTTCCAAAAATCTATTTCACATCAAATTCCATTACTAATATATATAACAAATTACTAATATATATAACAAAAATTAAAAAAAAAAAAATTACCATGATGACCGGCGGGAGAGGAACCGGCGAGGGAGAGAAGGAGAGAGAGGAACTGGCGAGGGAGAGAGGAACTGGCGAGGGAGAGAAGGAGAGGCGGGGAGAGAGAGGAACCGGCGAGGGAGAGAAGGAGAGGCGGGGAGAGAGAGGAACCGGCGAGGAAGAGGCGGCGGAGAGAGAGAGAGAAGCAGAGAGGAGATTAGTCGGCGGAGAGAGAGAGAAGATGGAGAAGGAGAGGCGGAGAGAGATGGAGAGGGAGAGATGGAGATTGGTCAGCGGCGGAGAAAGAGAGAGAGAGGCGGAGAGGAGATTGGTCGGCAGCGAGAGAGAGAGAGAGAGAGAGAGAGAGAGAGAGAGAGAGAGAGAGAGAGAGAGAGAGAGAGAGAGGCGGAAGAGAATTGCAGAAATCGGAGAGGAGAAGGCTTGGGTCTGCGTTATAAAATCCGTGATACGACGCTAATCCGACGCTAATTCGACGCTAAATAATTTTGATTTCCCACGCAGAATAAATGTTTACCGCGGGTTAGATCCGAAAAATTTTGATTTAGCGTCGAATTAGCGTCACACTGCGATCCAATTCGACCCTAATTCGATGCTAAATCAAAAAAAAATCGGTTTACCGCCATCGGTTTACCCAAATTAATTCAATATAACGTCGGTTTTGCGTCGGATCAAATTAATTTGATGCGTTTAACACTCTTTACCCTAAACCCTAAACGTAAAATTTGTTTCATTTAGCGTCGAATCGATGCTAATTCGACGCTAACTGGAACAAATTTTACGTTTGGGGTTTATGATCAAGAGTTTTAAACGCCACTGGTACGAAAACTATCTTAGCCAACTCAATCTTTGATATAACAGAATAATTTTAAATTTTGAAATTTGAAATTACATATTTTATTCATATAGGGTTATGATGATATATGTAAACCTATATAGTTTGTTGAAATAAAAGTCCTTACATGCATTTGTAACATCGAATTATAAAAATATACTAATTTGTTCGCAATAAAATGTTCGAATATAGATAACATTGTAGCTTCACTCTGAATCGTCGACGTTAAATTTTTTATTGTTTATACCCTAAACCCTAAACGTAAAATTTGTTTCATTTAGCGTCGAATTAGCATCGACAACACACGAATTCGACGCTAATGTTGTTTAATAGCATCGAATTAGCGTCGATTCGTGTGTTTTCGATGCTAATTCGACGCTAAATGAAACAAATTTTAAGTTTAGGGTATAAACAATAACATATACGATAACAATCTTAACAATTTAAAGATTTTAAAACCGCAACATAAAACGATAACAATCACATGAATTTTTTCATATCAAATTTCCTAAAATCTATTTCCTACATACTTCTTAAATCCATTTCCTTTCAAATTAATAACAAAATGTAAATATTGATATTTCATTACTAATATATAAAATAAAATTACCATAAATAAAAAAAATCATTTAACGTCGAATTAGCGTCAAATCACATGAATTCGACGCTATTAAACAATATTAGCGTCGAATTAGCGTTGAATTCATGTGATTTGACGCTAATTCGACGCTAAATGAAAGAAATTTTATGTTTAGGGTTTAGGGTATAAACAATAACATATACGATAACAATCTTAACAATTTAAAGATTTTAAAACCGCAACATAAAACGATAACAATCACATGAATTTTTTCATATCAAATTTCCTAAAATCTATTTCCTACATATTTCTTAAATCCATTTCCTTACAAATTTATAACAAAATGTAAATATTGATATTTCATTACTAATATATAAATAAAATTACCATAAATAAAAAAAATCATGTGATTTGACGCTAATTCGACGCTAAATGAAAGAAATTTTATGTTTAGAGTTTAGGGTATAACAATAACATATACGATAACAATCTTAACAATTTAAAGATTTTAAAACCGCAATATGGACATTTAATAGTATATAATCATTTCCGGTTACTAATTAACGAGATATATTGATTATGCAACTCCGATAAAACATTACAATGTTTCGACGTAATATTCGACGCTATGAGTTTGATGCTAAATCGACGCTAAATTTGCATCGAGTTAGCGTCGAACTTAGACTTCTGATGGAAGTTTGACGCGAAATCAACGCTATAAAGCGTCTAATTAGATTCGAAATGTTTCGTCCCTAATGAGACGCTATTTGTTCGACGCTAAATTTGCATCGATTTAGCGTCGAACTTAGACTACCGATGGAAGTTCGACGCTAAATCCACGCTATATAGCGTCGATTTAGCGTCGAAAGGTTTCGTCCCTAATTAGCGATGAATTAGCGTCGAATTGTCTTATCGACGCCATTACGACGCAAAATCGATGCTAAATCAGTGTTTTATTGTAGTGTGAATCCTATCAAAGAAATGTCAATAATTGGGCCAATCGGTTTAAAGTTTCCACTTATATATATATCTTAAGAGAATGGCTTCTCCAAGTCTTACCAAAGAGAAAAGTCATTGACCCAGTCTTTCTTAGAGGGGTTGAGATTCACAAAGACTTCATCATCACTGGAATCTTTAGAATTTGGAGATTCCCATAACGCTTTTTTGGCTCGTCTTGATGATGTGTTTTGTCTAAATCTTCTACGCATTCTTTTTTGTTTAAGATGCTCCAGTTTTTTGCTTTGAGAGCGTAGTGAATTGTAGTGTGTCTCTCGGGAAATTGCTTACCCATTAAACACTTGTTCATCTTTTGCATTCCAAATATACCACATGATCCATGGATATGCGTCTTTTTTTAAGGATCTTAAAGACCAACCTCTTTTGTTCTCTAAAGAAAGTCCATATTTTAGTGTAAAAAAGTACTCAAGAAGAAATCCAGAGAGGAAGAGAAGTTCGGAAGAGCCTACACTTATAGGGTTGGTGGCATTCAAAAGGAGGTGGTTTATTGTTTTCTCTGGCGTGCAGCGTGCCATATCATAGACATGTCACATATGTACCTAAATGCCGATACGTGAGGCGTTGACATGGGGCTACACATCCCGAGAATATTTACCACATGAACTGTTTGAGCCTACTAGAAGTTTGGGTCATTCATACGTGATTATGGAGACACTTAATGCTTGATTTAAACTTTCAAGAGATCTTCATGAAAACTTTGTTTTGCTCGCTAATGTGTATATAGATTTCACAATATACACCTCACATTTTGTGTAGCTCCAAACATACCGATTTAGGGTGAATGTGCGACTAAACCTCAACCCTTAAAGGAAGAGAATATCCTTTGGTTGGATATTTTAATAATTTTCTTAATCTTCACATGCTTGCTGAAAACATGATATATTCTGAAACAAAGAGTATGGGTGCAAATGGTTGCACTTTTAGAAAAGCAAAATTTGATGGAATTGAGTATTCCTCCAAAGTGTTACCATTTAAGTTGAATAAACATTAGTGGAATTAACCATTCCTCTAAATGTTCACCATCTAGGTTAAAAAATGTAGCTCCATCGGTAAAAAGACTTTTAAAGGATATCTAACTGTGACAAAAAAAAAAAAAATGGATATCTAACTAATTTAATAGTAATTGTTTTGATAAAATTTGGTTATATAATTAAATAAAAAAATGAACCAATGACAATCCTACACATGTAGGAAAAGTTTATGAAACTGTATCAGGAAATTCTGAAACAACGAACAGTGTTTAGTCTCTCCTCTTTTATGTCTTTTTGTATATTTTTTTATTCTAAGAGACTTTCTTATATTCCACCGATGGAGCTGGTCTAAATCAACTATTGAACTTATTCCACCAACGTAAATTGAGATAACATTCCTCTACAAAATAGCAGAGTAACAAGTGAAACAACTTTTGTCTTTATTCTACTCATCAAATTTTCTAACCCTACAATTCCATTTATTCAACTCTCGTAAATCATTGGGAGACATGCTTTTTACCAACAAACAAGAAAAATGTTTAGATTGGTTGATTTCATATGAACCAGAGAGAAAAAATAGCAAATACATTACTTAGAACAAAGTGAACGGGATATGAAATTCAAACATTAATTAAACATCGAGCTAATGTTTGAATGTGATTTTTTTTTTCTTGGGTTACAATCAAATGGGCTTTCAATAATAGGGAATGTATTGACCCACAAGGCCATGCTACTTCCATTTTGTGCATGATTAAAGAAAGGGAAAACAATCTATTTGTACACGAGAAGTATGATATCAACTTATATCTCCACCAAAACTTTACCTCTATCCATATATCCACCGAATGAAACTAATACATTTATATTTCCACCAAAAGAAAGTTAACTATCTATATATCATCCGATGAGAGTTTAGAAACTCATTTCCCACAATATTTGGTTAAGGATGGTTTACTGTTTCGTAATTAAATCATAACCATTCAAATTAAAATTAAACCGGATTATGACCCGGTTATCAACACAAATACCCGATTATCCTGTCTAAACCACAACCCATTCTCGATCGCCGATTCTAGATAACGATGTTAAGATCCTTGCTTCAATTCCACCATTGCTGAGTGAGACGATACATCGAAAGAAGATCTGACAGTGAACGAAGGTCTCATCAATGATTTTGAATGCTTCGTACCGGTTTGTGATCCCATTTGTACTGGTTTGAGATTTACACAGTTTTGTGAGTGTTAGAGAGCTTGGTGAGTCATTTCAATGGCTGATTTTGGGAGATTTTAGGGTTAGATTCGAATTCGATGAAATCCAATTCGGATTTTCGATCGTCGTTTTCATGGGGAAGAAGAAGACGTCTCTGGTTTTTGTTTTTCGGCGAGAATGTTGAAAAAAAAAAGATTGGGGAAGAAATGGGTTTACACGTGTTGTAGTGGAGGTCTCGGTTTGAGGCAAACGAAACTGAGTCCACAAGCAACACGCGGGTGCGGATCGATTTCTGAACACATTTTCCGGAGCTTCGCCACGAGCAGATCCGAAGGCTGGGCGAAGATATCAACGACGGTACCATGATCTCGAAGCTCCTCATGAACTGTCGTCGGCGACGTCACGTTCTGTCGACAACGGGATCAACGGCGGCAAATTCGGCGACGGTGGTGGCTGCCATCGATCACGATCGTAGATCCGACGAAGACAGGCGGAGTCGATCAAGCTCCGGCAGCAACGGATCGACCGGAGACGAAGAAGACGATCGTAATTAACAAAGAAGAAGAAGAAATTTTTTTTTTTCAAAAAACAAACAATAAAAAATTCACTAAACCGGTTTATAGAGACTCCGGTTTCTAGGGTTCTGATTCGGTTTGAAATTCAATTTTCTGGGTTTGGTCACGGGTTTACACTAAAACCGATCCAAATCAGACGGGTGGAGATATAAGTGTATAAGTTTCATTATGTGGATATATGGATAGAGGTAAGTTTTTGGTGGAGATATAAGTTGATATTATACTTCTCGTGGACAAATAGATTGTTTTCCCTTAAAGAAACTAAATAAATTTAAATTTTCGTTGGAAACTGAACTGAAATTGAGGTTTTCTATTGAACTTAAAAATAAAATGGAAGTAATTTCTTAATTTTCTTAATTTTCTTAAATTCAGATGTATATCTAAAAAATACTCAGATGTATGTTTTTGGTTTCATTTAAGTGCACGGTTCTTTCGACCCTTGTCATAATTAGAGCTGTCAAATGGTCCGTCTGCAATCCAATTGGGCATGTCCAAATCGACCATTTGATTTATGGGCTATGATTGGTCGGTCTGTTACGGACAATGGTCGAAAACAAGACCAAGACCAATAAGGACCATTTCCAAATGGGCATGAGCACGAACAGCCCAATAAATTCTATGTGCATTTTCATTATTTTTGTAATCACTTTGAATAACTATGTAATGCTTTATATCTTAGTGTACTTTAAATAACTATGTAATCACTTTGAATAACTATGTAATAACTTTGAATATCCAATCCATTACCAAAATCTGAATCCCAAAATCCAAACAGATCAATCTTATTAAGAGTACATCAATTAAAGAAAACACACAATAAACACAAGTTCCTATTCAAAAGATCAATCCATAAGCATAATTTTAGCACAAAAGATCAAAACACAGTAAAAAACATCCCTCGGTCTTTTTCTCTTCCTCTTCAATAAACTCTAACTCATTACCTACAATATGCAGAAAAATATAGTTAGAACGTTGAAGTCATCACCTACAATATGCAAATAAAACTACTCTTTTCGTTGAAATCAGTAATGAAACATTAATGTAATGAACTGAAATCTACGAGAGTGATTTTGATTCTTACCAATTTCTTGAAATCCTCGGAACCAATTTCTTGCACATATCAAAGCTTGAAGTTTTGTAGGTAAGAGGCAACTCCTTTATTTATTGAGAACACGACTACCTATGCTAAAGGATGATTCCGACGCCACAGTTGTTATAGGAATGCTTAGAACATCGCAAGCCATTAACGCCAACTCTTTAAAACGTCCTGGATTGTCTTTCCAATATGCCACCACATCCAAACTTCTAAAGTTAACGATATCCAATACGAGCTCATCCAAGTATGTACCTAATAGTGATTTTCCACTACCGCCCGTCTTTTGAGAGTAGTAAGAATAAAACCTCTAACATTTCAATAAGATAAGCAAAATATATGTTCAGTTAAAGCAGATATAGAAGAGCAAAGATAAGCAGAGCTAATTTTATGAATTCTAAGACTAATAGCACCTTAACGCATACTATGCAACTTAAACACATCACTAACCTGACTAATACCAACTTAACCAGAATTAACTAGTAGCAGTGCATTTTTCAACCAGACTGTAGCATCACTAACCAAACTAATATGATCAGCTTTAATATGAAAGGTAATAAATCTTAACCGCCTGAAACAGAACTAACTACTATACAACGGAAACAAGGTTGTTACACCCAGTTTCAGGGCATATATATCATATGCGGTATATGCGGAGAGGCTTAAAAGAATTGATTTGGCTACCTATATCACCAAAAGGCACTTATCTTTTCGGTCACAGGGCTTGAGAGAACTCTAGAGTTAAGCATGCTTGAGCTGGAGTAGTTTCAGGATGGGTGACCTACTGGGAAGTGATTTTCAGTATCGTGTGAGTGAGTTCAAAACACGAGGAAATATCGCGTGGTGATTTGCAAGGTAAGTAAACATGACTTTCGGAGCCTCCCGAACAAATGCACCAACCGTCGGACATGGTGAGCCCACGGGCCTGTGAGTGGACGGTGGCCCATGGGAGGGGCGGTCAGGGCATTACAAGTGGTATCAGAGAGAGCCCTGACAACTGTGTGAGTCAGTTTGTCGGGATAACGATCTTGGTATGCGCAACGAGGACGTTGTGATCTGTTAGTGGGGGTGATTGTTACACCCCAGTTTCAAGGCATATATATCATCGGTGGAGAGGCTTAAAAGAATTGATTTGGCTACCTATATCACCAAAGTGCACTTATCTTTTCGGTCACAGGGCTTGAGAGAACTCCAGAGTTAAGCGTGCTTGAGCTGGAGTAGTTTCAGGATGGGTGACCTACTAGGAAGTGATTTTCAGTATCGTGTGAGTGAGGTCAAAACACGAGGAAAGATCGCGTGGTGATTTGCAGGGTCAGTAAACATGACTTTCGGAGCCTTCCGGACTGATGCACCAACCGTCGGACATGGTGGGCCCACGGGCCTGTGAGTGGACGGGGGCCCATTGGAAGGGCGCTCGGGGCGTTACAAAAAAAATCTTACACCGTTTCCTGTTGGAATGTCCTTTCGTGAAACTTGTGAAGTGGTTGCGGTAGTGCTGCTTGTGTCTTTCTTATAAGCTCCAAAAAGCTTAACCATTTTGCTACGCACATTAGCTACCTTCATCTTTATTGACTCATAATCTATATATATAGTAGCAAAGTCTTCTCTCCATCTAAGGTGTCCACATAAGCAAAATATTTTTTTTATAATTACTTTTAATTTTAAATTTTATTTAATTCATGTTTGTCTATATTTATTGGTACTTATAAATACTAAAATTTTAAATTAAATAAAAAAACGAAAATAAGTCAATAAATGACTAAAAGTATTACATTTAAAATTACTTGAGTATTTTATTATCGTCAATACAAAATTATAACAATAATATATTTTATTATAAGTGATAACGATAAAATTTAACATATTCAATTTCAAAAATTGGATATATGTAAAATGAATATATATATAAAATATAAATAAACGACATCAAAGAATCAAAGAAACAATATTAAATATAACTATATATATTATTTCACTAAATAGGTTTGTGATCTAAAGAGAAAGAATATTTTTTTACTACAAGTCTACAAGATTGAACCATTTCACTAAAGACAAGATAATAAGGTGAAAATTTGGAATATATCTTATTTATTCAAAAATATATATTTGAAGTTTATAGAAGTATGAAGAATTTGAAAGTGTTATAATACCATTACTCTTATATATAAAAAAGAAGAAGTTAATGTCACATTATTTATGAATTGCACAACAAATAAAACAACATATATAATCTATTTAACATATCACATGTAAAGATAGAGTTTTACACCATGATATTTGATAAATTTATATTTGAATCAAATACTTTTAAATCAATAATAATCTAGAAAAAAAATATTATTTAAAATTTTTTAAAAAGTAAAAGGATTAAGATTATATATATATAATAGTTAAACAAATTAACAAAAACAAACAAAATTAATAATTAAATCTAAAATTATCATTAAATGTAATAGAAATGTAAAACAAAAAATCACGCATCGCGCGAGTTATATTCTAGTCAAATATAGTTAAACAAGAAGATTGCATTTTACTTTTAGATGAGTTAAGCAAAGACATTTACGATTTTTCAGAGAAAAAGGTAATATACATTTGACATGAATTTACATGTAGCAGTATATGTGATATGATGATGACGCTGATCCTCAAGGGTTAAAAGTAAGCGAAGGGTTTCTTGTAATACCATAGAATGTTGTGAGTCAGTGATTAGGTTAACGATCTGGGACTTAAGCTCACAAGATGAATAGAAGTCTATAACTATTGTTTTAATTACTGATTATAACAAAAAAAAAAGTAATTGTTTTTTAATCCATAAAATAATTATAGTCATTAGAGGGGACAATCTTGGTTTACAAGCTACATCCATCATGTCGACCAAAAAGAAAAAGAAAAAAAAAAGCTACCTCCAACATTATTAATTTGAAAAAATTAGCCATGTTTACTTCCAAATATAAAAGACCAAAGATAAAAACAGACAAATTAGAGAGAACAATGACTAAGCGACGAAATTATGATTGTTGAATGAACGGAATATTCGGTGGCAACGCATATATTATATACTAATAACAGATTCCAGACTATAAAGATCAAGCTTATGAACCATTGGAACCAATCAAGACGATAAATTTTGAGATTATAATTGGTATTAGAATTTATAATTTACATACTGAAGGAGTGCAATATTACATTGAGACAACATATACATAATTGAATTTCATAGTTAGGCTCTGTTCGGTAAACATTAGAGAAAATATAGAAGAATAAAGTGAAACATATATTTACAGGGGAAATATATAATTTAAAATTTCTGTGAAATTAAAAAATTGTATGTCAAAGCAGAATAGATATTTAAAAGACCGGACCGGGGAAGATCTTTTGAGTGGGACTTTGGACAACACAGGCATACAATGTCGTCGGGGAAACTATCGCCAGTTTCATGTCCTTCCAAAGTCTTTCTCGTTTTTTTAATTATTATGTAAAGTTTACATTTTTTTTTTTTTTAAAAGACATTATGTTTTAGTTGAAGACTTAACAGTACAAGCAATTCAGTTGTTTAGCTGACCCTTAAAAGTTTCTCCATCAACTATTTCAGTTCTTTTGTTTTTTTGTTATATTTAAGCATTTTGTTTTTGTCTAAATTTTCCATTAGAATCATGAATATGTGATTACTATACTTAATTTATTATAATTGTGTATGCATATCTTTGTCCTCTAGACTAAGATCATCTTTTAACATGTGAACAAGTTTCCATTTAAACATATAAACTGTTTTTTATATATTCTAAGAATTTTACACATCAAATATGCATTGCGTAATTTTTTTTGAAAACCCTACACATAATTTGGAACGGTCATGTTCCAGACTCAAAATGACCTCTCTCGCTATTCTTTTGTTTGGTCAGTGACCAATTTCTAATTAAGTCTTGCTCATACGAATATATAGATTTGTATTATAAATTTAGATGGATTTCAAATCTTATCAGGATAAGAAATAATTCATGCATGATCTTGTTAACAGTAGATAGTAATAAAATAAAATCAATAACAAACTATGGCTTGTGGAAGAGGATATATAACCTAGCTTTATACTTTAGCATTGTTTTCCACACAAAATAAATTTTAATAGAGATTCTGCTTATTGAACCACAAAGAAAACTTCGGATAGAACAACAGACGTCGGGACAAATTTTTGAAAATTAAGTTTCTCAAGAAACCGCGTGAGGATTAATTGATTCTTTCTCATTTATCTTGAATAGTTAATGGAAACTAAAATAGCAAAAAGAATGTTGTAAAGTTAAATAATTTAAATTTGGCAAACTCTAACAAATGTTTTTTACGTATGTTACATCATCAGAGATATTTGATTTTTTATATTACAGATGAAATTTATCAATGATATCTAATTTGCATGTAGCACATCTATTCGCAATTAATGGACAACTTCACGGAAGATTCCATAATGGATGATTTTACTGCAAACATACGTATCAACAACAAACGATTTTACCTGCATAACACTTATAATAAAAAAAAAAATTATATTTAACACATGAAACTAGATATACGATTTTACCTATAATACGCTGGAACTTCCAATAAGTTTAACATCCATGATTAGAAATCGAACTTCACATTTGATGTAAAACGAGTAAATTTTTTACCACTAGACCAAATTAAGAGCTTCCACAAATTCTGGCAAATTTAAGAATGTTTTCTTTTAAATTCAAAACACTGGAAAACAATCCCTAAAATTTTGTACATAGAAAAGTGGTTGACATTTACCTCTTCTTTTTCAATTTTTAAGGGTCGACATTATTGTCTTATCTATTGCAAAACATTTAATTTTGGCAGTTAGTTAACTATATATGAAATTAACAGTTTAACATAAGAAAGTATTCATTCAAAAGGGTTAGGACAAATATAGTAGTAAAAAAACTTCTTAGTGTTTGATGTGTGTGTATTATAGATGGAATTGTAGTGCAGCTTTGGAGAGTTTGCTGCACCAACTTTACTCCTACCAAAACACTTCAAGCTGAACGATTCATTTATTATTCTCGATTCATTTTTTTGATAACTTTTCTCGATTCATTTTCGAAAGCCATTTTTATTTGAACGATCATGTCAGCATATCTTACAAAGTGGAACGTGAAAACATACGTATACAAAATACACTACTATAAGGAAAACATTTTAAATTTTTAAAAGACATACATGCACGTCTACGTCCGACGCAAACCTGTAAACATGTAATTGTGGCGTCCCTGGTTTCGGTGCGTGTCTATCCGTATTTCTGGTTCAACTTATTACAAAATCAGATTACACGTAATTTTTCTTGTGAACTACCGTAAACTCAATTGAAAAATGTATATACTAAACAACACATGTAATCATGGGCGGATCCATAAAAAGATTTAAATGACAAAAAAAAAATTGTCAATTCTAAATGGACTTCAAGACTTAAGTTACTAATTTTGTTTTGTTAAATGGGTATAAATTTTTCTTTTTTTTTTTTGGATTTTTATCTAATTTTTTGTTGGGTGCACAATTCTAAATATTAGCGAGTGCACAGTATATAAGAAAATACGCACATGAGAAGTTACATAAGTACATTAATTAAAAAAAAAACTATGGGGACACGTGCACCCTCTTCCTCTATATGCTGCATCCGTCACTGATGTAATACTCTGATATTTTGTCATTCAATCTCAATACGGTCACATGTTAAAGTAAATAGGGTCCCAATAGATGGTGTTGTGTGCTTGGGTGTGTGACCCTTAAACCATACGAATGAGTATCAATGTTTAATGGTGCGAATGAAAATACTCACTCTGTGCACATGTACCAAAATGCAAAATATAGGTGGTATCTATACATTGTTGGTACGTAGAAATGTTGGAGTTAGAAGAAGCCATGCATTAGATGACAAAACAATGATCGTCACCTTGCGTGCATGGGAAAGGTTCCTTTAGTCTAACCACGTAATCCTTTATTTTAGGCTTTCACATTTGTTGACCAAACTTACTACTTTTAATATTCTACTTCTTGTTTACCACAATTATTACAAAATTTCTCAATAATCACCTTGGTTTTCCCATTACCAACTCGTTTTAATATTCTCTATATGCCCAATTTTATTTGTCAATTTGGGAATAGTTATTTATTTATTATTTTTTTGTCACCAATTTGGGAATAGTTAATTTTTTCAGATTAATAAACTTCCATTAACGACAAAAACAAAGAACTTCCATTAAGTTTTTTGTCTATATAACAAAAAAAAACAAATTTCCATGAAAAATGTAGACGTAGTTCCTGAAACAGTGGTTCATACCAAAAAGTATGAGTTTTAATGTAATTTAAAAAGTAGTAGTATGAATCTTGCTACACGACCAGTCATTATATTCTTCCAATGAGAAGCGATGGTGCAACATCATTGCCAATCTGCCAATCTTTTAGCAAAAAAAAAAAACATCATCGTCAATCAATCAATATATATGTGAAAAAAAAGGAAAAAAAAATTGTTTAAAAAAAAAATATGTGGAAAAAAAGGAGTTATTTTATCAAAAAAAAAAAAGAGTTATAAATTGTAGTGAAGTGACTACTCCAAACTATTTACTAATGCCCATACATACATCTACAACTTTATACATATTGCATATGCTTACTTGGTAATACTTGTACAAGATAAAGTGAATTTCATTCACATCTGACCGCTGACCAAATTAGCAATTAATTGATTTGCATATATAAATATAGCTTATCTAATCCATCTACGAAGAAGATTATTTTATATAAATTTGATTTACCAAACCCCCAGAAACAATGCATTACCACAAGGGAGACACTTCACGGATATCGTGCCCAATATGACCACATAAATCTCGGTAGCATTTTGCTCTTAACTTATTTGTTTTGAACTATCGTATTCCATTGTATATAGCTATGGAATAATTTCTTTAACAAGAAAAAAGGCTATGGAATAATTTATCATTATTGTCAATGTGCATTTATTTTGTTTTGGATTCAGTATATATCGAGTATCCGGATTTTTTCAAAAATGTTCGACTAATTCTAGAAGTGAGCAAGCTTCTTGATAATTACTTTCTCGCAAGTCTACGTAGAAGCATCCAAAGCGAATCTTAAGAGCATCATCAATGGGGATATACATAACAATCTCTTTCCAAATTTTTTATTAATATATTTTGCATCATAAGAGTTTTTAGAAACTGAGGAAGAGACTCTATTTTTTCTCTCTCCAATGGTAAAGACCCTCATGGGTCTCTTTAAAAAAAAATGAAAATATATTTTTTTAAAAATATTTTGTGTTTAATCTTAACTTATGAAATATAAAATATTTTATATTTTTTGTAAGTAAAATTTATTTTCTCCAAATTGAAAACATAGTACTTTCAATAAAATACGAAATTTCAAAAATAAAAAAACATTTAAAACATAGATTTCGAAATCATATACGGAAATAAACGCAGAGTTGTAATCTTGATCATGTCTAAATTGTTTCTTGTGCTTGCTTCTGTTGTTAAAAATAAAATCTTCGAGATATAAATAGATTCATTTTTACTATATTTTTATAAGTAACTTTTTTCTTTTTTTTGTCATGCATTGAATTTTTTATTAATATTTTTGGAAAAAAAAACTTTGATGATAATTACATCACTTTGCTCCAGTTGATCTGCTCGCCTCCACGTCACAGAAAGAGAAGGAAGAGACGTATACAAAGTCTCCGGAAATGGAGACGTCTCTTGCCCATTATTCATTTTTTATTTTTATTTTTATTGAAGAAACCCACTTATATACTCAGTTATATACCCCATTATTGATGCTCTAAGAGACCAAATGTTTTACGGACAAAGTTTTTCACAAAGTTGAATCGAACACTTGAGATGTAGATACTGTACGTTTCAAACAAACAAATATATGTTGAAAATCTACATACGTGGCAGGATTGTGTTAATTAGAAACCAATAGCTACATCATTTTTTTTTTTGGCAACAACATAATAAGATTACATTACCACAAACTTGCAAAGGAAACCTTATGGTTTACAATACGAGCACAATTCGCAAGCCTGTCCCAATAGCTACATCTCTTTCTCCAAAATTTGGTGATTTTATCAACTATTGCGTTTGAAGTCACCTGAATCAAATTCTACGTGATGCACGAGTACTCATTTCAAATCACGCAAAAGTTGTCTAATTTCTTTTCGAACTTAAACTAACAAAAGTTCCCACATGTATATATATAGCTTAAACATTGAAAATAAAATTATAACAAACAACAGTTTTTTTTTTTCTAAAAATGCCTGAAAATACGCGACTCATGGTACGTATATGCTTGGTAGAAAACTAAATATAAATTCTTCCATTTCAAATGAAAAAGGCGACATAGATTTTGTCTCAGAAATTAGTTAATAAAAATACCAAAACAAAAACATTAGTCAAACAAATTACACTAAAGAAAGCCAAGTGTTACGGTCGAAAATTTATCAACTATTATACTATATATTAAAATGTATCATCAATCTTCCACGAACTGTATATAAATACCAAGTCTTAACCTAAAGCTTTGGTAGTCTTAGAAAGAGATAAGACAACATAATCAGAGAGAGAGATGGGGAGGTCTCCTTGTTCCGATGAGAACGGTCTAAAGAAAGGGCCATGGACTCCCGAAGAAGATCAAAAGCTTATTGATTACATTCATAAACATGGCCATGGAAGCTGGAGAGCCCTCCCCAAGCTCGCAGGTTTCTTCCTTTTCATATTCTCAGTTAACTCAATTCATTGGTTTATAGAAAATTGCATATATGGTTTTGTATGTATCATTGTACATTTATATAGTTTTGATTAAACTTGTGTGTTTTTAAAACAGATTTGAACCGGTGTGGAAAGAGTTGTAGACTGAGGTGGACAAATTATCTGAGACCAGATATCAAAAGAGGCAAATTTTCCGCGGAAGAAGAGCAAACAATCCTCCACCTCCATTCCATCCTCGGGAATAAGTAAGCGATTGCAACATAAATAGTTTTCGTTATATAACTTTGAATGAAATTTCGCATAACTAATAGTTTTGGTTTTAATCATGCATAGATGGTCCGCTATCGCCACACATTTGCAAGGACGTACGGATAATGAGATCAAGAACTTTTGGAACACACATCTAAAGAAGAAATTGATTCAAATGGGAATCGATCCCGTGACTCATCAACCAAGAACCGACCTCTTCGCAAGCTTACCTCAGCTCATAGCCTTAGCCAACCTAAAAGACCTCATTGAACAAACATCACAATACTCATCCATTCAAGCAGAAGCTGCTCAACTAGCCAAGCTACAATATCTCCAATGCATGCTTAATTCCCCGGCATCATTAACCAGTAACAACAATAGCCCGAGTAGTATTCTTGATATCGATCAGAACCATGCCATGAACCTCTTAAACTCAATGGTCTCTTGGAACAAAGACCAAAACCCGGGATTTAATCCGGCTCTTGAACTTGAAGCTAACGATCAAAATCAAGGTTTATTTTCACTCGGGTCCATTATTAACTCAACCACCCAACCACTCCAACAACAACAATTCCATTTAAACAATAGTCCTAGTGAGCTACCATCACAAAGTGACCCACTTCTTGATCATGTCCCTTTCAATCTCCAAACACCTTTGAATAGTGAAGATCACTTTATGGACCATTTAGTCAAACATCCAAATGAACAAGATCAAGATCATGAAGATCCATCTTCATGGGTCCTCCCTTCTCTTATAGACCACAAACCTAACGATGCTCCTCCATCTCTTCCTCAAAACATTCCGGCCGATGCAAGCAGCAGCTCCAGCTATGGGGGTGGAGACGGTTCTTCGCTTTATTGGCCTGACTTTTGCTTCGACGATAGCATCATCAACGATATTTCTTAAGTAGCCTTGGCTTAATTGTGTTTTTTTTTAATTCTGTAATTAGGGTACTTATCATACGCTGGTCTCGTCGGCATATATACGTTCCGTCACGGTTGAGTTTTTTTTATTTATAAATCTTTTATTTGTTGTGGTCCTCATGTTAGTGTCTTGTAAGGTATAGCCCGTTTATACGTTCCAATCTATTTTTATGTAATTAGACACGACATATCTGTTTTCCCCCTTATTATATATATAACGACACGACTTATGTTAGAGGTATGTGTGTACATAGATTCCATTAGTATAATAATTGCAAAGTATAGAGTTATTATCTCGTTATTATAAATTAAGTATATAAGTTGATTAATGCCAAGAATGTGATAATATATAAATACACAAATGCACGACGACTAACTTATGAAGCTTTTGCAAGTTTTCTAAAATAATAAGTAATCTACTCTGCAACCACTCTGAAAGGGGCATCGAGTTTCCTGCGTGGGTAGTTAGAAAATATTTCCTGCTTGTCTTTCAAGATTTTGACCTCTAATCATTCTAAATTAACTATGATTTAGTTTTTGGCAGCTTACTGCACGCGACACTAAAATAATTATCGAAAGACAAATATCTTCTTGAGCATGCCAAATTTATTAGAAGTTAACTAGGGCTCTGGATGGAGAAAGGTAATCAAGCGGTGCTTTTAATCAAATATTTTGTAAATTCCAGTATAACCTTTTTCTTCTTAAACCAGTAGAACTGATCAGTTATTTTGGGCCTTTGATACAGGCCCACAACAAATTAGTGTAGAGCTTTGAGTTCGCACTTCCGCATACACACATAAAACGGAGGTCCGCACTGTACGAGATATATGCAGATTTTTTACATGGGTAAAAGTGGCACTATTATAAGTTTCTATTTATTTATTAGTTCTTTCTAGTATAAGAATTTTCTTTGTATGATTTTTACAAATCCGGCTAATTGTCAGAGTAATCTAGTTGTCGAATAGTTTGCTTACCGTGTTTTGTAATGGGCGTAAACCATATCACCATTTTAATTCGCCAAATAGAGATAAAAGTGTTGCTAAGATAAACTGAACTCGAGTTAGAAATATTTACTCATTTCTTTGAGTCATTTTACTACTAGCCCACCACCAATTGGTTTTTATTGTAAAAATTTAGTTAAAATAAATTTTCATTATTTTGACTTGATTGCATCTACACGGCTTTCCAATTTTTTCATTGCTATGCAGCTCTATTCTTTGATGATTATGATGTTTATCAGAACTTTAAAACTTCTTTTCACTCATTTTATATTCTACCATTTTAGATTATTTTTTTAAACGTCTGGATTTATGTGTTATTTATTACAAATTATGAGATTTATTATAATGACGATTTTATCACGAACGATTCACTATAATCCTATTAGATCTACAACAGGAGATACTTCTTGTTCCATGCTTATGATAAACACCTTCTACCTTTATTGCGTGAAAAGACTACCTTATACCTTCTACCTTCTACCATTTTAGATTAAAAAGATAAAAGAAAAGACTATATTTTCCAAAATTAGCTATAAATTTAACTTTTGAAGTTTTGGTGAATAACATTTTATATGGCTCTAACAAAAAAATATAGGTTTTTTATAAAGAAATAAAATGTGTATGTAAATAAAATTGGACAAAACATCATTCGCTTTGATTCGGTTAACTCAATCAACTCAATTAGAAAAGTCTTATCTATCATATGCGAAACAAATTAAATATTTTAATTTTTTTTTTTTTTGGTGAATGGCTGAGGAAAATCCCTCATATTTTTTTTAAACAATATAAAAAAAACTACAATCAGACTCGTCTTAATTGCGAATATCCATGGATATCCTCCCTCAAGATAGAGTCAATGTCATTCAGAACTAAATTCACAGCATGAAAACCAAACGGTAAAGAAAACGCATAGGTTGATAATCCATATGCAAGACGATTCACTTCCCTATACATGTGAACAATCCGGACTATCTAGTCCCTCGATAAAAAGCCATGGCACAAACGTACCAGGAAAGACAAAGGATGCGAGTCACCGATCCCTGTCGTGAGAAAACCAACCACCATCTCTGAATCCACCTCTAACTCCACTCGCGTCACTCGCTTCTCCCAAGCAATACACAACCCATAATATACTCCCCAAAGCTCTGCTAATGGCGTAAAACATCACCCAATATTCAAAGCAAATCCTCCACATCAATTGCCATTCTCATCACGGAGCACTCCTCCTACCGTAGCCGGTCCTGGATTTCCGCGCGACGCACCATCAGTGTTTAAATTGTACCAACCCGGTTGCGGTGGGTGACATCTAATACTCCGCTCCACTCTTTGCTCCATCACCGGCTATACGAAGATCTTTGCATTCGCTGAAGTAACCTTTTTCGCTCGATTCTTAATGAACCGCACCCAATCTTTCCATAGGCGCGTATCTCCAAATACATTACTACACCTCCATTTCCATGCCCACCACACTGCCACAATGAATACCGTAGCCCATGGGCCATCTCCCGTATCCACTCCTCCCCGTAAGTTACCAAAAATCCATTCAAACAAAGTTTGCGAAAAGAACACTTGCCTCTTCCTTTCCGGTACAAGACGCCTCCAAATCCCCATCATCGCGGGGCAATCGCGTAGCACATGGAGAATCGATTCAATCCCTCTTTTACAAACCTGACATACATCTGTATCACTTAAATGCCGGCGAAACCGCTCCTGGTTTGTCATAATCACCTGATTAGTGGGGAATATTCCCCACTAACCACAAAAAAAAACGAATCATTTCCGGTGCGACAACTATCCAAATCCGGTTGTAGAATTGGTGCACATTCGGCCGTGGTTCCCCATTCTCAGTAATGAGTGTATATGCTGATTTTACCGTAAATTGCCCATTCGATGTTTGTCCCCAAGATATTCTATCTCGCTCCCCCGTCACACAATCAACCACTACAAAAGCGAGTTATGTTCGAGTAATCTCCGAAAAAGGTATAATTTTACTAAAATCCCAACCAATACCTTCCAGCCATAAATCCTTAGCTTTTACCGACCATATCCCTCTGGTAGATCAACGACCGCCATGTCCGAGAGTGGAACCGTATTCAACCATCTATCCGTCCAAAAACTGATCTCCCGACCGTCACCAATCACCCAACTTTGATCTTTATTTATCACCTCCCTTATACCAATACACACACTCATCCATGTAGAAGACCAAGAGCTCTTTACTTGCGTCCATTCTAGATCATGAACCGAACCAACCGTATACTTACTCCGAAGAACCTTCAACCATAAGCTAGTTTGATCATTCATCACTCTCCAACCCACTTTCTCAAGTAATGCTTTATTCATAGCACTCGACTTTTTAATCCCGAGACCACCATTTCCTTTCGGCGTACAAACAAGATCCCAATTCACCAAATGTTGTTTTCTTTTCTCCACCGTGGATCCCGAAACAAACTCCCTTGCCATTCTATCTAACCGGTTCAGCGTACTTTCAAGGAGCTTAATCGTGCTCATAGAATGAACTGGTATTGATGCAATAACTGATTTCGTAAGAGTAACTTTACCTGCAAAGCTGAGCATCCGACTTCTCCAACCAGCCAGTCGCGTGTCAAAACCTCTCCAAATGTATTTTTATTAATCTTACCCTGAAGAACCGGCATCCCCAAGTACTTTCCTAAATCACGTGTAGTCGAAATGCCATTCACTTCACTGATTCTACCAGCCATTTCGCGAGACACATTTTCAGAAAAATAAATCTTCGATTTTTCGAGGCTCAGTATTTGTCCAGAAGCTAGACAAAAACTCTCCAAAACATTCCTTATAACTCGAATTTGAGAGACCGATGCTTCTGCGAACATAATCAATTCATCCGCAAAACAGATATGCGACAATTTTGGACCACCGGTAGACAACGTAATCGGTTTCCATTTATTAGCCGCAATAGCCTCCTCAATTAAGTGACAAAGACGCTCCATACACAAAACAAACAAATATGGAGAAAGCGGATCCCCTTGCCGTAATCCTCTCGAAGGCTTAAAAGCTTCGGTCTTCTCCCCATTCCAAAGCAAACTCATCGAAGGACCCGACACGCACTGCATAATTCACTGAACCCAAGCACTAGAGAGCCCCGCAGCCTTCACCGTATCCTCCAAAAAATTCCATCTTACTCTGTGTATTTCAATTTATAAAGTGAAGTAATTGTTGACCAAAAAAAAAAGGTGAAGTAATTAGTTTGATTTATTTACCGGTAAATTAGAATTATCATTGTATATTGTTTTCATGATCATTGTAATATAATTTTAAAAGCATATAAGTAATGTATTTTTTTGTTCTAAAATTGCAGTAATATTTTTCATATATTTATTCGAGAATTAAGTAATGGTGATATCTATAAGTTCAAAAGTCGTAAAAGAAAAGGTGATAGCTCAATATTTTTCTCTACAGGTTCCATATCGATGAATCCATATGTTGGAGATACTCGAATGCGATTTATTTTTAATTTTTGTTTGGTATCTTGATTTCATTTTTTCTTGGGTCGGATATCTTGATTTCATATGTTGTTGAATCTCACCAGGCCTCTTCTATTTGGTGGAGCCTTTTTCCTTTCCACATTCTTATAGCACTAATTGTTCTGATCAGATTTCATGTTTTTATGTAAAGACAAGTCTAGCTCAAACCCAATATTGATCCAGCAAGCTTAAGAGCAAAAGGAAGACTGATATCTATATGGTTTTTTATCTTTATAATATTTTAAGGTTGTCAACAACCAACTATAGATATCACTTATTTCTTTACAAATCTTTATTTAGATAAAAAGTTCAAAATGTTTCTTCTAGGTTTCGAACCCAGCAAACCTCAGTCATTTAAGTAGAGAAGAACCACTAGACTACTAAAGACACTTGTATATATTACGGAAAAAAACATATCTAAGCCACTACTAAATTTTTTTCTAAAAGGCATTCACAATAGTAGGAAATATTTTGAAATGCCAGTTACTTTTTTTTCTTGTAATGTGGAATCTATTTAATTAATTTTTCCCTTTATTTATCAATTATAATTCAACATTAAATCTTAAAACGCCCATCTAAAGTTTTCATTATTTAAATTCAACAAATTATTAATTATTTTACCATCAAATTGATTCTCCCATTAATTGGTCTCATCCAAATTCAACGTCCACATTTACTTACTACCATAAGCTTACAAAACCCAATCAATTAATTATTGAAGATAATTAGGAAATCTGAACATTTTACCTTTGTAAGAATCAATTTATTTATAATATATCAATACTGAAATAGTTGAGAATCACCTTACCTTTATATGTTCATGCAATATAAATAAGAAAAACCACTAATTTAATTTCAAATCAATTACAAAAAATTAGTTGTTTTTGTCAAACATAAATAATAAGATAAAACATATTGTTTGTCTTTACATTTAATAAAACTTATAAACAATATAACTTGTGAGAATATTTCTTAAATATCGCTTATATACAATAAAATAAATTTAAAATTTTTGTAAATAATTTTTCCACGCAACGCGTGGACTTTTTCTAGTAAATATATATATATATATATATATATATATATATATATATATATATATATATATATATATATATCAATGTTTTAGTTCTCACGTTTATAATTTTGGATGCGTTTTAAGCATTCTCTTTCTTCTCTTTATGAAGTGTCAATTAGGGCTGGGCAAAAAACCCGGATCCGAAGATCCGAACCCGGACCCGACCCGAAAAACCGGGTTCGGTTAGGGTATGGGTAACTGATTTTACCCGATCGGTTAGTGATTTAATTGACTTCGGTTACCCGGCCGGGTACGGGTAATACTCGAAAACCCGAACACTAACCCGATCAATACACTAACCTATACACATACACCTCGATTTCTCCTCTTTGCTTGCATGCGCGAGACGGTTCCTCTTCTCTTCATCAATCCGAGATTCCTTTTTTGCGAAATCGAAGCCAAAATGGTAAATATATACCGCATCGAAGCATCAAAACAACCATACCAATCAGTTTTTGAAGCCACATCGTCTCCTCCATCAGTGACTTCTCAGAGGCGTTTGCAGGTAATCCTTCGATTCTGGTAGATTTAGGGTTCGATCTGGGTTATGGGTTTTCGATTGTATGATTGTCTGTTTGATTTGGATTATAATCTTTGATTTTGTGATGTGGATTATGATGGTAAATGTTCTGATTTCTGACTTTGCATACTGATTTTAAGTAATGGGTTTTAATTGATTTCGGTTAAATGTTTTCAAGTAGGGTTTTGATTCTGGTTTCGATGATAAATGTTCTGTGATTTTGATGAAGTTCTAATGGTGGTTCTTCTGTGTTGTGCAGATGGATTCTTCTTCATCTAGGAATCAAGATAATGAAATAGGAGATCATGAGCAACCTAGGACTGGAGTTGTAAGTGAAGAAGGAGAACAACTTACACCAAACTTTAATGATAGAGGCAAAAGGAAGCAAACTACTGGAGCAGAGGGTGCAAGTAATGGGAAGACGAGGTCACTCCCTTCAAGATCAGGATTATGGTCTGTTTTCACTAGATTGGAAGCAAACCGTGATAAATGTGTCTGCAATTACTGTCGAAAAGAGTTCTCTTGTCCAAGCAAGTCTGGCACCAAAAATTTGTGGAATCATATGGAGTCTTGTAGAGATTACAGAGCATGGGAAGATGGTCAGAATCCAACTCAAAAGCAGAAGATTATCAACTCAGATGGCCAATTGCATAATGCAAGAGTATCTGAAGGTGTTTTCAGAGAAGCAACCAATGAGATGATGGTCATTGGAGAGTTGCCTCTGGCTTTTGTAGAGAGTGTAGCTTTCAGACACTTTTGCAATAAGGTAAGTGTTATTTGGTTCAAAAAATTATTAACTTGTTAGTTACTTATGAACTTTATATCTAACTGGTTATTTTCTTTGATGCAGGTTAATTTACACACTCCTCATTCAAGAAGAACAACAACTAGAGATATTGTCAAGATATTTGTTCAAAGGAAGATGGCTATGAAACAATGGTTTCAGACGAATAAGCAAAGAGTGTTACTAACCACATACATTTGGGTCTCCCAAGTCACAGGTAATATGTAGCTGTAATTTTCATTGAATCAGTTTTACTAATCAGTCTTAGTACTTTACTGACATTTATTCTCATTTGACAGGTGCTTCCTACATGGTTATCACTGCACACTTCATTGACAAGAACTGGAGACTAAAGAAGTTGATCATAGGCTTCAAGTATGTCACAGATCACAAAGGTAAGACCATTGCTAACACTCTACTAGAATGTCTAAGTGAATGGGGGATAGAGAAGCTTTTTTGTGTCACAGTTGACAATGCGTCTGCCAATAGCAATGCACTTAAGACTTTTCAGAGTAGTTTCTCTTTGTTATCTGCTGATTCTTTAGTGATGAATAGGGAGTTTATGCATATGAGATGTGCTGGTCATATCATTAATTTGATAGTCAAGGATGGGTTAGCTGATGTGGATGAAAGTGTAACTGCAGTACGTAATGGGATCTCATATATAAGGTCTGGAACAACTAGGAGAGATTCTTTTGAACAGAGAACAGTGGGTTTATGTATGAGGATGACTAGAGGTAGCTTGCCTTTAGATGTTAAGACTAGATGGAACTCTACTTATATTATGCTTAAGCAAGCAGTGAAGTATAAAGAAGGATTTGATAGAATGGAGGCTGAAGACAAGCTCTACAATGATCATTTCCTTGAGATTGATCATGAGAAAAAAGGATTGGACCTCCTTCTAGGCTTGATTGGCGTAATGTTCAGGGAATGATCAAGTTTCTTGGGATCTTCTATCAGTCTACACTTGTGGTATCTGCTTCTACAGTCTTAAATGCTCACAAGTGCTATGGAGAAATTGTGAACATAGCAGCTAAGCTTCAGTTGTTATGTTGTAGTCATGAATATGAGGTGAAGGTGAAAGCAGAGGATATGTATGAGAAGTTTGATAAGTACTGGGAAGGATTGAGAAACATCAACAAGATGGTGATAATTGTGAGTATATTTGATCCTAGGAAGAAGATGCAGTTTGCAGAGATGTGTTTTACAGACATGTATGGTGAAGATAGTGTATCAGCTAAGGGGTTGAGTGATTCAGTGATGATGGTACTCCGTCACATGTATAAGGAGTATGAGGATAGATATAATGCTGCTCATGTTGATGTGCAACCACCTCAGGATCCACCTCAGACTTCTTCTCAAACTCAGTCTCAGTGTCAGTCTCAAAACACACAAGAACAGCATCAAGAATCACCTGATGATGATATGTTAGATGGTTATAATTCAGTGGAGCAGAGGTACAATACACTGCTCAGAGAGATAGGCGTTAGAGACCACAATGAGTTAGAGGCGTACCTAAGAGAAAAGGTAGAGAATCCAGAAGTGTTGATGGGGAGTGAGTATGATGTTCTTTCTTGGTGGAAGCTCAACTCTGCTAAGTATCCTATTCTATCAGAGATGGCTAAGGATCTCTTTGCAATGCAAGTCTCCTCTGTAGCATCTGAAAGTGCATTTAGCACCAGTGGAAGGATTATTGAGCCGTATCGAAGTTGTTTAACACACTACATGGTTGAGGTACTAATGTGCACAGAGCAGTGGATGAGACAAGATATAAAATTTGAGTCAAGGGTCCTCACAAATGGTCAGATTCTTTCAGATGTTCAGTATGAAGATGATCTTCAAAGAGGTATATATGTTGATTATCTATTTCATATTACTTAAATTTATAAATTCTATAATGCAATCTAATATATATAACTTTTCCTTTGTAGAGTTTGGAGCACTCAACCTCTGAATCATAAATCTACTAGGTAAGATATCAAACTCTTCACTGTTTTATCCTTTAGTTTACTTCTTAACTTTACTTAAGTCATTAGCAGTTTACATGTGTTAGGTGTTGTGGAGAATCAAGACTCTTGAGATTGAGGAGAGAAGTTTGAAGATTTGTGTTTGTTGTCGTGTTTTCTTGTTCTCGGCTTAAATTGTTTTCTTATTGTTGCCTTAGAATGTTGAAGATTTGTGTTTGTTGTTGCGTTTTCTTGTTCTCGGCTTGAATTTGGTATGTTTTGGTTCTTGTTTCTTGTTTTTCAGCTTGTTTTGAACTGGAAGTTCATGTTTTTCACCATTTGAACTAAAAGTTATGTTTTTAATTACAATGTTCTTTAGACTTAAGCATTTTTACCACAAATTCTAGTTTATTTTTTTGTACAAATAGTAAACCGGGTATTTCGGGTATACCCGATACCCGCCCGAACCCGATTCGAACCCGACCCGAGTTATTAGAATACCCGTTAGGGTATTATATCTCTAAGCATAGGGTACCCGATACCCGAAATACCCGACCCGAACCCGATCGGGTACCCGAACGCCCAGCCCTAGTGTCAATCAACAATCTATTGTTCTTGGTGAAACAAGCTTCTCTGTTTTCTCTTTTTTTTTTCTTCACAATAAACCTTCTTAATGAGCTACTTGTATTCCTAGTTTAGATTTCTACTTCACAATAAACCTACCTTAATGAGCTAAGAGCATGAATCTATCTTGTTTGAAACTGGTTTTATGGTTTCAAAGCTTCAGCCGATAGAAAAAAGGGGTATTAGGCATCACCGCTTTTGTTCGTATTTTCTTCCGTTGCGTCAACTTCTGCAATTTTCAATGTTTGTAAGGAAGAAGGAGATAAATCTTCATAGCTCAGGAAAAGATGAGTCTTTACAAGTCATCTATGTACGTGGAGGAGAAATATCAAAAACATCAGATATGTCTTGCTTCATTTGTGTTTTGGTTTTGGGATTCGACCTCTGTCTCTCGTTGTCATGTCAACAGTGCCGGCTCAGTGGGGAGGGCATAGGGTGCGACGCCCTAGACCCCATCCGTGTTCTAACAATTAAAGGGGTCAATTTTTTTTTATTATATAAAATAGCAAAAAAAACTAAAATTAAAATTGAAAAGGGCCTAAATTTTTTTTATAATGAATATATATATTTTTTTCATAACACAATTTTATAAAAGAAATTAGTAAAACAAAAATTAGTAAAAAATATTTCCAAAAATATATTTTAGAGGCCCAAATTTTTTTTTTTGCCCTAGGACCCATAAAAATATTGAGCCGGTCTCTACACGAGCATTTGGATTTCTGATTAAGAGTGTTGGTTCATCAATCTTCTAGGAATCGAGCTTTTTGGAAAGAGAAGGTTTGTGAATCGAAGTCGCTCTTAACGCTGCAAAGACTGATGAAACAGAGGCAAACTTTAGATGCCACAAAGCCAATTGACCCAATTCCATCAAATTATCACAAAGACATCTCTTGTCCATGGTAATCTCTGAACTTTCTTCAAGGGATAACATTTTGTCTAAGCTTGTTGGATCAACATTGGGTTTGGGCTAGACTTGTCTTTACATTTTGTACATAGGGCATCGATCTCAGGCGATAACTTAAGGTGTTTTCCACAAACATTTGGTGAAAGCTTCGACCTCTAGTATGATGCAAGACGCGCCCTCAACAAATAGGAAATTTGGATCACAAATAGGACCAAATACTAAGTTTCAATCGCGAAACAAATATGGGCACATTAACATATGATATCATGTCCGAAGATCACGATTTTTTCTGTCATGTCGTGTGAGTAGATAGAAAGAAAAAGATTCACTAGGAAGAATGATTGTAGCTCTCTCCCAAGAAATCAAATTATAGAGGATTGATATATCATGGTTTTTACCCGATTTTAACCATGATATAAGCGGGTTTTGTATTAGTATTTTTGGTATTTTTGTGTCTTTTGTAGTGTTTTGCAGGAAATGGTCATTTGGAGCTTAATGGTAACATTTGAAGCATTTTGGACCATTTTGGAGCTGAAAAGATCCAAGTGGAATCGAGACCTTTAAAAGGTCCCTGACGATCGACATAGTTTATCCACTGTCGATCGACAGAAGTTTTTAAAGACGTAGAAAATCTCCACAGACGCCCTCGTGTCGATCGACAGTCATTTTGTGTCGATCGACAGGCGGCCTGCAGACCTAATTTTGGCACTTGTATAAATAGTTTTCTTTGTAAAAATATCTAAACTATCTAGATATTATCTTAAAACTAGATCTATTTCGGAGAGAGAGAGAGAGAGAAAGATTTTGAAGATCTTGGAGGGAGATCCATGTGTTCTTCACCTACAAACTCTTTGTATCTTCTACTCTAACTCTTTTATGCAATTCTATTCAGTTATTATGATTTCATCATCTATTTCTGAGTAAATTACTTGTTAGGATTTGGAGGTTTCATGGGTTTTGATGAGAAATCAATAAAATCAAAGATCTGTTGAGGTTATCCGTTAGTTCTTCATTTAGATTGTTCTCAATGCTTGAATCTGGCTTGATCACCTAGAATCTTGATCTTAGGATTGTTTGTTAGCCACGACAGTGGGATTAATAACCTGAACTAGTCTAAATGGGCAAAATTACTTATTCGCAAAGGAATTTTGGCTTAGGATTTTGTGAACCGATCGAACTCGTGCTAATTGCTTCTTTAGATTCGATGAATTCGCAAAGAAATTTGGGATTTGAGTATTTAAAGATAGATAGCCTTCGTAACGACAGTTAGCTGGCTATACTTTCGTGTTTGAGTTCTAGAACGGTGCGTGATAGAACCTCTACAGTTGTGATAATCTTCGATTCATTGCCTATAAGAATTTCCATGGTCTAACTCTCGTCTCTTTGAGAACAATGTAAATTAAAACCATCCTTTTCACTTGTTTCATAGTTCTTTTAGATTTATTTAGCTGTAAAAAGCATCGCTCTAGCTTAAGAATGGATCATTGCAATCCTAGTATATCAATCAAACATCTCTGTGGATACGATAACCCTTTGTGCTACAACGTACGAGGGGTTTTGATGGCCCTGTGTAAAAACACCTAACATCAAGGATCTTTCGAGAGATATTTTTAGTATATTATCTCTTAGTATCTCTTTTTTACATCTCATTTTATTTTTTGACATTTTCTTGGTATTTGTAATAGAATCGTACTTGCCTTGATCTTTTATCCTGTCAACTTTTAGATCTAGGCTCGTCGTTTGTATTTTCATGGAGAACAATTCTTGGGCCGACCCCTATGGGTGAACCTCTCTCATTCACTCGTTTTTTATTAACCAATCAAAATTGAGTTGTATGGTCCACCAATTTAATTAAATCATTTACTATATCAAACAAATTAAAACAATTAATCTCTATTATCTAACAAAACAAATTAGATAGATCCTAAACCCCAAACTCAAACTCTAAACCTCAAAGCTATACCCTAATTTGGGAATAGTTAACCCAAAATAAATTCTAAACCCCAAACTCGAAACCTAAAACCCACTACTATACCCTAATTTAGAAATAGTTAACCGAAAATAAATCTTAAACCCCAAACTCAAACCCTAAACCCCAAATCTATACCCTAGTTTGGGAATCGTTAACTCAAACCTAAAAATTTAAAGTACAAATCCATTGATAATCAATTTTTGTAGTTTAAATTTTTGGATTTGGGTTAACTAATCCCAAATTAGGGTATAGTTTTAGGGGGTAGGATTTGGATTTAGGGTTTAGGGAATTCCTCCAATATTAATTATTTTTTATTTATTTGGTTAGACAATAGAGTATTATTTGTTTTAGTTTGTTTGATGTAGTAAATGATTTAATTAAATTGGTGATCCCTATAACTCAATTTTGATTGGTTAATAAAAAATGAGTGAATGAGAGAAGTTCACCCCTAAGAGTGAACCCTAGAATTGTTCATTCTGCCTAGAAGATGGTGGGCGAGTGGTTGGTGGGGCCTTGGGTGAGAGGGTGAAAATCCCAGCAACCCAAGTTCGATCCTCCCCACTCATTGTTATCAACATCTTGCTGGTAGTCAGAAATGCAGGCAGCCTGACTACTCCTGGAATTAGTCGGAAGACACTCCAAACTCGGCCCAGGCAGTGTGGTGGCCCCTCGGTGCAATTCAGCACCTCGGAGAGTTAATCCACTCTGTAGCATTTTGGTGCGTTTCTACCGGAGCCAACCGGACCAGCCGATAGGGTATATCAAAAAAAAAAAAAAAAAAAAATTGTTCATTCATGGAGTAGAGGAGTTAATTGTATTAGGAGCAGACCAAATCTATTCCAAGACAAACGGATCCACACTTGCATTTCTTTTTTTCGTCGGAATTTTTTATTTAAATGAGAGGCCGAAGCCCCAACCCATTATAAGGGTCCATAGATCCAATTTATAAAACTGACCCACACCTATGACTATCAAAAAAAAGAAATAAAAAAAAGGATATCATTTCCCTAATAACATCTGGAAATGACTCCTAAGAAAAAGACTTCAAAAACTAAATTTAAGCTGTAGATGATTCATAGAGGAAAAAGTCTTTTAACCACATAAGGTAACCAATGGAAACATAGGAATAGATCTTTCTTTTCTTGGTTACACTTTGTGCGACTCTTTATAAAAGAGTGTAGCAACTTTTTTATAAGAGAATGTAAAACTACCCTTACAATATATAGATAATTATATTGTTAGAATAGTTTTACAATATATAAATAGTTAACCAAGTGGTGGTACTCTAGTGGTTTCCATTTAAGGAGGAGTTGTCCTGTTGAGATCGATTCTCCTAAAGCGTGGAATTATTAACAATTTCCATTTGGTCATACGAATATGAATATTTGCTTTCGGCTTATTTTAATACCCGAAGAAAGGGTCTATCCATGGGCTGCATTTTCTCCAGCGATTAGTCTGTGCCTTTCCATAGGTCTGGAATTTTTTGAATTATCAAAATATAATATAAATAGTTACATATAAAAATTGTATAATCAATATAATTATTATTATATTTTTGAAATATTTCAAATTGTTTTTTTGTATAAAACGAATAATCCAACCAGATAGACTCAATAGGATCAAAAACTTGTTAATCCAACCAGAAAGAATTATTAGAGCATGTGCATTGTAGACACTTTCATAAGTGTCTAAAAACTTTTTAGAATTAAATATATTAAATTTTAAGAATTTTAAGTGTCTAAAACCAGAAAAAGTGTCCAATATTAGACATTTTTCTGGTTTTAGACACTCAAAATTCTTAAAATTTAATATATTTAATTCTAAAATTTAATATATTTAATTCTAAAATTTTTTTAAACATTTATAAAAATATCTACAATGCACATACTCTTTAGACTGCTCTGCTGATAAATCCTGACTTTTTCACAGATAAATATCTTACTAATATTTTATGGATATTTTGTTTCTGGCGGAGACAAGTCTCGGATTAGATTATACAACTCAAACTTATTTTATTTTGAGACAAGAAATTGGTAGATACCCAAAAAACAGAAGAAAAAGCCACAGAGACTCTGCTTTTTAGACACGGCAAGAAAGTCAACCAGCGAAACCCAATACAAGGAAAGAGCTGATTTCCATTAAAACTAAATAAAATAACAAAAAACCAAAAAGAAGCAAAATGTTAAGTCTACTCGTCGTCGTCTTCCACTAATTCCGTTGTTTTATCGAAGACTTTTGAGAAGTACATTGCAGACTGTCAATAACCCTTTCGTCACGGTATTACTCCAAGCCGCGTACTCATAGACTCCAAAATCTCCCTTCTTTATGGTTTTTGGCTTCTGGGTTCTCCGATTTTGAGGTAATTCTCTAGTCTGATTCCAAGTTTTTATAAAAAGGCCTCTCTTTTTTTTTGGTGGGTCGTTAGGGTTCTTGATTTATGAGAAAAAAAAAAATTTCAAGCTTTTCGATGTTTGCAGGTGTATGGAAACTTAAAAGGTGTTGAATTTTAAATCAAACATATTTATCTCATGGCGAAATTTTGTTGCTTCGGTTCTTCAGACTATGATGTAAGCAAAACTCAAAATCATCCCTCTGTTTTTCTAATTTGATTCTTCTTGTGATCTATGGTAAAGCTAATTTTAGAACAGAAATTGAATCAGTTATATGTGTGATATGATTGTGGATTTATATGGTTTTTTTTGTAGCTTATCGTTGGAAGGGCATCAACTAGTTCTGGTAAAGGGAGAAACAGTGAAGGCGAGATTAAATTCGGTTACAGTTTAGTAAAAGGGAAAGCTAATCATCCAATGGAGGATTATCATGTTTCTAAATTCGTTAAAATAGACGGTAACGAACTCGGTTTGTTTGCTATCTACGATGGTCATTTGGGTGAACGCGTTCCTGCTTATCTTCAAAAGCATTTGTTCTCCAATATCCTCAAAGAGGTCTGCAAAAAAATTCCACTCTTCTTGTGTTTGTTCCTATTTTTAACATTATTATCTAAACCGTTGTGTGTGTGTGTGTGTGTATTTGCAGGAGCAGTTTTGGTTTGATCCACACAGATCATTAATTGCTGCATATGAGAAGACAGACCAAGCCATTCTGTCAAGTTCTTCTGACTTAGGCCGTGGTGGGTCAACCGCTGTGACGGCTATTCTGTTGAATGGACGGCGTTTGTGGGTTGCAAATGTTGGTGATTCCCGGGCGGTACTATCTCAAGGAGGTCAGGCAATACAGATGACTGTAGATCACGAGCCGCACACTGAAAGATTAAGCATTGAGGATAAAGGAGGATTTGTATCGAATATGCCAGGTTAGTTATCGAAATACATCAAATCGGTACCAAAGTTAAACGAAACATCGGATTTTAAAACATTGTTTTTTTTGTCCTCACAGGAGATGTCCCTCGGGTTAACGGGCAGCTAGCTGTTTCCCGTGCTTTCGGGGATAAAAGCCTCAAAACACATTTACGGTCAGATCCAGACGTTAAAGATTCATCGATAGATGACCACACGGATGTTCTTGTTCTTGCTAGTGACGGTGTTTGGAAGGTAAATAAAATGGTGTTTTCATATAAAGTTTATTTAAATTGATTGGAAATTTTGGTTAAGTATGGTTATGATGTGTAATGGTATAGGTGATGGCTAACCAAGAGGCGGTTGATATCGCGAGAAGAATCAAAGATCCATTGAAAGCAGCGAAAGAACTAACAGCTGAAGCTTTAAGAAGAGATAGTAAAGATGATATCTCTTGCATTGTCGTCAGATTATGGTCATGAAAACCGCCAAGAAAAGGGTTTAAATAAGTACGTTTGACGAGTAGAAAGATAATGAAAAAAGTTTTTTTACTTGTTTTTTTGTTTCCTGGTGTAAAATGGTTGATGGATTTTCCGGATGTTTGGTAATTTGATTGGTTTGATTTGTGGTTTGTGAAAGTGAATCATATGATTTGATGTATATAAGCTTTTGTGTGCTTCTGGTCTCTGTATTTTCTTTTAATGTTATATCTTCTCTCTTGTCATGGAAATTGTTATTTCCACATTTTTGGTCTTTTACTTGTAAAGGGATATATACCTATAAGTTGTGGAAATTTTACCCTTCTTGTGGTGTGGCAGTAACTAGCAGAGAGGATTGAAGTAGAAAAATTAACAGGTTAAAATCCAATAAACATGAAAACTATCAAATTTGATTTACTAGAAATTTTAATCCAACCCTACTAAGAAAAATTTATGGATATGCATAAAATTTGTTATCTACCAAACACATTATTTAATCTAATATCAGACTTTTATTATCTTTATCCCTATGATGTTTTACTTGATCTAACCTAGTAGTACTTATCAATAGTAGTGTTCAATTATTTCAGTAAACAGTATTGAGTTATCACCGTCTCTTGTAGCAAGGAAGAGATGTTTCAATTAGTAAACGACAGTGTACGTAAAATGTGTAAGAAGACATGTTTCAATGTCAAGACAAATAATAGGTCACGACCACACATAAGTATTCATTTCAATGTCAGACGAAAACAAGAATTCACAAGAAGCAAAAAAAAAAAAAAAAGTGTACAAACGATAAAAGAACAAGTGGTTTTAAACTTTAACGCAAATCAATCCTTAGCCAAACCCAAAACCCTAGCAAACAAGTTTGGCTTCTTAATTTTCCACTTCATTAGTCCTGCAAAGTTCAATATTATGAAATTGTTATACAAAAACGAAGAAATTTTTCAAAAGAAAAGTGTAAAGCTTTCTTACCTCATCTTGTGACTTGTCCCCTTTAGATTGTTCACCTGCAAGACCAAAGGGTTTTAAAAGCATTCAATGTATGTAAAAGTGGTTATACAATAAAGTTTAAAGACCGTGTGTGTTGTTATTACCTTCTTCGTCGAGATCATTAGTCCATAAAGAAAGATTATCCCTGAGAAGCTGCATGATAAGTGTGCTATCTTTGTAAGAGTCTTCATTAAGACTGTCTAACTCAGCAATCGCTTCATCAAACGCTTTCTTCGCCAAATGACACGCTCTATAAGAGAATTCAAGAAATGTCAATTACAAAAAAAAAAGTTCAAAACTCTTAAAAGCCGATCTACTTGATTAGAGACAATACCGTTCTGGAGAGTTTAGAATCTCATAGTAGAAGACCGAGAAGTTAAGAGCCAATCCGAGTCTGATTGGATGCGTCGAACCCAATTCAGTGCTAGCTGAAGCCGTTGCCGCCTAATATATCGAAAAACCCAAACCAAATGAGAATTCTCAACTTTATTTCGACCGCAAGAAAATATTAAAACCTACTTCATAAGCCTTTAGCGATTGATCAGCCGCTTCTTCTCGGTCAGCACCGGATTTAAACTCAGCCAAGTACCTCAAATAATCTCCTTTCCTGTCACACGAAAAATCCAAAAACCGATTAATCTCCTTTTAAATCTAGGTTTCGATTTTTAAAAAATTCAAAACGTGGACCGAACATTTTGTAGTAAAAAACCGTGGATTCGCCTGAAGTTGCGGATGGGACGAGGTTTTTATCGATGACAGCCAAAATGTCGTAGCAGATTTTCGAGAGTTCAATTTCGACTTTTGTCCTGTAATCCTTAATCCTCTTTGCATTCTGTTCGTTTCCTCTCGATTCTTCTTTCTGTTCGATCGAAGAAAGGATCCTCCACGACGCTCTTCTAGCACCAATCACATTCTTATACCCAACAGATAACAAGTTCCTTTCATCAATTGTCAGTTCTACATCAAGAGCTGCAACTTTCTTCATCGCTTCAACCATCTCTGTTTCACAATAAAAACATATATGGAAAGAATCAACCACAAAAGTAATTTCATAAAGATCCAATTTTAAAAAAATTCACAAATCCCTAAAATGAAATTTTGAAATTGATCGAGACGAAGTAGATAATTCCAATAACTAAACCATTTTACAAACAAATCGAAACAAAAAATTACACTATTGACTCACCAAAATCATGAGAAACTAGAGAGAATTCGAAAAATCGAAACAAAAAAAAGAAAGTAAACATAGTAATTGTTATTACCATCATATCTCTCAGCTTGTTCGTTTAGTCTCGCCAAGTAGACAAGCTTCTCTCTCTCTTTCTCCATCTTCTCTCTCTTCGAAATCGATCTTTCGTTTCTGATCGAGAAAAATTGCAGTCACGATATAAGAAGAAAATTTGGCGGTTGGGGTTTCAGTCTTTCAGACAAGGAGAAGCCAACATAATCAACGGCTGAGAATAATCGTACGATAATGGGAACCCATGATGACTAAATCTCAACCGTTGGATTCTACTTTTCTGGACCCCACGCTTTTTTTTTTATTAAAGTCGTCGTCGTGCGAACAAATCACTACTTCTTCAAAACCCTCTTTTTCACTCAGAGGGTTTTTAGCTTCTTCTATTTTCTCCCGCCATTTGATAAATTAGGGTTTTTCGAGCTCCTTAATCTTCTCCTATCTGTGTTTATCATCAATCTCTCAATTTCTTCCTCTAGGTCACAAATCTCGAGAATCGTCTCTTTCTGTGTTTAATTTGATTACAATGGCTGATGAAGACGATACTCTCACTCAATTTGATATATCGAAGGAGGTATAAATTTAGGGATTTTGATTTTCGATTTTCGATTTCATATATTTTCTGGGTTTTTTTTTTTTTTGTGTTGTTGAAGGAACTGATCTGGGAAAATTTCAGGAAACGGATAAGCTAATTTCAGAGGCGATTAGATTCGTGCTTTTCAAGTCGCATCAAAACTCAGGTTGTCCAATTAAACGAGAAGATTTGACTCAGATTGTTACTAAGAACTATCGTCAACGTAACCTCGCGACTTACGTGATCAACGAAGCGAAAAGCAAACTCTCGAATGTATTTGGCTATGATTTGAAAGAGCTTCAACGATCTAGGTCTTCTTCTACAGGTCAATCAAGGCTTCCTCAGTCACAGAGTAAGAGATTGTTTGATTAATTGCCTTAAGTTTGTATGAAAATTGTGGTTAGATTAAGCTTAATTTGTTGTTGTTGGATTAATTTAGGTTCTGTTGACTCTAAATCGTATGTGCTCGTAAGTCAATTGCCGATCGAAGTGTTTAGGAAACACGTCGTGGAAGAATCCACGGCGCCGATGACTGGCTTCACATTTGCAGTTCTTGCTATTGTTCACCTTGCAGGTGGTAAAATGCCTGAAGGTATGTATTCTGTGTATCTCTTTAGACAAATTTTGTGGTGTCGATGCAATGTTTGTCCTGTGTTGGTCCAATCTACGGAAATTTAACCTGTTGTAGTAAAGAGACCTTCTTTAAGAGTCAAGAATTTGTTTGTTGACATCTTTCTTCTTGTGTCTACACTTTAGAAACGCTTTGGCATCATTTGAAACGAATGGGAGTGCACGAAAATGACGACCATAATCCTGTGTTTGGGAACAACAAGCAGGTCTTGGAGACACTAGTCCAACAAAGGTGAGCCTTTCTATGAACTCTGTAACGGAACAACGGCTGAGGCGAAGATCTTGGTTTTGATCGAAACGATTTGGTCATTTTTGGACAGGTTCTTGCAAAAGGAGAAAGTAAATGGTCCAGAGGGTAGTACTCTGTTTTATGATCTTGCTGAGAGAGCATTAGATCCTCAAGTTAGCCAGAAAGTAAAAGATTATATCTCACAGGTACTACATGAAGAAAATACATCTTCTTTGTGGGCTTTTTTAATTACATATTCAGCTTTTGACTAAGACTTGGCTTTTGTGAAAATGCAGATCCTGAAGAATGATATCTCAGTTGTAGATATTGACTAGTGGAAGATTTAGTCTTTGACTCGTTTAAGTTGTAGGATTAATGTCTTGATTAGTTAATGTAATATGTGAAGCTGCTTGAGGAAACAAGTTGAGACAAAAATCAATTCTGATATATTATTATTGACTGAGAAATTATGAATTTGACTTATAATCTTGTCATCTGATAGCATGCATATACAAATAAGCTACAAAATGTTCAGCTATGAATTCAGCCCTCTCCAAATTTGGTGGCTCAGAGGAAATTGCTGATTATACAGGAAAGAGACAAAACTCTAACCTAAACAGCCAAACATTTTAGCTTGACCACATTTGCTATGTTGAAGTCACTGAGAAGCTGAACTTCCTCTGTTTGATGAGCTCGAATCACCGATTGAGACAGTGGCCAAAGACTTGGATGCCCATGCTCTAGCGTTCATAGCTCCTCCATGCAGATTACTCCTCTTGCAAGGCTCTTTAAGATGCATGCATAATTGTACAGCTCGGCTCAGAAACCCCACGGTCTGTTCTTGCAGGCTTTCCAGTCTCATATTCTGAGCAATCCCTCTCCAAGTGAATTTCATAAACACGACGAGTGTAGGGAAAATCAAGTGGAGTAATCTCAGTAAAACGAATACAATGGCGAGAGTCAGATAGGTCTCTTGAAGAAGCATATTCTCAGGTGATCTTGCCCATGTGAATGGACAGTTCTCTGGCTCGGTGTTGTTTTGGTTCCCAAGATGCGGAACTGAAACGGTTTTCTCGAGAGAAGCTTTATCCAGCGTCTCGATACCTACATATTTCCTTGTTTTAGCAACTAATAGCAAGATCATAATAGCAACAATGTGGATATAAGCATATAATGCCTTACCGGTAACATCGCTGTAGAAAGAAACAAGAGAATCAAGCATCCTAGTCCCTCGGTATCGTGCTCGCATTGTTGTATTCAAAATTAAGAGAGTAGGAAACCCATGAACTCCATACTTTGAGAGGGTGCTGCACAAGAAACAAGTGAATCAAAACAGAGCAGCTAGTTTCAGATCATGTTAAAGATTGTGGCTCTTTATTAACCTACCTCGGCTTGACGGATGATTCCTTAACTGCAAAGTGAGGAATCGAAGAGTATAGCGAAGCGATGACATCGAAGCTTGGCCTAAATGATCTTGAGAATGGACACCATGATGCATAAAAGAGTAAAGCAACATAGTCACATTTATTCTTATGAATCATATCCAAAGCAGTTTGCAACCAACGCTCATCACCCTTCACATACAACACAAACGCCAAATTAGTAACAAAATCAAGAAATTCCAAAACAACAAACACAAGATTCAGCTGATAATTATTCGAATCAAAGCCAAAACCCAAGAAATTTCCAAAATCTGAAAGCTCTAATTTTCAGCTAATTGCGCAATTTCGAAGCGTACCTCGGTGACGGCAACAAAATGAGGACGCTCGGCGAATTCATCACCGGAATCACAAATCTGATCTCGAAACCCTAAGGTGTAATCTTTGGCAGACCTCGTAGCACAAAACGGAACCCTAAGGGAGGAAGAGACCACGGGAAACACCGTGACAAACAGCAACAACAAGATCCGTTTCTCCATTAACGGAAAATTGATGATACCCAGAAGCTCTCTCTCCCCACAGAGAATCGGGAAATGAAGAAGAAATCAGGAGGGATTATAGCTATTGTTGCCGAAACCCAGAAATGATGAGAAGTCGAATTGGAATGGAATCGATGACGTTTTGTAGCAGAAATTGAGAATCAGCTTTAATGGAATTGATGATGATGGGGGAGAGAGAGATATCAATGAAAATTTTGAGGAGAAGAAGCGGTTGTGGTTGCAGCTTAGGCACTGGGTGGCTCGTAGGAACAAAGCAGATCTTTTATTTCTTTTTGTATGTGTCATATGATAATAACAATATCTAAACCGGATTTTTTTCTCCTTTTTAACAGTAAACAACAATATCTAAACCGGATTTTAATCTTTTTTTTTAGCAGTAAACTGGATTTCGATTTCAATTTTTATCTCGGTTTAGATATTGGGATTTTTAGCTGTAATAAGTTATCAACATGGAGTTTTTAAAAAAAAAAAAAATTATAAAATTTATTACTCAACCAACAAGATGATTGACAAGTAAGGAAATATGATGCTGTAAAGAATTGAAATATAATAAAGAGGTAACCAGAAGACTTCGGAAACTAACCAAAAAAATATTTAACTTCTCCAAAATGAGGAAACTAAAACAAATATTCCTACAACCGAAGCAAAAATTAAAAACAAAAAAACATTCAAAAATGATAAACAAAAACAGAAAACAACAACGTTTAACGAACATGCCTTGCCAACTGAATTCTTTAAATTTTGAATGACAAAACAAAATGAAGAGGACAATAATATAAGCCCAAACTACGACTAGCGAATCTCCTATAGTAATGCAATTAATACTATCTTCATGGCTTCTATTCTGACAAGAAAAAACCAAGTTTAATTTTTGACACTTTTTCAGAAGCGGCGATGTCGAAAAATTATCAAAGACTTATAGACGCTTCTTAGAAACCTTGAACTAACTAGACCACGATCATATTTTGAAGGACAAGGAACGAAACAAAATTTCAATTGGGTGAAAACGAACTAGGGAAAGAAAAGCAAGAGATCAGCACATGGTATATCAACATAAAACCACCCGCAGAACCAAAGAACAATACCAGCAAAGACATGAAACAACTAAAGACCAAGCAAATCACTATCTTTGTTTCAAATACGGCTAAAACACCTCATAACACCTTTAGAGAAAACACATAAACCTAAGAGCACACCATGACCCGGCAGAGAAAAAGCCATAAACTAATACTTATTATAGACGTTGGTTTGACACGAATATAACTAGCAAAGCATGCAAGAGGCATTAAATAGCCAAACCCTGATCAAGACCAAACAAATATGGATCGATAAGGAAACCATCACACAAAAAATCTCGAGCCATATATAACCAAACCTCTGCCGAAGACGAATGCTAGGCCTAAACCAAACCGACCAATGTGTGTTTGTAAGGAGTGATATTATGGTATGTGACAAGGTATGTTTGTAAGAAATAAGAAGTTATTTATGGTTAGTTACATGGATAGTGTTTTATGGCTAGTGTCAACATGTGTTTTTAAGTATTGATTTATGGTTTGATGGTGAATGAATTTATTGTTAGTATTAATGTGTGTTTGTAAAATGGTTGTGGCTTCCTCATTTGTTTTAATTCACTTGTGTTCGTGCTTTGTTACCATAATTGAGTGTTTACTTGAATGTTAGTGATTAAATTTATATTAGTAGTTTTCTTGACTAGATTCAGTTCAAATGCTACAGTGATAGAGAGCACTGCACTATCTTACAATGACAAAACTCTTCCGGTGGCACATTGGATCATTATGCTCCTGCTCAAGACGATGCAACCTCAAATATGATAAACACCAAAGTGTCCCTTTGTCTATTTCTTTTCTCATGAATATTTGGTGGTTTTTGGTTTAATCTAATAATGTTCCTTCATATTAATTACTAATAAACTTTTAAAATATAATGTTCAGTTGGATACGACTAAATATTATGCTTTATTGGACAAAAATTGTGCATAAACATATGAAATATAATGCTATATAAATATGTTTAAGTATATTGTATATACAACGCTCAAAGTTTGTAATTCTACCAAATGAAATGTCAGCCAAGAATGATACAACATAAAGAACAACTAATCATGAATATTGATCTATAAATAGGTTATTGTGGGTAGATTATCATGGACGGATTCATGATATCGACTTGGTCGACCATGCATTTGACAAACTAAGAAGAAAATCCTGTTTACGTTCAAATTTGACCACAAAACAAATCTTGGACATGGTGACATGGATAATTTTGTGTTGACGTACAATTCATAAAAAAATTCATGGAGAAACTGAAAATTAGTAATTCATCAATCGAACTCCATCGAATCCAAGAGAAGTTAAGATTTTTTTATATTATATTTCTCAAAAGCTTTGATGCATAAGTGCATAACTGATGGAAAGGGTACGAATGTTAGTCAACTCTATATGCCGAGTCAGTGATCTTCTAGAGACATGTTTCTTGAAAAGCTGAAAATCAAGAAAAAGATGTGAACTCTGTATTTCAGTTCTTAAAAGGTGTATTTACTCTTTACAAATCAAAATAAAAGACTATAAATAGATCTTCTGATGAAGATAAAAAAAAAACTAAAAATAGAGCTTCGACCATTCTCAAAAGCTGTTTTTACCCCAAAAATCATATATTTCTCTTCATCTTTATCACATCCAAGAAATAATAAGATACTAGTAATTATAAACTTTCAATAAATCCAACAATCATAAGCTTAAGAAATTGGGGTTGCTTCTTAAAAGCTAATTACGCCTTTCTTCTCTCCCTACAACACAATCATATACAAACATCTTACTTCCCAAAACTGAGATACCATAATCCAAATCAATGAACAGTTGAACACTCAGATTCTTATTAGAGCATGTTCATCAGTTGAGTCTCTAGATAAGTTTATTAGTTTTGCTTTTATTTACTTATTTATTTAAATATAAAATTATTATAAAAATAATCAACCAATTGTTGAGAAACAAATGGCACAAAAATCTCTATAAATTTAGAGACATTGCTTCCATCTCTTCTTCTGCATACGTCTCTCCCTCTCTCTCTTATTTCTTTATTTCTTTTTATTTTTTTAATAGATTAGAGACAAGGTTAGAGACTCCGTTAATCATGGTTTAGCTTAGAAACAAAAATATGAATAGTTGAATCTCAAAAGATTGAGTTATTTCATGGAACATGAATAGTTCAATCCAAAAATAATAATGGTTTGATTATTATGTAGAATGATGTGAGGTGAAATTAAAGCATAAAGGTCTTGTGGATTAGTATTAAAACTGTAAAATGTGATATAGGAGATAATTTTGTTTTAAAAGTAATTTGCATACTAACAACTCAATTCTCATTTGATAAACTTCATATATTAAAATTAAAATTATTATATATCATCAAGAACTAATTTATCTTATAAGAATATAAAGAACTAAAAAGCTGGACATGTATATTAGCCACGTGGGCCAATCTTCTATGTCACCGAAGTTGATTTGGCCAAGTACACAATTCTTACTATGGTTTTAGACCAATTTGTAGTTCCTATCTTGATTTAAAGTTGATTTGTAGTTCTACGTTACCTTGCTGGAACGACGACTCATGGAATTCAGATTCATAAATCATCTCCTCTTACCTTACACGCCTTTTCTGATACTGATTGGGCGGGAGATACAGATGACTACACATCCACAAATAGTTATCTTGTTTACATGGGGCAAAATTCTATTTCTGATCATCGAAAAAGCAGAAAGGCGTAACACAATCCTCAACAAAGACTGAGTATCGGGCGGTAGCTAACACCGCCACAGAAGTCCGATGGTTGTGTTCGTTATTAACGGAACTCCGTTTACAACTACCACTAGCTCCAGTTATTTATTGCGACAACGTGGGTGCCACATACCTTTGCACTGTTGGGTTAAGCTTGAAATCCTAATGAGTTTAGGATTAGTATTAGTATTTAGGAGTTATCTAAATACTATGAGAAATAAGGAAATTATCTTTTCTTAGAGAATAAGGAAATTGTGTTTACAAATCTCTTATATAAAGAGTTGTCAAGTTGTGACATCCTTTGAGAGAGAACTTTAGGTTTTTGAGTTATTTTTCCTAAAGTAATAAGAGAGTTCTTATTGAGATTGTGCGTGTTAATCTTTCTTCCTGGTTCTAGATGCACCAACCCATTTTTCCATTCCCATATGAAACACATCGCCCTAGATTATCATTTTGCCCGAAATCAAATACCAATGGGTATGCTTCGTGTTTCTCATGTCTCCACCAACGATCAACTGGCTGATACGTTAACAAAACCGCTTCCACGCTCACATTTTCAACATGCTTGTTCCAAGAACTCTTCATCTTAAGGGGGCGTATTAGCTAAATATGTTAAGTATATATTATGCTTTTATTGTAATTATAATTAGTATCTCTACAACATATCTTTAGCATCTTCTCTTTGTATATATATAATGATGTAATACTCCTCTAATAAGATTAATACCTCCAACTCTCATACTATATTATGACTAAGTCGATAATAATACCTTAGTTTTTTTTTTATAAATTCCAATGCAATACTCTAATAATGAGAATTTAATTAGCAAGGTCGCAAACTCACAATAAAGTCATATCAATATAGTCGATGAGCACGACAAATTAAGAGTTTTTATTCTTCTTATTTGATCATTCTTACAATAATTTTGGAAATATATATATAGATTTCTGTAAAAAAAACCTTCTCAATATTTTTTTTTGCAAGTTTAACCTTCAATTGAAAAAAATACAAATTAATGCATCTGACTCGTTGTTGACCCGCAATATAACCTTTATCCGTGTATAGGTATATATAATTTATATGAAAATAACTAAAAGAAAAGTATTCTTCACACATGGTGTAGTTATAAATTGTGGAGACGCGGTCTAATTGTATTATTTGACTAAGCAAAACATTTTAAATATAAGTAATGAGTTAATAAAAACCAAAAATCTCTTAACAGGATCGACTTTCAAAAGGAGATAAAATGATCAATTGGAATGTTGGGCTCATGGTAATTGTACTCTTTGCCAAAGCAACGCAGAATCATTTTTATTTTAAATGTAGATTTTCAAAAGAAATATGGAGGGTCTTAGCATAGAAACTCTTTGGCCATAAGTATACAACGAATTGAGACAATCTAGTGGTGCTTTTGGTGGATGATGGACATGACAACACCACACAATTTTTTATTTGATATGCGTTTCAAATCTCTCTTCATTCCATCTGGAACGGAACAATAGGAGACATGGGGAAGCCTCTCTTACGGCAACTCATCTAATCAAATTTATAGACAAACAAATTCAAAATAGGTTATCCACGATTCGCGGTACCGGAAATGGTCTACTGGATGGAGGCTTGGAAGCCTGGTTTGCTTTCCGTTGACTGCGTTTTTGTGATGTAAAAGTAAAATTGAATTTTAATATCAGCTCCATTGAAGCACTTGTTGTATAAACGATTTTTTTGTTTGAATTAATTTGACATTTAATTTTAGGAAACTAAAACAAAAATAAGAGTAATAAGTTAACAACCTCGCAATATTATTACTTTGGAAAGCAATTGAGTTTAGCTAAACACAAGTTCTATAGAAACCAATTTATCTCAAAATCTTGAATTCTACAGAGCACTATTTAATTATAACTTTTCTTTTAATGGTATATCAAATCTAGTGCTTACCAAACTAGAGGTGTTGACCGTTAGAGAGAATTAAACAACTTACATACATACAAAACACAAAACTGACTAATGATGATTATAATAGTGCATCTTCCTTCCATGATAAAATAATAATTTAAAATTAGCATTTACTCCATTACCCAAAACCGAAAATTCATATATTGAATTAATACAATTATAATTTATATGGTAGAAAAGCTGAAAGCTTACGTAAATTTCAAAGATTGTCAAAACCCTGCAATGAAAACGTTGCCAAATCTTGAAGAGGTTGGTCCACAAAATTTAAGGTTCTTCTTTTCCCACTCCATTTATAGGCAAAGAGATGAAACAGAGGAGATTAAATTACTTCTTAACAAAGGTTGTTTTCACTCAACCACATGCATTCTCAAGTGTCTGCTCCTCACATTCCCCAAGATTCTCATTTACTTACTCTCCTCTATTTAGTACGTAATCTTTATAATTACAAATTTATTCGATTTGTTCACTCTTGGTTTCGTAAACATATATAGATGATTTTATATTATATATACCGTATATTCGATATTTCTCTCTCTTTATAATCGCAATTTAAAGGAGACGATTGATACGTGAGATCTACTCACGTACCTGCATGATTATTAGTTTTAAAAGTTATTGCAAACATTAAATTACTTTGATAGAAAGAAAGTAATGATTACATAGAAAGCCAAACTTAATATTATACTTACTTCTCGTCGAGAAGCTAAAAAAAAAATGAAATCCCTAGACAAACATTCTCAATTATTTTCATCACTGTCCAACCACTATTCACCACATTCAATGGAATTTCCACAATATGAAATCTCCTCAAGCTCTTCTTCTGAAAAACCTAGAGACTACTTCCAATCCCTCAATCTCATCTCTAACCTCACCAAAAACCCTAATCACAACAATACCCTCATCGAGCCTTTACCGCTTATCGATCAAATAAACCTAAATCCAAACCCAAACCCAAACCTAAACATAAATCTAAACCCTAAGCCCTCATATGTGGAAGAAAATGAAGAAGAAGAGGAAGTGGACGTTGATGTGGACGTGAGCCTACGGATGGGCCTCCCAGGCTCCGGTAATTCGAGCAATGGTGATAAACAGCCTAAAAATAAGAAGAATGGGAAGGAGATCGTTGCTTATGATGCTGGAAAAGAAATCGAGAATGAAGTTTCCGGCAAGGCATACTGGATTCCAGCGGCGGAGCAAATTCTAATCGGCTTCACTCATTTTTCTTGCCATGTATGCTGCAAGACATTCAATCGCTACAACAACCTTCAGGTACGAGTCAATATATCTCAAGTGCATTACTTGTCCATGCATAATTAACTACATATATGATATCAATCTATGTACAACTTAATTATAACTCCGTATCTATTATTGTTACGACTTTATTCTTACCTATAATGTAATTATAAATATAATTAACTTGCTGAAAGTTAAAGAACTCATATTTTGACTACATACATTAAAGAAAATACATATTAAAAGTTTAAAACTATTTCCTGAAATTTGTACATAGCTTTTTTATTTTAATTACAATGTTCTAATAGCTTCTCATTTTATTGTATTCAAAACATTTAATCCAAACTACACTCACATTTTCTTGAATGAAATACTATGATCGATCAATAACATGATTTGAATGAAGTATGTTATTAGCTATATATACAACCTTGTTGACTCCTACTATAATACAATGCAGATGCACATGTGGGGACATGGTTCACAATACCGAAAAGGGCCAGAGTCGCTTAAAGGGACTCAGCCACGAGCCATGTTAGGAATCCCTTGTTACTGCTGCGTCGAAGGTTGCAGGAACCACATTGACCATCCTCGATCCAAGCCGCTCAAAGACTTTCGAACGCTCCAAACACATTACAAACGCAAACATGGTCACAAGCCCTACGCGTGTCGAAATTGCGGTAAGCTTTTGGCTGTGAAGGGCGATTGGCGGACGCACGAGAAGAACTGTGGGAAACGCTGGGTTTGCGTTTGCGGTTCCGATTTCAAACACAAACGCTCACTTAAGGACCATGTCAAGGCTTTTGGACATGGTCATGGGCCTTATCCGACTGGTTTGTTTGATGAGCAGGCCTCTAATTCGTCTGTCTCTGAGACTTTGTTCTTTTAAATTTGGGCATTTATAGTCTTCAATTCATTTGCGGACGCATATTGGGATTCTATAGACCATTTATTTACTCTAAACTAAAATGTTGTTTCTAATAATTTTCAAATTTGAAAGAAATGCTACATGTACCGTTATCTTTTTAGTTTTTTTTTTTTTTAAAATTTCTATCATGGAGTATAGTTGGTAGAGCTGAAAGTGTTTAAGGATTATCATGCGCTCTAGAGGATGCAAGATATTATGGAAAACCGCAAAAGTGAATGAACATATTGATGTCCAAAGTTTTCTGATCACCAAATGCCTAACTCGTCTAAACTTATATTTTCCTCTGGTAATCATTGCAAACTACTGCAAAGCTCTGCAATTGATCAATGTCCACTTCTAAGATTTTTATTGGCTTAGAGACTCCTATTATTGATCAATTCCTTTTTCTTTTTGCTTTCACTTTTTTTTAAAGGGGAATCAACGTGTTTTGAAATATGGAAACTAAAACGCAAAATTACCATGATATATGTAAATCCTAGACAAGAACCATACATGCCCTCTCGAATCACAATCAGTGTCCTCCACCTTGTGTCTTTAATCTTACATCCGCAATGACCGGAAAATTGTGTCGATCATTTTCACGCTGACGCTTTTCAACATAGCTGCACATGACAATGAAAACAAGAATGTGTGAGGTCTAAAAAGAGGTAAAGAGTTTAAGGTGCGATACCATTTAAATACGAGCTCACCATTAATGATTAACTAAGCATATTATTTGGCGCATAAAGCTTGTTCTCGTTCTTGTTTTTTTACTTTTAGTTGTACCAGTTTGAATAACTGATATGCTCAAATTTTCCTAAAGCTAATCTCTCAAATTAAGAGATCGCGTGCAATACTTAGGGTATCGAATCCACATGGAATCAGGGAACACAATATATTATTAAATTCGAATTAAGCTAAAATATTATGAATGTAAGAAAATTGCAGAAATAGTAAACAATGATGGTTGATGTGCTTTAAAAACTATAAGAGACAAACGCTAGGCTTTAGGAAATTCACAGAAATGATTCCAAATTGAAGGATAAACTTACTATCAGGATATTAATGAAGTGCAATTCTAGAACTCGAAACACTAATGTAAAATAAATCAACTTTCGTTGCAGATATTATCTATATCTAAACCCTAGAAAGCCAATTGTCGTTGCGAATTCAGATTAATTTAAACAAGCAATAAATTCAGGTTCAATTTGTTCACAAAGATCCTAAACCAAAAGTCTCTTATCTCACCTATGATTTGGTTCCAGTAATCTAATAATGTTGTCGCATCTATTAAACAACCTATGATATCTAATTCAGGCCTAAATCAGAGTTAATGCAATCAAGGTGAAGAATAAATATGATGCAATCCCAATAGTAAATAAATCATAACAACTCTTTATCATCCTTTGAAAACCCTAAAATCTAACTACGAAACTACTCAAACATGACGAATGAAGCAAACATCACATAAAATATAGATATCTCTTAAGGTTTAATAAAATAAAGCATAAGCCTAAACAATGGCTGTGAAAACATATAAATAAGGTTCATAAACCGTCATAGACAAAATTGTAAACTAAAGGAACTTCTAGGCAAAAACGGCAAATCTTCAAACTTGGATTATTCTTTGCACAAAACAGGTGTCGATCGAAACCAGAGGTGGTGTCGATCGACACCAAGTCTGATTTCCAATTATGACTTGAACATTTCGACGTCTTCTTCCGCAATGCTCTAAAAAGCTCAATAATATCACATTCTGCTACAAACGTCCTTTAACCTGTAAAGACTCTAAAATACTAGAATAACACATAAAAGACTCTATAAAACAGACTTATATCGTGGTCGAAAACCGATAAAAATCATGATATATCAATAATCAAACCTTTTCTCTAATTTTTCACCTATAATTTTGATGCCAAAAAGAAAACAAAATCTACTTTATTTAAACTACATAATCTTAACTTTTATTTGTGTTGAAACCCAATTAAAGAACATAACTCGACTAAATCCATTGAGAGTATTGGTTTGTTCTCTATCTCACCGTTGAGAACTACTATTGACAGGCTGAAGCATTACGGATATGCCATATTGCGGAAGGAGATTAAAGCGATCAACCGGCCCACTCTTGCGAGAGGCTAAGCCGGAAACGTTGAAGAATCATAGTGAGCACGGTCTTGGCTTCGATCATGGCAAAATTTTGGGCAATGCAAGTTGTTGGTCCGATTGAGAATGGGAGGAGACCATCACTACAAGAAAAAGTCATATTGTGACAAAATATTTCGTGACAATAAAAAAAAATCTGTAACAATAGAATTATTATGACGAATTTGTGATAATTTGTAAAATGTTACAATAATTTTGTTGCAATTATTTGGATGTAACCAAATCGTTACAACTTTTGTGATGAAATTATTTAGTATGTATTATCTCACAAACGGGGACGAGAAATACTAGTAGCAAAATTGTCATAATTATTGACTAAATGTATTGTCCCAAAAATTGTTGTAATTTGTAACTTTTTCAATGTCTCCATCACCAATTTCTACGGAAATTTAGTCTTAAACCATCTAAAATGAAAAAAATTGTTGTAAATTCATCGCAATTACTTTCTAAAACAAAATATGAACACTGAACTAAAAAAATTAGTTTCCCAATTGATTACTAAAAAATTATTGTTTCAGGTTTAGGTAATTAATTATTATTTTCTATAGCACTTTTCTTTTTATATCTAGTAATATATTCCAAAGATTTTACTAAAATTTCGTCATTTACAACAACAACAACAAAAAGGCTCGAATCCAATCCAATTAATATTGATTTCACCAAACACTTTTACAACAAAAATACAAATGAAATGATGATATTGTGAACTAAAATCACGATCGCCTTCATCTTGCAAACTTCAATTTGTTTTCGTCTGCCTCTTCCACTTGTAGTATAAGGATTCTTCGAGACTCATATCATGAGATCCTTGACATTACCATTGTACAAAAATATCTTATTTCTACAAAAATTTTGATCAAATTAAGAGGATTAAATCTCTTAGAAAATTCTTAGAAAAGTTGTTTGAGTAATAACCATTTGTAATATTAGGAGTACCTATACGTTGTATTTCTCCAAATCGTGTAGCAGATGCCTCGAAAATATCATTATCTGCATCCTCGGATTGATCTTGAAGTTTACCATGTGTTGGTGTTTTTATTTATCTATGAACTATGTTCATGGCAGATTTTGGTAGTATGAAAACCAAATAACACAGAGAAAAAGAGACACATATAAAGAAGTCGGAAATAGAAAATGGTGGAAAGTAAGAGAATTTTCTGTTCTTGAAGGTTTTAGAAGGTATAAGTAAGAGTCTAAGAGATATCAAAATTTAATTATTGTTTTTAAACTGTTTTGAACACGTTTTTTAATTTGCCATAAAAACCGTTTTGCAAAGATAATATTGCAACAAGAAAGATTTTGGGTATGAAAAAAGGATTATCAGCGTGATAAAAGGATCGTGAGTGAGGGAAAAGCTTATTCAACAAAACTACACATATTTTCTTTTTTTATTCGTTCAGCATTTTGTTAATTTTTAGTTTACCGCGCCATTAATTGAACCAAAACCAATCAAAGCAACGTACATAATATAACTAAATAACATAAACAGAAATATATCTCAAAAATAGAATACAGTTACAATAAAACCAACTTTTGAATGAACAAAAATCCAATATGATTGCTTTTTTTCGTTGAGATTATTGGGCATAATCTAACTCTTTTTAAAAAGAAATTCCCTCCGTTTTTTTTAAGTGATGTTTTATGAGTTATTTTTTTGTTCTGAAATAAGTGATGTTTTCATTTACCAATGCACAATTAATTGACTTTTTAGTGTTTTTGACTTTTTAAATTCTGTAGATTGAATTTTTATAGGTGAAAATGTCTTGGATAAATAAAACATATTTTTTTATTTCAAAAAAACAAGATAAATTTAATAATTTCTTAATAAGAGTGTAGAAACCTTAAACATCATATAAAAACAAACGGAGGGAGTATATTTTATGACTATCTCATTTTTGTTATCTTTATTAGATAGAAAATTATTATGGAATCTTGGAAATATGTAATCCACGTTACTTAAATTTATTGTTATTAAATAAAATATATTATCGATAAATTTTAAATTAATACATATATAGATTTTATTGGTTTAAAATTATTTTAAATGAACAAATATTTACATTGCTTTTAACAATTAAAATCTAAATTACTGACATACGTAGTTAAAATGAGTAAATAATTAATTTTAAATTATGCGTTAGTTAGTCACTAACATCTTGTTTATTATTATCAATTAGTCACGACGACAAAAAAAAAAAAAAAAAAAAAATCAATTAGTCACTAACAATAGTTATAACAAATATTTCTGATTATTAGTATCAAATATTCACTAGCATTTTGTTACTACGTTTGTCACAAAACAAAACACATGGTGAAAAATAGTAATAATATTGTCACGGTTGTTACGGATGTTACAAGCGTCACAACTTTGTCATCAATTATGACATATTTTGGTTACGACTTATTCGGTAACAATATAGATACGAACTTATGACACAATTGTTATAAAAATAATTGGCCACAAAATCGTATCAAATTATGACGAATTTTTGTTGTATCAAATTTTTGTCACAATAGCTCTATTTTTTTGTAGTGCATTTGGGTTATCAGCAGCTTGAGAAACGCTGTTTTCAAATTGCAGAGGGTTAAATTGTTCGGCGTCTTCTCCCCATATGGCTTTGTAATTGTGCAGATTCAGAAATGGGATGATAATGGTCGTGTCTTTGAAGATTTTCAAGTGTCCTATACTTTCATATCTTGTGTTGCTTCTCGGAACATTTTTCTTATAGACGAAGCGACTCCATCAAAACCATGTTCATCTGCAAGATAAATAGGTTTCTCCAATCTCAAGAAACTGTTTTCTTCTAACCACAAGAAAACGCTTTTGAAAATGAACATTACCAGTTAGTACTTTTTAAAACTTATTCCAACAACAAATTCATAACAAGTATCAGTGCCAAACTCCGAATTGTATCTAGTATATGTTCCATACAACTATCCATGTGATAATGAAATGCTAATTGCTTATTTGATGTGTAATCATTTTTCTTCACAACATATACGTATTAGGTGGATTTAAATTTGATAATGATATAGCGACAATATGAGCAAAAACATACTTATGTCTTATTTATATGCAATCCAATTTATAAAAAAGAATATAATAATTGAGAAAACTGCAACACAAAAATATGTTTTCACTCATGGTTAGCCCCTCACAATCATTTATATACGGGATATTGGATGTTATTGTGGAACATTGGAGCATATAGATCTTGTGTGCTATGTAAAAATTCGGGATCATCTTTATTTCGAATGTAGGTATTCGGAGGCAGTGTGGGGAGATCTGGTTCGCAACCTCCTAGCATCTAACTACACCACCGATTGGGACCAAATCCAAGATATTGAAATCTACGTCCCAAGATAAGATACATTTGTTCTTTTTGTGATATGCTTTTCGAATTTCTCTCCGTTGAATTTGGCGAGAGCGAAACAATCAGAAACATGAATAATCTTCAAAAACATCGACTCAACTCACTCATATTATGGATAAGCAAATCAAGGTATTGCTTATCATCAATTTGAGAGTTGGGAGACGCGAGATACAAAGAAACATGGAAGCTTTGTTCAAGTCTCGCTAAACATCTATGGTTATTTTTTTAATCTAAAGAAAGACTATATATATTTGAGTTAAGTTACACTTGTTGTAAAAAAGTTTTTTTATTTGATTTAGACTTTATATTCAATAGAAAAAAGAAGAAATCAATGGTTAAAACTTAAAATATTTTGATTATTAACTCGCATAAATTGGTTCATCAAGTAGAGTCCTATATGCTGCACTAATTCTATTAACTACCCGCTCTTGGCCGCACAAACTCTGCCCTTTCTCCAGTTGTATCCAATTAATTTCAGCTACCATCAAAAAAAGAAAGCATACCCATAATATTAATATTTTTGCATAATATATAATCATTTTTATTCAAAATTTAGCCCAACCAAACCTTACTTTCTTCCTACGGCTATCAATTTTGTCTTTAGTACTGTTTCTCCCAAATACATAGCTGTTTTCTTACTGTAAATCTCCAACGCGGTCTTTGCCTAACTAGCAAGTGGCAACTAATATTTGTTAGGTTTCCCTTTTTCCCTGTCTCTTCTTCCCTTATATTTAACACACACACACAAACACATCAAACTCAACTCATACACACTAATTCTCACCTCTCAAAGCTTTCTTTTCTTGGTCTCTTTGTTTTGCTACTTCTACATTTTTCTAAATGGCGTCTTTTGTGTTTTGTTATAATCCCCGTACCGTTTTCTTCTTGCTTTGCGCAGCTGCTTTCGTATGTCTAGACGCAAGGTCAATGGATAAAACGCAAGATTATATGTCGTTTCAGTACCACAAAGGAGCTCTCCTCACCGGCGACATCTCCATCAACCTATTATGGTACGGCAAGTTCAAGCCGTCTCAGCGTGCAATCGTCACCGACTTCATTGCTTCCCTCTCGTCTTCCCGGAGAACCAAAAACCCCTCAGTCGCCACGTGGTGGAAGACGGTGGAAAAGTACCATCACCAAGTCAGCAAGAAGACGACACGTGGACTACTCACTCTCTCACTCGGAGAACATATCCTCGACGAAGGATATTCAATGGGAAAAACCTTAACGGAGAAAAACATCAAAGCCTTAGCAGCGAAAGGAGGTCAAAGCTACGCGGTCAACGTAGTCTTAACTTCTGCTGACGTGGCGGTCCAAGGCTTTTGCATGAACCGATGCGGATCGCACGGGTCGGGTTTCGGGTCGTCAGGCAAGAAATTTGCTTACATTTGGATAGGGAACTCAGAGACACAATGTCCAGGACAATGCGCGTGGCCTTTCCATGCGCCGGTTTACGGACCACAAGGACCACCACTTAGGGCACCAAACAACGATGTGGGGTTAGATGGGATGGTGATTAACTTGGCGAGTCTTTTGGCTGGAACGGCAACGAACCCGTTCGGAGATGGGTTTTACCAAGGGCCTAAAACGGCACCGCTTGAGGCAGGATCGGCTTGTAATGGGATTTATGGGAAAGGCTCGTATCCTGGTTATGCTGGAGAGTTGCTTGTGGATGCAACGACCGGTGGAAGTTATAATGCCAAAGGAGTAAATGGGAGGAAATACTTGCTTCCGGCTTTGTTTGATCCGGAAACATCTGCTTGCTCTACTCTGTTTTGAATAACCTATTATAATTAGTAGTAGTATACACAAGATACGAGATTTTTATTTTAATTCATATATATATTTTTTGTTATCTTATCATTCTTTTTGTAACAGGAATTAGTTGATTTTAATTAATCTTTTCTTAATAAATGAACAATATATACTAATATAATTGAGACCAGACAGAGTCTTAAACGGACACGTCTTGAACCCTCGGCAAATGTTAAAGACGTACTCTTTGTCTTACCATTAGATCAAATTAACTTTTTCTAACAAATATTTTAACGGCCAAAGATCTGAGTATATATATATATATATATATATATATATGTGTGTGTGTGTGTGTAAAATACTTTGGAAAAAAAAATATTTGTTAAACGGTCCAAGTAAATGTTCCCAAGAATTTACGGTGTTGCAAACTGAACAAACAACCATATAATTATCTATCTCATGGCGACAATTGGTTTTCTACAACAGGTGCACTACATGGAGTGATTCCTACATGGGTCCAAAACTCCAAATAATGCAAATGAACAAATTTTTTTGATTAGATTTCTCTTTTACATCATACACAACATATATCATGATTTTAATTATTTTTAGACTTTTATAAGAGCTGAAAATCAAATTCAGATTCACTGGCAGGTGATCCTACTTGCTTTGTCGGCTTATCCCATCTATACATGAAATATTCTCCTTGAAATTTTTTGTTCAATATTCCCAATTGGATCCGAATCCAAACAGAAAAGCCCATTTCTGATTTAAACTTTTTCCACATCATCAACAATTTGGTCTAAGATCCATCTAAGATCTTTTGATGGAGATGGTATAAAATCTCCTCTTCTTTTGCGGTCCATCTACACACATTGGGGTTCATTCCAGTACATGTACCATCTATAAAATATTTGTCCGGAAGAAATGCATAAAAAACCACTTGGTGTATGTAATTTGGTCCCTGAAACATAAAAATTTTAAATTGACTGATTTTCTAGCAGAATATCAAAATACAGTATTAGAGTAAACATTTGAATATTTGAACCAAATTTTCTATAAACCGAAAAGATTATATAACATGAGATGCAATAATAAACCAAACCAAAAGTAAATTTTGTCTGAAGCTCCACTCTACTTGTAAAATCCCATTTAAAATAAAATCATCATAAAAATGCTTGATATTATTAGATGTTTATGCATTCTTGTGTCGTTTCCAAAAACCTCATTTTTTTCCTGATGAAAACATACCCAAGCAAATGATTATCTCGATAACAAAAAAACATATCTTGGCAATCGTTTACACAAGATACTAGATTTTTATTTAATTCATAGTTTTTTACGAACAAACCAAACATGTTGTAAACGATTGCCATTTTATTCGTGAACAAATTCTTTGTGGTGAGGTTAGTACACAACTTATATCCACACATTCTTTGTTAGCAAATAATTTCACAAAACCATTGGATCAAAGGAAGTTTACATTTATTCTGGACAAGTTGGACATTCGCAATTTACATGCTCCAACTTAAAAGGAGTATTGTGATAACTTCTTCGTATCTTTGTGATTGTATTTCATTCATCTGTGTATATTGCTTTTTTTTTTTTAGTTTTCTAGCAATTGGTTGAGGCAAGTAGGGTAGCACCCTTGGATCATGAAGAGAAGTTATATAGAGACCAAGCTGAGAGGCTACCTAATTCGGTTCTTTATTTTTTTTTTTTCAACTTTGAAGTTTAATAATCATTAGGGTGGCTTAGGCTAATATACAATCATAACCCAAAAATTAGAGCAGTAGACATTTAGGGTTTATAAAGGAAAAGAAATAATTTTTGGACGGAAATAACTTTCTGCATTCTAAGATGACATTTTCTATCATGAAAAGTTATGGTGTGCTGTCCAATCACAATTCATCATTAAATGCAAAAAGAGAGGGTGGTGAAATATTTCACATTTGATATATCCTCTAATTATTATTATCGGCTCAGATAGGTAACCGTCTTTATAACGTATAGTCTCTTTATAATTTGTACCACTTTAAATTGTACCAATTACCAAAGCGATACCAAATCTTTATCAACACTATTACATTCAACTTTTTCTACAGCTTTCTTGTACAACTCTTTTGTACCGCTCTTTTAAACAGCTTTGCACTATTCAATAAGCTTACCTCCCAGCTTACAGCATGGTTCCAGTTAACCAATTTGACCCATTATTATTAGAGTTGAATCATCTTACCATATGTGTATATATGAATAAACTAGATTTTTTTTTTTTTTTGCATATGTTACCATTTGAAATTAAAAAAACGAACATAAATTATGAACAAGATATATATAAACACGGTATATATTAGTATGGTATACCGTGTTATATAGTAACAAGTTTTGTATAATATAACATGATATATGTTATATAACAATTTATATATTACACATAGTATACGATTACACATATTACACATAGTTTTGTACAAAGGCATATAATACACATAGTATACGATGTTAGTATATAGTAGCATGATGTTATTATCTACATATGTTATAATTCGAAATTTCAAAAACGAATATAAAATACTCAAATGATTCATATATTGTTACAATCAAATGTACTATAATATATGGCATATTATATATATATGTATAGTATAGCATGTTACGTTACATATATCATGTTATATAACAAATAACATTATTAACATGGTCTTTCGTGTTATTATTATACATATAAGATGTTATGTTATGTCAAAAATTCTCTCTCCAAACAGTTCGCCCTAGGCGCACTTTAAACTCCGATTGATTTTGCCTCTCCGGCCACCACCGGAATCTATGTCGGTGGCCGTGAGAAGGCTCATCTCCTTCGCTCTTCCTCTTTTTAGTTTGTTTTATCTTCTAGTTCGGTGTTTGGTGGCTCTAAGGCTTCGGCCTGTTAATCATAAAAGCTTCTCCTTCGTAGATCTTGCTTCTTTGAGAACGAGTAGCAATTGACAAAGGATCTTGCTTGGTTTCGTTGTGCGGCCAAGCTCGAAGATGAAATCCCTTTCGCGACCGCCGGATCTATGAGATTCGTCGCGGCAAGGCTGTCTCTCTCTCCACCGTTCATTGTGGTTCCATATCCGGTTGAGTCTCTCCACCACACACATCGCTCATCCCTCAAATCGGATCTCTCTCTTAACCGGAGAAGCTTTCGCGGATGGTTGCAATCTTACCGTCATTCTCTTCGGCGACAGAAACCTCTCCGACGAACAAACCATCTTCACGATCTTCATCTCCTGGAGTTGCTCGAAGGTTTGGTGTTTTTGGGTCTGGTTGAATACAACTCAAAGGGCATGTAGCTTGGTCTTTAGAGAAGATGGTCGATACTTCAAAATTGATCAACATTCCTCTGCTTTTGAATAAGGTTCTTTAATACTCTGTGTGGTGAGCCAATACTCTCACCCACCACCGTCATCCTTCTGTCATCTTCGACGACCTCACCGTCAACCAGTCCTGTCAGACCAAGGACCACCACCGGAAACTCCTTCTCCGGGGCCGTCAATCCCTGCCACAAACGAAGTGAGGTACACTAACCTAGATATGTCTCAATTGTTGTTGGTCTTGGCCCATTTAATTTGTTATGGTCTACTAGTGCATTATTTAAGCCCAAATGCAATAGCCCAAGTCCATTAGGAGGTGATTATTTCCGTTTTGTCGAGAATGATTCCGTTCCTTTTGACTTGGAACTCGATAACCATATGAGCTTATCATCGCTACATATGGTGAGATCAAAGTTTTGTGGATTCTCAAATCCTGTATTTGATGAGTATGATATGTCCTTGGATTCAAACCCGACAAATTCCCTAACCGCTATGAGGAAACTCGGAGGTATGGGTAATCTATCAAAGTCACGATTCAAAGTGACTAATCTTTTAGTCTCCGACTTAGCCGTAAAGACGACCTTGACGCATTTGAGGCCTTCCTCAGATTTGATGTCCATCTTCCGCGATGATGATTTATCTTTACTATGTTGTATTGCTTTCAATTTATATTGTGGAATTCCAAGAGGATGTTTAATTCCCTCTCTTTGTATGATTCAAGTTTAAGTAATGAAAAGAATGTGTTGAAAAAAAAAAAAAAAGATGTTATGTTATGTTACTACCAGTAAGCACAATAATGTGATTCGAAGATTGTTTATAACATAATTGATATATTATTCTATGTCATATATCATGTTATATAGCATGTTTATATTAATCATGTTATAATACACATAATATGCCATGTTAGTATGGTTATGATACACATATTATGTCATTTTAGTATTATATATGTCATTGTTATGTTATGCCGCCTACATTTTTGAACCACATGTCATTTTTAAGTTATGTTATGTTGTATTTCTTTTGTGAAAATGATACATAAATCATCTAAATAATATAATATGGCATGCAATATAGATTATGTTACAAATTGTAACATTCTAAAAATAGTTTTTGTAATATATGTCGATTACCAAAACTTCAAATTATAAAATATGTAGATAACAATCTTTGGTTTTTTTATATATTAAGATAAATAAAAAATCAAAATTTAAACAAAGTATTAGTCAAATATTAATCAAGTGAGGAACAAAAATGATGAATAAATATATATTATTTATTTTTTAATTGATGGTATGTCATAATTGTGGCTCACCCAATATGACAAAAAGAGATTTAATCATCACGTTTTGTCATTGATAAGAAAGGCAATCCGGTTATTTGTAGGGAAATTAGGTGAAATAACTAAAAAAAAAAACTATAATTAAAATCCTAACATTTAATCTAAATCAAATAAACATAATTATGCCACATGGGTTCATTTTGGTTAGTTTACTAATTATAATTTTTTTTTTTTTGTATAGTAAGCAAATTCACTCTTATTTGTAAGCCTATCCTGTTAATTAATGAAAGACACACACCATACCTCTAAATACTCCACTATACTAAATCATGCTATTAAATGAACTGTTTCCGGGACACAAAATGAATGCTTCCTAGAAAACATTTCACTTAAATTTAAAATACTAAGAAAAAACAAACAAAATTGACTCGGTCAAAAGAAATTTATAAAAAGCAAGCATGGACCAATGGCCCATTAAGAATTTTTTAAAAGTAGCCCTCTTAAAAAAACAAATTGAAAAATTATTAAAAGTGACCCAAAAGTACCAGAAAAGGCAGAGCTGTGAAAATTCCCGTGTGCTTTCACACACACATTCAATCCAACGGTTCTCCTTTAATCCCCCTTCGCAATCGTCGCTCCCCACTCACCCAAAATTAAAAAAAAAAAACAAAAATATCTTTTTAGCAGAGTCCACAGAAATAAAAAATTTTTGAAATTCGAAAACACAAATCTCTCTCTCTCTCTCTCTCTCTCTCTCTCTCTCTCTCTCTCTCCTCCTTCAGATCTGAAATCTTCTTCTTCAAGCGTTTCTTCTCCGATCTAACAATGGCGGCATCATCATCGGCGAGGGAAGAGTTCGTTTACCTAGCGAAACTCGCAGAGCAAGCGGAACGATACGAAGAAATGGTTGAATTCATGGAGAAAGTCGCTGAAGCTGTTGACAAAGACGAACTCACCGTCGAGGAACGAAATCTCCTCTCCGTCGCTTACAAAAACGTGATCGGTGCTCGTCGTGCTTCATGGCGTATCATCTCCTCAATCGAACAAAAGGAAGAAAGCCGTGGTAACGATGACCACGTAACCACGATTCGTGATTACAGAAGCAAAATCGAAACCGAGCTCTCGAAAATCTGCGACGGTATTCTTAAGCTTATCGATACCAGACTTATTCCTGCTTCTGCTGCTGGTGATTCAAAGGTTTTCTACCTTAAGATGAAAGGAGATTACCATAGGTACTTGGCTGAGTTTAAAACCGGTCAAGAGAGGAAAGACGCTGCTGAGCATACTCTTACCGCTTACAAAGCCGCTCAGGTTTTCCTTTTCCTCCGATCTATACGTTGACTTGATTTTGGTGTTGAATCTATGGTTTTCGATTTGAGATTTGAGATCGGATCTGTGTTTTTTTTTTGTAGGACATTGCTAATTCGGAGCTTCCTCCAACCCACCCGATCCGTCTTGGTTTGGCTTTGAACTTCTCTGTGTTTTACTATGAGATTCTCAACTCTCCGGACCGTGCCTGTAATCTCGCTAAGCAGGTGAAGGAAACTTTCATGTATTGGGTTCGAGTCATTATATGGTTATTACGTGTGTTAATGTTGAGATTTGAATAGGCATTTGATGAAGCAATTGCCGAGTTGGATACTCTAGGAGAAGAGTCATACAAGGACAGCACTTTGATCATGCAGCTTCTTCGTGACAACCTTACTCTCTGGACTTCTGACATGCAGGTATATACTAATCATTGATCCTTGAAAAAACCTTTCTTTGTTTCAATTTATGTGTGTTTCATTAAAAACTTGAAATTGCTGGTAATGGGTATGATGGAAAAATCTTTACTTGCTTATGGTTTGCAAAGGAATTCTTAAAAGCAAATCAGATATCCTGGAATTGACTACTCATATATGTCATAAGTATGCTAAAGACTAGCTTTTGAAAACTAGAAACTTGTGATGATTGGTATGATGGAAAACCTTAGAGGCTTATGAGTTGTGTATGTGTGTTTTATTCAAAACTAGAAACTAGTGATAATGGGTATGTGTATGTGTGTGTTTCTGAAATCATTCACAAAATATAATGGAATTGTCTAGACACATTGTTGATAGGTTTGAAATAAAATGGTTTATGGATATATATACCATCATGTTATTGTTCCTTGTCGTGATTTGATTTGGTTGTGTGAATATGCGATTCAGGACGAAGCAACAGAGGAGATCAAAGAAGCAGCAGCACCAAAGCCTGCAGAAGAACAGAAGGAGACCTAAGTCCGTGTGACTACTATGTTATTCAAGTAATCCAAATTATTATTATTATTATGATATTTGCTTGGAGAAGTTTGTGTTTGTTTTTTCTAATCTTCCTTCTGCTATCCTCGAAGCTTCTAAGGCCGTCTATTCTTGTCCTTGTTTGCTTTTCTTAATCGTGGATGCTACTGGATTTTTATCTGTCTTTTTTTTTTTGTTTTTCGTCTTCCGATTGATTTACATTTTGCTTTCTGCCATTGTACTGAACTCAGCTTTCTTCTCTCTTATCAATGATTTGCCATTCCTTAGGTCATGTTTATTTACAAATGTTTATGTCTTGGCAATTTTGGTTTTGAGTCTGCTTAAGTTACACAGTATTACACTATTTGAGATGCTAGAAATGTAAACTCTATGGCCCTTGTCGTAAACAAGGTAGACCCACCCGAACAATGTTTGGATAGGTATTTCGGGTTATATAGAGAGCTGATGGTTAATTACCTCATTGATAAATTCAGTGGTGTATGTATGCTAGTTAGCATTTAGTAATCAACTTTAGGAACAAAGACAAATTATGTAAGTATTAAATTCGCAGATAACTTGTAGTCTATAATCTATTTAAGAGCAAATTAATTTCACATAGATTTTTTGTTGGAGGTTGACCTTTTAATGAATTTGTATCTCATCATTTTGAGGATTTTATAGAACCAGAATGCGCTCACGAGCTGTAATCCACATGCCATTGCCTAAAAACAATAAAACAATTTAAGATTGAATATCTTATCAGTTGAAATCTGTGATATATTGTGAGACTAACCAACATAATGCGTATATAAATTTGTGGCGTATGAATAATTTCCGAAGTTTATAAGAAGTATTAATAACTGTATTATATGGAGAATTTGATGAAACGATAATAAGTAAAATAACACTGAAACGAAATGTACCTTTATGAGGATGGGATTATCAGCTGATATTGTTACGTAAACGAGGTAAGGTCCACCCACCATTCTCGCCAATGAGAAGATTGTTGCAAAACACACCTATTTCAGTTGTTACTCAAACAAATCAATTTTAAAGTAACATAACTATATATGGTTTGACATCAAACGGCAAACAAAGGCTTTTAAACAATTTTTAATGTATTTTGGGAAATTCATAAAGACAAATCGTGTATATGTAACATCACCAAATTTAGATAGTTTCCACATATATCATGGACAATAATCTTCATGTTTTTTTTTAAAACTTGCACGATTTGACAGTTTGACTATATTTAGGTGTATGTTTTCTTAAATATAATCCTAGAAAACGGTAGTTATTGAATTTTTTCACATGCTAAATCATGATAAATTTATCTCTGACCATACAGATTATCTGAAGTTAATAACAATGCCAACTCTAATTCATTAGAGATTTCTGCTAAGGATTGTTAATCATACTAATTCTCTAAAGTTATGATTTATGAAGGTATATAAAAAATACTCACATCGGCCGCTAGATTGAGGTCAGTGTCTTTGTAACCAATCTCTTTAAGAATCTCTCTGAGGTGAAGAAACGGACTCGATATCTCTGTTATCCAAATTGCTGCTACCATCTCAGATCCACACTTAATTTCACCAAAAGAAAAAAAAAGTAGCTTACTTCTCCAAAATCCCAAAACATAAAATATAAAGATTACGGTTAGAAAACTATAAATTATACCTTTTGGTAGGAAAGTCCAGCTACAAAACCAAGAATGCATACAGAATGATGAACCGCATTATCAATGCTAATGACTTTATCAAAATGGCTACAAATGAGATCGTAGATCATGTAGGACAACGAAAACGACAACGTTTCCATCTGCTGGATTGATGATTTGGAAGCATTGGGACAAACTGGACAAGACCAATCTTTAATCGAGAGAGTTGCTAAACCAACAGCGATTGTGGCGTGAAGCGTGGAGACAATACAAGTGCTAAAGTCGAATGAGTATTTTGAGAAGATTCGTCTGACGAAGATGAAAATGAGAGCCCATGAGATTACTCCAAACACTGTTATTTTTATTACTTTTAAGTTTTCTTCCTCCATTGATTTGATTCAGAGACACAATTTTATTTTTCTAAGATCTTTTTCGTTGGTTTGGACTTCGGGTGTTATTAAATAGACCTACATTATAAGTTGGGTGTATGTTAGTTGTATTCTTTAATGAGGTGGGTCCATTTTTTTTTTTTTTTTTTGTGTTGACAAGATAAAATTTGTCTAAAGAGGTAGGAAGTATTTCCTTTGCTTCCAGTCAGCTTAGTTGTTGGATTAAAGTTACTCAATACCTCTACTCTCTTCTGTTTTTTTCTTAATTTTTTAAATTTTTTTATTGATAGAGACCTTGTAAGAGTTCTCGTTGGGTAGGGCTGGGCACGAAGCAAATATCCGGAAAAATGCAGGTATCCGCGATCCGCTCCGTCCAACACGGATATTTGATTTTTCGATCCAATCCGATCCGATCCGTTAGATCTTGGATATCCGTACCGAATTTTTTCTTAATATCCGCGAATATCCGATCCGATCCGTTATAAGTCGAATATCCGAAAAATTTCACGAATATCCGCGATCCGCGATCCGATTCTTTAAAAATACTTTAGAAACTCAAAACTAAAAAAAAAATAAAATTTAAATACATAGACTAAGTTAAATACATATATCTGAGTTGGAACAGGTAATCTCTTGACATTAACGGCGGTGCTTGGTGGAGACTCGACATGATAATATCGAAGTTGTTCTGGTGAAGACGACCATTGTTTAGCCTTCAACCACGTGTGCCCACGTGTTGCTTAATGCTTAATTGTTATCTTCTTTGAAATGAGGCTTTATTAGTTGTAATAAGCTCTCGGTTTTTCATCATGTATTGGGCCTTAGGCGTTCTTCTATGAAATGAAGTTGTCGTTAAAAAAAAAAATGTACATGTATCTCTATCTATGGACATATTATATATATATATATATACATATGTATATAATAACATGGATAATGACCTTTTCTAAAATATGATTTGTGATTTGCTTTGTTTTTTACGGATCGCCCAATTTAATATTTGATTTGCTTCGAAACTTTACGGATATTCGATTTTTTCGGTTCGGATCGAAACGAATCGCGGATCGAATCGGATTTAACGGATTTTTTACCCAGCCCTACCGTTGGGAATGATCTTAGTCTTAATTAGGTTTACCTTAGAGTCTCCGTCATACACCAAAGTAGTTATTCATTGATATATTTATACGTATTTTCATTTGTTTGATAAATTTGACTCGCATTTGTAGCCTTTTTATAAACACAGGTTTATCTAAACATCATTTTCTCAAACATGTAAAATTGCATTTTGTCAACAATTTCTATATATCACTAATTTACACTCTCACTACATCATATTATACACTATATTTGCGAAGAATTATTTTTTTATTACAACTTCTAACGTATTCACTATAGATATGAAATTAATTATACACTACAACATCAACATAAAAAAACGAAATTAAGTCCTTCATCCTTCACTTAGTATAAAATAGGGATTGTCCACAAATTGCATGAGTTTAAGAATTAATATGGTAAAATATACAATAATTTTTAATTAATTTATTATTTGTGTATTTAATATTACATAGTGTTTATAATAAATAATTTTGTAGATTAGAAGACTAAGCATTTTTTATAAATTGTTGAATATATACAATGTTATATGAAAAAAATGGATAGTTCTTTGATCTAAGTTAGATCATATGGAACATCTTCTTGGACACAAATATCTAATTTGTATGTTTTTATTAATTATTAAAGTTATTAAAAGACACTTATCTTTTTTTTTTTCTAATAAATAACTCTAAAAGAAAAAATGTCTAAAGATAGATGACACATGACATTTTCTCATAACTCGGGTTTAGAAAAACTTTTAAATATTATATAAGATTAGGAGTTGTCCATGCGTTGCGTGGATTTAAAATTAACATGATAAATATACAAAACGAAAGGGATAATTAATTTATAAAAAAAAATTGTATATGAATTGACATAAACTCATATATTCTATGAGTTATTACAAATGTAATACGAAGGTAAGGGATTGTTGTGAATAAGAATTGAGGAAAATGAATTTTTTTTTTTTTTACTTATGGGCAATTCTAAAAAATGCCACTAAATGAAATTTTAATTCCAAATCTAGCACTCATTTTGAAATGTTTCATTCATACCATATATTGATAACAAAATGACTAAACTATCCCTCTTTTCAATTAGGCATTAGATAAAAAAAATAAAGAAAAACAAAAAAATTCAAAACGCGTCTTCGTTTTCTCGTCGCCGGTGAAGGAAAGATCATTGCCGGAAGTCAAGGTATAATATATACTTTACCTCTCGTATCCTCTAACGACCGATTTAGTTTTGAAATTTTAGAAAGTTTTCAATGCCAAGTTCAGTTTCTTATTTCTGATTTTGAAGTCTTGTTCTTCTCAAGTATAGTTGGTGACTTCATCTAGAAATTGATCGGACAATAGGAACAAACATTTCCCTAGTATGGTTCTTGTAGTATATTTGTGACATCACAGTTTCAGAGCATATATGATATATGCAGTATATGCGGAGAGGCTTAAAAAAATTGATTTGGTTACCTATATCACTAAAGTGCATTTATCTTTTCGGTCACAGGTCTTGAGAGAACTCCAGAGTTAAGCGTGCTTGAGCTGAAGTAGTTTCAGGATGGGTGACTTACTGGGAAGTCATTTTCAGTACCGTGTGAGTGAGGTCAAAACACGGAAAAAGATAGCGTGGTGATTTGTAGGGTCAGTAAACATGACTTCCGAGCCTTCCGGACTAATGCACTGACCGTTGGAGAGTGTGGGCCCATGGGCCGAGAGTGGACGTGGGGCCTATTGGGAGATGAATATTTTTCTCGAGGGGATGAGGATTTCCCCTACGACGGCGGTCGGGGTGTTACAATATTTTATATGTACATCATAGTAGTCAAATCATGGGGTCTCAACATCATGGACTAAAGAAACACTAGAACCATCAAAAGTGTGAAGTAAGATCCTTCAAAACTAGCAAATATTTTCGAAAATTGGCAATGTCATAGTTTGAATTACATCTAGAAGTACAAAAAGGAATAGATAAGTCTAGTAGACATACAAAACATAGGTAAAGTTTGGAAATTTAGTTGTTCTTTATTGTTGTTATGCTCATTTCGTAATCTTTCTATGCTTTAAAAGTTTGAAGTTCTTGTGTTGCATTTAGTTAGTAGAGATATAGCAAACTTGCGTCTATACAAACAAATCTTATTTGTATATGATTTTGGTTGTTTGTATGTATTTTCATTTGTTTTTACATTTAGCGTGATGTTACCGTTACAGATTTTGAGGTTAGAAAGTCTTTTCTATAAATTAGTTCACATTGGTCCTTATTAGTCTCTTTACGGAATGTTTTTCTAAATATACAGAAATCCTTCCTTAAATTATATTCTATAAGTCATCATGATTTTTTAGGAATCATTCCTACATATTCAAGATTCAAGAAGGGCTTCCCAAATAGCCAAGAAACAAATATTTTGCAACTGAACTGAAGGTAACATGCACCTTACCGACACTTGATGGAGATGAGGAAGATTCGATCTCCTTAGAATTGATGTAGAATTGATGTGGTGGATGCAGAACTGGATGAGGTGGTTAGCAAAATTATCATTAACCAAAAAAAACAGAAAACTGTTATTATTTTCGCATGTTCATGTTGTTAGACTTTTGAAGAAGATGTTTGGCTACCTTTTAGTCATGTTTGGTATGTTCGTTGTTTGGTTGGTTTGTTTGTTTGTATGATGATGTTTGCATTAAGCCCAATGTGGTTCCATTTGTATAATGTTAATTTCTTTGAAAATTCTCAATATGTATCTCAAACCTCAAAGTTTATTTTATTGTACTGCTTCCTTCGATTCGATTTGATTCGGCATATTCTTAAACAAACCTCCACAAGTATGGTTTTTTTTTAAATTTAAACCATTTGAAATGCGTAAAGTTTGTGTTAGCTCAATTAATTTATGATAAAAAAATCTTTAAGAATTTAGTAACACAATAAAATTTTCAAAGAAGCAAAGAACCCGCACATATGCGCGAATAATCACCTAGTAATAATAAAACCATCAAATCACGGAATTCCTTTCAACATGATTAACCTATTGATGTAATATGAATAATTATAAGTTTGAGCACATGTTAAACCTTAGACAATTGACATTTTACTAAATAATTCACCATCAATCCAACAGTTTGTTCAAAATATAATTGATGTGTGTATTAAAATTTAAAATTATAAAATTTAAATAAGAATATAATGTGACATGTTATGTGGGTGTTTAGATGGCATAAGTAAAAAAGAGAAAAAGTAACTTTATTTATATATATATATATATATATATATATATATATATATATATATATATTCAATCAACATAAATAATATCAGTAGATAAAATTGGAACGCTCCATGCTAGTTGTTCCGCTTTCATATTATGAGATCTCTATTGTTGAAAATAACTCCAAAACTTGTGTATCAAAAGCAGCGTATCGCTAGTGAAGACAACGGCTTAGATTGGTAAACAAGTTTTACAATTATTTTATAATCTTTATTCCACTTTTTAATTTGTACCACTTTAGATTGTACCAATCACAAAAACTTTATCAAAAGCTTTACCAATACTATTACACTAATCTTTATTTATACAGCTTTATCTCAAATCTTTATCTATACAGCTTGTACTATGCTATAAAGCTTACCGTTCCAGATTTTAAAAAAGCTAGGTTACCAATCGGACCCAACATCTTCAATAGTTTAGTAATAATCACGGTTAAAACCACCTCCGTCTTCTGATTCTCAAACACGCACATCATCGCCCATATTACTGCTTTCAACTCAGGGTGTAGTGGAGAGAGATTTTTATGACTATTGCCATCAAAGAGACTTTGTTTTTTTTTTTCTGCCAGACCTTGCTATTCATAGTGAACAAATTTATATTTAATAAAGTACTGATTTTGATTACTTGTTAGTTGTTTGTATGAATATTAAACTGCATAGTTCAATCTTTAAGATAAACATGTCGACCACCAATTTTTTTTTTTTATTTCACGAATTAACCCTTATATAAACACATTTTATATATAAATAAACGAAATACTTTTTTTCATTCTTTGAAGGGTTTCAGCGAAAGATACATTAAATATTAATTATGAATAATAATAACAGAAAAAGAAAAAAATAATTGAAAGACTTTATAATGCATATAAACTATACGATAGTTTTTCTCCCCAAATTGTTTTCTTTATGGTTGGAGCCCATATTGTAAGAGCCAGGTGCGGATCTCATCCATTATTGCATTCCTGCACATGACATAACCAAAATTAAAATCATTTATTACCATTGTATGTTCAAAAATGTAATTTAAAAACAAAAGTGAAGTTAACGATACCTCCCACATGGTTTGAACCAGGTTGGAAAATCAAAGTGGCGAAGGAAGTCAGCACATTTATTACCATTTGTGGCCAAAATATTATCATCAGCTGCGACCAAAAAGAAAAAAAGTATAAGCTTACCCAAAAATACTAATTAAATTGGATCATATAGATGGTAACAAAATTTGTTTCACATACATGTTCTATATAATATTAAGAGTTTAAGCATTTTAGCACGGTTATGACACCCGAAAACAGCTTCCATATTGTCCTTTGAGTTCCTACAGAAATATTGAGTTTTGTTTTCCAGTATTAAAATTTATGTAAATAAAGTTTAATAAAAATTAGTGATAAGTTATAGAAGGGCTTGATGAAGATCCTACTTCAAGTTAGGTAGCCAACCGTTGATGCCTATAACAAATTTTAGTTCTATGGGAATCTTTCCAAAGGCATAAAAGAGGGCTTGAGCTGAACCCATGCCAACGCCTCCAATTCCTTTCATAACTATCAAAACCAACATTAACATAGTACTAATTAATTAATCGCATATATACTACGTAGGTGATGGGAGTGACTATTGAACTGGGTCTACGACTAGAATCTGCCCCAATCTTAGCAGATCAAGTCGTATGGCTAATCTGAATGTGGAGAGGCCCACTGGAAAAGCCTTATCTACCGAGATTTTAACTAATCAAAGTATAACATGTTTTGCAGGGGCCAAGTGACACACCATCACTCTAGCTAGACTGCCATGTTTGTTGACAAAATATACATAGTGTTTCTCAATTCGCAACTAGACAACTTATCTCATAATCATATATTTTTGATGTGTGTAATACAATTTAGACTATGCATGTTAAGTGAAGGTAATTTGAAATTACCATGTGATGGTTCAGAAGATAAAAGTTCACTAATATATGTATTTACATATTCCAAACTTTAACAAATCATCTGGCATGCCATCCATAACTTTTGTGTAGAGGTCAAACCCTGATTCATCATAGAAAATTACAGATATCATATTATTAGCTTTCAGTCCTAGTATCAAAAACAATTTTAAATTTAAGTAAACTAATAATAATCTTACATGCAGTGGTTCTCAGTGTATTTACAGTAACAGCAGGTAAAGGAGCGGTTGGACAAGTCCATTTTATCTATACATATAATTTGATTAGAACTTTCAATCAAGTTTCCATTTGTGCTATAAAGAAATTATATTCATGAAAATAATTGTGCTTTGTCAATGTTAGTGGATCTATCTATACATTGGTATTTCTCAAACTTCTCACAGTCTTTTCTGAGCTGCATACATAAAGAACAGATATGTAGTGAGAACCACACTTCAGATATAAAAATAATAATTATAGTTGATGGATTTAAAAATGTGTATATTTTTATTAAATATTCCACGATATGTTTGTAATTGAGATACTTTGATTTGTTGAAATTAATATTGGTGCTTACTCAGAGCCGCTGCGATTAAGATCATGGAGCCATACTATAGTCACTACAAGAAAACACCGTCAATTCCGACGGCAAGGTTTTGGCCGTCGGCATTCCGTCTGCCAAATCCGACGGCGTGCCGACGGGTTGCCGACAAAAACTGTTCCGTCTCTATTCCGTCGGCATTTTCCGACGGAATTGAGACGGAACAGTTTTAGTCGGAAACTGCCGACGATCCACCGACGGCTTAGAGACGGAAGTCAAACTTTCCGATGTCGGCGACGTCTGATTGATCGGAATTATTTCCGACGGCCAATATCTGTCGGAATGTATGACGGAAATCAGACGGTTTTCCGACGGTTTACGATGTCGGCAAAGTTTGAGTGATTTATATATCGTCTGCGGTGGCCGATGGGATGGGGTTGGGTCATATGTCGGACCTATTGACGGTATTCCGACGGCACATTGAGGGAAATCTACTCTACATAAGTCTGCAGAATGGTTCATTCCATCAAAACAAAATTTCGAGAAAAAAAAACTATAAAAATGAGTTCATATTTTCGGGCATGGATGGACGGGCCAATGACGAATGAGGGGTCGGACTTATTAAGGGACGAGTACGCTCAAGGATTATGGGAGTTCATGAATTTACCCAGTAATGTAGAAGGAGCAAAAAAAGGTCAGGATATCAAATGTCCTTGTTCTAATTGCTGTAATAGAATTAGTGTTGCTGTCCATAATGTTTGGAATCACTTATATAGATATGGTTTTAGACCAGGATATAAGGTTTGGTATTTACATGGAGAAAGGAATTATGAATATGGTAGTACTAGTAGCAATGAACCTTATTTTCCTGATAGCGTAGGGGAACCTACAGCGGAAGTAGATGTTGGGGTACGTACGGTTGCGATGGTTAATGATGCGTATAGAGAGAATAATATTAATATGCAGTCGGGTGGGTATGAGGGTGATAGGGGTGAAGAGCCTAATTTAGAATCTCGAAGGTTTTTCGATTTGTTAGACGCATCAAAGCAACCACTATACAGCGGTTGTAGGGATGGCCATTCACCGTTATCGTCTGCTACTAGGATGATGAACATAAAGACTGATTACAATTTGTCCGAAGAATGTGTGGATGCAGTCGCCGAGTTCGTGAAAGATATTTTGCCAGAAGATAATCTGGCCCCCGGATCATACTACGAGGTACAAAAACTTGTTGCTGGTCTTGGTTTGCCCTACCAGGTTATAGATGTCTGCATCGACAACTGTATGATATACTGGAGAGAAGACGAGAACCGAAATAAATGTAAATTTTGCCGCAAACCACGGTTTCAGGATACAAGTGGCAGGGTGAAGATTCCATTCAAACGGATGTGGTATTTACCCTTAACGGAGAGGTTGAAGAGGCTGTACGAATCAAACCGCACAGCAACGGCTATGAGATGGCATGCAGAGCATAGTCAAGATGGAGATATCACGTATCCTTCTGACGCGGAAGCGTGGAAACACTTTCAATCAGTGTATCCAGATTTTGCCGGTGAACGACGGAATGTATACATAGGCTTATCCACTGATGGTTTTAACCTGTTTGGCAAGCATGGAAGGAAATATTCATTGTGGCCGGTCATCGTGACACCTTACAATTTGCCTCCATCTATGTGCATGCGGCGAGAGTTCTTGTTTCTCTCAATTCTAGTTCCCGGGCCAGAGCATCCAAGACGGTCGCTCGATATATTCCTCCAACCATTGATCTGTGAGTTGCAGACGTTATGGGAGCATGGTGTTGTGACTTATGATGTTTCAGTGAAGCAGAATTTCACCATGCGTGCGGTTCTTATGTGGACCATAAGCGATTTTCCTGCATACGGTATGTTATCTGGATGGTCAACGCATGGACGATTGGCATGTCCTTATTGCCAAGACAATACTGCAGCTTTCCAATTGCAGCACGGCAGGAAGACTTCATGGTTTGATTGCCATATGTGTTTTTTGCCGCCCAATCATCCATATCGTAAGTCTAAACGACATTTCAAGACGGATGTACGAGTGTTTCATGGTCCACCTCCTGAGATAGATGGTCGTAGCATATTGGAACAATTACGAGATTTTGGTGTAGAGCGAACTCCTGAATGTGGAGGTAATGGCCATTACCCAGTCGACGGTTGTGGGGAATATCATTATTGGCACAAGAAGAGTATTTTTTGGGATTTGCCGTACTGGAAAGACCATCTACTGCGGCATAATGTAGATGTCATGCATGTGGAAAAGAATTTCTTTGACAACATCATGAACACCGTATTAAACGTCCCAGGAAAGACTAAAGACAATTGGAAGTCTAGAATGGACTTGCCATCGATTTGTACGAGGCCATCTCTTCATGTTTTGAACGGTAGATTGCCGATGCCTGCGTACCGGTTAGACGCTAGGAAGAAAGAAGTATTTTTTGAATGGTTCAAAAATTTTGTAAAATTTCCAGACGGCTATGCATCTAACCTAGGTAATTGCGTGGATTCGACGGAAGGGAAGTTTATAGGAATGAAGAGTCATGATTGTCATGTCGTGATGCAGCGTCTTCTTCCATTTGTATTTGCATATCTTCTTCCAGAACCTATCCACCAAGCAATATGAGGTATATTTGTTACTCCCATTAGTCTATGTCTATCATTATATTACTATATATGTACTAACTTGTTTAATTTTATTTTGTAGGAGTTGGTGCATTCTTCCGAGATTTATGTTCACGAACGCTTACCGTCCACGGGATACGTAACTTGGAGGCCAATATCCCAGTACTCCTTTGTAATCTTGAGAAGATATTTCCACCGTCTTTTTTGACGTTATGGAACATCTTCCAATTCACCTCCCACGAGAAGCAGCCTTAGGAGGCCCTGTTCAATACCGATGGATGTATCCTTTCAAGCGTTACATGTTCCACCTCAAGAAAAAGGTAAAAAATTTGAGCAAGGTTGAGGGATCTATTGTCGCACAAAGCCTAAACGAGGAAGTCTCACACTTTGCCGAATCTTACTTTCCATCGGAAGTTAGATGGAGGTGAGAAAGCAGTCTATGACGTGGTTGTTCCTGAGTTGTTCGCCCAAGTTGGTCGAACAAGTGGAAAACGAAAGAAACGCACACTATCAGCACAGGAGGTCACACATCTGCATACGTACATCCTCAGAAACTGTGACGAAATGTTAGAGTACGAAAGGTATATAAGTTATTAAAGTAAATGTGTGGAATTATTAGGAGAGGTGGACTAATGACTGTTATGTTACAGGATATACATGTCTCTCGCACGTGATTACCATTATGGTAAGACAGATGCCGAACTTGCTGTATTGAAAGATGAAGAATTTCCGGAGTGGTTGAAATGTTATGTAAGTTAATATAAGTAATTACGCTTACTTTTCCATATTTGTTTGCACGTTCATATGTTACTTATTAAATCTTACGAATATCACCAAATAGGTTTCCGACCTTAGAGCAAGTGGTCAATCAGTCCCGACATGGTTAGTGGAGGTTGCTTATGGTTTACGCAGCACGGCGATTTCATATCCCAAGTTTTGCACTAGGGGATATTTGTTCAGGATCCATGAGGAAGGACGTCAAAGATCAACTTCGGACTATGGTATTTCGGCGCAATCCGGTGATACCATGTACTATGGGATTTTAAAAGAAATCTTGGAAATCCGCTATCCAGGAATGGTGAACTTGAGGTGCATAGTGTTTATGTGCGATTGGTATGATCCATCCAATGGTCGTGGGGTTCGAGTCGACCAGCTTGGTGTTATTTCGATAAATTCAAGCCGGAGATTACAGTTTTATGATCCATTTATCCTTGCGTCTCAAGCTGACCAAGTATCAATATTTACACAAATATGTTTACCTATGTACTCATACTTAAGGTTTCTTGTACATGTATAATAACAATATCCACTAATTATTAATAGGTTTGCTACATTCCATATCTTCGAGTTGCCTACCGTACAGATCCGTGGGTCACAGTAACTCCAATAAACCCCAGAGGCAAAATCTATGGCGTTCCAAAACAAGATGCTCTACAACCATCGAGAAGTGTACAAATGTCACCTGTTGAGGAGATGAATAACATTGACCTTCTCGTTGATGTCACTTATGTCGGGGATGATCTAGTGCATTCGGACGAAGAGGAAACACGGGGAGAATTTGACGACGATTCAGACTCCATCCCTAGTGACGGTTCCACAGGAGATTCAGAATAAATATTAGTTGTCAATAAATGCTTGCTTATCCATGTTGTTTTCCCACATTTGTGCATGTGTTCCTTATAACATTTTTCATTTCATTAACAATGTCGATTGTGGACGACAATCTGAGTATTGCAACTCCAATAAAATATTACATTTAATGAAACATATATAAAATTTAAACACATTCTTAAACAAGTACATTATGGAATTGCATATTTTTAACACCCAACAGTTATGGTACAAGTCCAGAATAACCTCCCCAAAGGACTATCATATGTCTGTTTCTACTCCGAACTTACCATTTGTTAAAACCATTTCATGATGTTCTTTCCCTTTTTTTTTCTTTCTTGGAGAATCTACAAATCCGTCGCACAATTCGCTTTTTATTGCATCAACGTCTAGATTTAAGTTTGGCTTTTCTGGGATTTGGGCGAATTGGAAGTCATAGTAATGATCCGTTGTTGGAGATTCTAAAAAACCGTCGCACAAATCTCTTTTGATTGCATCAACATCTAAATTTAAGTTTGGCTTTTCAGGGCTTTGCGCGAATTCAAAGTCATACGGCTGATCCTTACTTACGTTTGAAGTACTTGCACCGTAAGTATCTGACTTTTCTACCAAGTCACATGGTGGTTCGCCTTCGGTATCCCGCTCTTGATGAAGACATTGTGGCTGCCTATCGTAAATGTTGTGGATGTTTGGCGCGAACTGGCTGTCAGGCACTACTATTGCTGTGGAATCTTCTTCATCGATTGGTGAGCACGTATCAAATTCCCATGAGTAAGTGGAAATCTGCTGAGTCAATTTGTTGCATAGGGATTCGGATTCCCACGAGTATTTTGGAACAATGAAAAAATTAGCCACACCTTTTGTGTTTGAGTCTTCATTAGGAGAGTTGGAAGACATTTTTTTGTAACTTGAAGCTGTACAACATAAAAAAAACTCGATAGGGAGTATTTATAGAAGACATTATATGTCTAAACCGTCGATATTCCGTCCGTATACAGTGGCCGTTACCGCCGGAATACCGACGGAATTCAGACAGCACGATGTCGGCAAAGTATGATTGGTCAGTGGGTATGGACGGATTCCCGACGGTATTGGGACGGAATCCGATGTCGGCAAAGTTTTAGTGGTTTATAAAGCGTATGCAGTGGCCGATGGGATTGGTGGGGTGATATGTCGGATGTTTTGACCTCCGAGGGAATACCTACGAAATTCAAACAGCACAATGTCGGCAAAGTATGATTGGTCAGTGGGTATGGATGGATTTCCGACGCATTAAATCTGTCGTAAGTAATGACGAATTTCCGACGGTATTCAGACGAAATCAGATGTCGGCAAAGTATGATTGGTCTGTGGGTATGGACGGATTTCCGACGCACTAAATCTGTCGGAAGTAATGACGAATTTCCGACGGTATTCAAACGGAATCAGATGTCGGCAAAGTTTAAGTGGTTATCTAACCGGTCGCGCGCAGTGCCCGATGGGATGGGTGGGGTGATATGTCGGATATTTTCACGGAATTCCGACGGCTTACCGACGGCAATAAGTAAGTTTTATATAAGCATCCCGGCTCTGCATTCATTCATAAAAAATTTGAACCCATAATCATAACATAAAATATTCTATTGCGTAATGGCTAATAATGATCTATGGAATTACTATATGCAAAACCGAGCCCCTGGTCAAAACACTCGCAACACACCTCGTGTTCCATCAAGCCCTCCTTACGATAACTTAAATGTTATTGATGGTGAACCGACAATTTCACTCCATCCAACTCAACAATCGCAGAACCAAACGCCCGTAATACCGGGACCTGGCCAAGTCGTACGGCGAGGATTGTTTCGCAAGAGGGCTCATGATGCAAATGTGCTGCAAGGTGAAAGTTCTCAGACACGCCCAACACAAGATTTTATTTCTGAGGTGATTAACGAGGCACCACAAGCGGACCATGATTTTAGTAGTCCGCGGTGGACTTCTACTATCGATTACATAATCCGGGAAGGTATATATATATATATGTTTAATTATCATTTTTACTTTTACAAAAATGAATGTACGTAGGTGACTAATACAAAATCTTTCATTCATAAATGTAGGTTCTTATCATAATAGGACCACAACATTCTGGACCCAGGTTGCAGAAATTCAATCCCTGCGTTCACAATTTGTGAAAATAAAAAAGGTTTAGGTTTCCGTCCAATTTTATTAACATTAATTTATAGACACAATTTATCTGAGAAGCTAGTATTTATATTTTATTTAATTTTCAGATTGTTGCTATGCTCTCTTCTTTCTCCCCCAATGACCAGAGAGATCTGCTTGTAACCTTAAAAGATCCTTCGGGAAAAATCGAGGGAACCATGCACCATAACATCTTCAAAAATGACGAGTACAGACTCATGACTGGTGTAGGTGCGGTATTCATCTTGAAGAATGTTACCGTTTGCCGTTTTGATAGGACCCCAAAGTACCTAAATATCACAGAGCGGAACATTGTTAAGGTAGTTACAACATACGTTTATATTGATTTTTGGGAATGGTTTTAACTATATTCAGATACCAAACAGATAATCGGTGCTAATTCGATGATTTCTGAATACCACCCAACGGAAATATGCACCATGGAGGAGGAAGATGAAGAAACTACTGGGTACAAATATGAAACAGTGCCAGACTCCGATGAAGAATAAATATATAACTCGTCCATGATTAAGAATAATTTAAACCTCTAAAGCTTTATGTTGCAGTAATAATAAATAATGTCCTACTATTTATTGTACGATTTTATAATGTTGTCATGTGTTTTATGAAACTATAATGGAATGAGAAATAGATGTGTTATTTATGTGTAATACGTTTCGAAGCCGTACTAAAATATTTATGTTTCTTGACAGCGAGGGTCAAATTAACATTAACGGCATTTAATTTTCAAAACGCTTAAATTTAATTATTAAAAACCTTATAATCAACTTTCAAACCATATGATATACTTTTAAATCAAACAACTTAATATTTTTTTAAACTTTATAATCAACTTTAAATTTTTCGATAAAATTTAAAATGATTAAGGAAAGAAACCGTCGGAATCCCGTCTTAATTAAAAGACGGAATTCCGACGGTTTGGGGTTATATTATTTGTAAATTTTTTCCCCAAATTTAAATTCATAAAAACCCCAAACAGTCGGAATTCCGACTTTCCATTACGACGGAATTCCGACGGTTTCCTTTTTTAATCCTTTTTAGTTTTATCGAAAAATTTGAAGTTTATTTTAAAGTTTTTACAAATATAAAGTTTTTAGATTTAAAAGTATATCATATGATTTTAAAGTTTATAATAAGGATTTCAAAAATAAATTTTTTTTTAATTTTATATATTTAAAATATATATAACTATTTCTAAAAATCTATATAATTAATTATAAAAACCTTTTAACAAACTTTACAACATAATCATATCCTATAAAATCAAAAAATTCCCCAAAACCGTTGGAATTCCGTCGGTTTATAAACCTTATAATGAACTTTAAAACTTTAAAATCAAAAAATTCCCCAAAACCGTCGGATTTCCGTCTTACAATTAAGACGGCATTCCGACGGTTTTGGATTTTTTATTCTTTTTAATTGTAGCGAGAAAAGTAATTAAATTAAAACCCAAAAACCATCGGAATGCCGTCTTAATTGTAAGACGGAAATCCGACGGTTTTGGGGAATTTCTTGATTTTAAAGTTTTAAAGTTCATTATAAGGTTTATAAAAATAATTATATATATTTTTTAAAATCACAAAATTTTAAAATCCCAAATTCCTTTAATTTCCATTTTCCATAACTCTTGAAATATGAAACTCTAATATTTTTTGATAGAAAAATTGTTTATCGAAGGGAAAATATATAAAAAAATGTACAAGTAAATATTTTAAAAGAATGACCGTCGGAATTCCGTCTTATATTCCGACGGTCGACCGACGGCAACCCTAATTTGCCAGCCGCCAAAACACTTCGTAATCTTCGTCAAAGCGGGAAAACCGTCGGAGGTACCGTCAGAATCTTTTAATGACCGTCAGACTGCCGTCGGATAGCCATCGGACACCCTTTTATATCCACAGTTTTCGTCTTCCCCGATCTCAGATCTGAAAACGAAAAATTTCTTCAAAACCGCTGAGTCTCCGCCGTTGCTCCTCCGATTGGTCGCCGAATCTTCTCCTCCGTCGTTAATCATCTCCACCTTTCACCAAAACCAAATCTATGTAAGTTTTGCATACATTATTAGAAGTTTTCAAAAATTGTTCTTCATGATTTTATACTCTTGTTGAGGATCCGAAATTTGTTCATGATGATTAGAATGGTTACGAAATTGTTCCTTTGGAATTAGTGGATTAGTTATGAAATTGTTCATAAAAAATTGTTCATGAGAATGGTTAAGAAATTGTTCATGAGAATGAGTAGATCCGAAATTGTTCATTAGGAATTGTAGATTATTTTAAAAATATTGTAAAATTAATGTTAATAATTTGTAAAAACAAATTATGAATTAACAAATTAAGTAAATAATAATTTTAGGGTTTATGAGGATGTTATAAATTTATTAGATTAGGTTTCGAATAAATTTGCAAAATTTTTGAAGTTTGATAATTTTAGGAGTTTACTAATTTTAAGAATTAGATTTTCACTTGTGTTATGAAAGTGTTTGGGATTTTTTATAATTTAATATATGATTAATATATAAATTGTAATTTTCTAAATATCCTATATAGAATATTTGATGGTAATCATTTTAAATCCTTATAATTTAAAATTTTTAAAACATTAATAAAAGAATTTAAACCTTTACAATTTTAAACATATATAAAAATAAGTAAATTTAAAACTTTAAATCCTATAAATTTAAAATTTTATAAATTTTTAAAAGTATAACTTTATTAAGTTTCCTAATAATTTAAAACTTTAAATCCTCTAAATTTATATATATCCTATATATATATACAAATTTTTTTGAAAATCTATTAAAATTCTTACAATTTTAAATAACATTAATAAAACAATTTAAACTTTTACAAATTTAAATTTATACATATCAATTTCCCAACAAAACCTAATTCCATAAACTTCGATTTCTGAATAAACAATATTTAAAAAAATCCGTACTTATTTTAATGACATAAAACCCATAAATTCCATAAAACCTTAATCTCCAATATCCTTAAATACCATAATCTGAAAATTCCAATTAACTAAATTCCAAAATCTTCAACTCACAAAATCTTATACATTCCAAATTTCATAAATCCCAAAATATCTAAATCTTAAAAATATGGAAATCGTAGGGCAAATTATGGGGATTTTCATAACTCTAGAGGAGGTGCGAGTTCCAGTAGGGGAGGTCGGAGACCGAGTTCCCCGAGGAGACCCCATTCCCGTCTCAGCCCATGCCTACAGCCCACTCTGCCCCCACCTCGTTGACCATCGAGCAGGTTGTGGCGCAACCTGGGCGTAATAGGTTGACGCGTCTGGATCCAGACTTGCCACCTAACACGACGTGGTAAGTCTTATTTTAATATGTTTTGGATTTAATAATTTTACATAAATATTTAATAAACAATTTAATAGGTTCCAATTCTCACAAAACGATATTACGGGTTCCATCAACGAAATGATGAACTCCATGCTCAATAAACCTTACCCCACATACAACGATATGCCTCCAGAGGACCGGGACACTTGGTTCCGACAATTTGCGGTAAGAGTTTATTTTATTTGTTTCAATTGTATTTCCTATATGACGCTTAATTTAATTACTAATGCGGGAATGTTTTTTTTTTTGCAGCAAGATTTTACGTGGGACTCAGTCCTCACATCCAGGGTCCGAAAGGAATTCGACAAAAAGGCGGCGAGGAAGTTCTCGTTGAAGATGAACGAGTGGAAAGACAAGTGGTACAAAGAGGGGAAGGTGGCTAAGGTTTTTAAATATAAACCCTCTGAGATGTGGACTGGACTTCTTCGACACTGGGAATTAGAGGCAACCAAGACGGACTCCGAGAAACACTCGACTAACCGCAACAACAACCGGAAAGGGAAGGGAAAAGCGACCCACAACCTCGGCGCAATTAGCAAGGCTTCAGCTGCTCTGAAAATAGTAAGTAATTAAATATTTCATGAAATTTTTGAATTCTGTAACGTAATTGTATATGGTAACAGATGGAGGAGACCGGTGTCTATCCTTCCAACCTCGATATGATCAAGTTTTCGCACACCAACAAGAAGACCGGTGAAATTGAAGACCCGATTGCTCGTGAAATCGTGGAAGCTATGCAGAGGAGGCAGGAGGAGTTCCTCCAATCGCAACCGATCGTGGAAGGAACTCCGGCGCCAACCGAAGTTCCATTCGAGATGACCAACCAGTTCACCTACGAGGTTAGTAACCGTCTCACATTTAATGGAATTTAAACATTACTTTTAATACAAGTTATGAAAATTTTTTTAAAAAATTTTGTAGGTGACTCCCAAGACCAGAGGCCGTGTTTACGGCCTCCCTGAGGAGAGTAGCTCGTCTGTTTCGTCGGTTCGATATGCTCGTGATAGGAGGTTGGAGGCGGAAAACCGAGAGCTGCACGACCAGCTTAGGGAAATGGCGGAACAGAGGAAGAAGGATAAGGAGGAGGCCGAGGAGGCGAGAGCGAGAGATAAGGCGGAGGCCGATGCACAAATGAAAGCAATGGAACAGCAAATGCAGAGATTCTTCGGTACCGGGCCGCCTAGACCGGAATAGGATTTGGAGAGTTTTAAATTTGATTGTAAAACTTTAAAATACATTTTAATTTAATTAGTTTGTAATTTTAAATTTTAATATATTTTATTTTTATTAGTTTTTACTTTTCATTTTTATTAAAAATATTAAAATATTATATTATTAAATTAAATAATTTTAAATTTTTTTAAAAAAATTATTTAAACCGTCGGAATTCCGTCTGTTATGGCCAGAAAACGGAAACCGTCGGAATTCCGTCTGTTATGGCCGGAAAACGGAAACCGTCGGAATACCGTCTTTTATGGCCGGCAAACCGAAACCGTCGGAATTCCGTCTTTCATCGCCGGAATTCATCAACCGTCGGAATTCCGTCTTTCATCGCCGGAAAACCAACGACCGTCGGAATTCCGTCTTTCATCGCCGGAAAACCAAAACCCGTCGGAATTCCGTCTCCTTTGGGTCTCCGACATAAATCCGTCCAAATTACGTCGCAAAAAAGCGACGGATTCCCGACGGTTTCTGTTTTTCCGACGTGATAGAAACGACGGTCTGTTCCCGTCGGAAACCGTCGGAATACGTCCTTTTCCGACGGCTTACGGACGGTTTTGGCCGTCGGAATGCGCCCTGTTTTCTTGTAGTGAGTGGCTTTATGAACTCCTGTGGGGTTAATATATAACACGAATCTCTCCAAAGTTTAAGCTAGCTCTACTACCTGCATAGAGATGTTATTAGGTGAAAATTCATTTAACAGTTCCATGCAAAGAAAAATAGATTAACAATTTCGATTAATTATGGAATAGTCATTTGATAGAAAAAAACACATGAATGAAGAAAAAATAAACCAGAAGCCATGATGAGATTTTGTTTCCAAATTCTTTTCAAAGTTTTTAAGTTGCACTAGATATGGAATATATAGGAGAAAAAATTGTATATTTAATATTTATACACCAACTTTCTTTTGTTAACCAGCAAAGGAGTTTTTGGAAACAAAAATCTTAGTATGAAAAGCTGACAAAACAACTTAATATTAAGATGACAAAGATCTTGTGATTTTAAATTGTAATCAGAACAACTTATTAAGATAATAAAAAGCTTAATTAATTATTTTCAAAATGAAACGTGCAACAACCACAAAATTAACGTAATTAGGTGGAACACAATCAATAGATGTATTAGTTATTGTAAAAGAAAAACAAATATCTATATTAAAATAGTTAGATCATGTATAAAGGAGATACTGTAATAAATGTCTAAAAACTTTTTAGAATTAAATATATTAAATATATAATCAAAATCTTTTGATTAATAATAAATCAAGTAAAATTTACTAACTAATATCAATAGAAAAATCTTAAACTCAAAATCCGTCTTTTTATTAATTAACGTTAATAATTATAAATCTACCATGTGAAAGGAGGATTTTTCTCTCCATGAGATGCCACATCATCATCCAAAGAGAGGCCACAAGTACACATTTTTTGTTTTTATTCCACAAAAGTAATTACAATTTACAAATCCTTTAATCGTTTCCCTCTTCATATTCTCTCATTGCCTTTCAAGCTTCTCGAAAATAGATTGATATATGCTTTTAACTCTCACTACAAGCAGTAGCCATGAAATATATACTACATTAGGCTTTTACCTATTCTTCGCTCTCCTTGTACCCCGATCCAACAAATTCTGGATAAACCTATGCCATCGAAGCCGCTCGAAAACGCAGATTCCACATTTGTTGGTGGCCGAGAGAGCAAATGTAGCAAATGTTGAGGCTTTGCTTGCTCATGAAACCCGGAGTGTCCATCATGGAGTAGTTGGTTCTAGAGATTACAATCCACAAGCTAAGTTATTTGGATTATCCCAGTCTTTGTCTCTTGTCTATAACAAATTCATTTCCGACCAAAGCTGGTAATTACGGCAATTTTTGGAAGTGTCTTCATCACAAGGTAAACTGGATCATTTATCATCTGTTTAGTTTCGATGTATTGGAAATTGGAAATTTTGCAAAATGTCTGGATCTACGTGTACTTATTTACAAAAAAATGATCTGTTTTAAGGCAAGATCAAAATATTCCGGAGAGGCTAAACAATTTCGATTATGTGAAACGACATATTTTTGTACTTAGGTCAAAATGTTAAGTGTGGCTCTTAGAATTATCAATGGCTTTAACAAGTGATTTATTCAATTTATGTTCTTCCACAAGTGCATGCACAAATCATACAATACTTTTACGTGAAGTCGTAAATGCCTAAGCTGAAGAAGGTTGCTCTTGCATGGAGAATTTCTTTCATTTTCAATCCAAATTTCATATCTTTTTTTTAAGGAGGTTTTTTTCTTCATTTTATTTTGGGCTTACATGAAACCGATGAGATTGTGTTGGAGTGCCGGTCCTAAGGTCGGAAACTAGAGTTTTGTGGTGAGGATGACTAGGGGTCTGGAAAGAAGTTGGATCAACGGAGTATCAATTTTTTTAGTAAAAAATTAAGTGGTGAGGAAGAGAAAAAGGTTAAGAAAATAGAGTAAGAGAAGTGAACTCCGGTCGTAGAATGATCAGAGTTCGAGAAAAGGATTGTTGGATCCGCAAAAATGGTCGCGAGAAGTCGGAAGGTGAGAGCTTCAAGACTATAGATATCAAGAACTATCAAATATCTCTTTAGTATAGTGTACAAAAAAACATTAGGATCCACTTTATGAAGTAGATAATGTAGTATTTATAAACTTTTATCTGTCCGGATTCAAATACTGGATAAACGGTTCCTGAACCAATCTGGGTTTTGATCTTTGGATTTGGATAAATACTTTATACTAAAGTTCTTTTCCCATAAAATTCATATATATCGTTCGTACCATTCTTTGCCATTGCAAAATTTCTTGGCTAAAATTGATTAAATATTATGAATCAAAAATATGTTGTCGTTATATGGTACGGATATGATCCGATGTAAGTTCAGTAAGTTCTGGCCAAGAAACACTTATTCTGTCCAAAAACCAAAAACCTTAATCTGAGCTAAATCGCAAACACATATTTGAGATGTTGTTTTAACCCGCTATATCCAAAATGTTGTTTCAGATACTTCGGATGCTTTGTGGCCAAGGTGAAAGTTGGGATTTGTGGCTTTTTTATTACGCAATATTATGATTTGGTGAGCATATATGCTTTATCTAGAAATAGTTATTTGTGTATTGAATGAAATGTTAAGTTGAGATTATATGACATTAGTATGATATGTTAGAATAGTGAATATAATTTGGGTGTAGTCGGTCTGAGAGCGTGTGACATGGCTATCCCGTTAAAGCCTGTTAACGGCTGACGAGTCAGAAATGTGGCGTACGGCCTTTCGAGGTGATAGCCAGCCTAAATTATTCATGGACTTCGGTGAAGATACATGATGTGTGCTTCAACATGTTAAATGTGGTATGTGATGATGCACGTGATTTAATAATATGTTGATATTTTATTAGATGTTAGGTTGACTGTTGTTTGACTGTTTCTAGGCTTAATATATTTGTTTTAATTAAGTTATATTACTGTTTAATAGGGATCATGTTGGCAGATTTGATCTCCCTCCTGAGTAATTGTTCCGGGAATTACTCACCTTTTTTTTCTCCCTTTTAGTATGTATAGATGTATCCATGTGTTGCAAAATAGGGTGCGAGACCTAGGGCTCCAAAGTATCGGAGACGCGATGTGTCAATGTCGTACTCTATAATTGCCGGAAAAACAAAAAAAATAAACATAAACCAAATGGTTCTCTTTCACTTTTTTCAATCATCAGGTTTTGTAACTATTAGTAAAAAAGAAAATATGATCCACTGGATTATTTAATCTAATATCGGATTTTAGTAATAATTCAACATTGGATTTGCGAAGCAAACATTTCAACATGCAATTTTTTGTTTTTTTGTCCACTCATGAGGTCAGAAAGGTTTAATTAGCTGAACCACAACTATAGGATGGTTTAATGAATTTAGGTGTGATATGAAATCATGTTTACGTAAGAGATTGTTACGTAAAAAAAAAATTGGTTGATATTTAGGAATACTTAAACAGTTTACGAATTTTTTGTGAAAATAAAAAAACCCGAGGGCCTATATTCATGCCCAACCCAGCTTGTATTTATCTAATATTTTAAAGAATAGTACGTTTTCTAGATAGATTTACGTTGACAAATTTGATTAGAATGATTTTTTTTTTTAGTTGCTGTTTAATTAGTCTCCATTTACTAATAAAATTAAAGCATTGAAGCATAGATCATACTACTGAAACAGAACATGGTACATTAAGATTGGTTTCCTGTGAACTATGAAATACATTTCGTAAGTTCTTATTCATACTTAAATTCGATAGTTGTTCATGCAACAAATTAAGAGCAGATCAAGGAATGTAATACAATGGATTTGGGACATGGTTTTGAAAACCGGACCGGACCGGGTTCAACCGTGAACCAGACAGCTAGCCGGGTTTGAAATTTTTTTTTTTTTTTTTTTGTAAATTTTCATTTTTTTCCATATTTAAAATTTTTATGATTAAAATTTATAGAAATAAATATTAGTTTTGAATTTAGTTAATTTTTGTTATGGTTTAATGTTTTTAATTTTTTTACATATAAACTTAACTATTTCTCATTAAATTTTGTCTTTGAATAGTTTTTTTGTTATTAAAATGATTTTCTTAGTTTTTAAAAATATATTTCTTTATTAAAAATATATGTTTATTCAAAGTTTATATTATATATTTGGATATTATAGTTATACAAAAACTATTTATATTATTATTTAAAAAAAACTATTAAATCCGGTTCGACCTGGTCGGACCACATTGACCCATGACCCAAAAGTATTTCCGGTTCGGTCCGGTCCAAAACATTGATTTGGGACTTTAAAGAAACGTTTGGCCACAGCAAAACCTTCAAGATCACTCCATTGATCGCCAGTATTTCCATGGAGTTTGAAGCCTAATTTAACCATTTTCGCTCTCTGCTCTGATTTGTACTGTACAACTGCTTTTCCTTGATCTTCGTGACCCCTAACATCAATCACATTAACCAAACAAAATATCAGTTTTTTTCTTTCTTCGTGAATCGGTTCATAAGTTAAGTCTAGATAGCTAAATTAGGTAGTAGTTTTGGTAAATATATACTTAGAGCAATAGAGATCTTGAATACTTAACTTTAGTATAGTCAAGTACTATAATTACTTAACTTTAGTATATTCACATACTCTAGCTTTTTAAAACGACTTTCGTCTTCCTAACATTATTTATAGCTCTTAATCACTCACAACCCTTCATCTTTTTTCCTTTTTATATTACTAGAATATAACTCGCGCGATGTGCGATTTTTTGTTTTACATTTCTATTATATTTAACGATAATTTTAGATTTAGTTATTAATTTTGTTTGTTTTTGTTATTTTGCTTAACTATTATATATATAATCGTAATCCTTTTAATTTTTATAAACTTTCAAATAATTTTTTTTTTCTAGATTATTATTGGTTTAAAAATATTTGATTCAAATATAGATTTATCACATATCGTGGTGTAAAAATTCATTTTTATATGTGATATGTTAAATAGATTGATTATATATGTTATTTTCTTTGTTGTCCAATTAATAAATAATGTGACATTAACTTCTTCTTTTTTTATATATAAGAGTAATGGTATTATAACACTTTCAAATTTTTCTTTCATACTTCTATAAACTTCAAATATCTTGTCTTTAGTGAAATGGTTCATTCTTGTAGTGAAAAAATTATTTCTCTTCAGATCACCAACCTCTTTAGTGAAATGATATATATATTTATATTTAATTTTTTTTTTGATTCTTTGAAGTCGTTTATTTATATTTTATATAAATTGATTTTACATATATCCAATTATTGAAATTGAATATGTAAAATTTTATCGTTATCACTTATAACAAAATATATTTGTTGTTATAATTTTATATTGACAATAATAAAATATCAAAGAATTTTAAATGTAATATTTTTAGTCATATATTGACTTATTTTCGTTTTTTATTTAATTAATTTTTTAGTATTTATAAGTAGCAATAAATATACACAAACATGAATTAAATGAAATTTAAATTAATAATTGTAAAACAAATTTTTTGCCTATGTAAACACCTTAGATGGAGAGAAGACTTTGCTATTATATATATATATATAGATTTGTTTTTTAATTTTTTTTTTTGACAGGTATTTGTTTTTTAGTTAGTAACAAATTACTATAAAATTATTCACAACCCTTCGCTAGATATAATAACTAATTATATATCAGCTTGGTATATGATAATGATTTAGGATTTGAAAGTTACCAAACTAAACAAGTCCTTGAGTTTTAAACCTAGTGGGGGGTTATTGGTTCTTGGTTCTTGGTTCTTGGAATTTAATGGATTTGAAAATTCTTGTGGATTTAGAAATCTTTTATGAATCCATTGATTTTAAAATCTAATTAAAAGGATTTAAGTGGATTTCAAAATCTAATAAATAGATTGTTATGAATCAATCACATGGAATTACATGGATTTAAATGACTTTTCGTATCCATTAACCTTGGTATAATTTATTTTTTAGGCCAACATATATTTTCATCATCGAACAAAAGCATTGAAAAAACTATCAAAATGAAATCAATAAGGTTTTTGTGTTACATATTCAAAGATTATATAGAGATAACATTTTATAAAAAATATAATAAATTTTCGTTATAGCAAATGGAATATTGTACAAAACGAAAAATTGGAAAAATGGAAAATTATCATTATAAATTTTTTTTTTTTATATTTAAATTATGTTATGTTGTGTGAGGTATTATTGTGAATTTGACATCTTTAATATATATGTGATGTGAAGATGATATAATTAAGAACCTAATAACAAATTCATCCAAATAACAAGGTAAACCTCAATATTTGAGTCTTTGTATTTTCAGCATCAAAATCTTTCCAAATCCATTAAAATCCAATATCAAATCAAATCCATAAATAAATCCGTAGGATTGAATAACACTGGATTTTAAGATGGATTTCAAAATCATAGAACCAATAACACTGAATTTGAACATAGATTTTAAATTCATAGAACCAATAACTGGATTTCGTTTGGATTTCAAAATCCATTAAATTCCATGAACCAATACCCCCTCCTAGGGAAAAGCACGATAATTTTTTTTGGTTTAGCTTACCTCAAGAGAAGGTGTTCCCAACCGGAGTAACCCGCGTCATAAAGATTCTTCACGGTAATACTCCTTTGACCCTCGTCACGGCCGGTTAGGAGAATGATTTTGAAACCAAGTCTCTTGAGAGCTTTGAAGAGTGTCAAGCTCGCACGAAAACCTGGGGCTGTACCTTCTACCACCCACTCGTTGAAGGAAATCGAGTTGTACGGCTCATACCTAATCAAACCCACCAGAAAAATATCAAACAAGCCGATCGTTACGCTCTAAACAGTGCAACCAAACGGGAAGTCTTAAAACATGAAAGAGTATTTACCCGTAACCATGAGACGAGTAGTATGCGAGGTTCGAGAGAAGCATCTCATCGATATTAAAAACCCAAGCATCCTTACCGTCACCACCAAGCTTGATCGTTTTAGCATACGCTATGGCGTAAATAGCGACTAAGTTGTAATCGTAGTCGAACTGGCCTTCGTCATAATAGCTTTTCACGGAACTAACGCATTGGGACGGAACCACCTTCCAGCTTCCGGCATTGTCGGTCTCCACGGTCAGTCTCCAACTGTTGCAGTAGGAATCAACGGAAGAGTGAGCTTCGACGTCGGTGGAGCTCGGGATCTCGATGAAAGGAGTAACGCGAGATGAGAGGGCTTGATTGGTTAAGATCTTTAAAAAAAGTATATATTGCATCAATTAAATTGTATCACAAAATTATGTAATACTATTTTGAATTACTTAAAAGTGAGTGATACAAAATATGTGATTTAACAGCAGTTATAATAAATGATGATGTTATTGCCTAAAATAACATCATTTCAATAAAATTGATTCAAATCTCTATTAGTTTGCATCACTTTAACAAAAATGATATTAAAAAGTAAATTTGTATCAATCGAATAACTGATGCATATACTAAATTTTGTTAATATCACTTAAAAGTGATACAAAATTTATATCAATAAAAATTGATACAAACAATCAATTATTTTTGAAGAAAACATTAACAAAAATCGCGCTTTTTTAAGAAAAAGAAATCATATTTTGATTGAAAGCTTTCAAATTTATTCTAACCGTAAATTTTTCATTATCTTGATTGAAAGCTTATTATTTTTTTTTTTTATCTTTTTATAGTTTGTAGTTTGTTTCGATTGGTTAAATATTTTTGGTAAAGCTCTTATTGGTTAATTGTTGTAATTTTGTCTGATTTTCCATTTTTTAAATCTTTGTAAACTAAAAATAAAATATGCCGGAAAACAAAAAATCTAATATATATATATATATATATATATACTTGAATTAGATCTTTCCTCACAATCAATAGATAATTTTCTTTTTTTTCCCTCACCCACCCACAATCCCTCTTTTACGCCTAAAATCTTTTTTTTTTTTGTTAAATATTATTGAGAAATATTTTCAAAACATGTTTTAGAATCAAAAATTGAGGTATAATAGCTCCACGTTTTCTTAACCTTCAAAAGAACTCCTCTTCTTTCTGTCACTTTCTTTCTTCCTTTTATTTCTTCACTTATGATTTTTTCCTATGTTATTTTGGTTTTCATTTTTACAAAGTTACTACAAGTCTACAAGATCATTTCAAAGCACAACATGATCATTTCAAAGTGTGTATTAGACGATTTGGAGAAATATATCACAAAGGTACTTATAACTTTCTATGATAATAGTTACAGTAACTATTCATACAATAGTTTCCAAAAGTTCTAATATAACAAGTAATTTTATCTAAAATTTTGTAGGACAAAAGTGGTTTGACATATGATGATAACACAAATGATCCATGGTCATGAGTCAATTTACAATTTTTGTTTCTATAAGTGGAAGAGACGAAGCATGGAGGAAGGATTGAAGTTTCAAGATCTCAAGATGAACAATATTATTGATTGTGAATTTAGTTCATATCAATTTTTAGTGATGTGTGTGCATTGTTAAAAAACAATTTCCCAAAATTTGAATAGATATTGTAACCGATTTTTGCTAAATAAATGATAATTGATGAATAAAATAATAATTTGAAACAATAAATTTGTTATTAGCCGAAAAGTGAGTTTTTTTAAAAAGTTACGTACAAATATTTTGATTGGTATAAAAAACGGCTGTTTGTAAATAATAAATAATGAACATAAAATAAGATTTTCGGAAACTATTTAAAACAAATAAATTTTAACTTTTTGAAAACTATTATTATTAGTGATTCAATTCACTCCCTTTTTTGTAGTTAGACCGCGAAAAAAGCAGAGAAGATGAAGAAAGAAACGGAGCCGCTACGAGAACACGCCATTGGATAGGGTTTTGTCTGAGTTAGCTATGTTGTGAGGATGGAAGAACAAGAAGTAGATTGGGTGCAAATTTAAAGTGGTTCAAATATTTAAAAAAAGTTGGTTAAAAAAAAATCAAGTGGTTGTAAAGTTGTTCTGTTAAAAACGTGATTCTTGTGGAGGGCGACGTACCCAAATCCCATGTTTGTACTCGTCTGACACGTCCATAAATATACAAACTGTATTATTATTTACTGTGAAACAAATTGGGTAAAGAAAAAATTTACAATCAGTCGAGGAGGAAGTAATTTTAATCAATTCGTTACAAAGTTTACTTCTACGATATTTCTTACCCAAATTCGACAAAATCAATTCGCAATTCGCATCTACGCTGCAAGACTTCAAGGATCCGAGCTATACGAGATAAGGAGTGCGAATATCATTTATAAACATAACATTACTTTTAATATATTTATATTCCATTACACATAAAAATATTACATTAATTAGAAAATAGAAAATATTACACATAACAACATTATTATAAACTCGTACAAAGGATAATATCCTAGGAAAATATTAAACATTAAATGAACATAAAACCTTAATTAGTCTTATTCTTTATCATGGACGGGTCAGATGTTTATTCATCATCTGAGTCTAGAACTGTTTCATATTAGTACCCAGTAGTTGCTTCATCTTCCTCTTTCATTGTACATACTTCGCTTGGTTCGTATTCAACAATCATGGAATTAGCACCGATTATCTGTTCGAAAAATAAATTCAGTTAATAATTATCAAAAATATTTACAAACTTATGGAAAATCTACTTCCGTTGGGTGGTATTCCACAATCATCGAATACTTCCGTTGAAAACAGAATTTAGTTAACCATTCTCAAAAAATTTTATAAACGTATGGTGTATCTACCTTAACAATGTTCCGCTCTGTGATGTTCAGGTACTTTGAGTTCCTATCAAAACGGCAAACGGTAACATTCTACAGGATGACCACCGCACCTGCACCAGTCGTGAGTCTGTACTCGTCATTTTTGAAGATGTTATGGTGCATGGTTCCCTCGATTTTTCCCGAAGGATCTTTTAAGGTTACTAGCAGATCTCCCTGGTCATTGGGGGTCAAATTAGAGACCATAGCCACAATCTGATAATGAAATAGAATATACTTGTCAGATAAATTGTATGTCTAAATGTTAATAAAATAGGTCGAAAACGTAAACCTTTTTGACTTTCACAAATTGTGAATGCGGGGATTGAATTTCTGCAACCTGGGTCCAGAATGGTGTGCTCCTACTGTTATAAGAACCTACATATATGAATGGTAGATTTAGTAGTTGTCAGCTACAATCATTATTGTAAAAGTAAAAGCGATAAATATATATATATACCTTCACGGTTTATGTAATCGATAGTAGAAGTCCACCGAGGACTACTAAAATCATGGTCGGCCTGTAGTGCCTCATTCATGAGCTCACGAATAAAATCTTGTGTTGGGCGTGTTTGAGAACTTTCACCTCGCAGCACCTTTGCATCATGAGACCTTTTCCGAAACAGGCCTCGCCTTACGACTTGACTAGGTCCCGGTATTACGAGCGTTTGGTTCTGGGATTGTTGAGTTGGATGGAGTGAAATTGTCGGTTGAGCATCAGTAACATTTAAGTTATCGTAAGGAGGGCTTGAAGGAACAAGAGTTGTGTTTGGAGGGTTTTGACCGGGGGCACGGTTTTGCATATAGTAATTCCATAGATCTCTGTTTGCCATTACGCAATTAAATTTTTCTGTGTTATGATTTTGTGTTGAAATTTTTTTATGAAGGAATGAGAAAATGTGCAAACTTATGTAGAACGGATATCCGTCGGAAAACCGTCAAACCACTCCGACATAACACCCCACCAATCCCATCGGCCACTGCACTTGATCTATTAACCACTCAAACTTTGCCAACATCGGAAACCGTCGGAATTCCGTCGGAAATCCGTTACAAAATTCTGACGACATAGCTCCGTCGGAAATCCGTCAGTACAGCTGACCAATCAAACTTTGCCGACATCGTGTAGTCTGAATTTCGTCGGTAATACGGACGGAATACAGACGGAATACCGACGGTTTATACATATAACTTCTACTATAAATACACCTGATGGAGTGTATATCTTCTACACCTTTCAATAACACAAAAAATGTCTTCCAGCTCTCCTAATGAAGACTCAAAAACAACATCGGAGGCTACTTTTTTTTATATTCCAAAATACTCGTGGGAAACCGAATCTCATTGCGACGAATTCACTCAAGAGATTCCCACTTACTCGTGGGAATTTGATACGTGCTCACCAATTCATAAAGAAGATTCCACATCAACAATAGTGCCTGACAGCCAGTGCTCGCCAAATATCCACCACATTTACGATAGGCAGCCACAATGTCCTGATCATAAGCGGGTTATCGAAGCCGAACAACCATGTCAATTGATGGAAAAGTCAGATACTTACGGTGCAAGTACTTCAAACGTATGTAAGGATCAGTACTATGGTTATGAATTCGCCCAAAGCCCAGAAAAGACAAACTTAAATTTAGATGTTGGTGCAATCGAAAGTGAATTGTGCGACGGATTTATAGATTCTCCACCAAAGGATCATTACTATGATTTCGAATTCGCCCAAAGCCCAGACAAGCCTAACATAAATGTAGATGTTGATGCAATCAAAAGCGAATTGTGAGACGGTTTTGTAGATTCTCCACAAACGAAAAAGGGAAAAAATATCACTAAATGGTTCTAACAAATGGTATGTTCGGAGTGGAAACCGACATATGATTGTAAAATGAGGAGTTTATTATGTACTTGTACCATAACCGTTGTGTGTTAAAAATTTGCAAGTCTCTAATGTACCTGTTTAAGAATGTGTTTTAAATTTTATGTTTCATTAAATGTAATGTTTTATTGGAGTTGCAATACCAATATTTATCGTTAATTAGTCATCGAACATGACTATATATATAGTATTAAATAATATGATATACAAGATTTGTCCACAGATGAAATGATTAAGCTTCCTTTATTTGTCTGTTGTAATACTCAGATTATCTTACACAATCGGTTTTGTTAATGAAATGAAAAATATTATAGGGAACACATAAATGTGAGAGAACAACATGAATAAGCAAACATTTATTCACAAATTATTATTCTGAATCTCCAGAGGAACCTTCACTAGGGATGGAGTCTGAATCGTCGTCAAATTCCCCACGTGTTTCCTCTTCGTCCGAATGCACTAGATCATCCCCGATATGTGTGACATCAACGACAAGGTCAATGTTATCCATCTCCTCAACATGTGACATTTGTACACTTCTCGTTGGTTGTAGAGCATGATGTTCTGGAACTCCATAGATTTTTCCTCTCGGTTTTATTGGAGTTATTGTGATCCACGGATCTGTACGGTAGGCAACTCAAGGATATGAAATGTAGTAAACCTATTAATAATTAGTGGATATTGTTAATATACATGAACAAGAAACCTTAACTATGAGTACGTAGGTAAACATATTAGTGTATTGATACCTAGTCTGCTTGAGACGCAAGGATAAATGGATCGTAATACTGTATTTTCCGGCTTGAATTTATAGAAATAACACCAAGAGGGTCAACTCGAACCCCTCGACCATTGGATGGATCATACCAATCGCACATAAACACAATGCACCTCAAGTCCAACATTCCTCGATAGTGGATTTCTAAGATTTTGTTTAAAATCCCATAGTACATGGTATCACCTGACTGCGCCGAAATACCATAGTCCGAAGTTGACCTTTGACGTCCTTCCTTACGGATCCTAAACGAATATCCCCTAGTACAAAAGTTGGGATATGAAGTCGCGGTGCTGCGTAAACCTTGAACAAACTCCACTAACTATGTCGGGAGTGATTGATCACTTGCTAAACTTTCGGAAACCTAAAAAATGATATAAGTAAGATATCAGTAACATATGAACGTGAAAACCTGGAAAAGTAAGAGTAAGTAATTATATTAAACTTACATAACATTTCAACCACCCCGGAAATTCTTCATCTTTCAAGACAGCAAGTTTGGCATCTGTCTTATCAGAATGGTAATCACATGCGAGAGACATGTAGATCCTGTAACAGAACAGTCGTTAGTAGATGAAGGCAAATAATTCCATAAATTTAGTATAATAACTGATTTACCTTTCGTACTCCAAAATTTTGTCACAGTTTCTGAGGATATACGTATGCAAATGTGTGACCTCTTGTGGTGATAGTTTTCGTTTCTTTCCTTTTTCACTTACTCGACCAACTTGGGCAAACAACTCAGGAACAACCATGACCTAGACTGCTTTCTCACCTCTATCATCATGTCGGGCAGGACGTCTCGCCTTTGTACGAACTTGCGATGGAAAGTAATATTCGGCAAAGTGTGAGACTTCCTCGTTTAGGCTTTGTGCGACAATAGATCCCCCAACCTTGCTCAAATTTTTAACCTTTTTCTTCAGGTGGAACATGTAACGCTCGAACGGATACATCCATCGGTATTGAACAGGGCCTCCTAAGGCTGCTTCTCATTGGAGGTGAATAGGAAGATGTTCCATAACGTCAAAAAAAGATGGTGGAAATATCTTCTCAAGATTACAAAGGAGAACCGGGATATTGGACTCTAAGTTACGTATCCTGTGAACTGTAAGCATTCTTGAACATAAATCTTGGAAGAATGCACCAACGCCTGTAAACGAAAAATAAACAAGTTAATTAGTACATATATAGTAATATTATGGTAGGAAGAAACTAATGGGAGTAAGAAATATACCTCCAATTGCTTGGTGGATTTGTTCTGGAAGAAGATATGCAAATACAAATGGAAGAAGACGCTGCATCACGACATGACAATCATGACTCTTCATTCCTATAAACTTCCCTTCCGTCGAATCCACGCAATTATGTAGATTAGATGCGTAGCCGTCTGGAAATTTTACAAATTTTTTGAACCTTTCAAAAAATACTTCTTTCTGCCCAACGTCTAACCGGTACGCAGGCATCGGCAATCTACCATTAGAAACATGAAGAGATGGCCTCGAACAAATCAATGGAAAGTCCAATCTAGACGTCCAGTTGTCTTTGGTCTTTCCTGGGACGTTTAAGATGGTGTTCATGATGTTGTCAAAGAAATTCTTTTCAACATGCATGCCATCTAGATTATGCCACAGTAGATGGTCTTTTCACTAAGGCAAATCCCAAAAAATATTCTTCTTGTGCCAATTGTGATATTCCCCACAACTGTTGACGGGGTGATGGCCATTACCCCCCACATTCAGGAGTTCGCTCTGCACCAAAATCTTGTAACTGTTCCAATATGCCGCGACCATCTATCTCAGGAGGTGGACCATGTAACACTTGTATATTCTTCCTGAAATGTCTTTTAGAACGACGATATGGATGATTTGCCGGTAAAAAACACATATTGCAATCAAACCATGAAGTCTTCCTTCCGTGCTGCAATTGGAATGCTGAAGTATTGTCTTGGCAATCAGTACATGCCAATCTTCCATGCGTTGTCCATCCAAATAACATACCGTATGCCGAAAAATTGCTTATGGTCCACATAAGAACAACACATAAGTTGAAATGCTGGTGGATTAAAACATCAAATGCCTCAACACCATGCTCCCACAATATCTGCAACTCACATATCAATGGTTGGAGGAATACATCGAGTGACCGTCTTAGATGATCTGGCCCGGGAACTAGAATTGAGAGAAACAGGAACTCTCGCCGCATGCACATAGAAGGAGGCAAATTGTAAGGTGTTACGATGACCGGCCACAATGAATATTTCTTCCATGCTTTCCAAATGGGTTGAAACCATCGGTGGATAAGCCGATGTATACATTCTGTCGTTCATATGCAAAATCTGGATATACGAATTGGAAGTGTTTCCACGCTTCCGCGTCAGAAGGATGCGTGATATCTCCATCTTGACTATGCTCTGCATGCCATCTCATAGCCTTAGCTGTGCGGTCAGATTCGTACAGCCTCTTCAACCTCTCCGTTAAGGGTAAATACCACATCCGTTTGAATGGAATCTTCACCCTCCCACTTGTGTCCTGGAACCGTGGTTTGCGGTAAAATTTACATTTATTTTGGTTCTCGTCTTTTCTCCAGTATATCATACAGTTGTCGATGCACACATCTATAACCTGGTAGGGCAAACAAGGACTGACAACAAGTTTTTGGACCTCGTAGTATGATCCGGGGGCCAGATTATCTTCTGGCAAAAGATCTTTCACGAACTCGGCGAATGCATCAACACATTCTTCGGACAAATTGTGATCAGTCTTTATGTTCATCATCCTAGTAGCAGACGATAACGGTGAATGACCTTCCCTACAACCGCTGTATAGTGGTTGGTTCGATGCGTCTACCATATCAAAATACCTTCGAGATTCTAAATTATGTTCTTCTACCCTATCTCCCTAATAAACACCCGAGTGCAAATTCTCTCTGTACGCATCGTTAACCATCTAAATCGTACCTACCCCAACATCTACTTCCGTTGTACGTTCTCCTACGCTATCCCCGAAATAAGGTACATTATTACTAGTACTACCATATTCATAATTGCTTTCTCCATGTAAAAACCAAACCTTATATCCCGGCCTAAAACCATATCTATATAAGTGACTCCAAACATTATGAACTGCAACACTAATTCTATTACAGCAATTAGAACAAGGACATTTGATATCCTGACCTTTTTTGGCTGCATCGACATTACTAGGTAAATTCATGAACTCGCATATACCTTGAGCGTACTCGTTCCTCAATAAGTCCGAGCCCACATCCATCATTGGCTCGTCCATCCATGCCCAAAAATATGAACTCATCTTTATAATTTTTTTTTGTTTCTCGATATTTTGTTATGATCGAATGAAGAATTCTGCAACCTTATGTAGAACGGATTTCCGTCGGGAATCCGTTGGAATTCCGTCAATACCTCCGACATAACACCCCACCAATCACATCGTCCACCCCAGACGATATGGCAACCACTCAAACTTTGCCGACATCGGAAACCGTCGGAATTCTATCGGAATGCCGTCACTAATTCCGAAGGATTTAGTCCGTCGGAAATACGTCTGTACACGCTGACCAATCAAATTTTGCCGACATCGGAAAGTCCGAATTTCGTCGATAATCCGTCGGAATGCCGTCGGAATATAACGACAGATCGTAGCCGTCTGTATTCTGTCGGTGATTTCCGACAGAATTCCAACGGAATGCCGACCATATGGATTGCCGTCAGAATTCCGTTAATTTATTCCGACGGATTCATTTTGGTCGGAATTCCGTCGGAAAGTCGTCAGAATTTGCCGACGGAAAAAAAATTCCGTCGGAATATCGCATGTTTTCTTGTAGTGAATATATAAGAGATATGAGCCTCTCTTCTCATTGTCAATTGGTTTTGAGTTGGAAGCCTATAAAATTTAACATTATTTAAGTATATCATAGCATTTTGACTAGATCCATAATGAGTTTAGGCAAAGTATTAATATTCGCAGGGCCGTGCTTAGTGAGTAAAGAAAAAGGCTTTTGCCTTAGGCCCCCGAAATATATATATTTTTTAGGGCCCCTTAATTTCGAAAATCTCATGTATCTTAGTGGTTTCAGAGATCACTTGTTTTTGTTAGCAACGAAGGTTCGAGTCTTTGTAGGTTAATTTCTTTTTTTTTATTTAACTTTGGAAAAAAAAGATTTCCCAAACAGAAAAGGAAACGAGATCCGGATCTCAAACTTAATAAAAAAATCATAATCATATATGGAATATGAATCAACTCTGAATTTATTAGTCTATAAATAATCAATACAATTTACAAAAACAAAAAAAATTAAAATCCCTAGCAGATTTGATTCAATCTTCATAGTATATTCCTCCGCCACGATCGTACTGGTCTTCTTCTTCCTCCATTGTTCTGACAGAGACTCTTCTTCTTCTCCTTCACTTGGTAATTGGGTAAGTTTATTTTTCTCTTTGATTTTTTAATTAGTATTTCTTTTCCCGTGAACTGTGATTGTTTTTCTGTTTAAATTGACATTGACGAACACATGTTCTCATCTATGTCAAGTGCTAAATCTTTAATTTATACTAATAAAATAAGTAGTATAATATAATAGATTTGTTTGCTTGTTTTGACGGTGGTGATTTGATATATTTTGTATTTTGATCTATTAAATTTAGAATTATGCATCCAAGATCATATCCGTCTGGATCCAAAAAAGACAAAAGAAAGAAAAAGATGATGCATACTTGAAATCAATAGCGGGTTCTATGGACAAATTTGTGAAGAAACCTGAAAATCCTACTGAATCTGTTGGAATTAACAATGATCAAGTCGAGAACGAGAATAAACAAGATGATGAGAATGTTAACATAGAAGAAGATGAAGACGAGAATAAAAATCAGGATGAGAATGAACAGGTGAATATGAATATAGATGAGGAAAGAGTTGAATTTAAAGAGCATCATGAACTTCTAGATATATATGATCCTGGTAATTGGGGAAAAGTCGATTCTGGATTAAGAATTGTCATGGTTGAAAAAGGTCCTTCGACAAGACTACCGATTGATTTTGTTTTTAAAAAAGACAAAACTAGTGGTCGACGTTTTTCTCATTCATACTATACCAGAGTTTTGAGTAATAAAGAGAAACAAGACAGACGTTGGCTAGTTTATTCAAAAACATTGGATATGGTCTTTTGTTTTTGTTGTAAGTTGTTCACTCGAGAAAATACTGCTAGTCACTTGGCATCTAAGGGACTTTGTGACTGGAAAAATATTTTGGATAGACTTGATAGTCATGAGACTAGTCATGAACATATTAAATGCATGAGGCAATGGATGGAACTTGAACTGAGGCTGCAGAAAAACCAAACAATTGATAAGCATGTGCAACAAGAACTCAACAAAGAAAGGAATCATTGGAAAGATGTGATGCTTAGAATTTTTTCTTTGGTAAAGACTCTTGCTAAACAAAATTTAGCATTCCGTGGAAGTAACGAAAAGCTAAAAACAGATGGTAATGGAAACTTTTTAAGTTTTATTGATATGATGGCTGAGTGGGATCCAGTAATGAGAGAACATGTAAGACGATTTGAAGATGGTGAATCCCGTTACCATTATCTCAGTAATAGAATTCAGAACGAGTTGATAGCAATGATAGCTGATGAGATCAAGGGTATGATCATGAAAAAGATTCGACGTGCGAAATATTTTTCTATCATTGTTGATTGTACTCCAGATATTAGTCATCATGAACAAATGACTCTTATCCTTCGATGTGTTGATGTTTCAGCAGGTTCAACTAAGGTAGAAGAATTTTTCCTCACATTTTTAAAAGTTGATGACACATCTGGAGAAGGGCTTTTTCGCGAGATTCAGGATGTATTGGTTGCTCTAGATTTAGACATTGATGATGTTAGGGGACAAGGATATGATAATGGATCCAATATGAAAGGAAAACATAGAGGAGTACTCCCCCATTTGCAACGGCGGATTTCGTGGCAAAATCGTTGCAAATGGATATTTGCGACGGTTTTGCAACGAATTGTCGTTCGTCGCAACTAGCTCGTCGCAAACCAAAAATCGTCGCAAAATCGTCGCAAATATATCGATAGTCGCAAAACCGTCGCTAATTTTGCGACGTTTTTGCGACTTAATCTTGTGCGACGAATTTGCGAGTATCGAAAGATTTGCGACGCTTTTGCGACACTTACTGTTCACCGCAGATTTGCAACGATTTTGCGACGTAATTACGGCGAATAGGTTTGCGAAGGTTTTGCGACGAATAGTTTTGCAACGGTTTTGCAACATAATTAGGGCGAATAGTTTTGCGATGGTTTTGCGACGAATAGTTTTGCAACGGTATTGCGGCTTTATTTTGCGACGGTTTTGCGACGTTTTTCAATGTGATTTATTAAAAAAAAAAACAAGAAAAAAATTAATTTATAATTTAAAAAAAAAAAATTCGAAAATATTTAAAATTTAATATAAAACATAAAATAAAGTTTTACATAAATCTAATCGAAATCGATATCATCGACCGGATCCCTGGTCGATGTGTCATGTCCATCGCCTTGTGGCCTCGAAGTCGATGTGCCAACCAAGTCGGCTTGTTTGCTGCTCAGAAATTCGGCAAGCCCGGGGTTTTGCGTCGCTAAGAACGCGAACATTTCATCATGGGCGGCAGTCCTCTTCTTCGTTTCTTCGAGCTCCTTCCGCAATTCCGGATCAGAAGCAAATCTCGTAACGGGACAAAATGGCACTCCCTGATCATCCATCCGGATAGATCCTGTAAATGCCATCTTTCCCTTATGGTTTCGAGGAGCCAACTACAAGATAAAATGAAAAGTTTACAATTTTCCATAAAAAATAGTAATGTAATTTTGTTTTTTAAAATGTTAATAGTATACTAAATATTTAAAATTGTGAATAAAATTAAGAAGGAAATTAAGTTTTTACCTGTGCTGCGATTTGGTTGATCGTCATCGGTGTCAACTGAGTAGGTTGACCATCGGGAGTAGGCTGGGTTGAGAGTTCTTCGACTCGCTCAATGACATCGTCGTGGACCTTGTGAACACGTTCATCAACCCATGTCCCGTCCGGCCTGCGGTGGGTCTTCTCCCAAACCTCTGGGATCGTTGCGGGAACTCCTTTTTCCACGGCCTGACAATGAAAACATTAGAAGTTGAGATTTTTGTGACCGTAAAAATTTAAAGTAAAAAAAATTAATAACTTACAATGTCATAGCCACGCTGCTCAAAAGAAATCTGTCCCGAAACGTGTTTTGAAGGGTGGTCACTACCGCCAACCTTCGTCAATCGGGCAGACGAGCACTGGACAGCCTTCTCCTTAGATGTCTCCAACTCCCAGAAGGCGACAAGGCCAGCCCAAATATTGGGATTGAAGAAAGATGGCATACATACCTTCTGATCCGGATTTTTTTGCCACTTCGCCTTCCACCGTCCTATTTGGTTGTTGAGACGGTTCTTCGCTTTCTCCTCAAACGCCTCACGAACTAAAGCATTATGAACGGGGTCCCAATAGTATTTTTGCTGCAAATTGTCATAAATTAGAACATAAATTAAAAATTACAAAAATGAATAAATAAATACAAGTTTTAAAAAATAATAAAAAAATTTACCGCGAATTGTTTGAACCACCAATCCTTGATCTCCGGGGTAACAAACTTCCAACTCGTGTGGCACATCTTGAAATCCCGCTCTATGATCTTTCTAACATCCTTGCCGACCGAATTTTTCCAAAACCTAAATTTTTTTTAAATATATTAATAATTATAAAAAAAAATTAAACTAAAACTATAAAAAAATTAATTACTTACCATACAGCAGTGCCCCGGGATTTAGGGTCTAAATGGGGAAGATCCTCCCGTCCCGGAGTAACGAGAAGCTGCCCCAAAGTCATGTCATCCCATGAAAGAACTGCTCCAGGGTTTGGCTGAGGAGGTGGCGTCGGCTGAGGAGGTGGCGTCGGTTGGGACTCAGGAATTACGGAGCCCTGCGAGAGATGTGTACGCCGTCCTGGTCCTGACTGACAAGCAATGGACGCTACGTACTGGGTATACTCGTTCTCCATCTAAATAAATTTGATAATTTTTCAAATTAGTAATTGCATATTTAAAAAATATTTAGTCTAATATTAATTTTAACAATTTTAATGATAACCTTTTAAAATAATGTAATCAACATTAAACATCAAAATAATTTAACAAAATTAGTAAATTTAAAATTTTAACTATTATAATATCCTCAATTCCTAAATACAATTCGTTTCCTAATTACTTATTTCTAACCATTTTCCTATAAACCGCAATTAACTAATAATTATATACGAAAGAAAAAATTAACATTAATCAAAAGAAAGGAAAGTTTAGAGATTTACCTTAAAAGGTCGGGATAGATTGGAAAGGTCGAGGGAAGCTTTTTTTAGAGAGAGAAACGTTTTTTTTTTGAGAGAGAAGAGGGTTGTGAGGAATGTGCGTCGGTTGTGGTTGTATATATAGGGAAAACTATCCCTCGCAATTCCGTTGCAAATATTAAACAAATCGTCGCAATTCCCTCGCTAATTGGGCCGAATATTTCGCCCAATGCATGATTGCCGCCCACGTCTTTTCGTTTCCCGCCCACAAAGCGTCGCAAATGCCTCGCAAATATTCAACAAAACGTCGCAAAAACCTCGCAATATGTAAATCCCAATGTCATTGACCGAACAATTAATGGGATTATGGTCGCAATAGCGTAGCAAAATTAGCTTGGGAATTGCGACGAAAACGTCGCAAATGCCTCGCAAATACTATATTGCTACGCATTTGCGACGTTTTCGTCGCAATTCCCATGCAAATGAGATTTAGGGTATACTTAGGGGTTTGGATGTTTTAGACCAAAATTACGATTCCTAAAAGGTAAATATACACTTGTTTAGGTCCTTAGTGCATGTATGAAGCAAAGTTAGACTACTAATTGAAGTTTTTTGTAAAATCGGCAAAAATGATAGATTGATCATATTCTAAGTATAAGTACATGTATTTGATACTTCGTTATATATGTTTCTCGATAATGTTTTGGTAAGTTTTATTTGAATAATTATAGAGGGATTGTTATTTATTAGACGACTCATACTTTTATATTCGAAGAAGATCCAATTTAAACGGTGTAAATAATGAATTGGTTAGAGTTTAGGGTATAGGCATTTGCAACGGTTTTGCGAGAAACCCGTTGCAAAAACGTCGCAAATTGTCAGACTTGCAACGATTTTGCAACGGGTATCTCGCAAAACCGTTGCAAATGCCTATACCCTAAACCTTAGTGTTTTTTACCTATTCCTATTACTTGGACATTGATGCAAATAATTTTATATATTACTTAGGGCCTCTATGATATGTTTTTATATTCGAAGAAGATCCAATTTAAACGGTGTAAATAATGAATTGGTTAGAGTTTAGGGTATAGGCATTTGCAACGGTTTTGCGAGAAACCCGTTGCAAAAACGTCGCAAATTGTCAGACTTGCAACGCTTTTGCAACGGGTATCTCGCAAAACAGTTGCAAATGCCTATACCCTAAACCTTAGTGTTTTTTACCTATTCCTATTACTTGGACATTGATGCAAATAATTTTATATATTACTTAGGGCCTCTATGATATGTTTTTATATTCGAAGAAGATCCTGCATTTAAACGGTGTAAATAATGTATTGGTTAGAGTTTAGGGTGTAGGCATTTGCAACGGTTTTGCGAGATACCCGTTGCAAAAACGTCGCCAATTTATTATGTGTATATTCGAAGAATAGCCAATTTAAACGATATAAATAATGTACTCGTTGCAAATTAAATGCTTATATATATGTATATCTTGTTTAAAATAATTTTTTTTACACCACACTCGAAATTAAATACACACTTAATTAATATATATACATAATTAATATTAAATTTATTAATCTTCTTCACCATGATCAGAAATAGAACGTTCTACTCCGCCATCTTCGTCATCATTGTCGTCCTCATCTTCCTCTTCGTCTTCATCAAACTCATCTTCGTTTCCTTCTGAATCCTCGAATATCACATCAAGACCACTATGAAGTGGGTCAATTCTTGTCAAATCGGTGGTTACCTCTGTAGGGATCGAAACTTCTTCGGTTCTTGCAGGTTGCACTGGGGGTTGATCATCATCAGCTTCAGCTGCTAACCCCCCGACAATTCGACCCCTTGGGTTAACTTTAATCACGGATAACCAATCTTGATCCCGTCGTCCACGAGTACGAGGGTAAGGAATGAAGACTACTTGCTCTGCTTGGGATGCTAAAACAAATGGCTCAAACTTGTCAGTGTAGCTCCTATTTCCTTTTACATCAACAACTCCAAATTTGCTGGTTCTAACCCCGAGACCATTGGATGGATCAAACCAATCACAACGAAATAGAACACTTTTCAAGTTCAACACACCAGCATACTCAATCTCAATGATTTCTTTCAAAATACCATAGAAGTTTGTATCGCCCGGGACATGAATACCATAATTTGCAGTGGCTTTATCTTGTCCATGTTGAAATGTGTGAAAAATAAAGCCGCGAGTACAATACATCTTACTCGTTTTTATGCTTGCAATGGGCCCCAAAACAAACTCATGTACCCATAAAGGCCAACTTTGTCGAGATTTCTTCGCCACCTATATATTGTCAAATTGAAATAATTAGTATATATATGTAATACTAATATAACTCATGCATGGTTCTCACCTTCTCCTGCATCCAGCCAGCAAAATCACGTTCTAAGTAAAATTGAACTTCTTCATCATTTAGTTCAGGAAATGCTTCTCGTATTTGGCCTTCTAACATTCTGTACAGCCGTTAATTAGTTGTATATATATTCATAATTAATATATATAAATTTATACATATATATACGTATATACCTCTCATATGGCTGGAAGTAGTTACAATTTAGCATTATATACGTATGGGCAGCTTGCATATGCTTGAAATCACACCACATTGTTTCCTTCACTGTTCCACCCATCCGACCTACATCACAGAAAACATCTGGTACACCCTTCAAGTGATATGTTCGGCCAACCCCACCATCGTCGTATCGCACACGACGGGTTTTCTTAGTTTTCACGGTTTTGCTAAAGTAGTAAGTAGAGAAGTTTGATGTCACCTCTGTCAAACTTCCAGCAATGATTGATCCCTCTACTCTTGCGAGATTTTTCGCCTTCATCTTCAAATGTTTGAAGAACCTTTCGAAGGGGTACATCCATCGAAATTGGACAGGACCACCCAAATCTAACTCATATGGTAAGTGTACAACCAAATGTTCCATCACATCAAAAAATGAAGGTGGAAATATCTTCTCTAAGTTGCAAATCGTTAGTGGAATGTCTGAATTCAACTTCGAGATTTCGTCCTTCATTAAGGTTCTGGCACATATGTCTCTGAAAAATGCTCCAATACCTAAAACGCCAATCCGGTCCGAAGTAAGTTAATTAATACAGTTACAAAATACATGTATGTATATATTAATAACCATAGATAAACGTAACACCTGCAATTGCCTCGTGTACATCCTTCGATAAAAGCTCTTGAAAGGCAAAAGGGAGTAGTCGCTGCATGAACAGATGACAATCGTGGCTCTTCATCCCAGAAAATTTCCCCCCTTGCTCAACACACCTTGAAAAAGTTGACACGTAGCCATCAGGGAACTTCACCCACTCCTTAACCCAGTTAATCAAAGCATTCTTCGCAGCAGGTGATAGTCGGAAATTGGGAATAGGTGCCCTACCATCTCCTGTTAGATGCAACTCAGGCCTTATGCATAAAGCCGCGAGGTCCAGACGAGATTTCCGATTGTCTTTTGTTTTCCCTGCAACATTCAACAATGTGTGTATAATATTCTCAAAGAAATTTTTCTCCACATGCATGACATCCAAGTTGTGCCTCAGCAGATGGTCCTTCCAGTAAGGCAATTCCCAAAATATACTTTTCTTATGCCAGTTATGGTATACCCCATACCCAACATGCATATTTGCTGGATTACTTTGCCAATTACCTCCAACTTTTACAGTTTCTTCCGCACCATATCCATCCATTTGTTCTTCTAACTCCTCACCTGAGAGGTAAACCAAGGGGGAGGTTTTAACAACTCGATTTCAAATAACGTCCTACTCTTTCTATAAGGATGATCCCTTGGAAGAAAACGACGATGGCAGTCAAACCAGCAAGCTTTCCCTCCTGCTGACAATTGAAATGATTCAGTCTTATCTAAACAATAAGGACATGATAACTTTCCGTGCGTTGTCCATCCAGATAGCATACCATACGCCGGAAAGTCGTTTATCGTCCACATGAGGACAACCTTCATGTTGAAGTTCCTACGGCTCAACGAATCAAATGTGCGTACACCAACATGCCACAACTGCTTTAGTTCCTGGATAAGAGGTTGTAGGAAGACATCAAGTGATCTTTTTGGATGCTTTGGCCCTGGAACCAAAATGCTGAGAAATAAGAATTCTCGATGCATACACATCCACGGTGGGAGATTATATGGCGTCACTATGACTGGCCACAACGAATATTGCCTACCCGACATCCCAAAAGGACTAAACCCATCAGTGCAAAGACCCAAATACACATTTCTATGTTCTACAGCAAAGTCTGGATGTACCGTGTGAAAGTGTTTCCACGCCTTTGCATCTGATGGATGGGCGACCACCCCTTCCTCACAATTGTGTTCTGCGTGCCACCTCATTGACCCTGCTGTCTGCTCTGATTGATATAATCGCTGCAACCTATCTGTTATTGGAAGGTACCACATACGCTTGAATGGGACTTTGGTGCGACCACTAGTCTTCTTATATCTTGGATGAGAGCAAAAACGACATTCCTGCAGCTCAGCATCATCTTTCCAAAAAATCATACAATTATCAATGCAGACATCAATCATCTCAGACGGTAATCCAAGACTTGCTACCAATCTTTGTATCTCATAGTAACTCTCTGCAGAGTTATTACCCTCTGGCAAATACTCTTTAAACAATTCACCCCATTTATCCATGCAATTTTCACTAAGGTTATCTTCGCTTTTAATTGTCATCATCCTAGAAGCTAACGACAATTTTGAAAGCCCATCTCTACATCCTTCGTAGATAGGTTCGTTAGCAGCATCTAACATATCATAAAATCTTTTAGCACTCGGGTTTGGTTCTTCAAAAGTATTATCACTAAACGAAGCAGTAGTGTCTTGAAATGCATCATTGACCATATCATTAAACCTAATATTCCCATCTGTATTTCCATATGCAGATTCATTAAAATTATCATGACCATACTGATAATTACTATCCTCATAATTACTACCACCTTCTACATTCCCACGATTATAACTCGTACTTGAACTACCCGGAACATTAACAACAAAATCCTCCCCATGCGAAAACCAAACATAGTAGTTAGGTAAAAACCCCCTCGTATATAAATGTTTATAAACAGTTTGCGTATCACGTGGAGCAAAGTTTTTGCATTTCACACAAGGACAGAAAATTTTCACGTTACCGTCCTTGGTATATCCTGCGACAGCCCCTGGGTTGTTTATCGCCTGGGTCAAAAACTGGTCAAGCCCTTCTCTAAATTCTCTAGACACTTCGCCAGTTTCTGGATCTTTGCGGTTGTACATCCATGCTCGAACCACGTAGACCTCATGATGCGAAGACATCTTTGATAAATTATCAAATTAATTATACTCTTTAAGAAATATTTGGAAAGAAAATTTTTGTCCGGATTGTTTTTAGATTATGATTTGAATGTTTTTGTTGTGAATTCGTTCATCACACATTCGAGGTTTTTATAGAAAATTGGTTTTTTTTGCTACAAATTTGCGACTCTTTTGCTTCTCTTTTGCGACACGTTTGCGACCAGAAATATTGCACCCATAGACCGGTAAGCATCATAAACACGTGTTGTAATAAATTCGTTTAAAAATATCTTACCACGCATAATCTTGCCATATTTGCGACGTTTTTGCATCGTAAAGAGTCGCAATTTAGTCGCAAAATGTGCGACGGTTTTGCGTCGTACGTACAATTCGACGCAAAATCGTCGCAAATGTGTATTTATAGTTTGGTAAGTTAAGATTTAATTTGGACTTTTTTGTTATTAGTATTAATGTGTTAGGGTTACAAGTAAATTTTTCGAAACTTTATATTAATATATAAAATTTATATTTTAACATTAATTAACATCGATGTTTATAAACGTACGTACAATCCATATATATATAGTACGTGCATGTACTACAAAAACGTAATCATATGATTCCTTAAAAACGTAATACAAATAAACTGCAAACATAAACAATTTAATTTATTTATTTTAATTTCTTTTATTGATGAGGTAATGTTTTTACTCATCATCAATTTCTTCACCATCATCCGTCGTCGACCCGTCGTCATTTGCCTGGGATAGCCAATTGTTTGGATTTCGATGAACACGACTGCTACTACCTTCTTCTATGAACGCTGTAGCCATGTTTTCTTTCGATATTACCTGTCAAATAAAAACTTCATTTATTTGTAAGGAAACAAAATTAATACAATATTGCATGTAATTAACTTACATTGCTTATGTTCTGAAGAATAATGTTAAGATATGGTGTCGCCCTATCAAACTTAACAACTACAACCTCCTTTAGAATCAATACCGAACCCTCCTTTATGTGCGGCCCATATTTGTTATCAGATATGGCGGACCTATGAATGCTCGCTTGTACAGTCCCGGTAGGATCCTTCAAGGAAAACAAATAACACATATTTACCGATTACTAAATATATATTCTAACATGGTAAAAACATCTTTTCTTATTACTTAATTATATATATATATTTTACCTTTAGTATGACCATTGCGTCCCCCAATCCATTAGGTTCCATTTTATGAATCACTGCTACCACATATGGTACGTGACGCATTAATTGTGCTGCTTTTAATTTATGCAACTCTTTTACCAGTGTCCACCCACGTGTGTGTCCACCTGTATATAGTTAACGTAGAATAAGTAAAATATAATTAAATGACAATTAAACAATATACAAATTTTCACATATATATAATTATTTCTTTTTCTTACTAATATATATATATAGTAATTAATAATAATAACATTTCATTATACCTGTTAATTTGTTGACATTTGCAATTGTCGTCTTCCACAGGACATCGGTGAACGATGGATCTTCTGCCTCAACAACACAGTTAACCATCTGTACATGTCTCTCATAAGAATTGCATTCTTCCAACATCGATTCTTCAAGTTTTTTCCTTGCCCGTTCTTCTGCTTGTCTCACACCAGCCGGACCCGGAATCAATGATCGATTGTTATCCATATATATTTGTTGAATTATAGAATGTGAGATAATATAATGTGAATTATAGAATGTGAGATGATATGATATATAATATATGAGGATAAATCCGGATTTTATAGAATTTTCATTTCAATTTGCGACAAATTTGCAACCATTTTCAAATACTTTTGCGACTGATTTGCGGCTAAAAATTTCACTTATAAACAAGTAAGAATCGATTAAAACGTGTTTAACCAACTTCCGTCGCAAATGCCTCGCAACGTTTCAATCGTTGCAATTTCGACGCACATTTTGCAACGATTTTGCGTGTAAACGTACAACGCCACGCAAAACCGTTGCAAATAATAATTCGCCGCAAAACCGTCGCAAAATTTGCGGCGACTTTGCGTCCAAATGTACAAGTCGACGCAAATTCGTCGCCAATTTGCGACGCTTTTGCATCGTCAAGTTCCTACGCAAATTTGCGACGATTTTGCGTCGACGTTTACATTTTGGACGCAAAATCGTCGCAAATCGGAGGCAAATTTGCGACGATTTAATTCCGTTGCAAATTTCCGTTGCAAATGCTCCTGTTTTCTTGTAGTGAGTGCAAAGCAGATTCCTTGATGTTAATCCACGTGCATTTTATACACCGTGTGGTTGTCACAGTCTTAATCTTGCGCTTTGTGATATGGCAACCACTTCTGAAAAAGCTATTTCATTTTTTGGGATAATCCAGCGTATTTATTGTTTGTTTGCATCTTCAACTAAGCGGTGGAAGATATTAGAAGATATGGTGGGAGGTTTAACAGTTAAATCTTTATCACAAATTCGGTGGGAGAGTCATGTTGAATGCGTTAAGGCAATAAGATTTCAAGCTCCAAAAATAAGAGATGCTTTAATTTATTTAGCAAAAACTACAGATGATCCGAAAGCACAAAGTGATGCTGAGTGTCTTGCGACAAGTGAAACACATGGGATTGGAAATTATGAGTTCTTGTTGTCTATGGTGATTTGGTACAAACTTCTATTTGCCGTTAACACCGTAAGCAAGAGTTTGCAGTCAGAAGACATGAATATTGAAGTTGCTGTTACTCAGCTCAAAGGACTTGTTTCTTTTTTTCAGAATTTTAGAGAGACAGGTTTTGAAAGTGCAAAATCGGATGTTCAAGAAATAGCAGAATCTATGGAGATTAAAGCCATATTCCTTGAAAAGAAAGGACGTATCATCAGAAGAAAAAAGTTTTTTTGATGAGGAATCAAGAATTATTCAAGAACCAGCGAATTTATCTCCAGAAGAGAGCTTTAGAATTTCTTATTTCGTCCGAGTTATGGATCAAGCTTTTTCTTCTCTTGAGACAAGATTTGAGCAATTTCAAAAGTATGAACAAACTTTTGGTTTTCTTTTTGATTTAGAGAAATTGAAGTCAGCAAGTGAAGACAGTTTGAAGGCATCTTGTACCAATCTTGAAGTCTCTTTAAGACATGGAAATTGTTCAGATGTTGTTGGGGCTGATTTGTTTTTTGAACTAACAGTTTTAAAAGAGGCTTTGCCAAAAGACTGCAAGAAACCCGTCCAAGTGTTGAATTATTTGAGAGGAATGGAAAGTTGTTATCCAAACAAAAGGATTGCTTATCGGATATTGCTAACGATTCCAGTTTCAGTCGCTTCTGCTGAAAGAAGCTTTTCAAAGTTAAAGTTGATCAAGTCTTATTTGCGATCAACCATGTCACAAGAAAGATTGAATGGTCTAGCTATTATATCCATAGAAAGAGAACTAATCAAGAACTTAGATTACGAGAGTTTGGTGAAAGAATTTATTGAAAAGGAAGGAAGAAAGATTATGTCTTAGGTTTTTTAGATTATCATTTACTTTAAATACTTTGTTTATGTCCAAAATTTTGTGATGTTTTTTTATATATATTAAAAAGGCATTTTTTAGTTCGCCTTGAGTCCCTACTGATCTAAGCACGGCACTGAATATTCGTGGCATAGAAAGTAAAAGGAGACTTTTGTATTGGACCACCCCTGCTCCATCCGTGTTCGCAGACATACATAGCGTCCCTAGCCTCAGCTGCAAATTCAGATACATCCGGAAATGATCTTAGGAGACGAAGTTCTCGAGCAGCGTGGAACCTAGTCAACGCGATTTTGAAATTCTCGTTGCAAACTCCGATCCGTCTCTTCCCGTTCGGACCACTGTATTGTGGACTAACTTTCTTCAAATGCCTTAATGCGGCATCCACCATCAATGTTGATTGTCTTATCTGATATATTTTCCAAATCCGAAACAAATAAAAATGATACATTCTCTTAGTTTGAGAGCAAGCTACAATTTCTCAACATATATCTATTTTCATCGGAACTGTACCAATTATGCCATGGATATCGAACCAAATTTCCGATTTATCTCTCTTGGTCCTTTTTTTTTTTTAACAAACAAAAATGAGAAAAGTACAAATTTAATAAAAATAAAATCGAGATATGCATGTAAAATCACTTTTGAAATATTGTTTCTTAATTTCACATTTAATATAGAGAATTTTTTTTTTTTTATCAACTATACATTTTTTTATTTTTATATAGGACACCACGATCGGTTGTCCAATATGGAAAAGGGTTGGTTATATATAAGACCCCATGAGTTTTATAATATGAATATATGCACATAAACCTGAAGTGGATCATAAAGCTAGATTTTCAAATATTCATATTGCATGTGATTTGCTCTGTCCTTCAATTGGATATTGATTTTTAATATTTGTTTTACCCCTATAGTTATGCTTATTTAAAAGTTTGTGTTCTATCAAATTAAAGTTTATTACAGATCAAAAAGCTTATATTGATATATGTATATCACAATTACCGCGATATAAAGCACGCTATTAATGTCGCGTGCGGATGAAATTCGTGGATGCGACTTAAGGGATTTGAGGCACAAGGCTGGATCAGGCGTGGTCTTGCAGAGGTGTTCAAGGTTTGGAACCGCGTTTGCCAATGGAAATGTAAGGAGCGCTAATAACAACAATGACATAAGAAAACTCATGCGTTTTGTTTCCATCGTGGCCATATCGAGAAACAACTTGGCTATCGTTTTTTTGTTTGTATGTTTTAAACATTTTATTTACTTTTAAATGGAAACCTAAAAATAGTAAATAGTAATGAATGAATGAGATTTATTAACAATATAGGAAAATCTATGATTTTGTCGTTAATATACATTAAAATAGTTACCGTAGTGGCATTAATAATAGTAAAAAATTCTTGACTAAAATGGATGTCTTTGTTATTTGACTTGTAAACATGTCCCATAGTAGCTTCAGTTAAATGCAAGCTAACCAGTAGATGAACGCCTGAAAGACAGGGATAGATCCTTGAGCATCTCATATACCGACATGATCCGTATATCTAGAGAAGATAGTTGCTTTCTTTAAATAGCTTACGTTTTTTAAGATGAAAGCCACTACTTTTTATCTTCTTATGTTCCTTCGTATTTTACTCATTCGAGAATTTCAAGACTCGATAACACACATTTAAGAATTGCGCTCATTTCATTCCAGCGAAGGCGCGGTTCATCAACGAGGCGATCATGGCGATGAGAAACTCTACCGGTGGGTTTCACAGGCTTCACTTCATCTTGTCTTCAGTCTTAAAATAATATAAAAAAAATAACATTCATAACTGGAAATTATGCTACTCCACAAACAATTCCTTGTCTTGGACAATCCATAAATTGGACTAAAAATAACATGAAAATATGAATTCCCACATTATAGTAACAAAACATTACCAAACTCCCTCGTATTAATAAACAGAAATCTAAGAAAATTTAAAACTCAAAAAAGTAGAATTAAAAAGCCCTGAAAAATCATAAACTCTTGTGAAATAATATAAAAGGAAACCCCACATATGATATTTTACTAAAAAAAACATAGAATAGAAAAATTATTAGAGATAAATAACAGTACTAAAATATAAAAACCAAAGTGAAGTTCAAAACATATAACTTTTTCTTCATGTCATCACCCTCATTATCGTCATCGGCTTCACCGATTTCACCAATAATCACCGTCTCCATGATCTCTTCTTATCACAAAGACTTTTTATGTAGAATATTTAACTTCAACCCACTAGGTTTTGGATCGAACCCTCTCATAAATCTTATAGAATATAATATTGTATTAATTGTCTCTGATGCAAGATCAATATATAAATATATAGTTTTAATATTAACATGATGATAACACCAACAAAATTGTAAAATTTCATACACATAATCGATAAAAGAAAATGAGTAAGAGTAATATTGGGATCTAAATTATTCTTCCTGGACTTCAATTCATAGTTAGAATTTAAATGACTCGAAGTTAAAAATCTCCAAGATACAAATTTTTCTCTCCAACTTTCTTCTAATATATTCTCATTTTTTCTCTACTTTTTCGGTTTCACTACTATTATCTAACCACTTCCGTCGAGCAACTTTTTTTCTACAAGTTTTCGCTGAGCCATCATTGTCTTTGTCTGCACACTGGCAAGTGCTTACCGCCGCCTCATTTACATGTAATAGCATGTTCGTTTGCGCTGTATACAGCTTATGCAAACCTCCGACCACACGCTGCAGTTGTTGGTCGTAGTGTCTAACCGCATATTTTGGTTGTAGGAATATGCGTTAGGTAAACAGACATCCCTTGACCGCAGTCTCTTGCGTAGGGCAAACGATCATGCCGATACTCAAACGGAACCATACTTATTTTTCTTATTGGGTTTGTAATTTTGTGTTTGGTTTGGGCTTCTAATAAACTCTAGTATTTAATGGATGTGAATTTTGGTTTGGACTTGTAATAAGTTTTTGGTACGGTCCATATAAAAGAAACAGAACTGAATTTTAATTCCGGTTTACTTCGGCAAAAAGTATTTGCTAACCGAACAACCTGATCCAAATTGACTGATACGAATCCACATCACGATCCAATAATGGTGTGATGTAAATAAATATTAATGTGCATGCGCATGTTGCGTAGATTTTTGTGTTACCAATTCAGCTTGTAGGACCACATGTTGATACATTTGTCGGGGCGGCTGCAATTTCATTCTCATCTATAAATAAAATAAAGAGAAAAATCTTAAGGTCGAAAAAAACAAGAATCGAGAGAGATGGAGAAATTAGACTCAACCATTAAAGTTTCTTCCTTGAATTGCATCGATCTCGCCAACAGTGATCTTCATCATTCTGTTGATTTGCTTAAACAGGTCTCTGTTTCTTTGCTCCTAAAATTTGAGAACTTTGTTTCTAAAACCAATCATTGATTCACTCAGGCATGTCTGGATTCTGGATTTTTCTATGTGATCAATCATGGAATAAACGAAGATTTCATGGAGGATGTTTTCGAGCAAAGCAAGAAGTTTTTCGCTCTTCCTTTAGAGGAAAAGATGAAAGTTTTGAGAAACGAAAAGCACCGTGGCTATACTCCTGTTCTTGATGAAACTCTGGATCCTGAGAATCAACTCCAAGGTAAGTGTGACATATATAGCTTTTAATCAAAGGTCTTGTTGATTTATCTCAATAAATTTAATATATATTTAATTGGGTTTTAGGGGATCACAAAGAGGGTTATTACATTGGAATTGAACTTCCTAAAGATGATCCTGATTGGGATAAACCATTCTATGGCCCTAACCCCTGGCCTGATGCTGGTGAGTTTTTTTTCTTTAGTTAATAAGAAATTTGGTGCTAAATGTATTATTGTCTTTTTTATAGATGTTTTACCCGGGTGGCGAGAGACGATGGAGAAATATCATCAAGAAGCATTGTAAGTCTCATCTTTTGTTGGACAGGTTTAGTTGTATGCAAGATTTAGAATTTCTTATTAGAAAGGTTTAGTTGAATATTTCATTTGTGCTTTTGACAATCTGAGGAAAGATTTAGCCGATTTTTTAAATATTGGGCAGGAGGGTTTCTAAGGCTATTGCAAGACTATTGGCGTTAGCCCTCGAATTGGATGTTGATTACTTTGATAGGCCAGAGATACTTGGTAAGCCTATCGCAACTATGCGATTGCTACGCTATGAAGGTAATATATTTTGTTATGAATATTCCCCATTTTAATTTTTAACCTTTGTGTGGACGATGTTATGTTATATGGCTTGTTTTGTTGCTTCTTTTAGGGATTTCTGATCCTTCACAAGGGATATATGCATGTGGAGCACATTCTGATTTCGGAATGTTGACTCTGTTAGCCACCGATGCTGTAACAGGACTCCAGGTTATTAATCAGAGCAGTTATTGCTATTCATTTATCTATTTGAGCGACCTTGTTAGTCATGGGAAATTGCTAAAACTTCATGGCAGATATGCAAAGATAAGAATGCAAAGCCTCAAAAGTGGGATTATGTACCGCCAGTTAAAGGGTATCGCGAAAACTTTTTCTTTGTCTATCAACCATTAACCTTAAAGGCTATACTGACTAGCTTACGAAAATTTGGCTAATTACGTGTATCCCAGTGTCTGATTATAAGATCCATATTTGCCTTTGTTAATTCTGTGGATTTATTTATTTTCTGTCTACAGAGCATTAATCGTGAATCTTGGCGATATGCTGGAACGTTGGAGCAATGGCTTTTTCAAGTAATACTACAAACTAACCTGTGATTGTGATTTTTGGAAGTCCTTTTTGTTCTAGGTGACATATCTCTCACATACATTTTGACCTTGCAGATCCACAATGCATCGTGTTCTTGGGAACGGTCAGGAACGATATTCGGTACGGCTATTAATCCTACTGTATATGTTTGATGTTGCATCTAATGTTTTTCTCCATGTAGATTCCATTCTTCGTGGAACCAAATCATGACTGTCTAGTGGAGTGTCTCCCAACCTGCAAGTCCGAAAGCAACCTTCCCAAGTAAGACTTTGGCTTGTGTTTGTAAGACCTTTGAGTGGTGAATAATGATCTTAAAAGTAATTGTTATTCTCTTGCTGCATATATAGATATCCAGTGATCAAATGTTCCACATATCTCTCCCAACGTTATGAGGAAACACATGCGAAGTTAAGCATCTATCAGCAACAAGCATAAATGCTCTTTTCGATCATTGTTGTTACTGTTGGATGTAAGCAAAGCAAAGTCGTAAAAGATATTGTAAGTGAAAGTTACGGCCGACCCTCCCATGCTTATTTGCAGGGCCACACATGCTTTAAGGTCTTGTAAAGGTGGAGATGATAAACACAACGTTATGGTTAGCTTCCACATATGGAAAGATGTTTTATGTATATTGATAACTACTAGAAATTGCAACTCACCAAAGACCCTTCTCTTCCTCAACGTTCCTCCAAATGCCAAATCTATGTCTTGTAATCAATAAATTTAACTATAGTGTTCGTTTCGTTTTTGTTTTCTCAGGTTTGTGTGAGACAGTGAGTTATCACTTTTTGTTTCTAAGCACTTGTTGTTTTAAAATAAATTTGCATATGCTCTCTTTGCTCTGGAGATCATCTAAGATACTCCAATCTTATACCACTCTTCTCTGTCATATTTCTTTGTACTCTCTTTTTAATATATACAAGACCTATTTTGCCCCTAATGAAACAATTTACATTGAATAATTAAAGAAATATGCCAAATTAAAAGAATACGCCACATCATTTTTCACATACCACATCCATATAACAAAGGCAGCTCATTGATATAGTAATGACTTAGTCGCAATACAAGTACAATTTGGCATAAGAGCCATAACTTAAAAGTCTAAATAGATAGATAGATAAATAAATAGTGTTAGCACTGAGCATTTGGGTATTCGGGTTGGATACAGGTTCGGATCCATTCGGGTACAAGTTCTATCGGGTCTACTAATTTTGTACTCATACATGTACTTGTAAAGTTTCGGTTCGGTTCAGGTTCAAGTCTTAGCAAGTACAGGTTCGGGCCCATGTTCATAATTACTGAACTGTACAAATCCAAAACACGTATTTGTATGGCATGTTTAGTTAAGACTCATTGTTTATTTGTGTGGTTTCCTTAATATTGTCTATAAATTACAAATTATGTTCATTTTGTTACGGTAGATCAAGCAACGAGTCGTGAATTTGACGATTAGCTTAAACCTATATGTTTTCTACCTATTTCAATTTCACATCGGCAATTGAAACTAATGTTCTAATCATTTTTCTTTTTATCCTCAAAATTTTTTTTGTTACATGTAGCAAAATGACTATTGAACATGTAAAATAATTATATGAACTATTTTAAGATATATATTATTGAAGTTGTTTGACTATCAACATTAATGATGCAAGTACAAATGAATGATTTTTTAATTAGATTATCCATATATAATGTAGTACTAATATTTAAATGAACAATTATATTGGACAAAATGAAAAGAATATGAAACAAAAAACATAAAACATTTGAAATACCAAATCTAAAATTCAAACGAATTGAAAATGTGACAAAAAAATAATATTTAAAATTTAAACTACTTAAAAATGTGACAAAATATATCTAGGCCTCGGCATATGGGTATTCCGGTCGGGTACAAGTTCGGGTCTAATCGTGTACAAGTTCTATCGGGTCTAGAAATTTTATACCCATACAGATACCTATAAAATTCCGAGGGGAAAAATGTCAAAAAAGCGAAACTTTCAAAATGTGGACAAAAAAAGCCTCAACTTTCAAAATTTCAATTAAATCCTAAAGTTTTGGTGGACTTTTAAAAAAATAGTTAACTTTTGTTGACTTGACTATTTCGAGTATGACGTTAAGTTTCCGTCAAAAATACGATCACGGGGTTAATTTCTGTTAAACTCTCGGCCGAGGCAAAACGACGTCGTGTTGAAAATAAGGAGTGTCGAATAAAGCATAAAGTTTCAAAATTGTGGCCGAAAAAAGGCCCAACTTTCAAAATGTCATTTAAATCCTAAAGTTTTCTGATTCGGTAATAACATTGATTTTGTCATAATTTGTAACATCCTGAAACCAAATTCTAGTAATTTGGAAAGAGTGTCGATCGACACCAGTGGTGGGTGTCGATCTACACCATTGTTTCGGAGCAATTTCGGATTAAAGTAAATTGCTCAGTTTGGCTCGGTTTTGGGTGCGCAGCCCTAGGTAGTTTTATATATAGACCAGCCGCAAATGAGGAGCGTTTTTCAGAAGAAAAAACACGTGAAAGAGATTCGAGAAGAGAGATTCCTAAGTGGTTGAGTGTTTCGAGGAGTTTTTGTGAGTCGTTCATCGTCGTTCTACGTTTGAAGAGTTCGTGTGAACATTTGGGCTCGATTGCATTGAGTTTCTCGGTGATTCTCGGTGATTTCATCGCAGTCTCGATTCATTCCCAACCTGTTTTATTCGTTAATTCGTATAATCGAGGTGAGTGCGTGACCGTAGGCTCGTATATGCTAGATATCGTTAGCAATTGATTTAAGGGTTTACGTTAGGGAATCGTGGTTGTTTGTGTTGATTCCTTGTGTTGAATCGGGGTTAATTGTGTGTTATTCGTGGTAAAAATTGTTATCAAATCGTTTGTTTCGTGATTACAATATGTGAACGTTCATGTGTGTTGTTCTGCGTACAGAGTGTCGATCGACACCTTATGGTGTATCGATCGACACCCTGCTATTTTTCTGAGTTAAACATTTTAAATTGATTGTTGTTGATTTTTGGAATATGCGTACTTAGTCTGTTGACGGGAGGACCGTCTCACTAAGTATTTATCAAATACTTACGCAACACTTATTCCTATGTGTTGCAGGTAAAAGAAATGTGTGATCGCGGAATCAAGGCCGGTGAAGAGGATGATAGGGTTGTTGTTTTAATTGTTTAGTTTCTAGTGAACCTGGATGTTTAGGTTGCTACTTTGCATTGTTGGATTATGGTTTTTGCTGGAATTGAATGGTTAGAATTGATATTTGGTTTATTGGTTTATTGAATTATTGTTTGAGATTTTTCCGCATTGTTAGTATTAGACTAGCCATTGAGAGTTAGCATTTATGGGAATGTTAGCTCGGGCTAATATAAAAAAAAAGGTGTTGGTTGTTTCATTTTGGTATCAGAGCCTAGACGGTTTTAGGACAGTGTAATTGGATGTCTGAGACTATGTGTTTTAATTGATTATGTGTTGTTAATCAGTTAGTAGTCTTTGAATCATCCTCTTCGGCCTTTAATGAGATTATGCAGTAAATTTATCTGTTGTTTGTGTAACATCCCGAAACCAAAATAAGGATTTTGGAAAGGGGTGTCGATCGACACCATGTTCTGCGGGTTGTTCTGGTTAAAATTAAATCGCTCGGTTTGCAGAGGCGGTTTAGGGAGAGCCCTAGGACTTGCGTATATAAGTCCTTTGGGATTTCTGGCCGCGTGAGACAAAAAGAAAGAGGATTTTTTTGTGGCTTTGTGAGAGGGAGAAAGAGTTTTAAGAGAGGAGTTTGAGAGGAAGAAGAGGACAGGTTCGTCTGTCTTGGTAGAAACAAGGAACGGTAAATCGAATCGAGTCTGATCGATGTGATTTTTCGTAGCTATGTTCTTCTTCCTCTTAGCTAGCTATAGAAGAAATCCGATTGTCTTTTGGATTGGTAGTTTGTGAGTTATGATTGGTTTCCCGTGAGTGGTCTGCGCAGTTTTGGGATTCAATCAATCTTCTTGGGAATTGTTTTCCCAGCGTTTCATAGGGAATCAGAAGACGATCTGGGTACCTTTAGAAAGCCCTGTTGGTCTAGTTTTCATATTGCGTTTCCAATCTAAATTCTGAGGTAAACTCCGATTCCTATGATTGTTTTAATCTAGTGCATCATTCTGTTTTCTAGAAATCTTAATTAGGGTTTTGGGAAAATCCAAGATTTGTGTTCTATGTTTTGAGGAAGTGTTCCTCGGTGGTTTCGGGCGAGATTAGAGGCTGCGAAGTCGCTGTTTTCGTGTCCATATCCTTGTCACTGGTTTTGTCGAGGTGAGTGCGTGATTGTGGATATGGGATTAGGTTATTAGGAACTTTGAATGAATGGTTGTGAATTTGATTGTTTGATCTTAATGATTTGAATGTTTACTGTGGTGATTCTGTGTGATTACATGTGTTTGGAATCGTGGTGATCTCGTACGATGAAACAGAATTCGAGTCGTGTGAGGATTTGACTCAGTTCAGGTTGCTGCGAGAGGTGTCGATCGACGCCTAGTTGTAGTGTCGATCGACACCACTGTTTTATGATCGCGAGGATCGGTTGCTTGAATACAGTGTTGATCGACACCAAGTGGGTGTGTCAATCGACACCCCCTGTTTTTAAATGTTGATTTTTGTTAATTGATGTGGAATGATGGTTGCTCGCGTAGAATTGATAATCTATTTCCCTTACTATGTATCTGGTAGACGGGATGACCGCTCCACTAAGTATTTATTAAATACTTACGCAACTTTGTTTTTCCCTTTGAATTGCAGGTAACAGAAATGCGTGATCGCGGAATCAAGGCTTTAGGAAAAGGATGATTAGAGTTTTGTATTATTATTGTTGTTCTAGTAGAACCTGGTTTAGGTTACTAGATTACATTGCTTGTATTGGTTTGTGGAATTGATTTGTTTGATAATTGATTAATTATTTTATTGGATTATTTTTATGAGAACTTCCGCAACTGTTAGAAATAGCCGTAGAGAATTAGCATTTATGGGAACGTGTAATTCGGGTTTAATAATTTTTTTAAAAAAATGTATTCGTTGTTTCAATTTGGTATCAGAGCGTAGACGTTTTTAGGACTTGGTAATTGGATGAATTGAGACTATGTGGTTTAATTTTTTATTGGTGGTTGGAGAATTAGTAGTCTTAGATCATCCTCTTCGGTCTTTAAAGAGATTCCGCGGTAAGTTGTGTTTTGACTGTTTGCTTGACCTCTGTTTGGTGGAAACTAGTATCTTAGATATGCTTCCGGTAAGTGCAGTGTGCGATGGCTTGAGTTCCGAGAGGTCGTGGTGGCAGAGCTGCTGGCCGTGGAGGTCGAGGTCGTGGTCGGGGTCGTGTAACTACGTTGTTTGAGTGGGTGGCTCAGAGTGAGTCATCAGAGCTGGAGGCTGTTTCGCCGACGTATCAGGAGGATTCAGTGGGCAGTGTCCGTGTGACGATTAGGACTTCCGGTGCCAGAGGTAGTACCGGAGTTGCTGGTGTGGTCAGAGGCCCATGTGCGGGTTATGCTATGGGCGGAGCTCAGGATCCGGAGGATCATTTGGCAAAGACGCTAGCTTTGATTTTGGAGCGGTTACCGGTTGCGGTACCTGCGCAGGCTCCAGTAATGAACCCAAGAGAGCAGTATCTAGTGATGTTTAATGAAATACGGGGCATGGGCCCTTTGTCCTTCTCAGGTGAAGGGGGCCCCGAGGCAGCCAATGAGTAGAGGTTAAAAGTGGAGCGTAGGCTTCGTTCTATCAGATGTCCTGAGGAGTACCGCATGGATCTAGCAGTAGGGTTCTTGGATGATGATGCCTATCTCTGGTGGACAGGAGTCCAAGCCAGGAAGAGGCGGACAATGTGGACATGGGGTGAATTCTTGGGCGAGTTTAATGCTTGGTTTTTCCCTCAAGAGGTGGTGGAGCAGTTAGAGTTGCAGTTCAGGAGTCTGGTTCAGGGTAATCGGCCCGTTCGTGAGTATGATGCTGAGTTTAGCAGGTTAGTGGTCTATGCGAGTAGTGGCATGAATGAGGAGCGGGCCCAGATGGGCAAGTTCGTGGCAAGACTTTGGATGGGGCTGAAGAAGCCCGGCAGAGCTTCCAAGTGCGCTTCGAGGGCGGAGTTAGTGGAGGTGCTTGCAGCAATCGAGGATCTGGGAGAGCAGGCCTAGGATTGAGCTTTTGTTCTTTCTTTTTGGTTTTGTTTCCAGTATCAGATTTTTTTTTGCTTTGGCTTTGGTGTTTTGGATTTTATAGTTTCGTTTGGTGTTGTAACAACTCTGCGTTTTGGAAATTTATAGATTGGAGTTTCCCTTATTTATTTCTTGTGTTTAATAAGATATGCAGTTCTTATTGTTAATGTCGATTTTTGGAGTAGGAAATATCATGCCTTAGACCATAGGATGTAGATCTGGTCAATAAGTGCTTAGAGGTGTTTAAGAATTGATTACTCTAGGGGCGACAGTCCGAATAACACATTCATTATCGGAGATGTGAGTTCTCCGGAGGAGATTTGAGTTCTCTTTTATACTTATTTTGGATGTGAGTTCCCAAAATAAGTAGCAAGGGTTGTGAGTTCTCTCGCGGGGATGTGAGTTCCCCAGATACCGTTGGCTCAAAGGATGCGTCATGAGAGTGCGAGCGGTATGTTTGCCTTATAAGTCATAGGATGCATCCTGTGCGGGTCAGTGTATGAATGAGTAAGAGTAATTAATGTTTGAAAACATAAGTAAGCTTAAGACTGGGTGGGGGCCTCGGAGATTGGGAGTTGATCTCGGATTGGGTCAGTATGATGGTCTTAGTGGTCAGTTGCATTGGTGTATTGAGTTTAGCCAGGTGGGGCAGATCTAGTCATAGATGTTTATAGACATTTTTGAATTTATTACTCTAGGGACAGTGGTGTTCTCGAACAACTCATTACATTTTGAGAAGATGGGTGGGTCTTTGGCGGTCTACATACGACATGTGGATCACAATGTAGTACAGAGTGTTACTTGCTGATGACGGGTGGATCTCAGTGTAGTATCGTGGGATGCTTACTTATCTGTGACAGGTGGGTCTCAGGATAAGTATCAGGAGATGGGTAGGTCTCTTGAAGGGAGTGAGTTTTCCCTGTATTCTTTTGGGAGTTGGTGGTCTCCAGAGATTTATTTGAGACGGGTGAATCTTAGTATAAGTCTAGAGGAAAAGGTGTTTCCCAGTATACTATGGGTGGTTGGTATATTCGTGCTAAGGATGCATCCTAAGAGCAAGGTAATGAGTTAAGAGTAGTAAATGTCTGGAAGCGTGTGTATAAACATAGGATTAGATGCGAGTTTATGAGATCAGGCGAGGATCTCTTGTGGTACTGGCCAGGTATGGTCAGGATGTTGGCTTATGTTGGGCGGATTATGAGAGTCGAGTGGAGATCTCGAGTGTTGTGGGTCAGGTTGTGGGTAGGTATTGGTCTTCGATAGACAATGTGGTAGGCGTCAAGCCTAGAGTTGATCCTGCATTGAAAACCCAGTTCAGATGACCCTGGTAGCAGATGTCATGTTTTATGGTCGTGCATATCCTGGTTTGGTTATTGCATTATCGATTGATCATATTCTGGGTCTACGAATGTTTGAGCATGTTCTTATTTGATTATTGCGCGACCAATCTGGCAGACCTAGTTCGGATTAAGAAACGTTGCATTAGGGTTGTTCCAGGCGAGTCTGGGTGGAGTGATCTTTATGAGGTGTATATGTTGGTTCCAAGAATTGGTTCGGACTACTTGAGGCAGTTTTAATCTTGAGGTTTGTAGGCGTGTAGAATTTATTGCTCTAAGGAGAGATGTATTCTCTCATGTAGGGGCAGTGGTACCAGATTTACTTATTTGGGAATTGCGTTTCCTAGTATAAGTAGGGGGAGATGTGTTCTCTTGTGTGGGGATGTGTTCCCCAAATATTGTTGGCTCGAGGGATGCGTCCCGAGAGTGCGAGCGATATGTTCTGAGAGATAGTATTCTCTCGCGGGGACGCGTTCCCCAGATATCGTTGGCTCAAGAGATGTGTCCCAAGAGTGCGAACGGTATGTTACCTGACAGCTTCAGGATGCGTCCTACGAGTGTCAGGGTGTTGTTTGCTCAAGGGATGCGTCCCGAGAGTGCGAGCGGTTTGTTACCTGACAGCTCCTGGATGCGTCTTGTGAGTGTCAGGGTGACGACCTTATAGCTCTGGGATGCTTCCTGCGAGTATCAGGGTGTGGATATGACAGCTCCAGGATGCGTCCTGCGAGTGTCATGGTCTAGATCTGACAGTTCCAGGATGCGTCCTGCGAGTGTCAGAGTATTGATTGAGTTAAGAGTAATAGATGTTTGCTACGACCGAATAAACCTAGGATTAATAATATGCTTGAAGGTCATAAATGGATCTTGAGGAAGATCGTCTTATTGCCAAGTGCTCAGTTGGAGCAGCGTTGTTATGCTGGAGTTGGATTAACGGGTTATTACCAGTAGGTTGGTCTAGTCTTCAGATGCTTGTGCACGGGAAAGTTGATTACTCTATAGGAAGTGTTTTTCCTATATATAACCAGAGCTTGAGGGAGACGTCCTGAGAGTGGAGTGGCATCGGTATCGTTACCTCGAAGGAGACGTCCTGAGAGTGTGATGATGTCGGTAAAAGTATGAGTAATCAAAGTCTGAGCGTGTCATAAGTATGAGGCGGAACATGGATCTCCGGGTTCGTGTGTGTAAACCTGGTAATATCAGCTAGTAGAAGCGGATTATGGTTTTGATGAATTCTGATCAATACCGAGATGGGTCTATACAAGGCTTTGTATGGAAGGCAGTATGAGTCACCTATATGTTGAACCTAAGTGGGGGAGAGGAACATGGTGGGTGCACGGTAGTGCAAGAAACGACAGGAGGCACCCGTGCTCTTAAGTTGAGCAAAAGGGAGGCTCAAGATTGGCAGTGGAGTTATGCTTATAAGATGAATTCAGAATGGGAGTTTAAGTAGGAGATCGTGTGTATCTCTAGGTGTCGATCTTGAGGAAGTGCATGCGTTCTTTGGTGAAGTTGTCGGCGTACTTCAGTGAAGTTAGTGGCCAAGTTTCCAGTGGAACTTCAGCCAAATGTGTCGGTGGCGATGAGGCCTTTAGGGATTCTCGAGAGGAGAATAAAGGTGTTGCATCGGGAGAAGTTGCTTTGTTAAAAGCTTTGCTTGTTTTTGTTGTGTAGAGGGGAGATTTGGGAACCTGAGGCAAGGATGGAGTTAAGGTTCAGGTGGTATTTCGACAAGCGGGTCGCAATTTGAACTTTACTTTCCTTGTAGTTCTAGTTCGGTTGTGTGAGCGTGGTGCTATGTTGTTTTGTCGATTGGTGTATTCTCGTTCTATGGTAACGACTATACGTTTTTGAGATTTATAGGATGAGGTTCCTTATATGTATGTGAGATGAGATGTGTGTTCTCATTATTGGTTGGTGCAGACCAGTGGTTGGCCTTTGTGATGATATTCTGGGTGGGGAATATCGTGTTTAAGCCACAAGAGGTAATCTTAGTCGGGAGATATTTATGAGCGGGTCAGAATTTATTACTCTAGGGGTGTTATCCCCGAATAACTCATTTGTGGAGATTGTGTTCTCTTGTATACTTTTGGAGATTGTGTTCTTTAGTATACTGTTTGGGATGGTTTTTCCCCATGTGTGTGTGTTGGGTCAGTGGTCCATGTGTGATTGATTTCTTAAAGGATTGTGTTCCTACGAGTGAGAAGGGTGTAAAATGAGGCAAGAGTAATAAATGTCTGGAGACGTGGTCATATGCATGAGACTGGATTTGAGCCTCTGGGATCACTTGTTGGTCTACAGTGGTGTTGGCCAGTGGGCCAAGAGGTTATGGACTGTGATAGACGGTTTTGCGGGTTTCAGAGTTCGAGTATGGGGATCTCGAGGGGTTCTAGCCGGGTTGGGTCAGGGTTGTCGGTCCATGGTATGAGTTTTGTGTGGGATTCGAGGTCGAATCCAGAGTAGTGGGGGAGAATTGTAACATCCCGAAACCAAAATAAGGATTTTGGAAAGGGGTCCGATCGACACCAGGTGTGGGTGTCTATCGACACCATGTTCTGCGGGTTGTTTTGGTTAAAATTAAATCGCTCGATTTGCAGAAGCGGTTTAGGGAGAGCCCTAGGGCTTGCGTATATAAGTCCTTTGGGATTTCTGGCCGCGTGAGACAAAAAGAAAGAGGATTTTTCATGGCTTTGTGAGAGGGAGAAAGAGTTTTGAGAGAGGAGTTTGAGAGGAAGAAGAGGACAGGTTCGTCTGTCTTGGTAGAAACGAGGAACGGTCAATCGAATCGAGTCTGATCAACGTGATGTTTCGTAGGTATGTTCTTCTTCCTCTTATCTAGCTATAGAAGAAATCCAATTGCCTTTTGATTCGGTAGTTTTTTGAGTTATGATTGTTTTCCCGTGAGTGGTCTGTGCAGTTTTGGGATTCAACCAGTCTTCTTGGGAAGTGTTTTCCCGGCGTTTCATAGGGAATCAGAGGACAAGCTAGGTACCGTTGGAAAGCCCTGTCGGTCTAGTTTTCAGATTGAGTTTCCGACCTGAATTCTAAGGTAAGCTTCGATTGCTATGATCGTTTTAATCTAGTGCGTCATTCTGTTTTCTAGAAATCTTAATTAGGGTTTTGGGAAAATCCAAGATTTGTGTTCTAGGTTTTGAGGAAGTGTTCCTCGGTGTTTTCGGGCGAGATTAGAGGCTGCGAGGTCGTTGTTTTTGTGTCCATATCCTTTTCACTGGTTTTGTTGAGGTGAGTGCGTGATCGTGGATATGGGATTAGGTTATTAGGAACTTTGAATGAATGGTTGTGAATTTGATTGTTTGATTGTAATGATTTGGACGTTTAATGTGGTGATTCTGTGTGATTACATGTGTGTGGAATCGTGGTGATCTCGTATGATGAAACAGAATTTGAGTCGTGTGAGGATTTGACTCGGTTCAGGTTTCTGCGAGAGGTGTCGATCGATACCTAGTAGTAGTGTCAATCGACACCACTGTTTTATGATCGCGAGGATCGGTTGCTTGAATGCAGTGTCGATCGACACCAAGTGGGTGTGTCGATCAACACCCCCTGTTTTTAAATGTTGATTTTTGTTAATTGATGTTGAATGATGTTTGCTCGCATAGAATTGATAATCTATTTCCCTTACTATGTATCCGGTAGACGGGATGACCGCTCCACTAAGTATTTATTAAAAACTTACGCAACTCTGTTTTTTCCTTTGAGTTGCACGTAACAGAAATGCGTGATTGCGGAATCAAGGCTTTATGAAGAGGATAATTAGGGTTTTGTATTGTTATTGTTGTTCTAGTATAACCTGGTTTAGGTTGCTAGATTACATTGCTTGTATTGGTTTGTGGAATTGATTTGTTGGATGATTGATTAATAATTTTATTGGATTATTTTTATGAGAACTTCTGCAACTGTTAGAAATAGCCGTAGAGAATTAGCATTTATGGGAATGTGTAATTCGGGTTTAATAATTAAAAAAAAAAATGTTTTGGTTGTTTCAGTTTGTGACTTCTTCTGGCTCATGTTTCCCTTTCTGTATAAGTGCAGAGAGATGGATACCGGAGCCAGAGGTTGTGGTAGACAAGGTAGATGCCGTGGTAGAGGACCAATGCCAGAGTCTTTGAGAAGCATGGAAGCGACTGCTACACAGGTGTCAGAGGCACATACGCACCATTCAAGATCTGTGAACGAGACTAGTGTGAGTGTCAGTGTGGGTGCTATTGGTGCCGGGAGGGGTGCCGAGTTGGCTGGTGGTGGAGTGGGCCTCCTCCAGCTTAGGATCATTTGTATCGTCTAGAGGGCTTGATGACTCTGCTGTTGGGGCGGTTTCCGGCGGTGGTTCCGGGGGAGGCTCCACCAGTGCCTCTAGTGGTCGAGACGCAGCCGAGGGCTACAGTGGTTGAGCACCCGAGGGCTGTAATTGCGGAGCATCCTTCCTATCTGGAGATGACTGGACTGCTGCAGAAGATTGGTACGCCTACCTTCACAGGCGGGGTTGGTCCCGAGGAGGCGGATGAGTGGCGCTTGAGGCTAGAGCACAATTTTTGGTCGATCCGATGTCCTGCTGAGTTTCAGGTGGAGCTGCCTATTTACTATCTCAGTGGGGATGCTCAATTTAAAAGTTGAGGTTTTTTCGTGAACAATTTAAAAGTTGAGGCTTTTTACGGCCACAATTGGAAAGTTCTGGGTTTTTTGACATATTTTTCTATTTTCAGCACGTCGTATTTTTGACAAAAACTTAACGACATGCCTGAAATGGCCAAGATAATGTGAGTTCATGGACGCTTTTCATTGTCTCCCATCATGAATGGATCTGTTGAAGTCCACAATTTCCCAACCACTTTCTTGACACCTTTCTCCCCCAGACTTAGACTTTTCTCCGGGAATCACTTGTAAAACTCTCGAACTCATCTCTCCTTTGTATCATGGCATTCCTTGGGTATTCTTTTGCCTTTGACTCTTTGAAAACCATTTTCCTTTCCCTTATGATTTTTGTTTTGTTTTTTTGTAAAGGGGGAAAATGGTCTCATAAAGATATGAGTCAAATAAGGCACAAAATTGTTACCATGATTTAATCATCCAAGGAACAACCAGATTCTTCTGAAATTTGTTGTTGTACTCCTCCTTCTAATTATGATCGTTGCATCTTCTAGTGATTGGAAAATTGCGTCGACCCTTTTCTCTCCGACGTTCTTACACATATTTGCATAGGGGACATTGCAAAATAAGTGGATGAGGTCTGAAAGAAAGGTTAAAGGGTTTAGGTAGGGTACCAACTAAAAGTGAGTGGTAAAAAGAGGATAAGATGTCATGAATGTGATTTGTTCCTTGATCTAATATCCTTAACAAGATATAGTCAAAAACCGTGTTAGTAATTCAATTGAGAGTCAAAACCATATTCATCAAAATAGTGCAAGTAGCAATCTCCTTGGAGAAATTCGGTCACTAGGTGTCTGAATCAATTGTCCGGAACAAACCCTGCAATAATGGTCACTTGGTTTTTGAAATCAAAACGTTATTGTTCCTAGAGAAGTGTCATCATTCCCAACTTATTTTGACACAATAAAACGGTTTTTGAAAACAAATTTTGAAAAATCTTTTTGGAAACATAAATATCCAACACGAACAAACGTGTTAGTAGCAACAATCCCCCCAGACTTAACTTACACCGTCCCGGTATAAATAAAATCAAATTAAGGGTGAAGTGTTGGAAAATAAAAAGATAAGATAAAAAGATGGAGAATAGAACGAAGTTACCGGAAAAAGAAGCTCAATGTCTCCCAAAATTGGATCGGTGTGGATGGTGTTTAAACAAGGGTGGTGAAACTCCCCAAATATTTCTCTAGGCATAGAAATAGTGCTTCTCAATTTTCCTCACCAATGCATTCCGCCATAAACGAGTAGGACATAACAACAATGATCATAATAGATCACCACAAACTGTAGTTTGCATGATGGAACTCTTCCCCGTATCACTTGGAAATTTTTGAATATTGGTAGTTGAACAGCTGCAGGCGATGTCACAAAACTCTTACGTTAAACGGTGAAGTAGAGGATCCATAGGTTAGTTGAAAGGGCTTCCATATTTTTCTTTTTCTTTTTGCACACCTTCTATGGATAAGGTGGATCATTCTTTAAGAAATTAGAATTTCTAAAATCAAACCTGTGTAAGTACCAAATATTCTTGCAAAAACACTTGAAATTACTTGCTAGATGGAACTTGAAACTAGGTTCACAATACCGAAGTAACAAACAAAATTATCCAAACTCAAATTAAAGTAAAAGATAAGTAATGAAAAGATAAGTGTAATATGTGAAAATAATAAAAAAATTCAAACTAGTCAGACCAAATTTTAAAGGTGCAATGTGAAAGGTCAAAAATAAAATAAATTTTATTTAAGAAAATCAAAATTTTAAAATATTTTTGGCTTAAAAAATTAATTTAAATTGAAAAACCATTTTTAAATAAATTTAAAAAGAAAAAGAAAAATAATTTACCTCGTCGGTTCGAACCGGTGTGAACCGCGGCTTGATCCGTGGTCTGGGCAGGTCCAAACCAGATGGTGGTGGAAGGTGGTACGCGGGGCTGGTGGTGGGGACGTGAGATGGTGGAGGCGCGGGTCGGATGGTGGTGAAGGACGCGGGACTGGGGATGCGTGGCACCGGACCGGAAGGAGTGGTCGGTGCTCATGTCCGGTGTGGACAGGACGGGTCGTGTCCTAGCACCGGTCACGTACGTGACCCGGTGTGGTGGATCGGTGCGGGACGATGCTGGACGCTGGGGACGCGGGCTACAAGATTATCAAGGCACGGGATGAGGGTGCTCCGGGGCGAGTGGATCCGCAGGACGGGGAGCTGGGATGGGGACGCAGGACTGCAGGTCGGATGGTCTTGGCACCGGACAGATTCCAGTGTTCAGGGTCTCTGTCCAGGGTCTGGGACCTAGGACACTCTCGATCCGCGAGTCAAGGCTTCCTCGGACACCGTACGGATCTGCGTGTCCGGTACGACCGTTCGGTGTCTGGCACGTCCGGGACATTTTATTGTTTTAGAACTTATGTACTCTATTCATGTTCTAAAAAGTTAAAAAAATGTAATATACTGATTGTATATGTTCTAAAAATTTTACAATTTTTTTTTTAACTTTGCTCTTTTTCTAAAAATTTAAAGCACACGGACATTCCAAACGATTTAGAAAAAAATATCAGAATACGACATCTGCATATTGGTCCAGGGGCGGATCCATACAATTTTTGAAACTGGTGCACCAAATATAAAAATAATTAATAAACAAAATTAAATATTTAAAAAAAGATTATATTAAAATTAAAATAATATTTTACAACACCACTCTACGTTTTTTCATCGCTTGAAATCAGTTCATCACTATTTCATTCGTAACATCTTCAAACAACTCATTTTCAATAAAACAAGTCACATAATCATTTAGAAGCTTTCTCCCATTTGGTTGCGTAAGATATTTCTTGGCTTATTGTATACTCAATTAGTAATATATTGATGTTTACAACTTGTCCTAGTAACTAATACGATCAATGAGTTATAAAGAGTAACCCTAAATGTTCATAGTTAAATCAAATGAATAAAGAATTATCATAACTTAATTAGATGATCATTAATTCTAATTATATTGAAACCAATCAAAATATGTAGAATCGGAAAAAAAAAATTATCCTTTCGTAATGATTTGGGATGATTAATAGGAAAAAATTAAGAAATCATTTAATATAAATTAAGAAGTAAACTTTATTTTTTCTTGATCGGAAAATTTGTGTGGCAAGATTAGATCAAATTAATTAGGGATTTTTAAAACAAAATGCTAGTTTTGCATGAATAAGCTTCAAGACTTAAAGTTATTTTGGTTTTGTTAATTAAATGGGTTTAAACAAAATGTTAGATTGTGCACCAACTACATTAATTTTCAAAAAAAAAGTTGGTGCAAGGGCACCCCCTTAATGCATACTACGTCCGCCCTTAGATTGGTCTATGTTCTAAGAAATTTAGGGAAACATTAATATTCTAAAAGGTTTAGAAATCAATTTCAGAATACGTAATTTTTACTTCGCTCTTCGTTCTACAAAAAAAAAATACTTCACTCTTCGTTCTACAATATCTAGAATATGTATTTTTCATTTTTTTTTATGTTCTAGAAAATTGAGAATATAAATTCTCAAATTAATGTTCAAATTCCGAAAAATTAGGTCAAATCTTTGAAATATTTAAAACGAATTTTCGGTTAAAGATTTCAAATATTCAGTTAGATTTTATTCTACATAATAAATTATTAAAATGATTTTTCGAAAATTATGGAAATAAAATATATAACAATCGGTGTGTTTGCATATATTTATTGTTTTTCTTTTCATATAAATCTCAAAAAGTTTCAATTAATGTTATTAACAAATAAATGAATTTCCAAAATAAAATTAAAATAATTCCGAAATTTAATCATAAAATAAAATGAGTACAAAATTTGAAAATCAATTTTCAAATCCTACAATTAAGGAAAAAAACTTATATTTTCGAAACAAATCATGCAATTAGTGAATTTAAGGGTATTATAAGATTCTAATTCCAACTAAAGTATATTTCACCAATCTAAAAAAATAAAAGTGTATATCACCATATCCAAAAAATTTGGCCTAAAAATCCAATTTTCCCAAAAAATAAAAATCATTATCTATATTTGTTTAGTCAACATTCTTTTTTTTACTGTTAACTATTTCGATTTGCTACCATATAAAATCATTGATTTTCCTCTCTTTTTTTGGGCCAAGATTCATAGATTTTTCTTTATTATTAAGAATATGTACTATTTTTAGATTTCCATATGAATATATAATACATTGTTTAACGTACAAACATAAAACGATACACTTTTCCGATATATTTTGCTAAGATACTTTTTCGATATGGCCACAATGCAAATTAAACGCATGAGTTTTCTTACGTTATTGTTATTAGAGCTCTTTACATTTCAATTGGCAAACGCGATTCAAAATGGAGCCGCACGCGACCTCATTGGCGTGCTTTTAATTGTGGTAACATTGTTATATATATACTTTTTTTTTAAAACCATTGTTATATATGCATGGGGTAGAGTGTATATAATATACTAGGTGACTTGCCTACGCTGTGTGCGGGTGTAAATATTATATCGTAATGTGTGATTAATTTTATTATTGAAGGTATAATGTATTATGAAAAGTTATCATAGCGTATATGGCTCTCATCGATCAAACAACACCAAACATGAGGACCAAAGATGAGGGTTAGGGCCGTACAGTTTCCTGTAGTACACTTTAATTTAATACAAAACAAAGTTCGAAATAACCATCACTTGTAGAATAAAACACTATTAATTATCAATATCCAATTAAAAGGCAGAGCAAATCGCATGTAAATATGAATATTTGAAAATAATATAGCTTTATACTTCAGATCTATGTGTACATGTTCAAAAGTGAAATTAAGAAGCAATATCTAAAAAGTGATTTTAATTATATGAGTATCTCGATATATTTTATTAAATGTTTACTTTTCTCATAGTTGTTTGTTTTAAAAATTTATTAAAAATTTGAATCGGATATTTGGTTCAATATCCATATTTAACGTTTGACAGGCTCCAAAGCATATCATAAATTGCGTAAGAGAGTTTGGTACGGTTATCCAACGAATATAGAAAAATGTTAAGAAATTGTAGCTTGCTCTCAAACTAGAGAATGTATCACTTTTATTTGTTTCTGATTTGGAAAATTTATCAGTTATCACTGGCAATAATGCAAGTGGACGACGCGACAATGCATTTGGATCAAGTTAGCGGACAGTTCAGTAGTGCGATTGGGAAGAGTCGGATCGGAGTTTGCAGGAGGGATTACGGAATCGCTTCGGCTAGGTTCCGCAATGGTTGGGAAAATTGTGCGCAAAAAGCATTTCGGGATGTGAATGAAATGGTAAATACTGGTACGAACGCTGTGATGAACTGCGAACATGTATGGACAAAGGATACACTACAAGAAAACATCTCGGTTTCTGACGGACTAATCCGTCAGAAATCCGTCGGAATCAGGGGTTTTCCGGCGGATTTCTGACGGATTTGTTCCGTCGGTTCTATCTCGTCAGAATTCCAAATCTCTCAGAATTCCGTCAGGCCACCCTGACGGAATTCTGACGGCCAACGGATCACCAGAATCCGTCAGGAAACCGTCGGAATGTCGTCGGAGCCCAGCATTCCGACGGTTTTTCTGACGGCTGAATTAACTGACGGAATTCCGACGGCCGTCAAAGCTGACGGCTTGTAGGACCGTCGGAATTCCGTCAGTTACCTGAACCGTCAGGAAACCGTCTGAACTCTGGGCTCCGACGAAATTCCGACGGTTTCCTGACGGATTCCGGAGATCCTGACGGAATTCTGACGGATTTGGAATTATTTTAAAAAAATATATTTTTAATAAAAAATATGAAAAAAAATAAATTAGTAAGAAAAAATTAAAATTAAAAAAAATTAAATTATAATTAAATAGAAATTGTTTTCAAAACAAATTAAAAATTTTACATTTAAATTTAAATTACAAAAAAGAATTTAAAGTCGTTGACGACGCAAGAACTCGTTCATCTTCTCCTCCATTTGGTGGTATCGGTCATCCGCCTCCGCCTTCTCTCTCAGGCGCCGTTCCTCCACCTCCGCCATCTCCTTCTTGCGCCGCTCCTCCGCCTCCTCGTTGCACCGAGGTTGTGGGTCGCCTCTCCCTTCCCATTCCGCTGGCTCTTCCGGTTACTCGAGTTTTGGACGGATGTCGCTTTAGTGGCCTCCTGTTCCCAATGAGCAACAAGTCCAGTCCATAAAGTGTCGTTGTCTTTAATTACCTTAGGCACCTTCCCCTTATGGATCCACCCGTCCTTCCACTCGCTCATCTTCGACGAGTACTTTCTCCTCGTCTTTTTGTCGAATTCACGTCGGACCATAGCTGTCAGCTGTGGGTCCCACGTAAATTCTTGCTGGAAAAAAAAACAATACTCGAATTATTGACAATTGGAATGTAATCTACAAATTGAAATTAAAATTAAAAATCTAAACACATACCGCAAATTGCCAAAACCATGTGTCCTGGTCTGCATCCGGCATCGACTCATATGTGGGATACAGCTTAGTTATCATTGTGTTGATCATTTCGTTGATATAACTCGCAATACCGTTCCCCGAAAATTGGAACCTACACGGTATTTAGTTTCATATTTTAAAAACAATTTTAATTAAGCTAATATAATAATTTTAATTTTCAAAAGTAGTCATTACCAGGTCGTGTTGGCAGGTAACTCCGGGTCAAGGCGTCTCAACCTATCCCGACCAGGTTGCGACACAAACTCCTCGAAGGTCATAGCCATACGAGCAGCAGAGCCAGCTGTACCCATAAGAGGAGTGGTTGGGATATGCGAGTCACTCGCAGTCCCACCTCCCCTACTGGAACCACCGACTCCGGTACCATCATGAAATAGACCATAATCCCTACGATTTACAAAATTTTTACATAACCTTTTAATTTTCTTACATATTTAAAATTAGTAAGTCAATTATTGTTTTCAAATTTACAAATTTTATTACGGAGTTAGGGCTTTTGGGAAGTATGATTTTTAGTATTTGGGAGTTTAGAATTTATGGATTTTTTCAATTTGTATAGTTTTTAAAAGTTTTTGGAATTTGTTTAAATTTAAGAGTTTTTATACGTTTTTTCACTGTTTTAAAAAGTAACATGTTTTAAAAGTTACATGTTTTTAAATGTTATATCTTTTTAAATGTTTTTAAATTTAAGCGTTACATGTTTGTAAAAGTTTTGCAATTTATTTCAAATTTAAGATTTTTTTTTTCCAAATTTTTACAACGTACATAGTATAAATCTCAATAAATCCTTTAAAATTACAAAAATTTATTACAATTGAATCCGCGAATGCATCGACACATTTTCCAATTTGTATGGTTTTTAAAAGTTTTTCTATTTGTTTAAATTACAGAGTTTTTATACGTTCTTTCAATGTTTTAAAAAGTAACATGTTTTTAAAAGTTACATGTTTTTAAAAGTTACATATTTTTATATGTTTTTAAATTTAAGCGTTACATCTTTGTAAAAGTTTTTAAAATTATAATTTAAGAGTTTTTTTCCCAAATTTTAACAACTTACATGTATATATCTCACTAAATCCTTAAAAATTACAACAACTTTTTACAATTGAAATTCAATTAATCTATACATCCATATATCCCTAATTTATCATAATTTTAAAATTCATAATTTTTTAATAAATCACTAAATTCATGAAATTTTCTAAATCTCTAAATTCATATGATTTTCTAAATCCCTAATTCTTTAATTCGTAAATCAATTACGAAATCATGTTAAACAAGATTTCTATTTCGAAATTTACCCATACCCAATTGAATAACACACAATTTGAAGCATGGATTTCAACGGATTGAAAAAATTTCAAAGGATTTGTTCATAATCTTTAAACTAACAAGAACTTACATTGATTTGGTGAGTTGGGTGACAAACGGCGGTGATAATCGTCGGTGAATCGACGGTGAATCGGACGGAGAAGATTTGGGAAAATTTTTGGTTGTTTTCTCTCTGTCGGACGGAGAAGGCGAAGTGTGGATTTTAAAGAACACTATGACGGAATTCTGACGGAATTATGACGGTGTATTAAAATCCGTCAGAATTCCGTCAGCCATCCCGCTTTTTCGATGAGACCGAAGTGTTTAGGCGGGAGTAAATTAGGGTTTTCCGTCAGAAATCCGTCAGCTAATAATGACGGATTTCTGACGGATTCTTTATTTCTTAAATTGTTTAATAAGGATTTAACAATTTAAATGTAAAAGATTCTTGTGTTTTTTTTTTTATTCGGTAATGGAGAAATGTTAAATTTAAAAACATAAAGAATTTTGAAGATTAATCATATTATAAATTTGTATAAATCCTTAAAAATTACAATCCGTTATAACAAATTAAAGATTTCTGACGGATTATTTGTTTTTAATTAATTTAATAAGGATTCAACAATTTAAATGTAAGAGATTCATGTGTTTTTTTATTAATATGTAATGGAGAATTGAAAAAATTTACAAATTTAAAGAATTTTGAAGATTAATCATATTATAAAAATGTATAAATCCTTATAAATTACAATCAACTTATAAGAAGTGAAATTCAATTCATTGCAAAACAATCGTCAAAATTGTTATAATATCGTACTTCCTAAACAAATATTGGGTTTATCTGTATGGGAGGAAAACAAACTTTGAATTTTGGATCCGTTACAAATTCGTAACACGTTACTGTATTTTAATTTTTCCTGTATGGAAAAAAATAATTAAAAAATAAATAATCCGTCAGAAATCCGTCATTATTGGCTGACGGATTTCTGACGGTGTCTTTTTTTTAATTTCTTTTTTATAACCGGATAAAATAATTAAAAATAAAAGATCCGTCAGAATTCCGCCAATAATGACGGATGTCTGACGGATTATTTGTTTTTTAATTATTTTACTAAGGATTCAACAATTTAAATGTAAGAGATTCATGTGTTTTTTTTTATTAATCTGTAATGGAGAATTGTAAAAATTTAAAAATTTACATAATTTTGAAGATTAATCATATTATAAATTTGTATAAATCAAAAAAAATTATAAACACCTAGCTATAAGAATTGAAATTCAATTCATTGGAAACAATTGGAAAATTGTTAAAATATCGTATTGTTATTTCATTTCAATTTTTTCCTAAGGGGGATTATTAATTGATCACAAAATAAGTTGGAAATCCTTATTATTCCATATTAAATCATCGATGGTACATACTTATAAAATTATGGAGGGTAAAATATTACACATAACATAAAAAGGAATGACAAAACGTGCAAACTTATATAGAACTGATATCCGTCAGATTTCTGTCGGAAATCCATCATAACACTCCGACATAACACCCCACCAATTACTTCGGCCAATGCAGACGATTTATCAACCACTCAAAGTTTGCCGACATCGGGAACCGTCTGTAATCCGTCGGAATTCCGTTAAATAATTCTGACGGCTTAGCTCCGTCGGAAATCCGTCGGTCCACCTGACCAATCAATATTTGCCGACATCAGAAATCGTCTGAAATCCGTCAGACATCCGTAACATAATTGTGACGACAGAGTTGCGTCGGAAATCCGTCGGAATAGCTGACCAATCAAACTTTGCCGACATCATGTTGTCTGAATTCCGTTGGTCCACCTGACCAATCAATCTTTGCCGACATCAGAAATCGTCCGCATTCCGTCGGACATCTGTAACACAATTATGACGGTGTATACATATAACTTCTACTATAAATACACTTGATGGAGTGTATATCTTCTACACCTCTCAGTAAAAAAAAAAATGTCATCTAGCCCTCCAAATGAAGACGCAAAAACAACATCCGAGACTATTTTTTTTTATGTTCCAAAATACTCCTGGGAAACCGAATCTCATTGCGACGAATTCACTCAACAGATTCCCACTTACTCGTGGGAATTTGATACCTGCTCACCAATCCATAAAGAAGATTTCACGTCAACAATAGTGACTGACAGCCAGTGGTCGCCAAACATCCACCAGGCTAATCCTATCGAACCCGAGCAACCATGTCAATTGATGGAAAAGTCAGATACTTACAGTGGAAGTACTTCAAACGTATGTAAGGATCAGTACTATAATTTTGAATTCGCCCAAAGCCCAGAAAAGCCAAACTTAAATTTAGATGTTAATGCAATCAAACGTGAATTGTGCGACGAATTTATAGATTCTCCACCAAAGGATCATTACTATGATTTCGAATTCGCCCAAAGTCCAGACAAGCCAAACATTAATCTAGATGTTGATGCAATCAGAAGAGAATTGTGCGACGGATCGTAGATTCTCCACAAAAGAAGAAAAAGGGAAAGAACATCACTAAATGGTTCTAACAAATTGTAAGTTCGGAGTGGAAACCGACAAATGATTTTAAAATGCGGAGTTTATTATGTAGTTGTACCATAACCGTTGTGTGTTAAATATTTGCAAGTCTTTCATGTACCTGTTTAAGAATGTGTTTTACATTTTCTGTTTCATTAAATGTAATGTTTTATTCGAGTTGCAATACCAATAATTATCGTTAATTAGTCATCGAACATGACTATATATATATACTATTAAATAATATGGTACACAATATTTGTCCATAGCTGAATTGATTAAGCTTCCTTTATTTGAGTTTTATTTGTCTGTTCTAATACTCAGATTCTCGTGCACAATCGTTTTTGTTAGTGAAATGAAAAATATTATAGGCAAACACACAAATGTAAGAGAAGAACATGAAAAATATTATTATTCTGAATCTTCGGAGGGACCTTCACTAGGGATGGAGTCTGAATCGTCGTCAAATTCCCCACGTGTTTCCTTTTCGTCCGAATGCACTAGATCATCCCCGACATGTGTGACATCAACGACAAGGTCAATGTTATCTATCTCCTCAACCGGTGACATTGGTACACTTCTGGATGGTCGTAGAGCATCATGTTCTGGAACTCCGTCAGACAACCGTCAAAACCTCCGACACAATAACACATCAATCCCATCAGCCGACCCAGACGATTTGTTAACCAGTCAAAGTTTGCCGACATCGGAAACCGTCAGAATTCCGTCGGAATTCCGTCGGCACTACAAAAAATCTGATTTCCGTCAGATATCCGTCGGTATGTTGTCGGAAAATGTTGACGGATTTATGACGGCATACTGACAGCAACCTTTGTCGTCAGGAATCCGTCACAAAAAACTGACAGAATCACGACGGAATGATTTTTCGTCACAATTCCGTCAGTAATCCGACGGAACTGTCTGACGGAAATTCCGACGGCTGGAAATTCCGTCAGAAACCGTGATGTTTTCTTGTAGTGATAGTCCGATACAAAATTCTCCTCTCACTTTCTATAACATGAATGTTTCCAAAATGTCTGGAATCATTCTTGTTCTTGTACGAATGCTTGCACCCTAGTTGTATCTGAATATGATAAACGTAATAAAATACTATTTTGAAATCAATTAATCTACATAAAAAAATCTAGATTTGAGAAAACAGTGTTTTATTAATTTTTCGTATTGTCAGGAAGCTTGAGGCTAAGATGTACACACATTACCAGCATTGACGGAAACTTTTATTTGCTTAGGCTATTATTGGTTCCACTTAGTCACTACATTCTTGATTAACCAGATTTTTTTTCTCTGCGTCAATGAACAAAATTTTCTTCAAGTTTTTGATAACTTAAGATCACAAGTGCAGGACAAACATGAAGTCTAAGTTTCAACACAAGTAAGGGACAGAGCCGGATAAGATTTTCATACAAAAACCTATTAAGTTAGGAGATCAGAGGAGAGTCCTGAGAAAAAACCTACGACTTAGGCTGATGATGTTGCTAACCCACATCATCGTGAAGCATCGCTTTGATACCAAATTTCTATCAATATTTGCCAAACCATTTTTCCACAATGCAACAGCGTCAAAGATGCCACGAGGTAAAGAAGAGGCACGCCCAATTACACAACTTCCCGATGCAAAATTAACCAATGTCTGGTAAGAAGCAAGAGAACAAAAACATGTTAAAAAGAGCAAAACTAATTTCGCAAATCCTAATTAGCAAAGGGTTCAGACAATACATGTGAAGTTGAAAGTTTGAGGTTGGGGTGTCAAAATGGGTAACATGACCCGACCCGACCCGAACCTACATGTGATCGAGATTTTAGTGGACGGGTTTAACCCGACCTATTTATTATATGAGTTAAATTTACATACCAAATCACATATATAAACTAAATCACATAATAAATTTAGAAAAAAAAAACCAACACATTCTATATATTATTATTATAAATCCAATAAAAGTTTTCAACTTGAACAAAAACAAATTAAATTAAAATGTCTGCATATCTTCTATAAAATCATAAAACCAATAAATAGAAAAACTATTAAACCAATAAATAAACTAAATATTTCTTTGAAAAAGATTCAATCTTCGTGTTGTATACATTCTGACATAGAATTATAAATACAACAAAAATAATATTGAGATTGTACTACATGAACTATAATTTGTTTTAATATGAACAAAGTGGACACCTGCAAAAAGAAGATTACGCCAGTGATCAAAATCATGGAGTAAGTTTCCGATAGCTATGTCTTTACGGTGATGTAGTAGTAGCTCCACTAGGTAGCTTTGGATCATTTTCGACAATTATCCGATGATAACCTCGAGACCAAGCTTTTTGCATAGCATGAAGGAGACTAAAACTTTCGGCTTCTATAGCCGTGTTTGCTTTTAATAGGAAAGAAAAAGTAGCTCAAACGAAGTCAGTAAGAGACCAAACCATTGTTATGCTCATTCTTCAATCATATACAAATGCTTCGAAAAACCGGCAGATATCTTGTAGCGACGTCGCCGGACATAAATTCTACCAATGAGAGACAAAGATGTTACTAGGTGGAATCAATATCCAATAAGATCAACTATTTGAACATATAACAACGATTCGTTCCAGCGAACCGTTGATATACTATTCCCGTAAATCTCACGTGACCGCCACCATGTCGATTTTTGGTTTGATTCGATCCACTATTATCTAATAAACGTTGATATAGTCTTCCCGTCAATCTTCTCGTGACTGCCACCACTTGACTTTAAAATCAATTGTTGATTAAAATTAACCGTTGTAGATGTTTCTGAATTCTTGATTAAAACTTCCATTTGGAGATGCAAGTGTGATCTCAACATTCTTCAAGTTAGAAATCGTTGCCTTCTCTTCAACATAATCAAAGTTTGCAAGTGTTTGTAATCAATGTCAAACTCAATGAAAATCGCTGATTCCAAACATGAAATCCTAGAATCCAACTTAGGAGAAGTTTGAGAAGGCTCCGAGTTTTCTCAACTTAGGAGAGCACTAAGGTGCTGGTATGGTCTGGAGCTGCACATGTATGCAAGAACAAAGGTGTTATGATCGTGATTGTCATCAAGGTGGAGATTTGTTGGGCTTTGGTGATGTCTAATCTCAACATAACATAGGCCCGCGACTGGTAATGTCAATTAGAGTTAAGAATGGACTTGTTTCCTTGTTTCTCTATGGGCTTACAATTTGGTTTAGAGTTGCCTTATTCTTGTAATAGCCTTAGCCTATATAAAGCTAAGCATGTTTGTGATTTAGGTTAAGCTTTTGTTAGAGGTCTTTTCTTGTACTTAGAGAGATCTTGTGAGAACCCTACTATTGTAATTCGTGGTTATAGTGAATTACTGGAAAGCTCCAGATAGAGACTTAGATCACATACCGTGGTCTGTCTCGTTGGTTATCTCTGTGTCTTTTACTTTATTGCTCAATACAAACCAATTCCATGATTAGAGAAGAAGAGATCAAATCCCTACAAGTGGTATCAGAGCCAAGTTCGAGGTTTGAGGTTTGAGAGCAAGTTCAGAGAAGTTTCTGTTGAGGTCTAGGAGCTTAGATCGGCGTCATCGTCAGGGAACAAAGGCGGTGAAGGTTTTTAAGTTTTTCTGCGTCGAAGGAATCGACAAGCAGATAGCGTGTCGATCGACACACTCCATCCGTGTCGATCGACACAGTGACTGCTGACACAGTTTTTCGTTTGATCAAGAGATGTCTACAGAAAATAAGTTGAATGTGAGGATAGCCATCTTTGATGGTCAGGGTGACTTTTCTATGTAGAAGAGAAGGATGTTAGCTCACATGAATCTCCAGGTTTTGAAAGGAGAGTTAATTCCATTAACTGAGTCAGAAGAGCCGAAGAAGAAAAAGGATGAAACGGCTGAAGATTTTGCAGAAAGAGTTAAGGCAGAAGTACTCAAGAAGAAGAAAAGAGGAGAGGACGCTATGGATATCTTGACTCTCCATCTAGGAGATCTAGTTCTGAGAAAAACAGAAGAGTGTTCAACGGCACGTGAACTTTGGGAAGCACTAGAAAGGCTATACAACACCAAGACTCTACCGAGTCGTATTCATCTATTGTATAAGTTTTATACATTCAAGATGGATGGGTCTAAGTCAATCGATCAAAACATCGATGACTTCTTGAAGACTGCTTCGAAGTTGGCCAGTGTGAAGGTTACTGTCGCGGATGAGGTACATGCAATTCTCTTACTCAGTTCCTTGCCACCCCAGTATGACTCCATGAAGGAGACATTGAAGTATGGTAGAGAATCTATCTCTATTGAAGATGTGGTGAATGCTGCAAAATCCAAGGAAACCGAGCTAAAAGCTAAGGGTTATTCAACTTCACAGAAGATTGGTGAAGCGTATGTGGCTCGTGGGAGACAGTCAAATAGAGATCAACGAAACTCGGGAAGTAGAGGCAGAAGCAGGTCTAATTTGGGCTCAAGGATTACATGCTGGTACTTCAAGAAGGATGGACATAAGAAGGTTGATTGCTATGCCTGGAAGAAGAAGGGCGGCGATGATGAGGATGCCACTGCAGCAGTGGTCATCGATCAATCAGCAGGAGTTGGTGCATTATCAGTCTCAGATAATTGGCATCAAGAGAAGTGGGTGATTGACTCGGGTGCTTCATATCACATGACTTCAAGGAGAGACTGGGTTGTTACATATGAGGAAATCAACTCTGGAAAGGTGCTACTGGCCGACGATTACAGCATGACTATTGAAGGAATTGGTTCAGTCAACATTAATGCAAGAGGTGGCACGGTCAAGACATTGACTAATGTCAGGTATATCCCAAAACTCAAGAGGAATTTAATTTCATCAACTATGTTGGACAGGCTTGGGTTTGAAAATGCTAGAGGCAATGGAAAGAAAAGGTTTTACAAGAACGGGAAGCTGAGTTTTCAAGGCACTCTATGTGGTTCTCTGTATTTGCTTAATGGAGAGACTGTAACAGGACAGTCAAATAGTGTTACCAAGAAGTTGTGGGGAGATGACACTGTTTTGTGGCACAGAAGGTTGGGACACATGAGCATGAAGAACCTGATGATCCTAGCAAAAAGGGGCATCATTGACAAGAGGAAGATTTCGGAGATAGATTTCTGTGAGAGTTGTGTAATGGGGAAGACCAAAAGACTGAGCTTCAATGTTGGTAAGCACAACTCTGGTGAAGCACTGAAGTATGTGCATTCAGATCTCTGGGAATCTTCATCGGTTACTCATAGCCTGTCGGGTAAGCAGTATTTTCTGTCTATGATCGATGACTACACCAGAAAGGTATGGGTATTTTTCTTGTCTGCTAAGAGTGAAGCTTTCACAAGGTTTTGTGAATGGAAGAAGCTGGTTGAGAATCAGATCAGCAAGAAGGTTAAGTGTCTAAGAACAGACAATGGGTTGGAGTTTGTGAACAAAGACTTCAATGAGTTTTGCAGGCAACATGGGATTGAGAGACACAAGACGTGTCCTTATACTCCACAGCAGAATGGAGTGGCAGAACGCATGAACAGAATGATAATGGAGAAAGTGCGTTGTATACTTGATGAGAGTGGCTTAGGTGAAGAATTCTGGGCTGAGACAGTGAGCACAGCTGTGTACCAAATAAACAGAAGCCCATCATCAGCTTTAGACGGCGGTATTCCTGAGGAACTATGGCTGGGAAGAAAGCCTGGTTATGGACACATGAGAAGATTTGGGTCATTGGTCTATGTGCATATAGATCAAGCGAAGTTAAAACCAAGAGCAGTGAAGGATATTTTCATTAGCTATCCGGAAGGAGTCAAAGGGTACAAAGTGTGGCTCCTGGATGAATCAAGATGTGTGGTTAGCAGGAATGTAGTCTTTGTGGAGGATAAAGTGTTCAAAGACTTGAAGAATGAAGTTTCAGTGGAAGAAACGGTGGAGGACCCGACTCCAGGGACAGAAGGTTCTATGTCGATCGACACACCATCTGGTGTCGATCGACACAAGACAAAAGTGAGTATGTTGAGAGAGACAGAAGCAAGTGTGTCGATCGACACAACATTTGGTGTCGATCGACACACCAGTACAGAACCGTCGGCTCCTTTAGATGAAGATAACGGCCAAGGTTCATCTTCAGGTGGAGTTATTGGAGGTTCAGAAACAGAAGTTATACCTCAGATTCGTACTTCTTCTGGACGAATCACGAAGCTTCCTAACTATCTCAACGATTTTGATATGGCAAGCTTTGCCTTGATTACTGCTGCGGAGATGAGTTGTGAAGAACCAAGGGACTATCAGGAAGCAATGGAAAGCAGGGATAAAACTTTCTGGAATGGGGGTATGAGTGAAGAGATGAGTTCTCTGGATAAGAACAGAACATGGAGGCTGGTTAGGAGACCTAAAGGAAGAAAGGTCATCGGTTGCAAATGGGTTTACAGGATGAAACCGGGTATACCAGAGATAGAAGAACCACGATATAAAGCTAGGCTTGTCGCCAAGGGATATTCTCAGAAGGAGGGTATTGATTATTAGGAAGTGTTTGCACCAGTGGTGAAACATGTTTCTATCAGGTTTCTTCTATCGGTTGTTGCAGAAGAGAATATGGAACTGGAGCAGCTTGATGTTAAGACTGCGTTTCTTCATGGTTTACTTGAAGAAGAGATCTATATGAAGCAGCCTGAAGGTTTCATTGTTAAGGGAAAGGAGGACTATGTTTGCTTGTTGCAGAAGGCACTATACGGACTTAAGTAAGCTCCGAGACAGTGGAACAAGTGCTTCGATCAGTTTGTGGATAGTCATGGGTTTAGAAGGAGTGAGTATAACTCATGTGTTTGCATAAAGAAGAGCAAAGGTGAGTGTTTTATCTACCTACTCTTATATGTTGATGACATGCTAATCGCATCCAAGGATATGAAGGAGATACAGATTGTGAAGAATCTGTTGAGCAGTAGGTTCGAGATGAAGGATTTAGGAGCTGCGAGAAGGATTCTCGGGATGGATATTGAGAGAGATCGTGAAGGTGTTGTTCTCACCTTGTCTTAATCTGGTTATATCAAGAAGATCCTACAGGTATTTGGTATGGATGACTCTAAATCTGTTACTACACCTATTGGTTCGCATTTCAAGTTATCAGCTGTAAAAGATGATGAAGCTGAGACGATTCTCGATGTTGTTCCATACTGAAGTGCTATTGGAAGCATCATGTATGTGATGTTGGGGACTAGGTGTGATCTCGCGTATGTTGTTGGCTTGGTTATTAGGTTCATGAGCAAGCCGAGCATGGTACATTGGACTGCTGTTAAGTGGGTGCTGAGATATTTGAAAGGTACCTTGGATCGAAAGATTGTATTCAGGAAGACGAAGAAGTTCAAGATTGAAGGTTTCTGTGATTCTGATTTTTCATCTGATATGGACAGAATCAGGTCGATTACAGGTTATGTGTTCATGGCAGGTGGAACTGTTATTAGCTGGAAATCGAGTCTTCAATCTGTTGTTGCGCAGTCTACAACTGAGGCAGAGTATATGGTGTTGGTAGAAGCTGTGAAAGAAGCGATTTGGCTAAGAGGTTTGTCAGAGGAGTTTGGTTACAAACAGGATTCTGTGGAGGTCTGGTGTGATTCTCAAAGTGCCTTGTGTTTAGCCAAGAACAACGTCCATCATGAGAGAACGAAGCATATCAAAAGAAGGATGCATTTTATTAGGGATATTGTTGCTTCTGGTGAAGTAAAACTGTCGAAGATTCCTACTGAGCGGAATCCAGCTGATATGTTGACGAAGGTTCTTCCTGTGGATAAGTTTGAGAAGGCTCTGAGTTTTCTCAACTTAGGAGAGCACTAAGGTGTTGGTATGGTCTGGAGCTGCACATGTATGCAAGAACAAAGGTGTTATGGTCGTGATTGTCATCAAGGTGGAGATTTGTTGGGCTTTGGTGATGTCTAATCTCAACATAACATAGGCCCGCGACTAGTAATGTCAATTAGAGTTAGGAATGGACTTGTTTCCTTGTTTCTCTATGGGCTTACAATTTGGTTTAGAGTTGCCTTATTCTTGTAATAGCCTTAGCCTATATAAAGCTAAGCATGTGTGTGATTTAGGTTAAGCTTTTGTTAGAGGTCTTTTCTTGTACTTAGAGAGATCTTGTGAGAACCCTACTATTGTATTTCGTGGTTATAGTGAATTACTGGAAAGCTCCATATAGAGACTTAGATCACATACCGTGGTCTGTCTCGTTGGTTATCTCTGTGTCTTTTACTTTATTGCTCAATACAAACTAATTCCGTGATTAGAGAAGAAGAGATCAAATCCCTACAGGGATTATGGAATTGCTTCGGCTAGGTTCCGCAATCCAAATTCGTTTTCTATTTTATTGACGGTCAACGGTTAACAGGGAAGAAGATAAGTGCTTGAGTCATCTTCAAGCTCGAGTCTGTTACAGAGTTTTGAGAACAGAATAGAGATAAAGCTAAACCTAAAAAGCGAAAGTCCAAATCGAAGCAGAAGAGTTATCATCATCGTTTTTACTCTTTTCTTCTTCTTTCTCTTTGCTCTTCTCTTAAGATCTCAACATTCTTCCTGTGGGAGCTGGATTTCCTACAATTAGATTTGTCGGGTTCGCGGTAGAGCTGCAAAACTTCTAGGTTAGAAAAAAAGAACAATTGAGAAGAAAGAGTTTATTATTAGTTGTGTAGCTGTGAAAGTGAGTACAAAGGGTTCTGCTAGAATTCGTGATTCCCTTTCAAGAGTATGATACAATATATTTATACTATCCTAAGTCGGCTAGGGTTTCTGGCGTGAGCTGCACTCCTAGGTCGGCAGGCCCATTAGCGGTTCGGCCCACCTGCAGCTTGGTTCGGCCCAATTAGATGGGCTGAGCCAAATTGGGCTTGTTGAGTAGACGAAGTCCAGAAATCGGCTTACCCGGTTCAGTTCGGTGCGGCTATTGGTTTACGGATCTCCCGACCGGCCGGTGCATGCTAGACTTTCGGTAGAGCTCTTCTTCGCCCGGACTTAGCCATTTTCTTCTGGTGATCTTCAAGGGGTGGAATTTGACCCCGACAGTTAGCCCCCCAGCTTGGATTTATCAGTAATGGTGAAGCCGAGATATTGGTGAAAGTCTAAGATTAGACAGATGAAATTGCTCCAACTATCTTAGGAATAGCTTGTTGTCAATGATGAAGACGCATAAGTGTGTGAACAAGCCTCGGTAAAAACCTTGTCTAGAAAACCCGGTGGGAAAAAACCAGATCAAGGGAAAAAGAGCACAAGTCACACACTTGTTCAAGTCGTCAGTGTCGCCGAGTTCCCAAATTCAGTTTCTGATTTGGGTATTCTACAAGCCGTTTGGTGTAATGAAAACCGTTGCACTGTGGCATGGCTCGAATATAAGTGTTGATCAAAAAGGTTTAAGCTGATAATGGTGTCGCTGTTAACGGTGTCTCCGTTAGTAGGATTGATTCTGACGGTGCCGCCGACAATGCCGTATCTCCGCTGCCGTTTCACCGTTATTCTTCTTCAAAAACGAGTCACGTTTTCTTATAAACTAACAGCTTTCCCCAGAGACTTTGGAAATGAGGAGGCAAAGCGTCGGCGCTAATGAAGTACCGCGCCGGGCTACCGAAGAGAGAAAAGGTGTCGGGATACCGAGAAGAGAAGGTGTCAGCGCTACCAAAGTACCGTGTCGAGCAGCCGAAGAGAGAGCGTCGGCACTACCAAAATACCGCGCCGAGCTTCCGAAGAGACAAGGCTTCAGGCTCTCGAGGAGAGAAGGCATCAGCGCTACAAAAGTTCTGCACCGAGCTGCCAAAGAGAGAAAGTGTCGGCGCTACCAAAGTAACGCGCCGAGCTGCCGAAGAGACAAGGCTTCGAGCTGCTGAGGAGAGAAGGCATCAGCGCTACAAAAGTTCTGCACCGAGCTGCCAAAGAGAGAAAGTGTCGGCGCTACCAAAGTAACGCGCCGAGCTGCCGAAGAGACAAGGCTTCGGGCTGCCGAGGAGAGAAGGTATCAGCGCTACAAAAGTTCCGCACTGTTCTTGGATTTGGCGGCAAAGAGAATTGAGGAGCTCGTGGAGAAGAGAGACGCCGAAGCCTTGGAAGACGGAGTGACCGCCTAAATCCCCAATCCTCATGTATTTTTGCCTTCCATACAAGAGTGATGTGAGATGATTAATATGAAACGGCCTTTGGTGTTACTCTTTTGTTTTCTAAGTATTTCGGTTCTACCGAAAAATTGTACTAAGTATTTCAGTTCTACCAAAAAATTGCACCAAGTATGTCGGTTCTGCCGAAACATTGCACTAAGTATTTCAGTTCTACCGAAAAATATTTTCCAAAATACTCGCCGTTTATAAATGGTGTTACCGATTTACGATGGTGTTACCGTTTTACCGTCTGTTAGTCGAATTTGTTGAATTGGGCGTTTTGGTTTATGGTTGTGCTCCCGTGAGTATGTCTACTCCAAGAATGACACTTAGATTTATTTGTACCAGCGTTCTGTTATCTGGGTTTTTGAGCTGGACAGTTTCGTTAGCGTATCTTCCGAACCGTTAGTGAAATTTGAACCATGAAGGCGTAAGTGAATTTTGAGCCGTGAAGGCGTAAGTGAAATTTGAGCCATGAAGGCTAGGCCGGGAGCCATTGTTTTGTTTAAGACCAATGATTTGCTTATTGGGTTTCCTGATGAACATTCTCTGGTTTACGGACAAGTTACCTTAAACGAGTCCGCTCCACGTTGATCATGCTATCGCGTTACGACCAACGTTTTGCTTTTGTTGGGTTTGGGATGAACATTTCGATTTACAGACGGGTTCTCATGAACGAGCCAGCTCCGATAATGAACACTTAGCGATTTTGTACCAGCGATTTGTTTGCTGGATTTTGAGATGAACATTCTGGTTTACGGATATGTTCCCATGAATATATCCGCTCCAGTAATGAACTCTAAATTTATATAGCGAGCTTTTAATCCGCTAGGATGTAGTAGTTTGCTATTGTGGCCAGCAGCAACGAGAATGATAAGAGGTATGTCCGTTTAGGTGGGACTTTGGATGATCCGTAAAGGATGTAAGTGTGATGTAAAAAAGATGGGAGTATATGACTATACGTACCTGCTCTCCTCTTCTTGGAAAGATCGGAGAAGCGATTACTTAGCTCGACGATTGGTTTGGATTCACGGCGAATTGGCTCGATGATCATTTGAGAGCGTATTGATGGAGTAACGAGACAATGACGGTGAGTTGGATCCACCGATCCAATTAAATAGACGGCTCACCCATGACTTTGTTGTGGAGAATCTGTCGCGATTAGCCGGTAGAATTCGACGGCTCACCCGATTGAATAAACTGCTCAACCGTGATTTTATTGTGGAGAACCTGCCGTGGTGACTAGCCAGGAGAATTCAACGATTTGCTTGTGAAAAGCGTGGCTCATTTTGTGGAGATGACACGGTTTTCAGGAAACGGTTCATTCACAAGGAATGTGGCTCGTTTCTAAGAATACTGGTACGCAACTCGAATTCAGGTTTCTCTTTTGAGCGGCTCTACCGATGCATGCTGATCCAGAATCTTCGGTATTGTTATCTTCTTCGGTATCACTGATGATCTTGACGATTCTCGCCGTTCTATTCGGTAATGGCATACTCATTTTGTCAGCTCGCCGGATGTGGTTTCCCTTTTTTGCGCGCCGACAGGTATTAAAGTGAGGCTCGTCGGGATCAGGTGGCTCCTGGTTATCTATAAAAAGATGGGAGTATACGAGAATACACACCCATTCCCCCCCCCCCCCCTCTTTTGAGGAGGGGGGCAACTGAACCCGTTCGAAAACGAGCTACCTACGTACCCTTTGCAGGGATCAAGTCGCCCCGTAGTTCATCAATGATATGATTCTTGTCTGAATTTTGGATAGGTAGCGTCGTTGTTTGAGATTTATAAATGGCGAGCCGTCGTTTGAGGTTCGTAACGGCGAGCCGAATTTATAACGGTGAGCCATTGTTTGAGACATGTAATGGCAAGCCAAATTTGTAACGGCGAGCCGAATTTGTGACGGCGTGCTGGATTTATGATGGCGTACCGGATTTGTGACGGCGTGCCGGATTTGCGACGGTGATTCCGAAACATCAATCGGTTGCACGGTGATTCCGAAACATCAATCGGTTGCACCATGATAATCGGTTGCGCCGTGATTTCCATGACTTTGTTGTGCTGTGTTTAGCTGGTAGAATTCGACGGTTCGCTTGTGAGAAGCGTAGCTCGTTTTAGGGAGACGGTATGTTTTCAGGAAACGGTTCATTCGTAAGGAATGTGGCTCGTTTCCAAAAACACAGCTACGCGGCTCGAATTCTGGTGACAACTGGTCGGCCGATCAGCTCGGAAAAATAGTTAATGGATGACCCGGTGCCACTTGCAAGAACAGTTCACGGGCGAGCCGACACTTATCTTAGAAAACTGTTTGCAGGCGAGCCGACACTTAGCTAAGAAAACAGTTCGCGGGGGAGCCGACACTTAGCTCAGAAAACAGTTTGCGGGGGAGCAGACACTTAGCTTGAATTCTGGCATGCGACACAAGTAAACGACGAATTGGGTTACTCTCCAAAATGGTTCGCTTGCAATAAGCGTGGCTTATTTTGGAGAAGGCATGAGATTCAGGAAACGGTTCGTTCGCATGGAACATGGCTCGTTTCTGCAAATCTCGGGAAAAAGTGGTTCGCTTTAAAGGAAGCGTGGCACACTTTCTGGAACAATGAGACAACGGCTCGCCGTTTACAGATTGGGTTAACCGATGGTGTCATGCTCCTCCAGAGTCGTCGATGATGTTGGTGATTCGCGGCGTTCCGTTTGCGGATAGTGCTCCTTTTGTTGGCTCCCAGTTTGATTTTACCACCAGAGGCGGCATGAGGAGTAGTTGTATATGAAAAAAGCAAGGCGGCTCCTGTTTCGGTTTTACTTTTAGAGTTAGGCAAAACGGTGGCGGTGGCGTGGAAAGTATCCGATGGCGGTGAATCTGTCGCACTTGTTACCCCGGATCTGGATCTGTTAACAAAAGACTCGTTACCCCGGATCATGGTTCAAATGATTAAATCAGTTCGGGTCACCAAACAACTTGGTGTCGCCGATTGGGTATGACAACAGCTCGGTAGTTGTTTCGATTTTGCAATTCGTTGCTCGCGGTTTGCGGTTCACGGTTCAGGGGCGTCAACATGAGGAAGATGAGTTAATTTCCAAAACGGTTCGCTTATAAAAAGCGTGGCTCGTTTTGAAAAGAACGTAGAGATCGGGAAACTGTTCGTTTCGCAAAGAACGTGGCTCGTTTCTGCAAATCTCCAGAGAAAGTGGTTCGTTTAAAAGAACCGTAGCACACTTTCTAGAACGATGAGACAACGGCTCGCTGAGGTGGGTGATTTTGTTGATTCGCGGGTCGGAAACCGTAACTCACGGTGAAGATTGGGATGGCTCGGTGGAATGATGGTTTGGCGAGATCGAGTAGCGGGGTTGGTGAAGTGGTGGTCCGGTAAGTCGGATCGACGGCTCGGTGAAGCGAAGGCTCGGCGAGATCGAGTCGGCAGTTCGGCGGATCGGTGGTCCGCCAAGATCAATTTGGTGGTTTGGCGAGTTGATTGCCCAGCGAAATTGAAGCGGCGGCTCGGAGAGAAACGAATCTATGCAACCGATTTGTTCGGATCTACAACAATCGGCTCGGGAATCGGTGAATCTTGGCTCAGGAATCGATCTTGGGAGGTTCGCGGCTCGGTCTGGAATTACGACGGCTAGGGCGAGATCAACAATAGTCCGGACCGATAGTCGGTTCCGCCGTGTTTTTGTTAAGTCTGAACAGTTTGAACGGTTGCACCGTGATAGTCGGTTGTGCCGTGAACCGAAAATCAATGTATCTCTCTAACCATTGGTCCAAATGACTTCAAACTTGTTTTGGATAAAAGCTCGGTATGTTTTTATCTTTGGCCATGCCGAGCCGATTATTACAGCTCGGGTTTGAAGAATTCAGGTTGATACATCTTCAGTAAATCGGCTATATCCTGAGAACCGCAACTCCAAATGATGTCATTTTACTTGCGTTCGAAAGCTAACTCAAAATTGCATCATGTATCAAAATACCAGCTCTTTACGTCTTTGTTACTGGCCGTTCCGAGCCGATTACTGGCCGTGCCGAGCCGAAAAATCCAGATTGATACATCTTCGGTAAATCGGGTATAACTTGAGAACCGCAACTATAAATGATGTCATTTTACTTGCGTTGGAAAGCTAACTCAAAATTCTTTCTTTTCACTATGGACCCGTGCTGTCTAGTATTTCCCCGAGCTGATACGATATGTATAACTCAAGGGGTCGGTAATACCGGCTACGCATATTTGAGGGATAATAAAGTAGAATCCAATCCGCAAGAGAGTTGAAGTTAAACCCATGTAATGATGATGTTAAAGCTGAAGTCAAGCCGCAGGGATGGTGAAGCGAAATCGAGCCGCGGGGAGGTATGAAAATCGAGTTGATTCTCATGAGCTGTATTAGTAGGTTGATTTCCGAGCTGTGAGAGAGTTAAATCCGAGCCGTGACTTTGTTGCAGAGAACCTGTCGAGATTAACCGATAGACTTCGACGGCTCACCCGGTTGAATAGATGGCTCACCCATGATTTTGTTGCGGAGAACGTGTCGAGATTAACCGATAGACTTTGACGGCTCACCCGGTTGAATAGATGGCTCACCCATGATTTTATTGCGGAGAACGTGCCATGGTTAGCCGGTAGAATTCCCGAATCCCAAAAACGGTTCGTCTACAAGAAAGCGTGGCTCGTTTCCGGAGAAAACAGTTTGCTCTCAAGTAACGTGGCACGTCATTAGAATCTCCGGCGAGAGCGGGTCGTTTACAAAACACGGCGTGCTTTAGAGATGGCTAAACCAAACCGGTGAGCCGCTCCACCAAACCAAGTCACAGCAACGCAAAGAGGATCTCGAATCTCCTCACGGTTCGGTCGAAATTATCGGCTCGGCAATCCCTCTGTTTTGGCTCGTGGCCCGACGAGTTAGTGGCTCGGAACGGCTCGGGATTCTTAAAGAAAAGGATCCACGGTCGGCACGGCTCGGGACAGAAAGAAGACGGCAGTCCAAGGCTCGCCAATGATTTCTCCGGTCTCGGATCCGTGGCTCGCGGTTCGGGTCCCAAGTCAGACCCGTTGCTCGCGGTTCAGATCCGAAGTGTGGCTCGCGGTTCGGTTACAAGGGCGCGGCAAAACGGCTCTCCGATGCGACACAAGAATGGCGAAGGCTCGGTGATACGGTTCCACGGTACGGCGTAAGAACGGCGGCGGCAAATCTCTCGGACTTGTTGTCCTGGATCTGGTTCTGTTAACCAAAGAGGTGGATCTTGTCTTGCCGTTTTGTCTAGTTGTTCCTGATCTGTCGGGAGGTGTCTCCTTTCGTCGGCTCACAGAGTTGGCTCGCCAGATGTACCGCTGATTTTCAGCGCGCCGACGGGCGTTGAAGTGAGGCTTGTCAGGATCAAGCGAGCTGCAGGTTGTCGGACAGTGGGTTAGTCATCGTGGTGGATCAAGATCTTTTCGTGGTAGTTTGAGTATCGGTTGCCCCAGATCCATCGCTTGCTCCAGATCTATTGGGAGCCGTCTGCTTTGGATCGGCGCTGCCATCTGTCGTTCTGACTGGTTGACTCGGATCCATTAGGAGGCGTCTGCTCTTTGTCGTTTTGAGCGGTGGATCTAGATCCGTTGGGAGGCATCTGCTCCTTGCCGTTCTGACCGGTGGATCTAGATCCGTTGGGAGGCGTCTCCTTCGGATCGGCGCTGTCGTCCGTTGCGCAGTTTCATGTCATCTTCTCAAACTTGCTTGTGATTTCTTTGTGTATGAAGTTTTTGGCTACCCTCCTTCTAGCGCCAAATTGTGGGAGCTGGATTTCCTACAATTAGATTTGTCGGGTTCGCGGTAGAGCTGCAAAACTTCTAGGTTAGAAAACAAGAACAATTGAGAAGAAAGAGTTTATTATTAGTTGTGTAGCTGTGAAAGTGAGTACAAAGGGTTCTGCTAGAATTCGTGATCCCCTTTCAAGAGGATGATACAATATATTTATACTATCCTAAGTCGGCTAGGCCCATTAGCGGTTTGGCCCACCTGCAGCTTGGTTCGGCCCAATTAGATGGGCTGAGCCTAATTGGGCTTGTTGAGTAGACGAAGTCCTGAAATCGGCTCACCCGGTTCGGTTCAGTGCGGCTGTTGGTTTACGAATCTCCCGACCGGCCGGTGCATGCTAGACTTTCGGTAGAGCTCTTCTTCGCCCAGACTTAGCCGTTTTCTTCTGGTGATCTTCAAGGGGTGGAATTTGACCCCTACACTTCCTTGTGTGAGATTCCTTGTAAACCCTAGACAATCTTGTACTCTTTCTCTTGATAGTGGAGTTTCGAGAGGATCGTCTCTCGACGATATGTACCAGGGCGCCTGGGAACTCGTATAAGCCTATGTGTCAATTTCAATTCTGCAAAAGAAGCAAATCGGAATTATATCGGAGATAGGTTGGAATTAGATCAGAAACGGAAATGCAAATCGAAGAAATACAAACCTTATTTCTCAAGAGTCGGTGTAAAGTAATACGTCAGAACTCAGAAGTGGAGAGTTGCACAAACGCGAAATGTTGAATCCGTCTATCCACAAAAGCATAACCGCTAAGAAATATTGAGTCCATTTTCGAGGGTAAAGATGATGTTTATTGGAAAAACAATTTCATCTTGAGAATTATCATTTGATCTTTTCCTTGAGATAAAAGTTACAAATCATGCGATGAACTAGCAAGGAATGAAAAAACCAATGATCGAGCATTAAAATCCTATATGTTATGTATTAATTGACGAGACATTAGAGAGAAAAATCCTATGTGTTGCTCTAGGCCTGGGCAATCGGATATACGGTTCGGTTTCGGTTCGGTATCAATCGGTTCCGGGTATATCGAATATAGGTGTTTTATATCCATATAAGTACCGATTGAGGTTCGGTTTGGTATCAGTTCGGTACCGATCAGTTCCGGGTCGGTCTCGGTTATACCCACAATGTCACCAAACACAATATTTAAGTTCATAACTTCATAATGTAGAAAACTAGAAATAAAATCTCATAAACAAGTAGATAATGAAACAAGTTCACACAAAAGCAATACAAGATAATTTTGAAACAAAGAAACAAAAAACCAAAGTAACAAAGTTTTGAAACAAAGCGACAAAGAACACAAAGAACCAACGTAGCAAAGTTACGAAAACAAAGAAATAAAGTATCAAACTTAAAAGTTAAAATCAAAAGCAAAGCATTACGGAAACAATTTACAAGACAAAGTGATACAAAATGATCAAAACTAAAGAGTTTGAACCTATTCAAAGTGATAGACTTCATAAGTTCCAATTCAAACATTCAAAATACGAAAACAATGAACCAAGTTGTGAAATACCAAAATTTTAAAATAGTGACTGACGTTGTAATCAAACAAGTCTTAAATTAGTATTTTCGGTTTCAGTTCCGAGTATTTTTTTTATCCAAACCATCCTAAAATAGTATTTGTTTTTAATAATAAAATAAAACAATACACTTATATTAACTATTTTTATCCGAACTATCTACCAATAGATAACAATATTTGAACTAACCGAATTAATTGTAAATATAACAAAGAAAAATTGTAAAATATACCCAAACTATGTATTCATATCTATGGATTAATTTATGTTTCAGACATTTCGGATACCCCATTCGGTTCTCGGTTCGGTATCGGTTCGATTCTGGTTCTTTTGGTTTCTAGACATGTAGATATTCTTAAAAGTTGGGTTCGGTTTCGGTTTGGATAAGTTCGGGTCGATTTCGGTTCAGTTCTTCAGTTCCGATTATTTTTACCCAGCCCTATGTTGCTCAAAGAGCATATTAGGGGAGAATCAAAATCTCTATATAACCTCATTAATTTTATAACATGAAACCATTAATACATGTTTTACAAATTTAAACCTAACTAAATATAACATTTAGATTTACCATTTCACCTATTTTTTCTTTTTAATATATTAACCAGTTTTTATTATAATATTTATAAAAATATTATCTATTGTATATATATATATATATATATATATGTATTTCAATTAGTATAGTATACAAATATGTTTATTATGACGTAGTCTATTATACCTATTTAATCACACTTAAAAATATTTATACATTTTATCATTAAAAAAAAACTTTTGTTTGTTTGTTAGGTCCAAAAAATTCATACAAATCTAAAATTTGTTTGATTTAGTGTATGCTCTATACTAATATAACGGATATCAATTTTATACATATAAGACATTAAAATAAATGACATTTGCATATTTTTGACCAATTTTACACATAAAAATACTCAAACTAATCGTATCAACATATGTTTGATCAAAAGTATTCGACAATATGAGCAATACATATCATTTTTATACTTTTATTGCTATGAGAAATGATATGCTTTGTCATACACATTTAAATATTAAAAAATATATATATATATATATATATATATATATACTAATTCGATTAGTCAACCTATTTAATCATCTAATCCCTCGTTTGACACGAGTCAAAATCTAGTTAATAAAGAAAAAAAAGTATCATCTATATTTGTTTTTAGTCAATATTCTTCTATATTATAACTAGTATTTTAATTTGCTACCATACAAAACCATTGATTTTCCTTTCTTTTTTTTTTTTTTTTTGTCAGCATTCATAGATTTTTCTAAATTAAGAAATGTAGTATTTTTAGCTTCCATTTAAAATTATAAATAAAAAGGTTAACGTACAAAACAAAAAAAACGACAAAACACTTTTTTGATATGGCCAAAACAAAAATTAAACGCATAAATTTTCTTATGTTATTGTTGTTTTTAGAACTCTTTACATTTCAATTGGTAAACGCGATTCCAAAGAGAGATATAGAAAACCTCCAAGGAAACAGCTGATGCGGCCTTCTGCCTCAAGTCCCTCGAGTCGGATCCACGAATAGCAGCCGCACGCGACCTCAGTCAAGTGCTTTTAATTGCGGTATATACTTTTTCTCCAACCATTGTTAGAGGGTATATAATCTATATATATGTATTATAAGTTTCGATCTGTTATACATATCTGTTATACACTTTAATTAATACTAAAAAAAATTCTAAATCACTCTGACTTATACAGTGAAAAATATTAACTATCAATACCCAAATAAGGGCAGAGCAAATCACATGTAAATATGAATATTTGAAAATATAGCTTTATGATCCACTTCAGATCTATGTTTATATGATATATACATATTTCTCTATATTAAAAGTGAAATTAAGAAACAATATCTAAAAAGTAATTTTAAACATATGCAGGCTCGTGGCCACATATAAATATTGGATACTTTGGCATGTGACCCCTTTTTTAAAAAAAAAAAAAAGCAAGAATCCCATAATTTTGTTATTACACCACCATTAGTAATTAAGTTGAAGTTGATAATATCTAATCTTCGCTCAAGTATGTCAGAAGAGAGATTGAGTGACTTGGCTATCTTGTCTATCCAAAGAGAATTGGTAAAAAATGTTTTTTTTTTTTACTTTCGTTTCTTTGAATGAGATGTTTATTATTCATTTTATATAAATTATGGCAAATTTTTTAGTAATGAGTCTCGCCTTCGGCCTCCATATATCTAGCCACGCCTCTGAACATATGAATATCTCGATATGTTTATTGAATGGTTACTTTTCTCATTTTTTTGTTTGTTTAAAATATTTTAAATGTCAAATCAGATGAATCGAAAATTTGGTTCAACATTCATATTTAACGTTTGACATGCTCCAAACCATATCAAAAATTGTATAAAAGAGTGTTTGGTACGGTTTATCCAACAAAAATAGAAAAATGTTAAGCAATTGTAGCTTGCTCTCAAACTAAGAGAATGCATCACTTCTATTTGTTTCTGATATGGAAAATTTATCAGTTATCACTGTCAAGAATTCAAGTGGACGACGCGACGGCACATTTGGCTCAAGTTAGTGGACAGTTCAGTGGTCCCAATGGGAGGAGACGGATCGGAATTTGCAGGACGAATTACGGAGTCGCTTCGGCTAGGTTCCACAATGCTTGGGAAAACTGTTTGAAAAAAGCATTTCGGGATGTGAACGAAATGGTAAAGGTTGGTACGAACGCTGTGATGGACTGCGAAAAGGCATGGGCAAGGGGTGGTGGGATACAAAAGTCTCCTGTCACTTCCTATAACATGAATGTTTCCTAAATGTCTGGAATCATTCTTCTTCTGGTCCGAAAGCTTACGTATTAGTTGTACCGGAATATGATATTGGATCGTTTTTTGGATTTTAGACACTCAAAGATCCTAAAATTTAATATATTTAATTACAAAAAGTTTTTAGACACTCTCATGAGTGTCTGCAATAATCATGCTCTAGTACTATTTAGAAATCAATATATATATATATATATATATATATATATATATATATATAATAAAATTTAGATTGAGAAAAGTATGTTTTATTAATTTTCCTTATTGTCAGGAAGCTTGAGGCCAATGTGTACCACACTACCAGCATTGACGGAAATTTTTATTTGCTTAGGCAACTATTGGTTTAGCTTATTCTTGAAAAATGGCATTTTTGAAAAGTGGAATTTTTGAAAAATGGCATGTCAAAAGTGACATATGTTGAAAATTCTCTTAAAAAAATACATAAACAACTACAATATGGGGCCCTAATTGTGTTAAAGCAGTTTATATATTTTTTAACACAAAAATGTATATTCATGAGGAATAGATTTATGGCTTTAAATATATTTGTTTCTCGATATCTCCTAAAACCATTGGAAAGTTCATATATTTGTGTATATCACATTATATGCATATTTACTTGTTCTCCAATATCTCCTAAAAGGCTAAAACCATTGGAAAATTCATATATTTGTGTATATCACATTAATGTAAATTTACTAGTTCTCCGATATACCCTAACACCTTTTGAAAGTATATAATATACAATGGTTTAACGTACGAACGAAAAACGATAGACACTTTTCCGATATTTTTTGCTAAGACACTTTTCGATATGGCCACAATGCAAATTAAACGCATGAGTTTTCTTATGTTGTTGTTATTAGAGCTCTTTAAATTTCAATTGGCAAACGCGATTCCATATGGAGACATAAAAAGCCTCTGCAAGGAAACGGCTGATGCGGCCTTCTGCCTCAATTCCCTCGAGTCGGATCCACGCATAGCAGCCGCACGCGACCTCAGTGACGTGCTTTTAATTGCGGTAACATTCATCTCTATATATTTTATAAAAATGTTACTTTTCTCATACTTGTTTGTTTTAAAAAAATTTAATGGAACAAATCAGATGAATCGGATATTTGGTTCAATATCCATATTTAACGTTTGACAGGCTCCAAAGCATGTCATAAATTGCATAAGAGAATATATTACTTTTATTTGTTTCTGATTTGGAAAATTTATCAGGTATCACTGTCAAAAATTCAAGTGGACGACGCGACGACACATTTAGATCAAGTTAGCGGACAGTTCCATAGTGCGATCGGGAAGAGTCGGATCGGAGTATGCAGGAGGGATTACGGAATCGCTTCGGATAGGTTCAGCAATGCTTGGGAAAATTGTGCGAAAAAAGCATTTCGGGATGTGAATGAAATGGTAAATAGCAGTACGAACGCTGTGATGAACTGCGAACATGTATGGGCAAAGGATAATCCGATACAAACCTCTCCTCTCACTTTTTATAACATGAAGGTTTCCAAAATGTCTGGAATCATTCATCTTCTTGTTCGAAAGGTTGCGCCCTAGTTGTACCGGAATATGATATACGTACTTAGATACTATTTAGAAATCAATTAATACAATCTAGATTGAGAAAAATGTGTTTTTATTAATCTAATTATAAGTCGGAATCGTAAATGTTTATTTGGAAATCATCAAATTTCAAATCCATGTTTGACCGACCACACCACGCTGGTTAAGCAAAATTACTAAGAGCCAATGTTGAGCTGTTTGCAAACAAAGACACTTAAAATCACCGAACCAAGGACCGAGAAGGCTCCTTGCCTTGAACGCAAAAGCTCATTCCACGTCAATGGTTTTCTGATATCAGACAAAACATTGTCGAATTGTTGTTTGAGGTCGTCGAGAGATCCATTATTATCGATAACAACGTCAGCTTTGCTTTGTTTCAAATCCAAAGACATTTGAGCCATCACTCTGTTTCTTGCATCTTCCTCACTCAGCCCATCTCTCTCCATCAATCTCTTAAGTTGAGTCTCTTGACTGACCCAAACAACTACGATCGGTTTTGTCCATCTATCCATCTTTACTTCAAACAACAACGGAATATCGATAACTATCAGTTTAGCTCCTTTAGCCCATTGTTTAAGAATTTCCCAAAAAATACCAGTTGATATGTATGGAGCCATCAACCTAATAGAGTGAAAGACATAGTACGCAATTTCAGGATCTTATCCGTTAAACAAAAAAAGAAAAGCCTGAAATTCCTTACTTGTTTAGAAGTTGGCGCTTGGAATCAGAAGAGAAAACGATCTGACCGAGTTTTGGGCGGTCCACTTCTCTACTAGGAAGTAGAATCTCCTCTCCAAAAGCTGCAACTACTCGTTTCCATCCACCGCTTCCTTTCTTCAACACATTCTTTATAGAAAAACACACAAAATTCCAAACATATGGCCAATGTACTATGATGAGCTAAAGATAAATGAGAATTGTCAAGGGATAGACATTACTCGAGCGACGACATCAACGTCAACAACGGGAATGCCACTAGCTTTGAAGAGATTGGAGACTGTACTCTTACCAGACGCTATGCCTCCCGTTAACCCAACTATTCTCATTCTCCTAACTTTCCTCTTTTCACTCCTGAGAAACATCCAAAACCAAAATATTACCCAAATGTTGGATAATCAAAATTCAAAACCAAAAATCAACCAGTCTTTCACAAAAATACAGCAAGTGGATTCTTAACCACAAGCATCCACAATTAACCCTGAATACATCATTCAATTTCGAGAACCCTAATTTTCTGAATTCCGAATTCCGCGAAATTGGAAGATTGATTGAAAAGATTTCCAACTCAAATAGAAACAGAGATTAGGACCATGGATACACGAATTAGTACCTGACCGGGATTTCTGACCGAGTAATCCGAAGGCGATCGTTGAAGAGAGACGGTGGTGGAGATCAGATCACTCAAGTATTAGTCATGGCTGTTGAAAGAACCGATTTTCAAAGTGTGAGGGTATATCACCGATCCGAATAGCGTCACTGTTCCGGGAATTTTCAAACAAGAATTATGAGTCGATGGATTGATGAAGATGATGAGCGATAAAAGAGAAAAGAGATTAAAGTATATGCAGAAAGTGTAAACCAGCCTCAACCGGTTTGCATAATTGCAAATTATTGAACCAAACGAAATAATGTAAAGAATCAAATAAACCAGAGCATTATAGATTTATTGTCACAGTCTAGGGCTGGAATTATTAGCTGAGATCCGATCTTGTATTTGTTCCTATCCGCTCTGAAAATTAGGATATATGAGAGTTGAATCTCGATAAAGATAGTAAAGTCTTATATATCCGTGAAAAAAATGATTGGAATCGCAAAATTTTAAAAAGCTTATTGAACATTACAAGTGATTTCGACAAGTCAAATTACAACCCAATTTAAAAACTCATTGTTATCCAAAATCTTAGAAATAATGATTCTAAATCACCATCGTTGAGACTTGGTCTTGCCGCCGCAGATTGAGACGAAGCCGTTTACTATGAAGGAGAAGAAAAACAAAATCCGAACTAAGCTAGAAGAGAAAACATTCGTTTCAGTAAAAAATATTACCCTAAAAAAAATTCTAGATATATACACAAGAAAAGTGATATTCTGTTAACAAGAAATCGTCTCTCTCTCTCTCTCTAAAAGATAAGTAAGAGAGAAGAGATAGATCATAGTTTATAATTTGGTTTATCAATGGACCCGTAACAAATTTTGATGGGAAATTTTTTTGATTACTCATTTATTGTCGATAATGAGTAATCAATGTTGTTGTATTTTACGTAAGAACATGTGCTACTAGATGTTCAACCCTTATCCCAACGGATATGCAATAATCATCATAGGTGATTAAAATTTGATACCAAGGATGCATCCCACAATCTAGTCAATGCATTAATTTGCGTAAGACAAATGATTAGCCAACAAACATCTCCTTCTATAGCTTGTAGAAAAATGATAGATTCCAAATATTATTTTGGTAGATGAAGATTGTATCATCAACTTTATTGTGAAGAAGTAGCACATGAGAAACTGTTATGGAGACTTTTCTAGTTCTTTGATGATTTTCAATCTTCCCTTTTTTCTTAATATGTTGGTTCACTCGAGGCTTATGTTTGTTGTCCAACTCAGGCGTCTTCGAGGTTTTTGGGAATATTGTGGTTTCATTTTGGGTTGTCGTTTCAATGCTAACTAAGATTATTTTTGTTTCCATCGGTTCCCTTTCTTGTTGGCTTAGGTACTAGTTTCTGTATTTTAGAATGGTTTTCGGAGAATTTGTGTTTTTATGTCGGCTTTGTTTCCATGTATCTCTTCATCTTCTGCCTCCTTGCCCATTGTCAATTGGATGTATTTTTATTTAGAAGTTATATAAAACATCAAAAGACAAAAAAATAAATAAATAAATAAATTCAAGTGGTAAGTGGAAGTCAATTTGGCTCAATGGTTGATCAATGTTCATTAGTGTTACTACTCCAAGAGGTTTGGTATTCATACCATAAAAGATGGGATTTATTATTATATCTGCATATTAATGAAAACAAGCTTACAGAAGATATTCAGCGTGAGGCAAAGTAGAATAATGTAGGGTGGATCAAAGGAAAAAAATTTATCTTGTAAAATCGTCAATATAACAATTTTCATAACCGACAACAAAAAGTAGAAAATTAAGCGCTCGTTTAATATGCTTAATTTTTTTTTGTCTCATCTCACTTGCGCCCATACCCAATTCAAAAAAGAAATCAAAGCGTACACTAGTCTTCTATTCTTTACCAATGAATATGAATGAAAGAATCAGGAACACATTACACATATCAAGAACCATATCAAATCTAGTTAATCACCTACAACACTCTCTAATTTTCTCTTCTTCTACCAACCAAACCAAAAAAGAAGCCAGCTTTGGTCTTCTTCTTCTTCCTTTTCTCATCATCTCTCACTTTATAAGCAGCCACAGATCGGCTTTTCGTCATCCACGAAATCCCTTTATCTCTACCGCTACCTCCGGCCATTGACAAGTAACATCGGCGATCAACAAGTGGAGACGGGCATGAAGAGACGGAGGATGAGCTGGAAGATGAGAGGGAAGAAGTAGTTGACGATGAGCACAAGACTTGACGTGCTCTTTGTCGACGTGAAGCAGAATTAGAAGAAGAAGATGATTTAACGAAGAGAGAGAGTCTCTCATTAAGACAAAGGGAACATACACCAGGTGATTGCCTGTGCTTTGGATGTTTCTTGCAAAACGCCGCGTTTTTCGTCTTCTCTTCTGCTTTCTTGCTTCGTCTTATTCCGAGTAAGCTCGTGTTCAAGCTAGCCATTTCTTCTTCATCTATCTAGGTGGGTAGATACGAGATATTAAGTGTTTATATAAATGAATATAGAGAAAGTGATTTTTGTGTGAGATTGGAGGTTTCTTGGGATTTTCCGGGAAAATTTGAGGATGGGGCTTTGTTGACAGGTCGTGTGGGTCGGGGTGGGAAAAGGAGAATGAACGGTTGGATGAGTGGCTGGGAATAAGTGACGGCTACGATTGGGTGTAACAGGTCAGTTTAAATGACTGGAAAATTCCAAGTCTGGTAGGCGCGCGCAGAAAGTCTGAAACATTGTAATTAATTATATATTATATCTTTAAAAATTCTTTTGATTTGTTTGTGCATACAATACTATTCTTTTATTCTGACGTATAATTGTAATTAATTATATATTATATCTTTAAAAATTCTTTTGATTTGTTTGTGCATACAATACTATTCTTTTATTCTGACGTATACTACATGTTTTATTTTTGTGAAAGGCTTAATCATAACGACATGTTGTATACATAACCGCTACAGGAAGAGTATAATACTTCAAAAAAAAGTTTTGTCACGAGTATAATACTTCAATTAAATAGTATAAAAGATAAAACAATATTAATTTCAGTAGCTTTTTTTAAAACAATACAAAATGTATGGTTTGCTATCAATTATAATAATAGATCTCACTGTTATCAATAATTAAAACCATGCTTTTACCCCATGTTCTAAAACTCGTCCGCCTGGCTGAATATGCGGTCGAAAACTTGGTCAACGGTAACATAACGTGGCGAATTAAGGATGATCGGCACTATTTTATGGTCAAATGTGTTTTGAACGGCTAGCACATGGAAGAAAAAAATTCGGCGTGGAATAAGCAAAAAACGCTTGGCCCAATTGTTTTGTTTTTGAAAAATTTGGCTTAACATGATTTTATTCAAATATTTTCGGCCCAATATGGTTTGATTTATACATTTTTTCATTATTAATATCATATAAATTTGTTTGAAACATATTGTATGTTTAGATTATCAAAAATTCGATTTTCCCATCCTAATCTTATCTATGCTAAGATATTTTACATTAATAAAAAATATATGTATTAAAACTTTTAATTTTGAAGTTTTATGGATATAAATGTTTAAAATAGACTTATTTATTTAAAAACTAGTCTCCGAATACTCCCGATTTATCTCCGATTTTTGGGTAATTCGCTAGGCATGGACCGACCGCCCAACTCACGCCTAGTGCAATTTCGAACCTTGCTTTTACCTGGTAAAAACATGAAGGGGCCTACTTCGGATTCCATTTCCGAATGGAGTTCATTAATGATTTACTGACTAAACACTTATAGTTGGATTTTTGTGTACTTTATACTTAAAACTTTGTCTTGTTTAATTCGTTTAGCAAAAATATATTACATGAATAAACTATAGAGATAATTACTTAAACAACTTTGAAAAGTTTCTTAATCACTAAAACAACTCTTCGAAAATAGAGAAGTGTTCAAAAGTGGGTAAAAGTTTTTTAAACCTTTTGTAGACAAAGTGTAGCTTGTTGAATCGGTAAAAAAGTAGGTTGTTGAATCGGCAGCTTGTAAAACCATCAAAAGAATCTCTAGTGGATGTTTGTGGCTTCCACGAGCCACACGAGAAGTCTAACTAATGTACAAGAACTCGTTAAATTCTTGAGTGTAGTTACGATTTATATGTTGATTTCCACACGTGATTCTTTGAAAGTTAAAAACATAATTAGAATTATCTTGGTCGTAAGAATATTGATGGAGTATATTGTCTTGGATCGATCACAACTATCATTTTTTTTTGTCAACTGATCACAATTATTGTGAAATATTAGTAGAGATGTGTTAAGTATGGAAATTACTGCTCCTATAACTATTGAGAAAATCAAGTAAAAGATGCACTCAACAAAAAAAAAAAAATTTAATAATAAAAAATGACAAGGAAAAATGAATTAGGAATGTGTGAAAAAATTATAAGAAAAAAAGAATCAGGCTTTTAAACTGTTAAGAATGCATTCGGTGTCCTAACTCTGTAAACTGAGCAATAATTTGGTCGTAATCAGGAAGCTTAGGATGAACATGTTTAGGTAAGAATCTTCTTTTTTCTTCTTCTTCTCCTTCTTTTTCCTTCTTCACGCTATACACATTGTATACTATTTTGCAACAATTTGTTGATGATGAGGATGATGATATTCTTCTCCTTCGGCGACTCCTTTTTTGCCTCTTATAGTACCTCAAAGTTTCCATGTCCTTAAACCCTCTTAATAATGATAATGATAATGGTGATCTATCTTCTTCACTACTTTCTCTAAATCTGAATACTCTCTGATCTCTTCCCACTTGACCTTCCTCTATGCAATCATCTTCCATTGATGTCTCTCCCTTGCTCTTCTCTTCTTCGTTATTTGTGACACTAAATTTGTTCACTCCTAGTGAATTATCGCCAGAGCAACTATTCAAATCCGAATCCATTACTTTCTTCTCTTCCTCTTCGTTTACCTATACACCACAAGTACAAGAATTATGAATCCAAGAAAACAAAACATATCCAACAACAAAACAAAACTAAAGTAAATATTCACCTGTTTTTCTATTTGAGGTTTATAATTCTAGCATTAACATTTCGAATCGGTGACCGGCTTCTTTTGCTATTTCATCTACCAATTTGGACTTCAACTCATCCGATGTTGAAGTTACCGACAATTTCTCTTCTATCTGCATGTTTTAGCGTAAATTAAAATACAAAACCTTAAATAAAATGACAAATATAAAATAAATTGTGTGAAAATATTTTTGAAACCTGGAAGTTAACAAGATTTCCAGGGAGAAGCTGAAGAGCTGTTGTTACATAGTTTTGACCGTAACGTTGACTAAAGAGCTCTTTGGTGGTAATTAGCTCAGGTAATTCTCCACCACAACTCGCAGAGGCAAATACAAGACTCGAAACTGCTTCATTAATGTCATCATCAAGCAATTCTCTGAAAGTAATGTTTTCCCGAATTAATGTTTGAAATTTTTGAAATAACCACACATAAACAGAATTAAACACAAATAATTACTAACCTGCGTTTTCTAATGGAGGAGAAGTGAAGAAGGGTAAAATCAGAGAATTGAAGCAACAAATCGTAGATTGAAATCGAGTTTTCGACAAGGACGAGCTGTTTGATACGAAGGAGAGCTCGTGCATGATCATTGATTCGTATGAAGAGAGCAATGTGGTGACGTAAGTATCTTGAAGTTGCGTATTTCTTGTTCTTGAGTAGCTTAAGACGAGTCTGGAGCTGCTGCAACACTTTCTTACATTGTGAAGCTTTTGGCCATCGACCGAACAAGAAACCAAACATGACTAACTAAAATCAGATTTTGAGGAAACAGAGAGTGGGGTTATCCATTATTTATGGAGTGGCCAACTGGCCATTAACGGTTTTTTATCTGGCTTTTCCATTTTTGTTAATTTATGCCATACGTTGATTTAGGAAAATGGAAAAGTTGAATGGAAATATAAAGAAAGGTTTTGAGAATGAAACTTTTCCATTTTTACTAACTAATTTCTAAACAGTGAGTTTGTTTACTCCAAAATTATTATTTTTGGATAGAATAATATACTCCCTCCGTTCCCAAAAGATTGATTTTCTAGGAAAAAAAATATTTTTAAAAGATTGATTTTCACTTTTTCAATGCATTTTTAATGAAAGTTTAATGGTGAATTGTAGATTTCAAGACATATTTATTGACTTTATTAGATTACTATTGGTTTAAAGTTATGAAAAATTGTTTTTTTGCAAAAAATAAGACATTTATAATTAACGATTAATGTGTTTTCTTAATATTTGTGAAAACTCTAGAAAATCAAACAAATAAAAACAAAGGGAGTATATATATATATGATTTTTTCATGATATCATTTAATTGGTTTTATTTGCATAATTTTAAAGTAAATAGGGATTAAAATATATTGTTTAGAGAAATTTTCATCATTGGCTTCAAATATTGGGGCAACTCTCTTACCAACAAATATGTCAAATTTATTATGATGATAAGACCTTATCCACTATTGCTCGATCTTTTACCCCTAGTTAACATGCCCACTGAATAGTAAACACGATATAATTCGGAATAAATTTCACAAATACCTATCCCAAATTTTGCTTTTAGGGATTAATTTTAGTTTGTCTAAAGTTCCATCTCGTTAATCATGTCATTACTTTTACCATGGGAGATTAGGAGCATACGCAAGATCATTTAAATTGCCAAGTTCTTCTAATTCCACCATATTTATGTCCTTTTGCGGATAATTGCCAACCCGGCAAGGCTCGGTCGATCCTGATCCTGAACATGACGAAGAACACCAGCCGTTGTGACACATAGGTACAATCTGTTCTGTGAGAGACATGCTCTGTTCCTCTTCTCCGATTTCTTCTCGTACTTTGGCTCTTAGCTCTTGAAGCTAAGGAACACACATAATTCAAAGAAATAGTAAGTAAAATCAATCTCTAAATTCATTATACAGAGACTCATTTGAGAAAACAAAATTAATATAACACTAGGGTCACGCTTAGAAGTTTAGATTTCTTGAGCAAAAACAAGATAAACGTGGCCTTCGTTTGAAAACATATCACACAAAAGAACAAATGGCTAAATATCCATTTAGTTGACAAAAAAAAACTATCGAATATCTTAGAAAAATAGTATAAATTAGAGAATTAAATTTGGATTTATAGGACCCCTAACTTAAAAGTACCCAATTGTATACCAATTAGATTGGTAACAAATGTTACACAAAAGAAGTATGATTTAGTAGATTAAAATGAAATAGAACTAAATATACCCAATTGTATACCAATTAGATTGGTAACAAATGTTACACAAAAGAAGTATGATTTAGTAGATTAAAATGAAATAGAACTAAATATAGATTGTAAAAAAGAGACTTTTATTTTGTCTTATAAGAATTTCTTATGATTGAGGCCCTACTATAATAACAAATATATATACTAAAGAGGTCTAAACTGATCGCTCATGTTATTTGTGCTTAATGACTATAAATATACCTTTGAGGTAAGAACTTGTCTCTCATGCTGAAGTTTGCCGTAGTCAATCTTAAGAGAATCATAATGACCTTTAAGGTCTTCATAGTCTCTTTCAAGTTGCTTAGTCTTTCCACGAGCACGGCGGTTCTGGAACCACACGGCCACTTGTCTTGGATGCAGCCCTGTCTCCTCCGCGATCCTTACCTTTCTCTCTGGCTCGAGCTTGTTCTCCTCCTTGAAGCTCTTCTCAAGTCTTTTGACTTGATCAATACTCAATCTTCTCTTCTTCTCTGCCAATGAGAACGCGTCTTCCTCCATTAATTCCTCTGTCAACTATAGAGTTTTGGATAAATTTAAAACAAAATGAAAAGGCAATTGAAACGTAGACGTTGTTATAAGTTAAAACAAGCTCTATATAGGCTTTACTCTCTTTTGATAGTGAAATTTTTGTCGTTAGATTTTTTATCTACTAGGACCACACACTTCTCACCACTTTAGTTGATATCTTATTTGTGGTTTTAACTGGTAGAGGAACTATTTTATTTACCGTGTCTTTATTTGACTTCTTGTTTTTTGACATCATTTAAATTATTGTTTTTCAAATGTTATTGTTAAAATGTTTTTTTGTTCATTATATGTTATTGGTAATTATAAATTTATGTTATTGTTCGGACTGGGAATATTGTGAAATGACATAATGGTGAGAAACGAAAAAGTATATTTGAAAAAAATGAAAAAATATATGATTATTATTGGAAAAAATACTTACCGTTCATTTCATATTGCTTCTAGCATGAAAACTTGTGGAATGGCGAATTGTAACTAAATATATATAAAAATTTAGCATAGTTGTATAATTTGTTAAAAACATGCGGTCTTCCATCATGAGTCTGCTGTTTGAAACTTACTCTTCATCGAGCTTTATGTAATAAGATATATATATACTTTCATTAATAATTTCGTTTATTCACAGTTTTTTTTTTTTTTGAATTATACACAGTTTCCCCAAAGATTTTCTAGGCCCAAGAGACTAATCTGTGTCGCCGGCGATGCCCTTATTCACAGTTTTTTATAAACGGTATTTCTTATTTTGGTCTTATCAATATTCTTATTTTCAAGATTTAAAGAAGCGAGTAGAAGTCTATTCGATATATCCGATAATTTTATTTAACATCTACAATTCACACTCATATTCCCATGATTAAATTTGAGTTATGATACGAGATCAACATTCATACAAGTTATGATACGAGTTTTATGTAATACAAGCCTCCGTCCAATAATTGTCTCTTGAAGGTGGTGTTTTGAACTTTTTAATATAGTTTATACAAGTCCCGTGGACACAAAAAACCTACTTAAGTTTATGGACCCAATCTAAATTGACGAAAGTGTTGAAAATGGTATGGTCCCTATCTAAATTAAAGAAAGTGTTGAAAAATTGTAGTGTAAAATTCTCTAAACACACCGACCAGGGTTCCTTACAGTATGAATAACCAATGATTCATCAACACCTGTATCTTTGTGAGGTCCAAATAAAGAGTTTGTCAAAGTCAAGCCCACAATAGTAGTCGAGGCGCAGCTACGTACGTACCACTACAAATATAAACACGAAGGACATTTTCTTTTAGCCTTTTTGCTTTTATTTTTTATTTTTGACAAGACAACTAATATTTAACAATATAAATTTTGCTATGCAAATGTGTTTTTCGTTTGACCTAGGTAATACTTGAATGAAGTGTAGACAAATTCTCGGAACTTGTAGAAAGTTACAAGTTCTTATTTCTTATATCATCTATAATAGTAGAAAGAAACCACACTTTGTGCTCACAAATGATAGAGGAATTCATTCCTTGGTCTTATTAATTAACCCATTAAAATGAATCTTCTCTGGTTCTACCATAATTTTACCACTAGACAACAACCTATTTATTTGTAATGCAAATGTTAATACATGTTAGAAAAACACATCCCATTTCTCAGTATATACTTAAAATAAAATTTTACATATTTTGTATAATTATAATATTGATTTCAACAAAAGATTTAGAAAGGCAACTATCAACTGTTATGATTCATTTCAAAAATGTTTCAAAAAAAAAGTGTTATGATTGATTTTCCGTTAATATTAGGTCTGGGCAATCGGATATACGGTTCGGTTTCGGATCGGTTCCATTCGGTTCCGGGTATTTTGGATATTGGGATTTTGTATCCACATAGAAACCGTTAGAGTTTCGGCTCAGTATCGGATCGGTTTCGGTTATTTAGTAGTACTAGTTAAAATTGATTTTGATTGTGGTTTCAACTTAAATAAATCTAGAGAGATATTCCTTTTCTTGAATTTAACACAAGACTTAAGAGTTTACAAGACAAAATGATATAAATTGACAAACCTAAAGAGTTTGAACCTATTCAAAGTGACATACTTCATAAGTTCCAACTCAAATATTCAAAATACGAAAACAATGAAAATAAAACAATACACTTACAAGCTATTTTTAATAAAAATAATACAGTACACTTATATTAGTTATTTTTATCCGAACTACCTACCAATAGATAAAAATAAATTAACTAACCGAATTAATCGTAAACATAACAAAGAAAAATTGTCCAATATATCCAAACTATGCATAAATATCTATAAATTAATTTATGTTTCGGATATTTCGGGTACCCCTTCGGTTCTCGGTTCGGTATCGGTTCGGTTCCGGTTCTTTTGGTTTCAGACATATAAAACCCATCGAATATTCTTAAAAGTTCGATTCAATTTCGGTTCGGATAATTTCGGTTCGGTTTTTCGGTTCTGGTTATTTCTGCCCAGCCCTAGTCGCTATTATGTAACCAAAGCAGAATAGTCATCTCCTTAAATTTTCTTTTAGTTATTATATCAATATATGTTAAATTTCTAACTAGTATCTCATAACTTAGTTTTGCTAATTTCTCTTAAAAAAACCTCCTTGAAAAATTTTATTTTCTCAAAATTAAAATTTCATATAACTTGAGAACAAATGTAGTCATGATACATTTCTATATATGAAGAGAAAGGAAAATACCACCTTCACTTGGGGACCTCATCAACGCCGGAAAGTGTGCTCATGATGATCGACTGCACAATCATGATTGTAAAAAAATTGGCTATACCCACGAAAGTTCCGTGGGTAATAGTGAAGAATTTTCGTGGGTTTTCGTGGGTTTACCCACGAAAAACCACGGAAATAGTTCGTGGGTATAGCGTCGTGGGTAGAGAATTTAGTGGGTGTTCGTGGGTAAAGCTACCCACGAAAAGCCACGAAATTTTCCGTGGCAAATACCCACGAATACCCACGAAATATTTCGTGGGTACTGTTACCCACGACTTGCCACGATAGTCTTTGTGAGTAGTTACCCACGAATACCCACGAATTTGCCACGAAAGTTTTCGTGGGAAGCCTTTTACCCACGAAATCCCACTAAAACTTTCGTGGGTACGTAGTATTTTTTTTGGAAAAAAACATTTTTTATTTTGAAATTTGTTATTAAAATTATTAATTAAATTAAATACTAAACTAATAATTCGAATAGAAATAAAATATTTTACATAAAATTAAATTGTTCTAAATTAAAAGTTTTCAAATAAAAAAAAAAGCAGAAACATAAAATAAACGACTACGAACCACCAGAGTTTTCGGGCTGAGTCGTCCCGCTTGAACCGCTGCGTCCTTCTAGCTTCCTCAAAATGACATCTATCTTACTCCCCATGCTAGTCATCTCACCCCTCATTTTATCGAGCTCAGTTCGGAGATCCGGTTGTGTTTCCGACGGATGCTGGACGGAATGGTGATAGAACTGCGTCCTCGCACTACCGACGCCGTAGGCATGCCCGTATCTTGGTTGCACCCTCTGCATTTTTAAACAATAAGAGAATTAAAGTCTAAATATACAATAAATAAAAAATTATAATATGAAAAAATTTACCTGAAAATATAATTGGTTAATGAATTGCCGAGGAGAACCACTTGTGGAAAAAGCTGTGCCGGTCGAATCTTGGTGCTGAGAAGCCTCCTCTTCAACCTCCCTCACGAGTCCCTCAATCACCGGATCAACGTAAGTGCCATCAGCGCGTGTATGCGTCTCCTTCACCAAATCCAGAATGGATGGTTCCTCGAATCCCTGCCCCTTCTGCTTCTGCATTATCAAAAAAAAATTTTAACACAATGTAGTGATCATTAACATTACTAACGATATTTAATAGATTTGTAAATTAATATATGGATCAAACTTACCAATTCATAGTCGATCTTTGAGAAGGATCGGGGCCCGGCACTGTGTTTGTGCATTCCTTTGCCGTTGATCGGCGTTTTACGGCTTTCAGCAGCAGTCTTACTCTTGCTAATGGCTTTCTTAGTCTGCCATTGTTCCAAAAGAATTGCCCAGTCATCCTCGCTGATATAGACGGGCTGCACTCCCTGCCGATGTTTCCTACTAATCTCTTCGCCGATTCCTAACTTCGTCTTTTCCTTCCATTCATAAAAGACGATGTCCTCGAACTCGGGATCCCAATAATAGTTTTGCTACAACTCGCAACAACCATTGTTAATATACAATGTTAATAATGGAAAATTACTAAATGTTTAAATATCCGAATTTTCTAACTTACCACAAATGTTCCCCACCAACTCAGAATTTTTTCTGGAGCGAATTTTTTCACATCGGTCCAGTTCTTCCAAGGACCCCAAAAATTACCCTGCCAGGTCCGTTTAATAAAACTGGTGACCGAATCATCGATCCCAATCCTTTAAAAAATATTTAAAAAGTTAGAAATCAATTAGTAAACACATAGACCTTAAACTTGTTAAATATTTAAGATGTTTACCATAGTCCTCCGTTTTCCTTAAACGGATGGAGGACAGGCTGTGATCTCCTAGTAGGCGCTTCGTATACCGCCTGTAAACGGTAACGATACTCTGCAGAAGCACCTATGGCAGATTTTGGGAGATGGAAACGGGGTCTGCTTCGAACTGAGCCGGTCCCGGTAGACGAAGACATAACTACATGCAAAAAATAATACATCTAATATTTCTTACACTAATAATATTTTCTGATTTTTTGTTAAAAATAATTAGAGCCATTAATATGTTTTATATTTTAAATTTTCAAGTCTTTATTTTGTCATATATTTTTGTAGAGCCATTAACATTTAATTTTATAACTTATTTTCTCATATATGTTTTTCAAGAATTTAGGATTTGAAGGCATTAATATGTTTTCAAAATTTGTTAACAAGTGACACTTTTATATATAAGTGTTGTACAAGTTGTATTAGATATGTTTTTCCAATTATATAATATTGGTATTAGTTATCTAATTTTTTCCCGATTTTAAATATTTTTTTCACTAATTTATAATACTAATATTATATATAATATTTGTATGTAAAAATCCACAAAATTAATATAAAATACCTAAACAATTTTAAAATTTTCTTTTAATTATTAATAAACACTAACTACTCAACAATTTTTTCTACAAACCTTTTAACTTATGTTTTTCAAACAAAAAATTATTTGGAAAATTAAAAAACCCTACACAATACAAGTTGTATTAGATTTATTTTTTCAATTATATAATTTTGGTATTTGTTATCTAATTTTTTCAGGTTTTATATTATTTTTCAAACTAAATTATAATACTAAATTTATAAAATATGCAATTTGTATGTAAAAATCCACAAAATTAATTTTAAATACCTAAACATATTTAAAATTTTCTTTTAATTATTAGTAAACACTAACTACTCAACAATTTTTTCTACAAACCTTTTAATTTAAGTTTTTCAAACAAAACATTATTTGGAAAATTAAAAAAACCCTAAAGTATACACTAACCCTAAATTTTTAACAATCTAAGCAAATTTTTAACAATCTAAGTAAATCAATCCAAATTTCCTTCTCATAAACTACACAAAGCTATTACAATCAAGAGGCAATCAAATTTTGATGATTTACCCAAAACAAAATTGAAGAAAAACAAAGGATTAAAGAGAAGAAAGGAATTTATCTTAGGAGATGCAAAATTGGTGGTGGTGGGTGTCGAAATCGCCGTTTCCTCGTCGCTGGTGGGTCGCCTGAGCTTCGCCGTGGACTCGTCGGCGGTGTCTGCGTCAAAATCGCCGGAGGAGATGGAAAGTTCGGTGGTTTTGTCGAATGGAGGAGGAGGATCTGTTTCGATGAAAATAATGACACTACCCACGAAAACCCACGATTTTTTTTCGTGGGTATTTAAAAAAAACCCACGAAAACCCACGATTATTTTCGTGGGTATTTAAAAAAAGTCACGTAAACCCACGATTATTTTCGTGGGTATTTCAAAAAAGCCACGTTTACCCACGTTTTTTTTCGTGGGTAAATTCTTTAATTTTTAAAAATATTTTCCACAACAACTTATTCGAATACGGGTTTGAATTTTTATTAAAGAAAGTTTAAGTAACCATCAAATTATGGTGTTGACGAATCTTATAGATCATCAACATTTAATAGTATTTAAACATAATTATTTTAAATATTCCCTTTTGCAAAGTTAAAAGATAATTTGATTATGCAACTCCAACAAAATATTACATTTAATGAAACATAAAATTTGAAACAACTATTAAACTGGTAGATAAAATACTGGGAAATATTAAACATACAATGGTTATGGTACACGTACATATTAGGCACTAAATTTTGATTGCATTTGTCTCTTTTCCACTCCAAAGTTACCAGAAACTTTTCTTTCCTTTCTGTTTCTTTGGTGGAGAATTTAAAAATCCGTCACACCATTCCCTTTTGATTGCATCAACATCTAGATTTAAGTTTGGGCTTTCTGGTCTTTGGGCAAACTCAAAATCATAGTATTGATCCTTGTTTTCATACGAGGAGCTTCCACCGTAGGTATGTGAAAATCCGTCACAACATTCCCTTTTGATTGCATCAACATCTAGATTTAAGTTTGGGCTTTCTGGCCTTTGTGCAAACTCCAAATCACTTGCAGGACTTCCACCGTAAGTATCTGACTTTTCAATCAACAGAGATGGTTGTACGTCTTCGATTTGCCTATACAAAACATCATCGACAACCCGCTTCTGGTCATGACCTTCTGGATGCTTATCATCGACAATCAAATGAGTTCCAGTTTCCCCCAAGTATTTTGGATTGTGGTGGATGTTTTCCAAGAACTGGCTGTCCGGTACTATCGTTGATGTAGAACCATCAATTGCATAGATTGGTGATTGCGTACCATATTCCCACGAGTAAGTAGGTATCTCTTGTGTGAATTTGTCGCAAAGAGTTTCGGTTTCCCAAGATAATTTTGGAAGAGGGTAAAAATTTGACACGTTTTTTGATTGAGAGTCTTCATCACTTGAGCTAGAAGACATTATTTTGTTATTGATGGGTGTAAAAGATACACTCCATATTTATTTATAGTAGATGTACTGTCTTGTCAAATCACGTTGGTCTGTAACGATTGTATCCCCATGTTTCGTATCAAACGATCTTGGCCACAATTTTGCTGAATACTTTTGCAGAGTTGATCTTGGCCGTTGAAATGGGTGTGTAAGACATTAAATATTTTGATTCCTCAGAGACAATTACAGTGTCTTGTCAAATCAGTTTCGTATCAAACGATCTTGGCCACAATTTTGCTGAATACTTTTGCAGAGTTGATCTTGGCCGTTGAAATGGGTGTGTAAGACATTAAATATTTTGATTCCTCAGAGACAATTACAATGTCTTGTCAAATCAGTTTCGTATCAAACGATCTTGGCCACAATTTTGCTGAATACTTTTGCAGAGTTGATCTTGGCCGTTGAAAATGGTGTGTGAGACATTAAATATTTTGATTCTTCAAAGACAATTACAGTGTCTTGTCAAATCAGTTTCGTATCAAACGATCTTGGCCACAATTTTGCTGAATACTTTTGCAGAGTTGATCTTGGCCGTTGAAAATGGTGTGTGAGACATTAAATATTTTGATTATTCAAAGACAATTACAGTGTCTTGTCAAATCAGTTTCGTATCAAACGATCTTGGCCACAATTTTGCTGAATACTTTTGCAGAGTTGATCTTGGCCGTTGAAAATGGTGTGTGAGACATTAAATATTTTGATTCTTCAAAGACAATTACAGTGTCTTGTCAAATCAGTTTCGTATCAAACGATCTTGGCCACAATTTTGCTGAATACTTTTGCAGAGTTGATCTTGGCCGTTGAAAATGGTGTGTGAGACATTAAATATTTTGATTCTTCAAAGACAATTACAGTGTCTTGTCAAATCAGTTTTGTATCTACCTTTACCTGCATAATGCACAACTTATACCATCCATAGTATTATAAATACTTGCCTTATGTGTTCCAAATTTGTTACACCAAACCCATCTAATTCCAAATCTTTTAAGAATCAATACGTATATTTGTTATGTCTTCCTCAAACCATCCAAGAAGATGGATGGATCTCCGAATTGATCCGTCAACAAATACTATTACCGAAGTATTTACTAATGGGATTAATGTGTTTATCACATTTGCTTGTCAACAACCATCATATCAGGCAACTGGATTACTCCTTTGTCCATGCGCACGTGCAAGAATGAAAAGCCACCAACAAAACCTAGGACGGTGGTGCGTCATCTTTACACAGTTGGATTCAAAGGCAATTACTATGTTTGGAGTAATCATGGAGAATCTTTCATGATTACGGGAGAATCATCTACTGCAACACAATTTCATGGAAGTGCCAACCAAGAGCGTTATCATCACCCTCATGTTGCTGTACAAGAAACATTTCATGAAGGATTCGTAGATGTTGATGATATTTCAGAGATGCAAGATCAACAATATATGGAAGAAGTCGAAGTTTCGGCGTTCGTGGACAAGTCGTATGAGGCCTTCATGGAAGCTAATCAACCTTTATACGAAGGGTGCAATGCAGAGAATACCAAATTATATTTGGCATCATGTATTTTACGTTGGAAGACGGAGCACAATATAGCAGTGGGTGCTGTAGACGACATCGCTAGTACTATCAAAAGGATTCTACCAGGCCCGAATACTGCTCTGGAGTCGTACTACGAAACCAAAAAGATTACGAAGACTCTTGGCTTACCCGTTCATAAAATTGATGTATGCGAGAACAATTGTATGCTATTTTGGCGAGGAGAAGATGCCACGCTCGAGAAATATCGCTTCTGTCAAACAGACCGATATCATCCGTGGAATGGGCAAGGTAAAAAGATTCCAAAACAACGAATGTTTTATCTTCCCATTACTGATCGTTTGAAAAGATTATACCAATGTCAATCAACTGCGGGACATATGCGTTGGCATGCCGAGCATATGAATGTTGAAGGCGAAATGAATCATCCATCAGACGGGGCTGCTTGGAAACATTTCCAGAGCGTTTATCCGGGGTTTGCTTCTGAACCAAGAAACATCTACCTTGGATTATCAACAGATGGTTTTAATCCACTAGGCATGAGTGGCGAGGCACACTCAATCTGGCCGGTGATAGTCACACCATACAATCTACCTCCTGGTATGTGTATGAACCGAGAATTTTTATTCCTCTCGATTTTGGTTCCTGGTCCAACACACCCGAAGAAAAGTCTGGACGTGTACCTTCAACCTTTAATCGACGAACTACAACAACTATGGACACATGGCGCTGATGTATATGATATATCAACACACAATTCTTTTAAGATGAAAGCGGCGCTTATGTGGACGATTAGTGACTTCCCAGCTTATGGGATGTTATCGGGGTGGATGACTCACGGACGCCTCGCATGTCCAAACTGTATGGATTCAACCAATTCATTCTGGTTGACGAATGGACGAAAACAGTGTTGGTTTGACTGTCACCGAAAATTTTTGAAGAGCGACCACCCATATAGGCGGAATGTAGTTGCCTTCACTAAGTCTAAAGATGTCCATGATGAAGCACCGGTATGGCGTACTGGAAGAACAATATTGGACTCCATCAACAGTATAGACGGACTGCAAATGAGTGCCGAGTGTGGTGGCAACGGACACAACGATCCATCTAAAATGGTACATGGTTATGGTCAATATCATAATTGGTACAAAAAATCTATTTTTTGGTCTTTGCCTTATTGGGAGAATCTATTACTTAGACACAACCTAGATTTTATGCATATAGAGAAAAACTTTTTTGATAATATTATCAAAACTATCTTGAACGTGCCGGGGAAAACAAAAGATAACTTAAAATCTAGGCTAGATATAGTGATAATATGCAACCGTAGAGCGTTGGAGCTTACATATCCAAATATTGCTCCAGTTCCAATATTTCGATTGTCAAAGGAAGCGAAAAAGAAATTTCTAAGTTGGTTGAAGAAAGAAATTCGTTTTCCAGACGGGTATGCTTCCAACTTTGGTAGATGTGTCAATGAAATTAATGCGACTCTTTCTGGTCTCAAAAGCCATGATTGTCATGTCATTATGGAAAGGTTTCTACCTTTTGCTTTGATGGAACTACTCCCCAAGTCTGTACACGTAGCGATTTCAGGTATTAAAATTTTAATTTTTTTGATACACAAATATGACTGACTAATTTAGGTTGTTACTTTTATTACACAGAAATCGCATTGTTTTTCCGAGACATTGGTGCCCCATCATTAAAAGAACAAGATGTTATAACAATGAAGGAAAATATAGCAGTAAAATTATGCAACTTGGAGAAGATATTTCCTCCTTCGTTTTTTGATGTCATGGAGCATCTACCGGTACACCTTCCGGACGAGGCCATCTTAGGTGGACCGGTACAATATAGGTGGATGTATCCATTTGAGCGGTACATGTACCACTTAAAAAAAAAGGTTATGAACAAGGCACAAATCGGAGGGTCTATCGTCGAGCACTGTGTACAAGAAGAAATATCAGCGCTAGCTACCCATTGGCTTGGAAAACCGATCGTTGCAGGTAATGAAGGATGGCATGGTGAAAACATATACTTCTACGCATTCGACGATGTCCCAACAAATTTCAAACAGAAAGGAAGGTTCATTGGTAAACATTCAAAGGGATGGATAACAGACGAAGAGTACAACGTTTTGCAAACGTTTCTCATGAATAACTGTCCCGAGTTAGCACCATATGAAAGGTATGAGTAATCGTCGCAAAACATTATATTCAATAGTTAAATACTTTTTAATTACATAATTTGTATACATAGGATGTTTGAAGATTTCATGCGAACTACATATCCGGCATTGTCTACCACTGACCTACAATCATTGAAAGACAATAACTTTGCACGCTGGTGCAAAGATTATGTAAGTATTTTTGTACTGGGCCGTTTTTAATATAATGTTCAACTTATGTATTTATTTTACTACAGGTTAATAATCAAAGGATGGTATCAGCAGTGCCACAATGGCTCATTGATTTTGTACAAGGTCCACGTCGTGCTTACACATCCTGGCCCTCGTATGCAACAAGAGGGTTCTTATTCCGAACATTGAGTAGGAGTGCAAACAAAAAGACACAAAATTTCGGTGTTTGCGTGAGGGGAACTACTGATACGGAATATTATGGCGTTGTGGAAGATATCAGATTGGTTGAGTACGACGGCGGTGTCGGGTTGAAGGTGGTTATCTTCAAATGCTTTTGGTACGACATCACTAGTGGAAGTGGAATGCGTAGAAGTCGTTCAGGACTGGTGGATGTTGCTGCAAACAAGCAGTATCGACAATATGATCCGTTTATTACTCCTGAACAGTGTGATCAAGTTTGTTACATACCATACCCAAAGGTGAGTAGGAGGCATGGGACGGAATGGTTAGCATGTGTAAAAGTGGTACCTAGAGGTGTTCGAAATGTTACAGATGCTTTACAACATGCCTTTCAAGAGGATTCTAGGAATACTATTGTTGCACCTTCAGGGCTCCTAAGGGTCGAGGCACTCAATGTTGAAGACATGGACAATTATGATGATTTACCCGACCAACATACAAACGACATGTACACATCCGAGCATGAGCTAAGTGATGACGAATGTTTTCAAGCTGATTCCAATGATGAAGATGAATGAAAATTGGGCATCAACGCGATCCTTAAGTTTTAGTATTTTATGTAATATTTTTTCGCATGTGTTAAGTTTTTAACGTCTTATAAAAGTAGTGGATTATTATCCGTCGAGTGGTTTGTAATAAAATATGTTGTGGATTCATGTATAATATTATGTGGAATATAATTTGTATCTTTCTAAACAGTTATAACAGCTAGCCCTATTTACAACACCCGTGATTGTTTACATGAGTAGAATACTTACACGCCATTCATTTAATTGTCGAAATGTCAATTCACCATCTAGTGGCCGACAGTGTCATTCACAATGTTATTTATGATTCAGTGGCAGACAATGTCATTCACGGACTTGATGTCTTTATTGCACACTGATATGTAATGTCAAATAATGTTTTCATACTTTCTTTTATCCACATATACATCGACACGTTAAGCCTAAAAAATCACTTTGTTTTGCCTATATAAGTCCGATTAATTCAACACAAAATCATAACACACAAAACAATTTTCAAATGGCAAACAGAGATCTATGGAATTACTATATGCAAAACCGAGCCTCCGTCCAAAACCCTCGAGAAACAACTCGTGTTCCTTCAAGCCCTCCATACGATAACTTATATGTTATTGATGCTCAACAGACAGTTTCACTCCAACCAACACAACGATCTGAAATCCAAACGCCGGTAATTTCGGGACCTGCCCAACTCATACAGCGAGGAATGTTTCGCAAGAGGGCTCACGATAGGAAGGTGTTGAGAGGTGAAAGTTCTCAAACACGCCCAACACAAGATTTCATTCGTGAGGTCATGAATGAGCCACAACAGGGCGACCAAGATTTTAATAGTCCTCGCTGGACTTCTACTATCGATTACATAATCCGCGAAGGTATAGACATATAATGTACTCATTTACCATTACAATAATGATTGTACATGACAAATACTAACTCTGTAATTCATAAATATAGGTACTTATAACAATAGGACCACACCATTCTGGACCCAGGTTGTAGAAATACAATGCCCGCATTCACAGTTTGTGAAAGTGAAAAAGGTTTACGTTGTCGACCAATATTATTTAATTTTACATATACAATGTATCTAACAAGTTAATTTTATCTTATTCTCAGCTTGTCGCTATGTTATCCAGTGCGACCCCCAACGGCCAGGGAGACCTTCTAGTAACCTTAAAGGATCCGTCTGGAATCATCGAGGGAACCATGCACCGTAACATCTTCAACAATGACGAGAACAGAGTCAACACTGGCGTAGGTGCGGTTGTCATTCTACAGAATGTGACCGTAGGCCGTTTTAACCGGAACTCTAAGTACCTCAACATCACTGAGCGGAACATTGTTAAGGTAGATTTTCCATAAGTTTGTAAATATTACTGATAATTATAAACTAAAATCTTTTTTCAAACAGATAATTGGGGCTAATTCGATGATTGCTGAATACGAACCAACCGTACCATTTACTATCAATGAGGAAGGTGAAGGAAGTACTGGCTACAAAAATGAAATAGTCCCAGACTCCGATGGTGAATAAACATCCGACCCGTCCATGTTTACGAATAAGCTGGTTAAACACCAGACTCTTTATGTTGCTTTAATGTTTACTATTTTCCTACCATCTATTGTACGCGTTTATAATAATGTTGTTGTGTAATGTAATATTTTAATATGTTTAATGAAATAAACCAATATTATATAACAAATGTTTTGTTTTTTATTGAGCTTCCATTTGAATTAACAAAAATCTAATTAATAAGTTTTTAAACCATTATAAGGTTAATATATTTGTCAATGTTAAAAACAAATCGGAACTGTATAGTTCTAACATTTTGTAAGCACCACCCACGGAAAAATTCGTGGTATTTCGTGGGTATTACAAAACCCACGAATTTTTTCGTGGGTATTAGTGGGTATTGGATTTGCCACGGAAAAAATCGTGGGTAATCGTGGCAAAATTACCCACGAAAACCCACTACCATTTCGTGGGTACAAATTTACCCACTAATACCCACGAAAAGCCACGAATACCCACGAAAAACCCACGAATTTTTTCGTGGGTAAGCATATATTGTTCATAGTGGGTTTTCGTGGGTATTCGTGGCTTTTTTGCTTTACCCACGAAAAAATTCGTGGGTTTTTCGTGGGTATTAGCTTTTTTTTTACTAGTGTCAGAGACATCTTGTTGGCTAGGAATAGGAAAAAACTTTCTTTCTTCTGTCTAGTTGGTTTACATATGATCAGTGCCGTGCTCAGCTTTATAGGGATCCTAGGCGAAATAAAAAATGAAACCTTTTTAAAATTTATTTTCAAAACTAACAAAAATATTCAAAAATAAAACCGTAAAGGATAATTTAAAAATTGTAAGGTATAATCTTTTTCGTTTTTTTTCAATAAAGTTTTTCACCATAAGTCCATATTCTTATAGTTTAAATTCTTAGCTAATTTTTTTTAGATATGATAACTAGACCATTTAATCTGGGACGGATATGATCTTGTTGGCATATTTGTAAATCTAAATAAATTAAAATAAAAATATATTAAATCATTACTAGTAAAACATTCATCGAGAGCTATTATGATATTATTGTTTATCCTTATAGTTTAGTGTTCGTTAATGTTTAAAATAAAAAATCAAAAGAAAATAAAGTATAATTAAAATTAAAGAAGAGAGGTATTTAATAGTTACCAAGTAAAGATAGAGAAAAGATATGGAGAAAGGAGGAATGGTGCCAGTGCAAAATAAGAATAAGTAATTAACTAATTGAATCTTTAATTTGATCTTTGTAAATTGTTAGATTTATTTGTGATTGATTCTTTTTAGATTTAGTATCTATATATTTTTTTTAATTGAAGTCTCGATTAAGTCTAAAATTTAGAAAAGGTTAAAAAAGAAAAAGAAAAAATTCTCATAGATGGGACTTACATAGAACCAATTCACATTACACCACTAGGTTACAACACATATTCTATAATTGGGGGTCCTTAAATATGTATATAACTAGGAAGCCCTAGGCAAAAGCTTAATGAATTACTTACTAAGCACGGCTCTGCATATGATTAGATATGCTATGTATTTCGGACAAAAAAAAAAAGATGTGCTATGTATTTAGTCTTATATCCCTTTCGATTCTTTTGAGTTTTTTTACACCTGGCTAAAAAAAACCTATCAACTACGCTAAACACTTCTAAAGGGAACGTTCCGTTTTTAGTATAAAATTCACATACTTTCAAAAACAAAATGTAGTCATGATACAAACATGGCATTAGCTGTATTGGTCTGTCATTACAGTTTGAATAGAAATTATAGCTTTTGGGAACTACACTTAGCTAAAGTATTAGCATCCTCATTGAGACTTTCTCTTTAACATGAAGAATTGATATTTTCCTTGATCTTAATATGACTTGAACTGAGTTGGAAATAAAACACCATACCACTGGACAAAATATTTATTATTGAGAGAAATTTCCTAGAATACCATCATTTTTTGAAAATTTCCAAAAATACCACTCTTCAACAATTCCAAAATACCACGAATACAAAAATTAATTTTCAACAGATTTGTAGTTAAAATTTTTTTGTTTGGGTTAACTATTCACAAATTAGAGTACAGTTTTAGGGGGTAGGGTTTGGTTTTGGGGTTTAGGGTTTAGGGTTTAGTTTTTGAAACTTTATTTTAATTTTGTGGTATGTTTAGAACTTTGAACAAAAAGTGGTATTTTTAGAAAAATTGTGGTATTTTTGAGAATGGCCTTATTATCTAAATATTTTATTATTTTGGGCCCACAGAACAGATTACTGAAAAGCCCATACTTTGCCAGCCTTTGGCCCAATCTAGTAAATGAGCGCGGATCAGTCTTCGCCAATTACTGTTCTTCAGATCGCATGAGATTCCGGTCAAGGAAACTCTAGCTTCTCTGGCATCTCCGGTGCGCTCAGGTACAATCTCCGATCACCAGTCACCTTCTTCAATCATTCTTCGAATTTCTTCCCTAATTACCGTTCGAAAGTTCGAGATCGCTGCATTTTAGTCGTCGATGTTCTTCGCATCGTCATGTTTAGATGTTAGCCTGCATTTCCGTTTTTTCGCTGCGGATTTCAAGTGTTGTAAAGCATTCACATACGTATATGCATCCGATTGGAATTAGAAATTGATCTAGGTTTTGGCGATTTTTGTCGGTGGAATGACTTGGTTCAGTGTCCACTCTGCAAAATTTAAGCTTAGTTTTCTCTGATTCTAACTATTGATCTAGGTTTTGGAGATTTTTTTTTCGGTGGAACGACTTGGTTCAGTATATATTTTGCTAGATTGAAGCTTAGTTTTCTCTGATTCTAACTATTGCTTTTGGAAATGTTGTTTATGATATAATCACTTGGAAGATACGAAAATTTTGGGGAAAGATGCAACGCAATCCAGCTACTATAGAGGACCAGTTAATAGCTAAAGCTGTGAGGGAAGAATGTCCATGGGAAAGTCTCCCGAAACGGCTTCAGTCTATTCTTGGTTCAAAGGAAGAATGGCATAGAAGGTCAGATTTTCTCTTTGGTTACTGCCAACCGTGGCTCGAACATATCCTGACGCTTTCGATTATGTACTTGTCTCGTTTTTCATTGTTTTGATTCTTTATGCAGAGTCACTGAGCATTGTATCAAGAAAAGACTCTTGTGGAATACGTGTTTCGCTTGTAAAGTTTGCAAAGAAGGTGAATATTATGAAGATATGATGCGTTACTTGCGAAAGAACTTGGCGGTGCGTGTTGATGGATAACTCTGTTAGAGGTCTTTTCTTTTTTTATTGCATTTCTAGGGGAGAACTGATAGCAAATCATTTCTCTATTATTTTTCTCATCTCTTTTTTATTTTGCATCTAATGGCTTCCTCCATTAAGCAACCATGATTTCACCTTATAGAATTTTGTGTACATGTCAGAGATATTAGACTAGGGTTTAGAATCTGTATTAGTGGCGAAAAAACAAGGTTTATCATCAGGTTCTATATACCATAGTCTAATAAAAATGGTATGAATATGTTTCAATTGGGAAAGATAGCTATGGGTTCACACACTCAACAAACGGAGAGGAACATTACGAATTAGAAAATATTGGATTTTTTTTTAAGTTACTGTCAGAGCATTTCTAAACCTAATTGCTGCTAACATTTACCTGCAGCTGTTTCCATATCACCTTGCAGAGTATGTTTGCCGTGTTATGAGGATATCACCTTTCAGATACTACTGTGATATGATTTTTGAAGTCATGAGAAATGGTAAATTATTGCTTTACATTAGAGCTCACTGTTTACTAACTTAAAAGTTTAGCCAGTACTTTTTTCATTTTTCATTCTCATTTCTTTTCATTTCACACAGAGCAACCTTATGACAGTATTCCAAACTTCAGTGCGGCAGATGCTTTCCGGCTTACAGGAATAGGGAGAAATGAGTTCATTGATATCATGAACAAATGCAGATCTAAGGTACTTTTGCGTCTAGATTCTATATGAATTTATTTGCCTAGCATGTTGTGAAAGTTACACTCAAATTTTCTTTTATTTTGACCTCCGACTCAAATATTCTGTTCATCGGTTTATGATGGTGACTCTAAAATTTCTTAAATTGAACAATAAAGTCTGAAAAGTAAAACCAAAGATAAAGTCGAGCTTAGGAATGGAGATTACACAGCCTCTATTATGCCTTATCGTTTTTGTACATGTGTTGATCTTTCCAGAAAATAATGTGGAAGTTGAACAAATCCATTGCAAAAGAATTCTTACCTACACAACCTGTTGATTTCCCTATTGACCCTTGGTGGGGTGTTTGCCTGGTCAACTTCACCATAGAAGAGTTTAAGGTGATCTAAGCTCTTCTTAGTCTCTCCCATTTCTTCCTTTTCAATCCAATATTACTCAGAGTGATTTAATGAAATATCATTGTCATTCTAACTGTTCCTTGTCTGATAGCAGATCTTTTTTCCTTGTTCTTTGCATAGAAACTTTCAGAAGAGGAGATGGCTACAATTGATAAAATCTGCAAAGAGGAAGCAAATGCATATGTCCTCTTTGATCCAGAAGTCATAAAAGGTCTCTACCGGAGGGGATTGGTATATTTTGATGTCCCAGTCTATCAGGATGATCGCTTTAAAGGTGAGGTTTTGTTTGCCAATAAAATTTGACCCCTTAATTTTTTATCTTTACAAATGTGTACCTCAATGTGGGAATGTTTAATTTTGCTAAGGCATATAATTGCATTTCAGGGGGTTTGAAGAACAGATTCATAATCATATCTTCATATAATTCAAATGTTTTATCATCGTTTGCCAATAGAAATCACTAACATGCATGTCCTTTTGCATCCCTGTTTCAGTTTCAAAGCTTGAAGGGTTTATCTCCAACAGAGAGCAGTCTTATGAAGATCCTATTGAAGAGTAAGGGAACTATAGTGCTACGTAGAAGCTTATCTTATCTTGGAGTTAGTTACTTACCACTGAGATTATTTAGGAGTCTAACAGCTGCAACTGCATTTTTGCAGATTACTGTATGCAGTTTTTGTAGTTTCAAATGAGAACTCAACAGTTGCGGAGCTGGCATCCACTTTGCAAGCTGACCTAGCTCAATTACAGGCTGCTGCATCTTTTGTTTGCCGGTTAGGATGGGCTGTAAAGTTACTTGATCTGGCTTCTGTGCTTGATGACAAGATTCCTGGGTCTCCACGTGCTATCCTCAGTGATGAAGAAGATGCATCTCATGCTACTTTAGGCTCTGCCTCTGATGGTGAGGCGGCTCAACATGGAGATATTTTGGGAACAGAAAGCTCTGGATCACGCTCTAGTCATGTACGGGTTGCTTTCATAGTTGATGCTAATATAACATCATATCTAATGATGGGTTCTGTGTCACCAGGTATCCTTTTCCATTTGATGGCCAACTTATCCCTATAAAAGGATCGCTTTTTTGCATTATTCTAATATATTCCATCCATGTTCGTGAATGCTGTTATAGGATTGAAATCACATGCTGTAACACTCTATGAAGCGGGAAAACTCGGGCATACTAGTATTCCGGACCTTTGCCAGGATTTGAGCACGTTAGAGGGAGCAAAATTTGAGGGTGAACTACAAGAATTTGCAAATCATGCCTTTAGTCTTCGTTGTGTCCTGGAATGTTTGATATCTGGTGGAGTTGCTACCGATACAACAGTTGATACGATGGGCTCAGGAACTATGAGCAATGATGAGGCTGTTACTCTTCTTGCAGATGTTAATATTCCTGATCATTCAGGAGATTCTTTAACCAGCCAAAATAATGAGGCTTCCATTGTTTCAGATGCTCCTCAGGAGGATCCCTTGTCCACAGAGCGTGTCCCTGAAAGCACTGACCATGAAGCCGTCTCCACTACACCGTCTTTCGATACTACTGCCTTATCCGAGACCTTTAGTTCTGAGCTAAGCCTTCAGGATGATGGGGTGCAAATCCCGATAGAAGCACCCGATACTGGTAAAGGAAACAAGAAAAGGAAGAAATATCGTGTTGATATTCTCCGTTGTGAAAGTCTAGCTTCTCTAACACCAACTACTCTCGATCGTTTGTTTTCCCGTGACTACGATATTGTTATTTCAATGGTCCCTCTTCCACTCACGACTGTTCTACCTGGACCATCAGGGCCCGTTCATTTCGGTCCTCCTTCCCATTCATCTATGACACAGTGGATGAAGCTGGTATTGTATTCAACCGTGGGCACTGGGCCTTTGTCGGTTATTTTGATGAAAGGGCAGTGTCTACGGATGCTTCCTGCTCCACTAGCTGGCTGTGAAAAAGCCATCATTTGGTCTTGGGATGGATCTTCAGTTGGTGGTTTAGGAAATAAGTTTGAAGGTAACTTGGTTATGGGAAATATACTGCTACACTGTGTAAATTGCCTTCTCAAGTGCTCAGCTATTCTCGTTCAGCCTCTCAGCAAGCATGACCTTGATAGCTCTGGAAGAATTGTTACTTTAGATGTACCATTACCCCTGAAGAACTCTGATGGTTCCATTCCTCATTTCGGCGACGAGCTTGGACTTCCCCTTGAGGAAAATAAAAAGTTGAACTCTCTCTTAACTAAGCTGGCGAACAACATGGAGTTGTGGACAGTCGGTTACATCCGCCTTTTGAGACTCTTTAAAGCAAGGGACTCATCGGACTACTTTTCTCCAGATAATGATGAGAAGTATGAATGGGTCCCTTTAACGGTGGAGTTTGGGCTTCCACTTTTCAGTCCAAAGTTATGCAACTATATATGCAAAAGAATCGTCTCATCACAGTTACTTCAAGCAGATTCACTCATGGAACAACACGAAGCAATGCAACGTATGAGGAAAAGGTTGAAAGATATATGTGCACAGTACCAAGCAACAGGGCCATCTGCTAAACTTCTTTACCAGAAAGAACAAGCAAAGGAGCCTTCCCGTAGTAAGCTCATGAACTATGCAAGCGGAAGGTGGAACCCACTCGTCGAACCTTCCTCACCAATAACAGCAGCTACAAGCGAATTTCAGCGGCTGAAAATAGTTAATCGCCAGCGTTGTCGGACTGAAGTTCTCAGCTTCGATGGTAGCATCCTTAGGTCAGTTTAGCTTCTTCCATTTTATTAATTTTTTTCTCTCTCCCTGTATTATGTTTTCCGGATTTTGAAGAGTTTTGGGGTGATTGTAGATCCTATGCTTTGAGCCCTGCTTATGAGTCTGCCTCAAGTAGCATTGATGAGAATGCACCTTTGAGTACAACAAAGGCAGATGCTGATGAAGTAGACAGCCGAGAAGTGGTTCTTCCAGGACTGAATCTTCTCTATGACGGTTCAATTTTGCATCCTTTTGACATATGTGCTTGCCTTCAGGCTCGCCAACCAGTTGCTCTCATAGCAGAAGCTACTGCTGCATCTGCAACCCTCTCCCCGAGATAGTCTACTCGCAGCAATTATATCAAAATTTCGTAGGACCTCAAGTGAAAGGTAAAAAATATGAATACAAATCTTGAATCTAATCCGTATTCAAATTCCATTAGACATTGTAACACTAGGAGTGGGCATTCGGTTTAACAAATTCTTGACTGAACAAAATCTATATTGTTTTCTGTTTGATGCGGTTTCAGTATAAATATTGTTTTGAGTTGTTGCAATTGCCGTTTGGTTTGCGGTTTCGGTATAAATATTGACTGGATTTGGCTCGGTTTGCCCATCTATAGAAAGACCTGTGAAACGAATGAAGTTATTTAACATCCGTGGTTCTATTTGCAGGTCGGGTTCATGTGTGTTTCATTGTTTTACATTCAGCCAGCTGGGAAATGCTCCGCGAACATCATACCAAACTGATGTTGAAGCATGAGGAGTTCTAAAATTTATATTTTTGGCTTACAAGATAATCCATGTACCTTTATACCATTTGTGTGTTCCTCTTGCTTCGTTTGACAAATATTGTACCGAGGAAATTTTGCAGACAGTTTGTGTAGTGTCAAGGAAAACATTGTGGTTTATAGAGTTTTTGGGTTGGGACTTGGGGACTATGTTGCACAGATTTCATTTTAAATCATCAATTTGTTCCGACTTATTTGGTCTTGCTTACAATTTGTTTATGTTCTTAGATCAAATTTTCTATATAAACTTGTATTTGATTTGACCAACAAATAAAAAAAACTTGTATCTATGTAAGTTTCGAGAGAATGAACTTATAGTACGTATTCAAATCGTAATATTAACTCTGATGTTTGCAAATTATTATTTCTTGTTTCAGTTTATAAAAATCACCTTAGTGACCGTAATAAGATCTGAAATTTGATATCTATAATTTGATCTGCTTATTAAAAACGGCGTTGATTTTTCTTACTTCATCAACGCGTATCTTGAATTGTTCTCCGGTATCAATCTTTGTCGTGTTGACTTTTAGATGAATTTTTCGTACTTTGCTTTCGTCTTCTTTAGGTCTTTTCTGTAATACGTTACGTCGTATTGGTGATGTTTGGACTTTTCCCAAGACTTTTAAGAGTTGTTACTAATTTCTCACTTCCGGTTTAAGAGTTGCTTTCTTGGTTTTTAACTTTTAAAGCTCTACAAGAAATTAGAGGATATAAAGAAGAACTTAAAAGTCTTGTTTAAGTAATTAAGTAATTATAAAATATAGTAATATTTGTTTTGGAAAACTCTATGAGTATATGTTTTTCAATAACTGTTTTAATTAGGTTGTGAATGGTGTCTATTTTCAGAAGAATTGAGAGGAATTGAAAAGAAAAATAAGTTTTCTGGGTCCACATAAAAACCAAAGGAATGAGAGTAATGTTTTCTTCTTTCGTTTACCCGAGGAAATTTTTCTTCCCAACAAAAAATAAAACTCTTGAGAAAAATAAAATTTGATACCTTTTAGTGGTGGATCCATATAAAATCAGAGTATTTTCAATTCTTCTCAATTCTTTTGAAAATGCACACCATTCACAGCCTTAGATCTGAGTTTTTTTTGTATCAAATGTATAGAAGTTTTTTTTTTTTTTGTCAACTAATGTATAGAAGTTATTTTGTGTTTTTAATGGAAAACTCTAACCTTCTTATATTACATAAACATCTCTAATGTCGTTTCTATAATAAAATTTTAGAAAAACGTTTTGAAATTATTGAAAACACACTGCAACTATTCTTGGAATGCAAGGATATTAAAACAAGCGTTCAAAATTATTGAAAGTTTTGAAATGAATATAGGTCAAAAAGAACAGAAAAAAATTCTCAAAAAAAAGAAAATGAATATACGTCAGAAAGAAAAAGGGAGACAACAGAAGGCATTCCAACTGCAAAACAAGAAAATTTTTACTTTTCAACTCCAAAAAGAAGACAAAATTGCATCATTATATTTCTCAAAACAGATCGATTATAGGTAAATGATTAGATTATCAACCCTCCCCCATAGATATCTAGTTTAATACTACTAATATTGTATTTTGTGAGGCTCACGCAATGGTCTTAAAATAAGTAGCTGATACTCGCACGAGTTTTATAGACAACATTTTTTCTCCAATTTGTTTTTAGAACCACATGTTTTAAATAGAATGTGAATTCTCCACCAAGAAATATGATTGCCTGTAATTAAAAAATAATACTATATCTATATGAAACTGATTTATAGTTTGTATAAAAATTGTAAAATATCATATAAAATAAAATAAAATAAACCTTTAAATATTTTCTATTTGAAACAAATTGAGGATTAGATTATTAGTATAACTATTATTAAAAAAAAAAAAAAGGAATGACCACGTCGTAATCATAACAGTAAGTGGAATTTTGGTCGATAGCAATAAAAGTTAATTAATATGATAGTATGATCTAATGTGATCTCTATCGTAACAACTTCCACAGAGTTGGAACGCCGCCCATTTCTCTAGATGCTATCGGGAACAACGCGTTGTTCTTGTTGGGTCAGTGAAGACTCACCAAATCCATCTGAGTCAGATAATTTGACGGCTCCGATTTCATCTCAGATTCTCTTGTTTCACCTTTTATACACGTGTTTGCATTATCGCAAATAACTCCTTCAACTTCTTTACTCTCTCTTATTTGCCCCATATTTATTAATGATATCAATTTAGCCTTAGAGCATGCACACCCATGATACCCATGGACATTATTTTAGTAGAAATTTTAATATTTGTTTATTGTTTGAGATTCATTATGATACTGTTAATAAATCTGCTTCCAGTGGTGAGACTGGTGTTGGTATCATTAAAAAAATTTTGTTTAATTGTTTGCAAATTAGATAATAATGAAAGTTATATATAATAAAATAGCGATTCTAAAAAATGCCACCATTTTTTGAAAAGTTTCAAAATACCACTTTTGTTAAAAATATAAAAATACCACAAAATTAAAATGAAGTTTTAACATTTAAAACTCAACATTAAACCTTAAACTCAAACCTTACCCCATAAAATTGATATCCTAATTTGGGAATAGTTAATCCAAACCAAAAAATTTAAATTACAAATCTATTGAAAACTAATTTTTGTATTTGTGGTATTTTGGAACTATTGATTAAGTGTTATTTTTGGAACTTTTTGAAAAATGGTGGCATATTAGGGAATTCCTCTATATAAAAACATAAGATTTTTTTTTTAATGTAATACTACAATCCAAATTTGCAAACGTGTCACGTCACCGGGTGATACCGTATCACCTGGATCAGCCCACTGAAACTATCACCAAGGTATATGTTGACTGTTCCATTTTTTTAAAATTTTTTTAATCTTTTGATACTCTATAAAATTATGGGTGGGGATGGTCTTATTTGCTTCCCAATGCCAAAACTCAATAAGATTCATCTTCTCTTCTTTGATTTTCTCGTAGCACTGCAGAAGGTACGAGGTCAAGAGATCGTAAATGGTAAATTCATTATGACATTTCTAAAAAAATACATTTATTTAGAAAAACAAAAATAGGATACCTTGTAAATAATTATTGAAATATGATATTTAGAAGACATATACTTGTAATATATTTCTTCTCTTCCACAAAAATTGATGTTTTACCATTTTCACATTTATTAAAAAGCAATTAATGTTTTATAATAAATACATTAGTTATTTACTAAACCATTTTTCTATAACTATGAGCCAATAGTATTCAAATCTTTTCATTTTTTTTAAAAAAGTATCTTTTCATTTAATGTTTTTTGAAGTTTACAATTTATTAATATTAACTAATAAATAAAGGGTGAATTGCAATAATAACAAACAAAAAATTAATAATTCATCAACTAACTAAAACTAACCTATGTGGCTTAAAGATATCCACTAGAATTAGGGTAAATGGTTAGATTTTGAATTATAATGTTTTTTTGTGTTATTAAACCTAATTTCCCATAAATAAATAAATAAATATATATATATATATATATTTTTATTAGTTAATATTAATAAATTGTAAACTTCAAAATATATATATATATATTTAGTTTTATAATATTAGAGTTTTAAATAAAACTACGTTCCAGTCATTATTTCTTAATTATGAAAAACATATGAAATCATTTATGGAATAGGACACCATTTATTTCTTTGTAAAAAGTGGAGACTAGGGACCAATTTTAAATTACAACAAAGATTATGGTATTTTTAAAAATATTAAAAACGAAAACACTAAAATGTCTGAAACTTTCAAGAAAATACAGAAGTTAACACTAAATCCTCCTACTATATAAACCCTCTGTTGTCTCTTCATTTCCTTGTAATAAGTTCCTTTTGCTAATCTCTATTTTTCTCTATACGACAAAAAAGTCTCAACACTACCAAAACACAAAAATGGCTTTCAAATCCATCGTCGTTTTCTTCTTCCTCGCTCTCATAGCCTCCTCCGCCGTTGCTCAAGCTCCGGGACCAGCTCCGACCAGATCTCCCCTCCCAGCTACTTCTCCTACACCGGCTCAATCGCCAAGATCCACCGCACCAGCACCATCACCATCAGGCGTAACCAATTCGCCTTCTCCAGCTCCTACCACCGCTCCGGTTAGTCAGCCGCCGACTGATTCTCCTACCTCCGCCGCCTCTCCGCCAGCTCCTCCGACTGATTCGACCCCTGCCGGAGCTCCGGGTACAAATGTTCCCTCTGGAGAAGCCGGACCTGCTCAGTCTCTTTCTCCCCCAACTGACTCGCCGAACGCCGCTTATGTGACTAGTGTTGCCGTCACCGGATCTTTCGCCGGAATCGCCGTGGTGGTCGCCGCTTTGTTTATGTAGATTCAGTATGAATTTATTTTTTGGTTTCAATATTTGCCCTTTTAAATTTATTGTAATTTGGATTTAATAGTGTTTTTGAGATGCCTCGAGGATTTGATTTATGTATGATTTCGCGTTTATCTGATGCTTATTGAATCATTGCAGTTGGTATTATATTTGTTACAATAATATTTTTTTCTTTTTTCCTTGATTATTGCCATTCACTAAACAATTTGTGGCTAAATGAAGCAAGGAATTAACTGAAATTAAAATTACAAGCGAAATTTGTGGGTGACTGATATATAAATTTAATTAACGTGGTTAATGAAGAGATTAAGGAAAGTGAAGAAGTAGAGACGCGTGTATTGGCATCTAGAACGGAGGCATTTGTCGTCTAATGTTTAGTTGCTGGTCGGTATTGGACTGATTCTTCTTTTCTTCACCTTCCCATAATAGGTCAAAGTCGGAACCTTTTTGTGCTCGTGTGTGTCTTTTTTTTCATACAATGTTAGAAGAGAAATTGGCAAAAATAACTAACAAAAATGTAATGATTCACCAATTAACCAAAACAAATAAAATCTTATTCATAGTATTATGGTAAATCCGGATTGCGTATCAAACTAAACAAGTAGGATTAGGTTTTAGAACAAAAAAAACTCAAAACTTAAGAACAATGAACCAAGTTTCGAGAGAAATTTAGTATTAGTCGAAGTTTAATATTTAGTTGCTGGTCGGTGTTGGACTGGTTCTTTTCTTCAACTTCCTATACTAGGTCAAAGTCAACACGCTCAAACCTTTTCGTACTCGTATAAATCAGACTACAAATATTAGAATATATAATTAGTGTGTTTGAACCCAATGTAGGTTTTATATGTTGAATTTTCAACACTAATTAATTCATGTAGTTTTTGTTTTTTCAACACAATTACTGTAAACCTTAAATTGTTGTATAAATAATTCAATACCGCCATTGTACATGGTCTAACAACACCGTCTCTGTGAAGTGACCTTAGTCTAGTGGCATGAGGTAAGTCTACTGCGTATATGTACCATCACACCCGGGATCGAGTTTCACTCCATGCGAATGTAGGGATTAGGCTAATGGACCGGTCAGTTGTGGCTTCTTCAATTTCAAATTCCAATGAGATAAGTTCTACTAATAATCCATCATATTATTTTGATATGATTAATAAAAATAAATAAATTTAGAGAGATATTAATTTGGTTTAGACTATACAAACTCCAACGCTGATATTAAGGGAGGAACTTTACAATGCCTAATGCCGACTAAGTGGCTTAATGATGAGGTTGCTAGTTATACAATTTTGTTTCAAATAGGTATTTGTGTTGTTTTTTCTATTTTTGAATGTTTTCTTTTGCTCGGTTTATAAAAGTCATCAATCTCTATCTCGAATTGCTGAAAGAGAGAGAAGCTAGAGATCCCACAAAGTACCCAAAGTGTCATTTCTTCAACTCCTTTTTTTACACTAAGGTATTCTCTCATTTCAACGTAATTTTTTTTTGCTAAAACCATCAGATCCTTTTACCTAATTTTTGTCTCCATTAGACCAGTTTTTTATATATGGCTTGTGTCCCACGAATGCAAGTGACAATTATTAATGTTTATGAATGTTTAATTTTATTTGTTCAGCTACTAGGGAAATTCGATTCTAATTACAACGCTGTCAAGAGATGGACTACCAAGAAAGAGCTCGGATATGACCTTATTGACTTTCACATGGTGAGAAATTCCAAAAAACCTACAATTTTAGATTCCTTTTGTAATTTTTTACAAATTATTTCTTATGTGATGAACCTATACATATATTTGTTCCAATCCACAATGGTATACATTGGACCCTGGTAGTAATTAACATGAAGGAGCGCAAGTTCATGTATCTTGATTCACTATCAGAGGCTGATCCTACAATTTTTTTGAATGCTCTGCTCAAGAAAGTATACCAGAGCATTCAGAAAAATTGTAGTATCACCTTCTGATAGTAAATCAAGATACATGAACTTGCGCTCTTTCATGTTAATTACTACCAGAGTCCAATGTATACCACTGTGGATTGGAACAAAGATCTGTATAGGTTCATCACATAAGGACTCATTTGTAAAAATTACAAAAACAATCTAAAATTATAGGCTCCTGGGAATTTCTCACCATGTGACAGTCAATAAGATCATATCCGAGCTATTTCTTGGTAGTCCATCTCCTGACAGCGTTGTAATTGTAATTAGAATCGAATTTTCCTAGTAGCTGAACAAATAAAGTTAGAGGAAAAAGCATACGACGGTAAACATTCATAAACATTAATAATTGTCACTTGCATTCATGGGACACAAGCCATATATAAACAACTGGTCTTATGGAGACAAAAATGAGGTAAAAGAATCTGATAGTTTTAGCAAAAAAAACGTTGAAATGAGAGAATACCTTAGTGTAAAAAAAGAAGTTGAAGAAATGACACTTGGGGTACTTTGTGGGATCTCTAGCTTCTCTCTCTTTCAGCAATTCGAGATAGAGATTGACAACCTTTATAAACCGAGCCAAAAAAAACATTCAAAAATAGAAAAAGCAACACAAATACCTATTTGAAACAAGATTGTATAACAAACAACCCCATCATTAAGCCACTTAGTCGGCATTAGGCATTGTAAAGTTCCTCCCTTTATATCAGCGCTGGAATTTGTATGCGAAACCAAGACCTTCACTCTAAGAGAACAATACAATCATCAGTTAAATTCCTTAATCACATGAGTGGCTAAAGAGCTTCTTAAATACCTAGTAATCTCACAAAAGACATGTTTGACTTGAGCTCTTTCCTCCTCGCTGAGCGGTAGGAAACGACCATCGGCATGTTCGACTTGAGCTTTTTCCTCCTCATCGAGCGGTAGGAAACGAGCATCGTTATGTTCGACTCGAGCATTTTCCTCCTCATCGAGTGGTAGGAAACGACCATCAGAAACATTGATCAAATCAATTAACCAATTTACAATAGCAAATAAAAAACAAAGTACCATTCTTCATTATGTACCTAGAATCAAACTCATAACTCAAACAAGTCTACTGAGTGTTTGGAATGTACAAACTATATTATTAAACAATTCCAAGTTCTGAAAGATATAGTCTAGTAATAATAAGATTGGAGCAATAAGGGTTTACTTGAATGATGACTTTTTCCTCGTCTTGGTCATTGACACGGGAATCTCTATCTCTAGGTTTTTTCTTCCTTTTTAAGAGCGAGGAAGAAGGCAATGATCTGAATCGAAGAAATCATATGCGATTGGCTACGAACTCAATAGCAGAACGCATCGACATTGTAAAAATTGGGTTTTTGGGAGAGGAGAATCTGCGTTTCATCGAAACCTCTGCTGCACGTGATTGTAAGGATTCGAAACCTTTGCGCTTGCGAGTGGCCGCTGCGACAGCCATAAGAGAGGATGTGAATTGAAATCGCCAGTGACAACAAAGAAGAGACACACTTGGTTCTGCGTTGAAGCGGGAGAGGAAGAGTTAAAAGGGTTTAGGGTTATTAATCTCAATGGAGGGATTTTCGAAATGGACTCTTGGATTTTCAAAGCCATTTCAGTCAAACGGCGAAGCAATTTTGACCGGCAGATTTCACCTTAGAACAAGGGTTTATTTTAAAGAAAACAAAAAAAAATTTCTAATTAAAATGTGAAGGTTTACTACCCCAAACATAATAAAGTAATAATCGTATAATACTCCAGTAATGCATACTATTCTAATATAGTATTATTTTAAGGTATCAAAAATTATTACATGAAATGTAAACGGATCCAGTAATTAATGCACATTCTACAGAAAGATTTTGTGGAACTATTTGAGAATATTTCTTTGAAATTTGTAATTATTTGTGAGTTAAATATGTATATCATTTATTTCTTCTTATCACCTAGGGAAATTAGGCCTAATAACCAAGAAAAAAATTATAACTTAAAAACTAACTAAAACTCCTAAATTCAATGACTAAGATTTTGCCACATACCCCTTTTTAGTTAGTTTTTAAGTTATAGTTTTTTTTCTTTGCTATTAGACAAATTAACCCAATAACCTAACGCTTATGATTATGAGAAGAAATACGTTTTTTCCTAAATATTAATGTGTTCTTCTTTCATTAATCTTAACCAGATTGTAATTGTCTAGTTTATTCATTAATAAATCGACCACCTAGGCGCTAACAATTTATTTATTAAATTTTACAGTTTTAAATATATATAATAATTTGATATAGTAAAAAAGACTAAAATGTCAAAACTCTGTACTTGTTTTCGGTACGTTATAAAAATTTGGGTCCAAATCAAAGTAGACATGAACATAAAACAGAGAGTATCTTAAGAAAGAAAACCCAACAAAAAACAGAGCATCTCCACGAGCAAAAATAAACCAAACATATATTATTCTAAATATCATTTCAAAAGAGATAAAACGACAAAGAAGTTTTAAAGTTCTACTAGTGTAAACTAAATAATACTATAATAATGAATCAATGATCAAACGTGGAGAAGATTGATTAAACAAACCTTTGGAGATTGGTTATGGAATTGGCCATAATAGGATGCAAAGTCTGTTTCTTGTTTAAGAAAAACTGCAGCAAGTACTTATTTATATTCACAAAGTTATAAACCTTAGTTTAATTAATCGTATCTTTAAAAAATGTTGTAGTTAATTATTAAATACAACATCATATTAGGATATAAATTAAGAAAATATATAAAGAAAACCGAAGCAGTAAACCGGCCGGTTTGGGCAACTTGGCTGATTTATTCCGATTTTGACTGTCTGGACCGGATTTCCGATGTAAGTGACCGATTAGGGTAAAATCGCAGCGGTTTTTCTTAGGGTTGCCTAGCCGCCGACTAGACCGATTTTTTTAACACCATTTATTTATTTTCTTCGTAATCTCCCCTCCAAAATACACCTTTTTTCTTTCGAAAAGATAAACCTCTTAAATAAGAAGAGTTTTCAATATTTTACAAAAAGAAAAGTCACAACTATTGATTTCTCCTTTTTAAGAGGGATTAAATAATTTAGTGATACCCAAGTTTCGGTGAACTAGTGCTAGGTAAGAAGAACGTCTTTGGGAGATAAAATGTTCTTCAAACTAGTAGGAATTGCCCTGATTACGGAATGATTATGTTCTTCTCAAAGAGTATAATTGACCGGTTAGTCCTAGTTCTATAAAAATAAAGGCGTACATAAATCAGAACTTTATAGGATCACTGGCCCCAAAAGTAAATTTTACATTCTGTGTAGAGATTACGATCCAGTTTAGCTTCAAATAACAACCACACTTAAGGAGTTAAGGTTGGCAGAGCTTACTGAACCAAATCTCAATTACCCTTAAACAACTCCAAAAGCTATTAGACGAATCATAATAGAAAGTAAACCTTTCTTCGTTATTTTCTCTCATTACATTAGGTCAAATAATGCTTTTGGGTGAAAAAGTCAAGTCGCTTACCCAACAAAATACTTAAAAAGAGAGGGGAAGAGTAGAGTTGCACCAAAAACATACGGCTTCTTCAAAGTCAAAACGTCAGCTGAACAAAGCCAAACCAATCATTACGATCCAACAAAAATATTTTCACTTAGTAATACAAATAATACTCTCTCACACGATCAAACGTGACAAGCACTTAACCCAAATAATTATTTTAATTTTGTAATGACTTCTTTCCTTCTTTGCTAACTACCTTCGACCATGGAGTTCAAGAGATGATCCAGAGTAACAACATAGCCAAAGAAGGAAAGACCCTTCACATCATGACAATCCGAAAGAGTCCGATCTTGCCACATCATTATGCGGTTTACCTATTATTGTTGCTTGCTCCCCAAGTGAGAGGCCAGAAGATGCCGGGGAAGATCGGTCCATATAATCCCCAATTAAGACCAAACCACGTACCAGCGGTAATCATAGGGATGCTAATGGTCACTCTCTTATTCAGCATGCTCGCTTGCTGCGTTTGCTATAGATACACAAGTACATCTCCTGGGACAAGCTCTGATACCGAAGAAGGTCATGGAGGAGTAGCGTGGACGAGGAGGACAAGCCGTGGACTTGAAACGGATGTCATAAAGTCGTTTCCTTCCTTTCTTTACTCACAAGTTAAAGGGCTAAAGATAGGCAAAGGCGGCGTGGAATGTGCCATATGCTTGAATGAGTTTGAGGACGAGGAAACGTTGCGTTTGATGCCTCCTTGTAGCCATGCCTTTCATGCTGATTGCATCGATGTTTGGCTCTCTTCTCGCTCAACATGTCCTGTTTGTCGCGCCAAACTCACTTCCAAACAGGATAGCGATCAAAGCATTTTGTATCCGTTTATACGCCCGCATGACAATCAAGAAACGGATCTTGAAATAGGGAACGCGCGAAGAAGTGTATTAGAATCTCCAGATGTGCGTTTGCTAGATGGATTGACATGTAGCAATAACATCAGGCCAAATAAACCGCCTAGATCAAGGTCTACAGGGTCATCAAACTGGCGAATAACGGAGATATTATTCCCAAGATCTCATTCGACCGGACATTCTCTGGTCCCATTAGGAGAGAATCTAGACAGATTCACACTGCAATTACCAGATGAGGTAAGGAGACAATTAAGCCACAGGACGTTACCACAAGCTAGGAGTTCAAGGCAAGGCTATAGGAGTGGTAGCGTTGGGAGCGAGAGGAGAGGTTTTCCATACACACACCGATATAATCGAAGGACCATTTCTCTTTCTTTCTCTTTCTCTTTTCAAACTGCTTCTCTAAAATCATCAAAAGGAGACAAAGAAGTCGGAGAAGGGTCATTTGAACAACTAAGGCAAGAGATGGTAAAGTCTTAATTGGTTGACTCTATTATCTAGTTTTTTTCTAAATGACAATGTTAGTGTAACCATGAAACAATGTATGTAGGTACGTATATACTAAATGTGTGGAGATTAACTAGAGAACAAGAGAGCCTACCTAATATATACACTCAAATATATTGTACAATTTTTTTTTATCTGAATGAAGGATGTGGTATATACTAATATATGATTTATGAACTCTAAAGTTTGTTTTTTTTTAAACATGTGGAATATAACAGATGAATTGCATCAAAATTCCAAATTGTGATGAAAAGCAATGTGATTAGTAATAGGGGTTACAAAAAAACTGATGGTCAAATCCCTATACGCAATGGCTACTCGAGGAGTGATGTTTTGACCCGACCTTTGCATTATGTTGTACTAGATCCTCGAGCTCTACTCTCCCTTTCCTTTGCTATAATCTTCATTAGATCCTTAAGCTCTACAGCTAAAGCTTTATCTGTTCTCTCCCAATCATCCCTTTCAATGCGCTCCATGTACTCCTCGGTGAGTCTTGCATTTTCTCAATCGATGGACCATCGGCTTCCATATTAACTCATTATATGCATTCACCTTTTTCCATTTACCGATCGTAAATCTTCTCCAAAAGCTCAGGTTGGCCTCTCACAAAACCATTGCTTACATATTCTCCTCGAGGCACGACTTTTTCAAACCCCTAACAACAATAAAACATGACTATAAGAAAGAATGTTTTTTTTTTGCTAAATTGAATAATATTCTGACCAAACCAAAAACAAAAAACTTGCGGAGGTCTCAAATCTTATAAAATTGGTGATTCCTAAGAGTTGGGGACAAAGGTCTGTTACAGGAAATGACGTTATGAGGTTGATTACGAAGACTGGAAGATATTGGGGCAATTATGAAGAGTAAGAAGCTACAGTTAATAATAATGGGCCAGAAATATAGTAAAGGGGCAAATACACAAGGAAGTTAGTATAAACAGTAAACGAGCATTGTTTAGCTCATTAATTGAGATTTTATTCCTTTTTTGGTTGTAACAACTTTTCTCTTAGCTTTTGCTGAGAACCTTCTCTGATCACCGGTGTAATGGGGATTCCCTCGAAGAGATCCAATCGGTGAGTCGGATTACGTTGTTATCTATCTATTGCATTTTTCAGATTTTAAATCGGATTTGTTTTCCTTTATCAAGGTCTCTGCAACATGCTTAAGGATTCCAAACTATGAAACTTTTACCGTTGGGTCCCCACGAAATTTTTGAATCCGTTGAAGGATCATCCACCATCGCATACGCTTTGCTTAGGAATTCAGTGATTACGTTGCCTCCTCGATTCATATCTGTAAATCAAGCCACATATCGGAGTTAGGAAATCAAACAATAGTTTTCGTTCAGAAAATTCTCGATCCATTGATTTTTCTTCAGATTGATGGATCCAAGGGGAAAAATAAAATCAAAGATAAAATCGACATACCATTGCCGATTTGTGGTACTCGATGGTCGTCTACTAACCCTAGAAGAAGAAAGGAATGGCTTTTTTATATGCAAAATCATTCCCAACTCGAATTTGAATACACCACCGCCTAAATTTAACTTGAGCACGTGCATTAATTATAATTTTACTAAACCGGTTTCGTGGTTTTACCGGTTGATGTCCTCTTCTCATCAATGTTTAAGTAAGCGCTAAGCGCTAAGGGCTAAGGGCATGTGCATAGAAACTTTATGAATAAGTGTCAATAAAATTTTTAGATATAAATATATTAAATTTAGGACACTTGAGTGTCTAAAACCAGAAAAAGATCTTTAGGATATAAATATACTAGATCTTTTCTGGTTTTAGATACTCAAGTGTCCTAAATTTAATATATTTAATTTTAAAAAGTTTTTAGACACTTATTCATAAAGTCTCCAATGCATATGCCCTAAGCCGACGATAACCTACACCTAGCGCTTAAATATCTAATGGGGATCTAGACGATTTCAGGCGTTACAACATATGAAAGTTTATGACTATTTATATGAAGTTAAAAATATATTTTAGAGTGATAAAAATATATAATCGTAAACAAAAATTAGATAAAAAATATTTTATTAATTCATATCAAACAATATATGAAAGTTTAGAATTATGTATATAGAGTTAGAACTTACAAATTTAAATGTATGTAGTTGGAAACTAAAAAATACAGTAAAATGTTTACTATATAATTTCAGACGGTTGAAGCGGTTGTTTAGGCGTTGCCTCATCATCTGGCGTCTACCTAGACGACCAACGTAGACCGCTTTTTTTAACATTGCTTCCCATTAAGACCATTAAACCGGATAAATATTAATACGAAGCGGAATCCGGTTAACTAAAATGGTTCTGTTTTTGTAATTCAAGTGGGTCCAAGTACTTTATCTTCTTCACCTCGACCGTGCTATGTAAAATCTTACGGCTGAGCTTGGCGGAGAAACGGGAAGCTCCAAACTCGCCGTTCCGATGAATTCCTCCTTAATAATCCCATTGAATCTCTCTTCCTCCATCTTCTCCGGCCGGATTCGATTCCTGGCGACTTTAATTTCCGGTAGTAACAACAATCTTCGCACTGTGAAACGACGCCGTTCGAAAATCGTCGCTAAATCAGTCGATCTTCCTCTTCTTCCCTTCAGTATGAGCGAGGTTTCGCACCATAAATCTCAATTTAAAAAGATTTTCGTTTTGATATTAATCAAAGGTTTACAGGTTCTTGTGCCAACGGAGAATAAAACGTTGCATTTGTATGAAGCAAGGTACTTGTCTTTACTTGAAGAGGTATAATACTAATAATCTCTGATTCATTACTTTATTCAGCAGTATCATTAGATTAGAAGAAGATGTAAAAATCTTGTTACCTTCGTTTTTTTGTGCAGTCGATGAAAAGAAAGAAGAATATGTTTGTTCATTTCATTTTGGATCCTATTTCAATCAGTGAGACAGCAACTGAAGCATCTTTTGCTGCTAGATATGGCTGTTTGGTTCTCATTGAAAACGTAAGCATTTTCTCAACAGAAATTTAATGTTTTTATCTGAGTTCTGAATTCCACACATTTCACAGGTTGAGAGATTAGACATTGGTGCACTTGTCTCCATTAGAGGCGCTGGCCGCGTAAAGATTTCGAGGTTTTTAGGGGTAAGAACGCGGATATAAACAAGTATTTTCTTTGTAATCTTTGGTCTTAAATGTTTTTTCGTCTTCCGATTGTTGTGCTTGGTTAGGTTCTTGTTGATGATCAAGTCTTTTTCTTTCGATTTTACGCAATGATTTAAGTTTTTGTCATCATATCGAAAGTTGTTTTTTTAAATTTCTTATATGGTTATCTGTCTCAGGCAGATCCATATTTGTCCGGAGAGGTCAGACCGATTCAAGATCGTGTCAATTATGAGAGTAGCAATGAAATAACTTCAAGAATCTCTAAGCTGGAGGAATCTATTAAGAATCTCAACAGCTTGGAGATCAAACTTAAGGTATACGGAACGTTCTGTATAAGTTGCATCTAGTGTAAATATTTGTTATCGTTATGTTTTTAGAAGTTGAAAGTGTTGGATTATCTCCTTTTACAATAGGCTTCAGATGACTCGCCGTTACAAACTCGTCTCTTTAACTCTCTAACTTGGGCTGAAGATGATCCACCGGAAGAATGTGACGAATCATTCTTTCCTTCCCTTCAAGAACGTCTATCCTTCGCTGCATTACAACCAGTTTCCGGTAATTTCACATCATAATAGGACCAGAGAGTTCCCAATTTAGTTTGTGGGCTACTAGCAAATAATCTGAGTTTTCGGGGTTTTCTTGTTTGTAGGATCAACACAATCCGAATTGTCGAGGTTACAACAAGAGAAACTAAAGGCAATGGATATGAAAGATACAATAGAGAGGTTAGAATTGTCAATGGGACTCATAAAGGAGAACATTTCTTCAATTGCAGCCAAACTCGCCATTCAATCCTTGGATATTCGCTAGACTGTATGATAAGTCTCTCATTGTAAATCGCCTAATCAGTGAACATATATTACTGCCAAAAAATGTGTATATTATATTCTATAAGAGTAAAAAAAGATAATTCAATCTAAGAAACTCTGTTTTCTTCATGAGTAAAGAAGCAAGACGAAGAGAACAAGAATCCCGGTCTGCTTTGTTCATGACCGGCCTAAACAGCTCGATAATACGAACATTGCTTCAGGCACAAGGAGAGAAAACTTTGAAACATATCATCCGATCAAGGAAACTCAAAATAATGTGATCTATAGATCATATGCGTAAAGAAGCAAGATCGCGACAAGAAGCAAGAAAGCAAAATGCTTCTTTTGTTCGTCAAAGACATGTCTAAAAAGCTTAAGAACCTAATTTGGGGTGTTTTTCCAATCTCGAAGAGTGGTGATAAGAGATTTTCACCGGAAAACGACAAAATCTTTATTAACCAATTGTATGAGAACAAATGTACAATCTAATTACACTTTTTCTCAATGAATCTAATGGACAGGAGAAACTCTCTTTATATAGTAGAGTCTTTCTCCTTAACAAACGTCCAACGGCTAAAACAACTTCTAACTAATTTCCCTCTTTTGTTCCTTCTTCACTTCTCTTCACTCGACTCTTCCTCTGATACATCCTCCAAGGTTTAGATTTCCAGACCTTATCAATACCCCCCCTTGTTTTCAAAGAGCTTGTCCTCAAGCGGATAAAATGGAAATTGAGCTTTGAGGTCACTAATAGACATCCAAGATTGTTCATGTGATGGTAGATTAGTCCATTGAACTAAAACCTCCCAAACACCCTCTCTGTTGTAACGTGTATCCACAATCTTCTCTGGCTCTATCACTAATTCTTCATTATCAGTGAAAGTAGTAGGCAACTCCAAGACTATATGTTTCTCCCCCAAAACAGGTTTAAGTTGAAATATGTGGAACACCGGATGTATCTTGGAACTTTCAGGCAGTTTATAAGCAACACTCCCAATCCTCTCTATCACCTTAAACGGACCATTAAATTTTGCAGCCAACTTCTGATAGACCCTCCTGGCCACAGACCCCTTTCACTACTTTATATCCAGACTTCACTTCTTTCTCTTGGCTTATCTTGTTCTTGATGTTCTGAATTTTATCATCCTTCTCTATTTCTGCCAATAAATCCTGAACCTGTAAAGGTGAGGGAACAGTCAAAGCTCTCAGATTAACCCTCCAATCTCCTTCTAGACAGTTCATCCTAGATAATCCATCAGCCGCTTTGTTTTCTACTCCTGGTTTATAAATGATGTCAAAATCATAACCCAAGAGTTTGATTAACCATCTTTGATACTCCATAGCAACTTCCTTTTGCTCCAGTAAGAATTTTAAACCCTTTTGATCGGTTCTCACAATAAATCTTTTGCCCAACAAATAATGTCTCAACTTCTGAATAGCCATCACAATTGCCATCAATTCCCTTTCATAGATGGGTTTCAGCTGTTCTTTGTCAGATAAGACATGACTGAAATAGGCTAGTGGATTATGCTTTTGCATCAACACAGCCCCTAATGCAAAACCAGAAGCATCAGACTCAACAATGAAGACTTCAGAGAAATCTGGCAATGCTAATACTGGAGTTGAACACATTGCCCTTTTTCAAGTTTTCAAAAGCCTGCATTGCGAACTCATTCCACTGGAACTTCTCTGCTTTTAGCAAATCTGTTAATGGCTTAGCAATTGCCCTATACCCTTTCACAAACCTTCTATAATACCCTGTAAGACCCATAAATCCTTTTACTCCTTTGATATTCTTAGGAACTGGCCACGTCTCCATAGCTTTCGTTTTAGAAGGATCTGTTAAGACACCTTTATCTGAGATGATATGTCCCAAGTATTCTACTTGAGGCTGACCAAAGATACACTTCTTCTTATTCCCATACAACTGAAACTGAACAAAAATCTGCAATACCACTCTCAAGTGCCTGGTATGATCCTCTATTGATGAACTATAAACCAATATATCATCAAAGAAAACAAATATAAATTTTCAGAGATAAGGTCTAAAGAGTTCATTCATTAATGCTTGAAAAGTAGCCGGAGCATTTGTAAGCCCAAAAGGCATTACAAGAAACTCATATAATCCATCATGAGTTTTGAATGCAGTCTTCTCAATGTCTTCTTCTTTCATTCTGATCTGATGGTAGCCTGATCGCAAATCCAGTTTCGAGAAAACTTTGGCACCATGCAACTCATCCAGAAGTTGATCTATCACTGGTATAGGAAATTTATCAGGAACTGTTGCTCTATTAAGTGCTCTATAGTCTACACAAAACCTCCAACTCTTGTCTTTCTTTCTGACCAAAAGGACATGACTACAGAAAAGACTATGACTGATCCTTATAACCCCAGCTTCAATCATTTGTTTAACCATCTTTTCCATTTCTTCTTTCTGACAGTGAGGGTACCTGTAAGGTCTAACACTCATTGGTCCACATCCCGGCTGCAAGATAATAGAATGTTCCCTACCTCTGATAGGGGGTAAAGTTGTTGGTTCTGCAAACACCTTCTTAAACTCCTCCAACAATTCTTCAATCATTGGATCCACTGTTAACTGCACTTGTTCAAGACTCATCATTGTGCATTCCGTTAACCCCTCCTTACTGGTGTTGTCTTGATCACTAACTTGCAATGTTTTTAATGACATTTTTCTTGAGTGCAAGGTAGGATCTCCACAGATAGTTATGGATCTTCCCTTGTATAAAAAAGTAATTTCATGAGAAGTCCAATCCACTTGACATTTCCCTAACGTCCTTAACCACTGAATCCCCAATATAATATCAATATTTCCCAGTTCTAGAGTAATGAAATCTGCTGTAAATTCCACATCGTGCAGGGTAAAAGACACACCTGTGCAAGTTCCCATTCCTGCGACCTTCATACATGTTCCCAACAATACTTCAAAGCTATTATTGAAACTAGGTTTGAGATTGGCTTGTTGTACTACAGCTGGAGACATGAAATTATGTGTAGCTCCACTATCCAACATCACTATAATTTCTGTCTTGCCAATGAAACCTCTAAGTTTAGTAGTTGTTGGTGAACTGATTCCCAAGAAAGAGTTGAGGGAAAATTCCATCAATTCTTTACCCTCCTCCTCCTTGTCATATTCCTCTTCAGATTCTCCTCCAGACTCCCCTAGGTCTACTTCACAGCCATTCACTACTAACATGACCCGCAACTCCTTGTTGGCACATTGATGGCCTACAAAATACTTCTCAGCACACTTAAAACACTCTTCTTTCTTCTTCTTCTCCTCATATTCTGCAGGAGATAACTTCAGCCTTGGTCTCTGACCATTGGCTATACTATTGGTTTGAGGTTTGCTCCATTGTTTATTCCCAAAAGTAATGGGTTTCCCCATGCCCTGCACATTCAGTTGTCCTTTGTTGTAAGAAACAACTGATGTCCTGTGAACACCCTTATACTGGCTTATAGCTCCTCCCACCATTGATGACAAAATACTCTCTTCCATATCTAAAGCCGTAGTAATCATCTCAGGAAGTCCTTGAGGTTTCAACATTCTGACCAAAGTTCTAATCTCTGGTTTTAATCCATTCTTGAATATAGATTCAAGACTCTCTTCGTCCACATTCTCCAATTGAGCTGATAACTCTTCAAACTCTTCTACAAATTCTTCTATTGTTCCCAGTTGCTTTAACCCATGCAACCTATCCGAGAGTGATAAGCTCTTAGATGTGCCAAAACGCTTGAGCAATCTCAGTTTAAAGATTTCCAATCTTTAAACTGTACTCTACGAGTTTCCCAGTTATACCACTTCGAAGCTTTCCCTGTCAAACTCACAGAGACATGTCCCATCTTTTCTTCTTCATCAAATTGCCCTATCTTAAAGAATCTCTCAGCCCGAGCAATCCATCCATACACATCAGAACCATCACAAACTGGCATTTCCAGTTTCTTTAGCCAATTATCTCTAGAACGAGTAATAGAACTAGCCACCTGATTTTCGACATGAGAACTACTCCGATTTTGTTCCACAGGAATATTATGTACCTGATTTGGAATCGCAGAAGAATTCACTCTCTCTTCACCTCGATTCTCTGGAATTTCTTCAATTCGACTCGCAGGAGCTGCCGCTGATCCATCGCCAACCACCGCGACCGTCAGAGCTGCGAGAGTTGAGATCCCATCACCGACAGAGTTTCTTTCGTCTCGTTCTTTGATGAATCTAACGCACCCGCCACTTCCGATACCTTTCCGGCAAGACTCGCCACCGTCGTCTCTAACGCCTGTAACCTTGACTCAGAATTCTCCGTCGTCGCCTTCGGTGCCATCGGACTGCTCACCGCACCAACTGATAAGAGATTTTTACCGGAAAACAACAAAATCTTTATTAACCAATTGTATGAGAACAAATGTACAATCTGATTACACTTTTTCTCAATGAATCTAATGGACATGAGAAACTCTCTTTATATAGTAGAGTTTTTCTCCTTAACAAACGTCCAACGGCTAAAACAACTTCTAACTCCCATATAAGAACTTCTAACTAATTTCCCTCTTTTGTTCCTTTTTCACTTCTCTTCACTCGACTCGACTCTTCCTCTGATACATCCTCCAAGGTTTAGATTTCCAGACCTTATCAAGTGGCTTCCACAAGTCAAGAATTTTATTAAAACCATCCAATTTAAGAAACTGTGGCTCATTCATATGAGTAAAGAAGCAAGAACAAGAGAACAAGTATCCCGGTTTGCTTCATTCATCACAGGCCTAAATAACTCAATAACTTGAGTGTGGGGGTTTATCATCACTGGAGTAGTCATTGTTTCAAAGAGAGGTTTCCACAGGTGAATAATGTTAGACTCTATTGCTTCTCTCGCAAACCCATTCGCCTCGAAAACATCCTTCACAGACTTCAGCTTCTCCTCTAGACTCTTCCGCTCTCGGTCGTAGTGTTCAAAACCAGAGGGTCCGATTTTAAGAATGCCAACAATGTGAGCTAAACCTCTAATTCCAAAACAAAAATTCGGGCGAAACGTTTGGATCAGTTCCCATTGGATGGATTTGCCACCATCCTTATAGACTCTATTCTTGGGTTTGATGTATGTTTCAAACACATATTCCATAACAAGAAACACTCTTCGTACCGCGGGACCGTTATAATCTGATTTCCCAGCATACTTCAATAGCCAAAAACAGAAGAGTAACACAGAACGTATGTCATCAGATAAGACGAACATTGCTTCAGCCACAAGGAGCGAAAACTCCACTCCTAATCGAACAGCTTCTTCCTTTTGCTCCTTCTTGTGCTTCTCCTTCTCATTAGTCCTGCAAAAACAAGAATACAATCAATGTTTTTTTTTTTAATTTTGATAGATTTTGTAAACTTGAGTAAGAAGAAAGCAAAACGAACACAACTGACCTAGAAGTGTAAGGAGAATATCTAGACGATGGAAGTCTATTGTTTCCACGGGTCATCGACATTGATTCCCTCTGTTTCGAGATATCAGAAGAAATAATTCAGAATCAAATTATCAAAAAAAAAAAAAAAAAATCCAACGATTTAGACAGATAAGAACCCTAGATCGCAAACTTTTAGCCTTCAATTTGAAAAACCTTAAATCTGTATCAAAACTTATGGAACGCTATGTGCTACTCACCTCGTCGATGTATACACAAATCTCTGAAGAACCCTTTCCAATTCTAAGCTTTTTTTATGATTCGTAATTAGCAAAAAAAAAGGAGTTATGATTCGTAGTTATCTATAAGTAACTGCATCATAGTTTTTTTAAAACGTGTCAACACTAGAAGTTTTAACCAAAAAAAGGTTTTAACATTCTTATTTTGATTCGATACCAAAATAAAATAAAATAAAAACATTCTTAATTTGATTTGAATTTTTTTTTTTTTTTTGACATCTGAACAACATTTTTTTTCATTTTTTTTGGCATCTGAACAACATTTGTGTTGACCATCATTAGACTTGATTCACAGCAAAAATCTAATAGCAGAACAAGGGAAGCATTTGGATCCGACCGGGTTCAATTAGGTTTGATGATATTTTAAAAATATTTATATATTTTGTTTTATATTTTATTTTTATGTTTGTAATTTCCAAATATCAAGCAAAACGCTTTAACAATTATAATATTTGAAAAATTAAAAGTGTACAAATGATTAGAAACTTATTTAGTAGTTAAAATTTAGAAAATTTACATTTAAAATCTAAACCTGGTATAATGCGGTTCAATTGGATCACCGGTGTCTAGGTTTTCAGCTGTTCAATCCGGTTTAATAACCGGTCTTATTAAGCTTGGGTTTTAACGTTGACCCAACCCGGAAATGTATCCGGTTCACGGTTCAGTCCGATCTTATTTTAAAAACATTGGTTTGAAGTGTTTCTTTTTTTTTGTGAGCTTGACTCTAGTCTCTATAACCGTCGGTGTTAATTCGCATTGGAGAATGTTTTTTTGTTTTCTATTTTTTCCCCGAGCCGGTTAATAATCCGGTTTTCTGCGTTTAGTAATTGGTATTCTATGATATAACAAAATGTCCATAAACCACCGAATCACTATTGCGACTCGATTCGACCCGTTCGTTTCTGATGCCGCCAAGTTAAACTGTTAACAAAAGCATTCTTGAATCTTGACAAACATCACCAAGTAGAAAGAGCGTCACTTGAAACAAAATCCAAGAAAGTTACGTCTCGACGAGCATTCTTTTCCCTTTGGTTCGTCGTCTACATCGAAAGAAACTCCAAGAACAGAGTCACTAGAACAGAGTTTGCTCGTAAACTCCGAAAGATTACATCTCGACGTTCTCCAAGATTCTACCTCTCGTCTCGACGTTCACAAGATTGTAATACATTCGATCATGGATTAAGAAGGTAACGTGGTTAACGGAATTCAAGGACACAACGCGAATCTGCAACAGAACGGGAATCTGCAACATAACGCGAATCTGCAGCATAACGGAAATCTTCCGATACAACAAAACGGAAATGCGAACTTGGTTGTGGATGATAGAATATAAGATATTCCGTTACAATAGTTTAGATATTCGATTATTGTTCAGATTGTAACTCCTGATTTTGTGGAACTGTTGTAACCTCTTTGGCTTTATATAGCCTTTGTTAATAGAAGTATCCCTGGGAAATTCATCAACTTTCAGTGGATAATGTACTCCCCGGTGCAGCAGGATTACAGAATATTGGAGACTGGATCAACATCTTTCACTACAACGATAACTATGGTAATATTAATATACAAGCGGCTATTGATGGTGAGCCATTCATTGAAGCTGATGTTGTTGAAGAACAAGTTTTTGATGGAGGCAATGTTCATTGGCCTGGTGCTTTTGAAGAACACGAGATCATGAATGGTGGGGAATACTACAATTATCTCTACTATTTACCACAAGGTGGTGGAATCAATAATAATGCACCTCCGGCACAAGTTTTAGCGAATGGAGTAAACGGCGTGGGAGAGCATGTTGAGGTTTTAGCTAATGGTGCGGGTTTAGCAAATGGAGAAGAGCATGTTGAGGTTTTAGCGAATGGAGAAGAGCATGTCTGAGAGTTTTAGTAATTGGAGAAATGGTGTTGAACGGTTTAGGATTTGACAACAGAGAAGAGTAAGTTTTGACAAGTTTCCGGAATTGTGAATAGTACGATTCAGTTAGAAATAATAAGATCTAAACCATATCATTAGTCTATATCGAATGTTGTATATACAAGCATTACTGATTAATTGCAGTTTCAACTTGATATTTTTCTGTATTGGCAGATTTAGATATAGGATTACCACAATCTTTATGGACCCAATGGATGCAGGTCAATGCTACTGTGACCCTTTTCTCCAAAGTTGCAAAACTAAAGCATCGAACTCTTACTTGTTTTACTTCTTGCCTCATATTCTTTGACTGTCTAATTTGCAATTTCCAAAAGATTTTCTATCCCTCATCAGTTCTTCAGAATTTGTCTCAATCTTGGAGCTTGCATTCAGAGTCAAGAAGATAGTTTCAAATTTTCAATTGACAAAGAAGATGAGCAGATGTTGTTTTTATTTGCTTTAAAAAAAACAATAAATTTAAAGTAAATTTGAAGAAAGAGGCCTCAGAAAAGTAAGCGCAGATTGAAGCCTAGGGACTTATCTATAGAGGCGAAAGATGTTGAGAAGAAAAAAGGAAATATTGCAGGTCAGAGGTTAAAAAGACAGGCAGAAGATACCAATTTGGATGGTTACAATGGTGCAAGACGCCTAAAGCCAGAGATAGTCCCTGATATGATCCTGGATAGCATAAGGAGCTTAAAACGTGGAGAAGAGCTTGAACCTAATAGAAACAAGCTTATAGCTGAGGAGGAACTTGTAGCTGAGGAAGCAGCTCATGCTGGAGTTAAACTTGAGCCAAAATGGAAGAAGCATGATCCTAAACCTCCCTGATTTTTGATCCAAGTATCAACAAATGGACAAGTGATTCATTTGCACTCTTTTTCCCTTGCCTTGGTTTTGTCCCAATGGGTTTTCCAAGGAAGGTTTTTAATGAGGCTTGTGAATCACTTTCACATCATCCATTTATTGATCAGGACCACAAATTTCGACCCAAATGAATAACCATCAAGTCCAGTGCATTTTATGCCAATTACAAGCCCAAGAAGAGCCCAAAACAAGTGTCTAATTTGCTGGCCAAGAGAAGTGACGAAAATGGAAGATCAATGGTCATTTTTCAACTTAGATTTATTGTTGTTATTTTCTAGACAGTCTGCATGTAGACTTGTCTTTCCTATTTAACTTCTTTGTTTTCCTCATTGCAAAACTATCAAACATTTTATTAAAAACCTCTTCTTTTTCTTGTTTAATCTGAGATTGGTGAGTCATATCCTTTCTCAACTTGTGAATGCTTTTGGTGTGTAATATCCAAGCAATAGCAAGCCTGAAAGTTCATAGGCCTTTCACATCCTTTGAAAGTTTCTCTCAATCCATTTTGTTTTGTTCAAGTGTTCATAGATCCAGAAATTCAACCCTTCATCCGCTGCATCAATTCTCTTCGATCATCCATTCACCTTCCATCAATACATCATTCCATCTCCATTCATAATTCTTTTGTGTGATCGGCTGCAATCCCTTGAAGAAAGCATCACTTCAGACTTTGATCTATTGATCAGAGACTCTTCACTTACCAACTTGATCAAAGGAACGTTTGTGGGCTAGATCTCTTACGTTTGGATTCCAATCAATAATGAGCCGGAATTGTCAAGGCCTCGGACGGTTCGAAGACCTGACAATTATAAGACTCAGGGAGTTAAGAAGAGAATACTTCCCTGAGATTTTGTTTATAATGGAATCCAAACATAAGCGTAATATATTAGTAGATTTGCAGGAATGGCTTAGTTATGATAGAGTTTTTACAGTGAATCATGTTGGGTATGTTGGAGGGTTAGCTATCTTATGGAAAAGTAATGTTGAAGTAGAAGTCAAGTTTGCGGATAAAAATCTCATTGATCTCCTTGTACAACTAGGAGAAGTTGAGTTTTTTGTTTCTTGTGTGTATGGAGATCCTATTATGGAAAGGAGACCATTAGTGTGGGAACGAATTAACAGAATTGGAGTGAATAGGAAAGCTCCTTGGTGTATGCTTGGAGATTTCAACGACTTAATTCACAATGGTGAAAAGATTGGAGGTCCAAGAAGAAACGAATCTTGTTTCTTACCGTTTAATGATATGCTCAAGGTCTCCGGAATGGTTGAGTTATCAAGCTCCGGTAATCATTTTACGTGGGGAGGATGGAGATATTTGAAATGGATTCAATGCAGGTTAGACAGATGCTTTGGGAATAAAGCATGGTCCAAGTTGTTTCCTATGGCTAATCAAAGCTTTTTGGCAAAAAGGGAATCTGACCATAAACCGGTACTAGTGAGATTGTTTTCATCAAATGAGGTCTATAGAGGGCAGTTTAGGTTTGACAAGAGAATGTTGAACAAGCCTAGAGTTAAAGAGACAGTTGAATTGGCTTGGAGGTTTACTAATTCCAGGAACAGATCTTCCGTTTCAGAAAGGTTGAGAAGCTGCAGGAAAGCTCTAAGTAAATGAAAAAAAATCTAATGATACAAATTCCATGGAAAAGATCAATTGTCTTCAGAAGGATTTGGAAGAAGAAGTGTCGGCAGATGTGCCTAGGCAACAAAGGATTAGAGAAATCAAATATCTTCTGGTTAGTGCTTATAAAGAAGAAAAGGCTTATTGGGGGCAAAAGAGTAGTGATAGATGGTTGGATGAAGGTGATAGAAATACCAAATTTTTTCATGCTTCTGTTAAAGCATCAAGAAAAAGGAAACGAATTGAAAAGCTGTTGGATGTGAATGATAATTATTAGAAAGGAGAAGCTTCAAAAGGGGATGCGGCTGCATCTTATTTCAGTGATTTGTTTAAATCATCAATTCCTAACAGTTTTGAGAAGATTTTTGATGGGTTTGCCCCTAGAGTAACAGACAGCATAAATCAAAGTTTGATTAGTGAAGTTTCAGTTGAAGAGGTTAGAGAAGCAGTGTTTGCTATAAGACCTTCAAGTGCTTCCGGTCCAGATGGCATGTCAGGATTGTTTTTTCAAAAATATTGGACCATCATTGGCGATCAAGTAACAAAGGAAGTGCAGCAGTTTTTCAGGTCTGGTGTATTTCCAAAAGAATGGAATTACACTCATTTAGTTCTTCTGCCAAAGATAGTTAATGCAACAACGATGAAAGATCTTAGACCAATTAGTTTATGCTCTGTGTTGTATAAGATAATAGCAAAGATAATGGTTAGGAGACTTCAACCTATCCTGCCAGATATTGTATCTCCCCATCAATCTGCCTTTGTACCGGAAAGGATGATACAGGATAATATTATCATTGCTCATGAAGTTGTTCACAGTTTGAGAACTGATAAAGTTTTGTCTAAAGAGTTTATGGCTGTCAAGTCAGACATGTCGAAGGCGTATGACAGGGTTGAATGGAAATACATTGAAGCTCTTTTGAATGCTATGGGATTCTGTAAAAAGTGGATCGATTGGGTTATGAGATGTATAACTACTGTCACTTTTTCGGTTCATTAATGATCAACCTTTCAGTCTGATAACTCCGTATAGAGGTCTGAGGCAAGGTGACTCGCTCTCTCCATCTCTTTTTGTCTTATGCACAGAAGGTTTATCTCATCTTCTCAACAAAGCAAAATCTTGTGGTCTTCTCAATGGAATTAAATTTTCGGAAGCAAGCCCCACAATTCATCACCTAGTCTTCGCTGATGACAACCTTTTCATATGTAAAGCTGAGGTGATGCAATCTTATACTCTAAAGCTCATTTTAAAGATTTATGGAGATGCAACAGGTCAGACCATGCATTAATTTGGATAAGTCTTCTATCACGTTTGGGCTTTGGTTGAGGAGGAAAAGGGTATTAGGATCAGAGCAATTCTGGGAATTCAAAATGAAGGAGGTGCAAGGTCATACCTAGGTCTTCCAGAATGCTTCAGTGGATCAAAGGTGGAAATGTTGAACTATATTCAGGACAGACTTAAAGCAAGACTAAGTGGCTGGTTTTCAAGAACTTTTTTACAAGGTGGTAAGGAAATTTTAATCAAGACAGTAGCTATGGCTATGCCTATTTATGCTATGTCTTGCTTTAAATTTCCTAAGACTACGATTGCAAAGCTTACGAGTGCTTGCTCAGATTTCTGGTGGAATGCGGTTGAACACAAAAAAAGATACATTGGCTAAATTGGGATAAGCTATGTCTGTCTAAGAAACAAGGTGGATTGGGTTTTAGAAATTTGGAATGCTTTAACCAAGCCTTATTAGCAAAATAGGCTTGGAGGATTAATCAAGACCCAAATTCCTTTTTCGCAAGAGTTATCAAAAGCAAATACTTTCCTCAGAAAAATTTTATGGAGGCAGTTGTGGGAGTAAAATCATCATTTGCGTGGAAGAGTGTAATTCATGGCAGAGTTCTACTCCTAAAAGGTTTGATTAAAAAGGTGGGGAATGGTGAATCATTGATGGTTTGGTCTGATCCCTGGTTAAGTATTGATGGAGGTAGAGCCCCTCTCATAAAGTCTCTTTTCATCAACATTGATCTTAGAGTATCAGACCTCATTGATCACCGAACAAATTCCTGGGATCATGGTATGATTTATGATCTTTTTTATCCTGCTAAAGCTGCTATCATTCTTAGAAACAAACCTGTGGTGTCAAAGAATGATTTTTGGGCATGGAAGTTTAACAAAAGTGGTGATTTCTCTGTAAAATCTGCTTATTGGCTCGCTTTTAAAGAAGAAAAAAAGGAACTGATATGTGAAGCAGAGATGCTACCATCAACTAATGTGCTAAAGGAGAAGATATGGTTGTTGCATACGGCTCCAAAAATTAAAAATTTTCTTTGGAAATGTTTATGGGGAGCTCTTCCAGTCGCAGATAGTCTCATTTCTAGAGGTATGAAAACAGATGAGAGATATCAAGTATGTGGTCTTAATGGTGAATCAGTGAACCATCTTCTCTTCTCTTGCTCTCTTGCTAGACAAGTGTGAGCTTTGTCTAAATACCCGCAACCGCCTGGAGGTTTTCATCATTCTTCTATCTTTGTTAATTTTCAAATTCTCCTACAAGGTTTAAAGAGAGTTGAGGTTCCTATTGAGACTAGAAGATCCTTTCTGTGGATTCTTTGGTATTTATGGAAGAATAGGAATAAATTTTTATTTGAAGGAATCTTGTTCATGGCTAATGACACTGCTAATAAAATTCATGAGGAGGTTAGAAAGTGGTTCTTAGCCAATCAGAAGGATTGTCATGGTGCTCCTAGTCATGAGATCCTTAAGGTTAATGTTCTTTCTTCATGGAAACCCCCGGCTAAATATTGGTTAAAGTGTAATGTGGGAGTGTTTTTTGACAAAATCCACAATATCATTGGTGCTGCGTGGGTGTTGAGAGATCAAACAGGAAACTCTGTTTTGCACAGTCGGAGAAGCTTTCGTGGAAATAACAATGAGGAGGATGCAAAACTAGATGTCCTACTGTGGGCAATTAGATGCATTAGTGATCATAAGTTTGATAAAGTGATATTTGAGATTGAGGATGCGATGTTGGTAGGTGCTACAACAAGACCTCAAGCTTGGCCTTCTTTTGGATTTCAATCAACATCAATTCGTGAAAGTTTGAACAAATTAGAATGCTGGAAGTTGGAAAACGTCTCAAGTAAAGCCAATAGAGGAGCCCGTCTTATAGCTCAAAGCGCGTCATGTTATGATTTTGCTAAATCCTATGTTGCAACATGATTCCCGAGTTGGTTGCAGGATTTGTTTCTTAATGAGATGGAAATTTCCTCTTTTGCTTGCTAATGGTTGTTCATATGTTTTATGAGCCTTAGTATGTTGTAAAGTTTTAACAAGATGTTGAAGAATGTTTCAAATCTTGTTCATTTATGTTCTGACTTGGTCAGTTTGTACTAGGGACTTTTGGTTCCTATTACCTGAATGGAAAAAGATGATCTAAAAAAAAAAAGTAAATTTAAATTTTAATGGAAATCGTCAAAAGATCTAATGGGCTTTTAGAAAATTTGGTAGTTTTTTTTTAAAAACTTCTGAATTGATTTATTATTTTATTGTAAATTATGAAAAAAATTGGTAGTTTAGAAACGTGATTTGTAAGTTTGTGTAATTTATGAATGAATTTAGTTTTAATAATAAAGTTTGTGTATTTTGCAAAAATGAACGATATAATGAATAAAGTTTTTAGCTGATTAGTGTCCTCCCTATCCGCTATCCAAATAACTCTTCTACAGGTGATGTATACCAACAGCTTGCCTTTGAGTATTGGGTTGTGTATTTGTATGAAGAACCTAGGTTTAGTTGGAGCGCTAGTTTTGGTTGTTGGTGAACTCTTCTCTCGGGTCTTTCTTGGATTTGGTCACGCTTATTTGGATCAAATTTGTTCTTGGGTTATGGTGCATAACGTGAGCTCGTGTGCAGTTCCTTCATCTCCTATATTTGATCCCTCTGGTTGCAAGGATTTCAAACTCTTGATGGTTCGGTGTAAGGTTGACGTTTGGATTGGCAAGGAGCTGAAATGGTTGGTTTGCCTTATTATATTGGTTGTAACATGTATTTCTAGTTAGCCTTTTGTTTGGTTTTGGTTGTACATGTTGTATTTTAACCGCGTATTTCATCATTGTATTCCAAACTCGTATTCCACCTAGTTTAATATAATTTTTGAGATGAAAAAAGAAATGTATACATAGTCTGATATAATATTTGAGATGAAAAAAAAAATGAATAAAGTTTTTGTTAAAATATATTATTGACAAATTTCCACACTTGTTTTGTGACAAGATATTTCTTCCAACAAAAATCCAAAACAAGATATACAGAGAAAGAGCCTCTGACCATTGATATTGGCAAAGATATAACAATGGCTGCATCTTTGGCCTCTCTTTCCTCCTCCGCTCAAACCGGAACACGGCCACTATTCAACCGCCATGGCAGCCGCCGCCTTCCTCCCTCGACCCTCTTAAGCTCGTCATTTTCTCAGATCGGAAAACTTAGCATCACGAGGTTCTCTCGGAGACGAAGGTCTCTGAAGAATATTTCTGCGCTCGAGACCTCTGACGACGCCGTTAACGTAGAGGTAGACGAAGAAGAAGAAGCGTGTGAGTTAGTTAACGGAACAGAATTGTCAATTGACGGCGTTGAAGCTTACCTTTTAACTGCGGTAAAAAACAACAACGGAACTGGATTGCTTCTACTCTCTGATATCTTTGGCTTTCAAGATTCCTCCACTCGCGATTTCGCTTACCGAGTCGCTTGCAATGGCTACAAGTATCCATTCCCTTCTCAATCTCTCTTCAAATTCAAAATTTTCATAATTCTAATTGAGAATTCTTGTGTGTGTTTGAGACAGTGTTCTTGTCCCGGACCTGTTCCGTGGCGATCCATGGTCGAAAAACCGACCAGAGTCCGAATTCGAGGAATGGAGAACCGGACAAGACCCGAACCGGATCCGAAAAGACACAACGGCTTTAACGAAATGGATGGTTGAGGAATTTGCAGCTGCTGGGATCTCCAAGAAGCTAGGAGTGATGGGATTCTGTTTCGGCGGTGGGCGCGTGGTTGACGTGTTAGCCGCCGATAAAAACGGTTACTTCAGCACCGGTGTGTCGTTTTACGGCACGAGGATAGACTCTGAGGTGGCCGGGGAAGTGAAAGTCCCGGTTTTGTTTATTACCGGAGATAAAGACCCGCTTTGCCAAGTGGATGGTCTGCGCGAAGTTGAGGAGAAGATTGGTCAAGGGTCAAAGGTTGTGGTGTTTGAAGGAAGAGGCCACGGCTTTGTTCATCGGCCAGAGACGCCGGAAGACGATTGTGACGCGGATGAGGCGTTTGCGCTGATGAGGAATTGGTTGCATCATCATTTGCAATGACTCTTTCTGCTCCCAAAATGTATGTTAAAACAATGCATCAAATTGGTAAGTTACATAATCTCATTTACAAGCCTTGAATCGAATATGTTGTACAGAAGATGTCAATCTAATAGATATGTCGGACCAAGATCAACACATGAATAAAAGAAAGCTGCTTGGAGTAACATTTTTAATGAAACACTTCATTTTTAACAAATTTGTGCATTTGAAGGACTTTTGTTGACCCGAAATGTCGTCACTGGTTTGATGAAGTAATACATCAGCCTTACATTGTTGTATAGATGCCTTTAGGCTCAATCAGTTTGGGAGAGATCAAACCATACGAACGATGATGATTGGTTCGAATTTGAGTGTCTCGACTCTTCATAAAGACATTGCCATAGTTATCATTTTAAAGTAATGATGAAGCAAATAAATGGTCAAGTAGATTATTAGCCTATAATAGATTCATAAACTTCACAAATATGTATGGTTATGTACCAAATGTTTTGTGTAATTGTTTATTTGATGACTACGTAAACTCAAGTTAAGCTATTTGGTTGGATAATTGTCCATTTACCGGCTTTTTGAGGAGACCAAGCTAAAATAAAATTAAGTTAATTTGTCCTCTAATTTGTTTCGCTATTCAAATGTCGACCACATTTTATACATGTACATTCCCTACACCATATGACCGAATCTATGAATGTAATTAGGTCGTCTTGTGGGAACACACTAGACCCACAATAAGGTGGGCCATTATCTAACGAAGAGACGTTTATCCTCTCTTTCTCTCTTCCAATTTAATTGCTGGAAAAAGGAAAACAAAAACAAAAACATGAATGGAAAATTTTTAAAAAAATTACAATGATGTAAAGTTAAAAAAAACCCTAGTAAATTAACAGTGGTGGTAATGAGTAACTAATTTTTTCTCCTTCGTTATGATTTTATCATAGGAAAAAGTGATGATGAAGATTCATGAATCTTTTGACCAAAAAAAAAAAAAAAAAAAGAAGATTCATGAATCAAAGAGACAATTGATCGGAATAAGGAAGTATACAATGGAATTACGATAGAAGAGGATCTGGATCATCATCTTCGCCACAATCGTAAACAGATCTGACAAGAATAAACTGATCCTCCAAGTATCTCTGAAGCAAACCCGTTTCTTCTTCTTCGGATCCAAATCCGCCGCATCCGCATCCTTCCTCACACCTCCGGAGCCTTAAATCGTCTTCGTCGGCGGCGGATTTCGCAAACCAAGGGTGACGACTACGGAGACGGCTGAAGATCTCGGCGGCGCAAAGGATAGGGATCGAGGCACAGAGAAGAGGGAGAAGTAAAGGAGAGCAGATTAGGAAGAAGACGAATCGGCTCCGTCGCGTTCGAAGGCGTAATGCGTCGGTCAACATAACGACGACGGCGCGTGGTGAAAGACGGCGGAATTCATTTCCGGATTTGACGGAGGAGATATTTGGGAATGAATGAGAGAGATCACGGAGCAGAGAAGAAGAGCACATGATGACTTTTTATATACTTCGCCTTTTTGCTCTCTTTTTACTTCTTCACAAAATTTGTAACATTTACTGTACTTTACTGTTTATTTTTGTGTGACTAGTTCTAGTATTGAGGACCAAAATAGTGGGTTTCAAATTGAAAGAATAAGGAGGTATGAGATAAGTGAAACGTATGAAATTTATCTCCAATGATAAAGAGATTATCTTAGCTACATTGCGAAAATTGGCCTTTATTCTGTGTTTTTTTGACATTTTAATCAGTTTGGTGCATCTACCTAGTTATGAATGCTAAGTGGAAAAGCAAGCTGCATCTCTAATTCTTCACTCCTAAAGCTCGTCGTGACGGGTCAAGATTTGACTGTCCGGCACCACGGAAAGGTCTTTGTGTCCGCGGGAAGTCCTAAAGTTGATCAAAAGGCTTGTGAGTTGGATACTTCTCTGAGTTTAAAACACAAAAGAATTTTACTATCTTTAACAACTAGTACTTTTTCTACTTGTATGTGAAACACAAAAGAAATGCAGGTTAAGTTCACAAAAAGTGGACAATAGTGTGTGATTAAGCTTTGCATTTTGGTTTGATCCTTTAGGTGTTCTACATTAATTGTCAAGAAATTAAAAGAAGAAAACAAGATTTCAAGTCTCTAAAAAATCTCAACAAAACTCAAATCTCCAAATGAAAATAGAATTCAGCTACTTAATTAACACTTCCATTGTGTCCATCTAAACTAAATATCCTCCTCCTCCTCCTTAACTCTCTTTTAACCAATACTTTACCTCTCACACACTAGTAACATCATAATCATCCGCGTCGACAACATTTCTCGATTTATCAGCTACATTTCCCTTATTATCATCTTCAATACCCTGACAAGATTTAATCTCATCGTCCTTGCTTTGTTTCTGGTCATCAAACTTTTCGCATTGAACCGGAACAAGGAAGTCCTGCTCATAAACATCGAGCGTCTGGTTACTAATCTCCAACAACTGACGTTTCGTGACATTAAACTCTCGCCACCAAACTTTCTCTCCATCCCAAGGTAACTTCACCTTAACAAAACTCGACCCGAGAAATATAGCAGCCGCAGCGATCTGACTCGCCTTAAACTGCAAACACAGCGACGACCTTAAACCGTCATTCAAAAAATTACACGCAGCCTGAGCCAATTTTTTACCGTCCGTCTCGATTTTAACCGATTTTTTAACCCAATCCAACACAAGATCATAAGGATGATCGATTTTAAGCTCAAATCTCAACGTAGACATCACAAACTTCTCCCCTGTTAACACATTCTGTTTCATCTTCCCGTATTCTTGCCTCGACGGGTCCTTGTCGTGTAAAACCCTGAAACCGGCGGCGATGACGTCACCGACCGATCTTGGAGAATCTTCGACTTTTCCGGCGATAAACATACAAATGATTGCGATTGTTCTTCCGTCGTTCTTCGCGAGGGATTGACGAGTGAAGAATCTTTGACAATAGACGATCGATGTCCATATCGATTTCTGAGGGTTTTTGAGTCTTTGACCAAGTTCTTGAAGGAATGTAGAGTAAGACCAACGTTGGAAAGTTTCTTGCTTTAAGTCGATATTGTCGATTCTCGATGGTGAGTTTTCTTCTATCTCTTGTTTTGTCATAAACCAGCTTCTCTCTGCCATTGTTTGTCTTCTTAATCAAACCCTAAATTCGATTTGTGTTCGGAAAAGGGAAAAAAATCGGGTTTTTTTGGGGATTTGAATTTAGGAAAGTGAGAATTGATTAATAACTGTGCGATCGAGAATTTGGGGAGATATAAACAAACCCTTTTAAGTCGTAAACCTAGTTGAGTCGTAAGCCTACTCGGAGCGAAAGATGAGCAACCTATGCAAATTCAAAACCCTCTTGACTGGTCCATCTATTTGGGTTTTTTTGTTTGTAATTAAATAGTCAAAATACAGTTTTTTTTCTTCTCTATAGCAGTATTCAGTCTCGACGATTTCTATTTATATTTTGGAAACAATCGAGAAATTAAGTAGAATAACCAGAAATATATTAAAAATTAAGCAAGTGAATATCATATGGTATTAATTGCAAGTTTATCCTTGTGCTCTAATTAAACACATTTTATTTCCCAGTAGAGTCATCATATTAAAACAAGAACAATTATTGGGTTAGTTCCAGAGCGGGTGAGGGTATTCCTTTGGCTTGTTGGTAATCAGGTTATCATGACTAACGTTGAGAGACATAGAAGACATCTTTGCGATTCAGGTATTTGTACGGTTTGCAAGGGAGGTTTTGAGACGATTTTGCACGTGCTTAGGGATTGTCCAGCTATGGAGGGTATTTGGCGTCGTATAGTTCCCATCAGACAGTATAGTGATTTTTTTGCGGCTGATTTATTGGGATGGTTATATGTTAATCTTTGCGGTGATAAAGTTATAAGTGGGATTCCCTGGGCTACGACCTTTGCCATGGTGATTTGGTGGGGATGGAAGTGGCGGTGTGGCAACGTTTTTGGAGAAAATAAACCGTGTAGGGACCGGGTTACGTTTATTAATGATTTAGCGAAGGAAGTAGATGATGCATTTCAGGCGAATAGAGAGCATGGCACGCCGAGAGTTAGGATGGAACGGCTAATTAGTTGGGTTCCTCCGACAGAAGATTGGTTGAAACTTAACACGGATGGTGCTTCGCATGGTAATCCAGGACTTGCTACGGTGGGTGGAGTATTGAGGATGGGAATGGGCGTTGGCTTGGTGGTTTTGCTCTTAACATCGGCCGGTGTTCGTCTTCATTAGCAGAGTTATAGGGAGTCTATTATGGGTTATATATCGATTGGGAGAAGCGAGTACCGAGATTGGATTTGGAGATAGACTCGGCATTGGTAGTTGATTTTATGAACAAGGGCATCGGTGACTCGCATCCCTTGTCTTTCCTGGTACGTTTGTGCCATGGCTTTCTTTCAAAGAACTGGATAGTCCGTATTTCTCATGTGTATAGGGAAGCTAACTCTCTAGCCGATGATTTAGCTACCTATGCTTTCTCGTTACCATTAGGATTGCATTTTTTAGATCATGTTCCGCCTGATTTAGAGGTGCTTTTGCAGAATGATGTTCTTGGGTCTGCGCGATCGAGACATGTTATGATGTAATTGCTTTATGTTTATTAATAAAAAGCTGGGAGATTTTTCTCCCGGTTCACTACCAAAAAAAAAAGAACAATTATTGGGTTCACCCTTATTTGTTTAGTTAGATAATAGAGTATTAATTGTTTTAATTGATGCTCCATACAACTCAATTTTGATTGATTAATAAAAAGTGAGTGAATGAGAGAGGTTCACCCCTAGGGGTGAACCCAAAAATTGTTCTTAAAACAACCCGTTTCAAATTCTTGAGTTGTGTTAGTCCGGACTAGAGCCGTGGTTATAAGTAATTCAAAGAGACTTTGGCATGTGGCCTAAATTTTTTGAAAAAAAGTGAGAGACTCATAATTTTATTATATCACCATTAGTAATTAATTATCGTTAAACATATTTTTTTTATCAGAAGATTAGAGGGAGAGTTATTAAATATAGCAATTAATTAAAACTTTAGAAGTTGAAAATAAACAAAGAAAAGAAAACTAGGGTAAAACTCGGCCGCTAATCTATTTCAATTTTTCTTTATTAGAGATATCGTTTTTTTGTCTTTCTCTATTATAAACAAAAACACAACCAATTGTTAAGTGATCTCTTTATTATAATTATGTTCATCTAACATTAGTTTTGATTCTTTTATCTGATTAAGACTAATCCAAATATATTATTTGAAATTTGATAAACAAAAGACGATCTACTAATCTCTAAATTTAAATTAGAATAGTTTTCTAGGTTTGAAATTCTATTTGTAATTTATTATAAATAAAAGATATGATGCTGTTTTTGAAAGTTTTGTTAGTGATTTTGTTGCAAAAAGCAGGGAATAAAAAATCTTATTTTAGAATTAGCAATTTGTTTTTTTTCTTCTTTTGAACGAGATGATTATTATTTATTTTATATAAATTATGGCAAATTTTGTTTAGTAATTAGTCTCGTCTCCGGTCTTCATATGTGTAGCAACGCCTCTGGTCCGGACACGACTTATATCATTTAACACTCACCAACTTTTAACAAAAAAATACTTTTTTACATTCATCATATTATTCGTGAAAACATTACAAAACATTTAGATCCGAACAAGCCCCAACGCCAAAATAGTATTACATACCTTATACAGTAAAACCAGATTTTAGAAAAGACAATCAAAACTACTATGATGGTCCTAATGTTCCGAACAAATTTTAAGACTTTACTCTACAAGAATGAGATGAGAAATCTAGTATGCTCAGTGATTTCGGTCCCCTAACCATGCATAGGAAAAATTCCACCAAAAATCTAAGATAACAAGTACGCAATAATCAAGTATAAACATGTGGAAGCTGTAAAATAAACGTAGGGCCCTTGAGTATCAGATACTTCCTTCCAATTCAGGTGAATACATATGCCACGGTCACAAAGATATATGAACACATAACATCAGTTTTCGAGTTCCATCTTATCATGGTTATCTCAGATCACACCATCGTGGAACACTTGGCTGTAGGTAATCAACCAACATACCAAGTCCTTTTATTTTCCCATAAGGAATCTTGGAAGCACGGCCGGTTTGAACCTTCTTAGTCCGGTAACAAAAACTCTGGACTAATATCGGTTTTGGATTATCTATTTCGAACAACAAATTGACGATTTAGTTTTCTTCTAAATGTGAAATGACAATTTAGTTTTCTCCAAACTGGTTATTTATAGTCTTTTTATTGAGCTTTTTACTTTGACTCGGACTAAAGTGTGAGATTCGACGCCAACACTGTTGAAATTTGTTACAAAGATAAGAACAACAAAAGAAGCTTATAAGAAGCAAAGCCTTATCCAATTCAAGATCTACACAATAAGTTTCACGCAAAAGCGGAAAACACAGAGAAATATCTAAGAATGAAAGTTTATTTTTCAAGCGTTTTTGCTTTCTTCTCCAATTCCTCTTAATATTTTAAACCGTAAATATCATTTTCTGCAGCTTGATTTTTTTTGGAAATCCTAGCATACTCTTGATTATTGGATTTTGGAAAGACTGACTTCCACAAGATGTATAAACAGATTTAATGGGAATTGAGTTGAAAGATCCACAACAAATTATATTTAAAAATGTTAGAAAAATACAATTTATATAATTATGAGTTGATATGCTTATAATATCAATAATAAATATCATTTAAACAACATGTTTATATTCAAAACTATATAGTTTCATAAAACTAGTGATTAATAGTGACGACTAGTGTAAAACATAAATCAGCGATTATTAGCTTAAGAGCAAAACGACAGTCAAACTCACACTCACACACACACTCACACTAAACCGTTGCGAATTATTAAACGAATAAAGCCAGAGCTCCTTTCTCGGCTTCAGGACTCCGAAGGTGAACGTCACGCGCTATGATTGCGAGTGGGCGAATAATAAATAGAACCATATCCACTGAAAAAAATTAAAAGGACGAAAATGAAATTGAAAACAGTGACGTAAAAGCTAGAATCTTTCAATGTGAAGCGGTACACGAGTTTCCACACTTATCCACCGTGCATATAAGTCAAAGTCAAGATAGTCTCTAAATCTAACGACTGGGTTTACGTAAGCATGTACACCAACACGTAGTAGAATAATACCGCACGGTAGTTTTTTAATTATCGAGAGAAACAAAAAAAAAATTAAGTGAAAAACAATCGAAGAACAATCTGGTCTGCTGCTAAGTTTTATAAAAACTAAAACAAATAAATAAAAAAACAGAGAGAGAGAAAAATTACAAAACAAAAAAAAAGAGAAGACCTTTGTCTTGTCTCCACTGGAAAAAAAAAGTTTGGATTTTTCATCCATTCACCGACTAAGCAACTCGCCGGTGAGAAAAAACCGATGCAATCCACTCATGTCGGTGGTAATAACGGCGGCGGAACCGGCGGAGGAGAGGTGAGTCGTAGTGGGTTATCTCGGATCCGTTCAGCTCCGGCGAATTGGATTGAAACCCTACTTGAGGATGATGAAGAAGATGCTCTGAAACCTAACCTCTGTTTAACAGAGCTTTTAACTGGGAACTCGGCCGGGTTAACGAGTCGTGACTCGTTCGAGTTTCCGAGTCCTGTTGAGCAGGGGTTGTATAATCACCAAGGTGGGTTTCACCGTCAGAATAGTTCTCCGGCGGATTTTCTCAGTGGCTCTGGAGCTGGGAGTGATGGGTTTTTCTCTAATTTTGGGATTCCGGCGAATTACGATTACTTGTCGACGAACGTTGACATTTCTCCGGCGAGTAAACGGTCGAGAGAAATGGATGCACACTTCTCTTCTCAGATGGTAAGCTTAATTAATTAGATTGGATTTAAGATTTCATTTTATGGTCAAAATGTTGAGTTTCTGTTAGTGATTTGATACACTCATAGTTTAATGGGTCTTTGAAATCTTTAGTCTTGGAGACAATAAAGATGTAAAAGAGCAATCTTGTCTAGTTTTTGACAACTTGCATTTGTTTTGAAACTAAAACCCAGCAACTTGCATACTTCTTTTTTATTTGTTTGTTTTTTCCAGTGGCTTATAGAGTGAAAATTTACATAAAAAGCTTCTATTAGTAGTAAATGGCAAACATATGCATCTGACATTGATTAACTTGAGTAATGTCTGGATGGTTGCTGACATGGTTAAGTCTCTGTATGCATATGGAAGCTTAAGTCTTTGCTTTTGTTTGTGTGAGTAGAAAGAAGAGCAAATGAGTGGTGGAGTATCAGGAATGATGGATATGAATATGGATAAGCTTCTTGAGGATTCGGTCCCTTGTAGGGTTCGTGCTAAACGCGGTTGTGCAATTCATCCTCGTAGCATTGCCGAGCGGGTATTTACTTAACGCTTTGCAGTCACGGTATCGTTTCTGTCTAGTTCTTGTTTTGTCGTTAAGTTTTTCTTTCTTCATTGGTTATTAGGTGAGGAGAACGCGCATTAGTGATCGGATCAGGAGGCTGCAAGAACTCGTTCCTAACATGGATAAGGTAAAACTTATTTTACAGTGCAAGATTGGTTTCCAATTTCCTTGGATGTTTTATAAGATTTATGAAATGGGTCCAAGGTTAGATATGCTTAAAGCTTAAGGTAAGGAGTTAGTTAGCTTGGCTTTAAAGGGCAATTGATGTTAACTCTCCATGATTGTCAAGGCATTAATGGAACTTCGTAGTTACGGTTGTGAAGCCTACAAGATATCTGATTAGTTGCCTTGTTATATAATCTGAAATCAAACGTTTAAGAGACGGTTCCTGAAACGCTGAGAACTAACGTGTAGATTCGGATTGGTTTATTTTCTTTGTAGCAGCAAACAAACACTGCAGACATGTTAGAAGAAGCTGTGGAGTATGTGAAGGCTCTTCAAAGCCAGATCCAGGTTTATTTACATTTATGTAGCATTATTTAGTGAATAATAACTCTAAAATATATATATAGGACTCTGCATTTTTGTTTGTTTGATGATTTTATTTTGTTTTTTTTATGGATTCAGGATTTGACGGAACAGCAGAAGAGGTGCATATGCAAACCTAAGGAAGAATAATAATGTTTCCTTTAGGTTTGATATATATATGTATTTTTTTTTTCTTATATAAAAAATCTACAAATGGTGATGATCTGTTCGAAGAATTCGAAACATGATCCTATATTTTACTAGAAGAAAATAGATGATTTATATATGAATTTTAGCTGTAAAATTTTAGTACAATAAGGAGAAAAATTGAAGCAAATTAATAAAAAGAAACCATTGAATGAAATATTCTGAGCGGATAAAAGAATATTCGGAGAGAGAGCAGACTTGTGACCACTGGCCATCATTCCAAAATTGTCACTCTAATAGTAGCTTTGTGCATTAGGCAATAGATGCAAACTTAATTTTACTAAATCTAAAATTTTACACAAAAATAATTGCAAGCCCCATTTCAACCTTTATTTTTTTACAAAATGCAAAGTTCAACATAATATGACACAGGTATGAACAAAAGCCACATGATGATGGTAAAAAACAAACAAACAAACCAGAGCTTTTCAGAAGATATAGCTAGCTCGGTTTCATCTTCTTATACTGCTGTTGTTAAGAACATGGTGAAGCCGGAATGTTTCTCCTTGGTCTCCGTTAAGCGACCGCCTTTCCAAACAGCACACGGTTAGCTGTCTGAGCAGTTTCTCGAGATGGGAATGTAAGTAGCAGCTTCTTTGCAAATCTTTTTTATTTGGATTTGTTGACAGAATCGCTGCATTCACTGCATCGGCCACTAGTTCCCTCTGCGCGTCTTCTAGGAAGTACCCGACTGATGATTCCTCAGGCTTTTCATACACGAGCAACGCAAAGCAGTCCTGAATATTCAATCAGAAAATCAAGTTCTTAAGAGATTAGCGACATAGAATGTCTCAGTATTTGAACCCCGGTAATTCAGATATTGCTTGAAAGAGAAAAGGGAATCATTGGTACCTCCACGATATCTTGAAACCCAGTTAACCCAACAAATTTAGCTAACTCGAGTCTGCCGTACTTCACACCTTCTTCAAGTTTTCCGACCTGCTTATGCCATGTTATTCCAGAACCATAGTTAGAGAAAATGTCCTACCACCATATATATGTGAAAGTGAACGAAAAAAAGAAATAATCTAGGGAACCAACTCAAATGTGTTATAAAGACTTGATACTCGAATACTTGGTGAAGAGGAACTGTGCATCTTCTATCTAGGTATTTGATTTTGCACACAGTTTTATCAAAAGATTATTCAAGTACTTTGCATAATAACATGGCATCTACCTAACATTGTTCATGGTAATATTTCTTTATACGCCAAAAGATGCACTCATTTTCTTTAGTTTAAAGACTGAACATCCAAAGTTCATCACAGTTCAAGCAGCTATATGGTAAGACTAAATTCATCAAGCTCCTTTGTCACAAACTTTTTATTCTTATGCAACATAGAGAAAAACTCTCACAAATATCAAAAACGTGAAACCTCGATAGAGAAGGATTGAAGAACATACCCGTATTAATTCAATAAACTTTTGACAGTGAAGGAGGAAACAAACTACTGATTTATCGTCCTGCAGTTAGTACAGCTGGGTCAGAGTTTGTATATCGATCCTATGAAGTAGATCATCTTGAATATATGAATTATACTATATGACAGGAAATCTCAGTTCACCTGTACTAGTTGGGGATACCAGTCCCGGAGTCCAGTCAGAGCAGCATCAATCTCACCACTCCTGACAAGCTATAATAAAGAAAGTACTGATCAGTCAAAATTTACCCAAACGAATCAGTACTTTTGTTGGTTTTGAATAGGAATCAAAAAGTGCCAGATACTTAAAGTGTAGTAAAGTAAGAGACTAGTAGGTCTTATTAGTTAAACTGGAGCCAGCAGTATTTGATGCACAGTAGAACAAGTTCAATACCTGTCTAAGAGTCTTTCTCTGATTCAAAGCATATGATGAATCATCCTCATCTATAGCATTTTCTTGAGCTATATAGATTGGAGGAACTGTAGTTTTAGTAGCAAGGTTGAAAGCATTGAGTGTCTCCTCATACCCATAATGTAGCAAGTATGTCTTTATAAGCCTAATGATAAAGAAAATAAAACTTTAGGTAAGGCAGAAAGTTTGCACCAATTTGCTTTCAGGTAGGAAGACCAAGAATTGCAACTCAGTTAACAAAGTAAATGATCTGTACTCACCCATAACCTATGTTTGGAGGTATGGATATTTTTTCGATAGCCAATAGTTGCTTCTTTCTCTCAGATGCTTCATATCCCTAATAATATAGAAAGATGGACCCTAATCAGAACTTAATTTCAAAAATATACGTAATGCAGAGAGAGAAAGGGGAGGTCAAGACTCAATAGCTAAATTTCCATGTTCTACTTCAGTTTTTTCACAGATCACATATAGATGTATAAATCGAGGGTCCAAGTAGTTGAGGTTTGATCACACAGTAACATCAGGGATGAATGTAGTGCATGTGTACCAAGAGAACCACTGCTATATATTTTATAACCCCAGTTCCAAGTGTGAACATGATGTATACCTATTGTGTTCTTTCAATAGCTAAGGCCTAGCGACTTCACTAATATACAATCTTTTGAAAGGATGTTCTCTTACCTCAATATCGAAAACATACTTCTTCTGCCCAAAATTTACAGAAACCCTGCAAAAAATTCAGAACAAACAGGTCTAAGGATTGCTACTGAACCTGTTTATATAAATTTGTTGTGAAATTGTATTGCTCAAAATGAAAGCATCCAACAGAGGAGATACATGATGGCATATGTATTGATCATAAATGAGAAAGTGAGAACATACTCCTCGTTCTGGCTATGTACAGCTACCGTAGGGAATAATTGACCCCTTATGTCTTTTGGGACTTTCCCCACCAGATCTCCGTTTTTACTGGCATCAAAGACGAAAACAAAGATGTCATCAGGTTCAAAAGACAAAGCAGACACAAACAGAAAAAAACAAAACGCAACAGGAAAACGGAAGGATCATGGATTCTATTTCCAACAGTAATGGAATTCATTCTAGTAGCAAAATACACAACAAAGTTCTTTCTTACGTGAAAAAGAATTCCTGTGAGGCGTAGTTTATACCACCGCCAACTGTATCATCTTTTGTATAAGTTGGACCAAAGGCTTCACCTTTTCCCTGTCCACGGTATAGATATCCATCATCCCCATGATAGCCACAGCTGTTCACTTCCCATCTACCATTACAAAAGAATGAATCAATTAGACACAGTAAGCAATGATCATATAAATTATGCAGGGAAAAGGTTCATGCATAGCTTCTTTCAAAGACACCATCATCCCATCTCGTAATTAATCAAGAATCTAGGTTTCAATTGAGTCATTTGAATCATACCCACATAAAACTTAACTTCTCAAAAGCAATCCTACAGAACGGAATTCAACACAATCTCATTCCAAGAACACAACTTTGATCTGAAGAACAATGGAAAATTAAAACAGCAATGATCATATACATTATGCAGGGAAAAGGTTCTTTCATCCCTTTCCGTAATTAATCAAGATTCTCGATTTCAATAGAGCCATTTGAATCAAGAAGTCATTTTCATAAACTTAACTTCTCAAAAGCAATCGGAATTCAACACAATCTCATTCCAAGAACACAATTTTGATCTGAAGAAGAAGAAGAACAGTACCCGGGCTGTCTCCGCATTTTGAAATTCTCCTTAGTGAAACCAATGGCGACTTGCCCTTTAGCACCAGAATCTTTAACAAAAATCTCAAAGTAGTAAGTGAGACACTTGAAAGGAGCAGGTTTATTAGCCTGAACAACGCCAACGTCGTGACCGTGTCGATTTGTACTCGTGTACTTGACGGAAAGCTTATCGGGAGAGACGACAAGGAATCCGCCTGCGCTATTGATCGTGTTAAGCTCCGTCGGCGATTCCTCACCGTCGTCTTCCTTCGCATCTCGCCTAGCGGAGAAACGGACTTTGTCTAAGAAGTGTAAGATCAGATCTCGAGTATCTCCGCCGCTCGTATCGCCGTTTCCGTGACGGCCGTTGTCGGAATTCACCGTCGACGGTGAAGAGTTCATTGGATTTAGATTGGATCACAGAGGAAACCCTAGATTTTCGGATTTCAAGATGATTTTGGCTTTGGACTCTACAACACTGAACAAAGGATTTGCTGAGATTTCTTCTCTCCTCGCTAGTTTCGGTGTTTGTTAGACTTTCTGTATAAAGGGAAAAGGGCCGATGCATTGTTTATACTGTTAAACATCACATCTTAATCTCATTATAAACTAGAATTTGCTTGGAACAGTGTCTCTTTTACGATTTTAATATATTTGAAAACAAATAGTTTGATTTATCTATACTGCATAAAATATTATATTTAAAAACAAATAATATGTGTTTCTTTATCTCTTATTCTTTTTGGCTATCAGTTTCTAAATTTTAAGATGGGTTCTCCATTTTGAGATGTAGATCTAGTTCTTCAGAGGTGGTTTTTTCTGTCGTTTCTCTAGGTGTCTTCGGCTTCTCGTCTCTCATGTGTTACACTTACAAACGGTGATTCAAGATTAGTTTGAATAATCGATTTACTTAAAGTTCGGTGGTAAATCCATTTATTTAAACTTTATTTTGATGCGACTTTGGTGTTTCACTACCTTGGTTGCTCTCGGATGTGTTTGGCTGTGTCAAGAGTTTTGCTCTCTACGGGTTATCTCCTCTCCGGTCTCTGGTTTTACGTATTGTATATTTTTAGTCTTTCAGACCAATTTCGGGGTGTGCTTTGGTCTTTGGTGCTTCGTCTTACCTTGCAGGTTTCTTCTCAATAGCTCATCGCTTTGTTTCTATCCAGAACCGAGTATGAAGCGGTTCCTGTTACGGGTCTCCGTTTAGTTGGTTTAGGGATCGTTTGCTCCATGATTAGGGATGGACAAAATATCCGAAACCGAAATACCGAACCCAAACCAGATCAAAATTACCCGAACCGAACCCGAACCAATCTTCTAAAATATCCGAACGGATCTTCCATACTTAAAACTGAAAACCCGAAATCAAACTCGAACCGAACCGATAACCGAACGGGTACCCGAAATATACTAAACATAAACGAACCAAAATATATTTAAGGGTAATGTCAGATATGTAATTCTAGTTTATGTAATTTTTTATTGTTTTTATTACTTTTTTTATAAATTCGATTATTGTGTATATATTTCAATAAAAATAACCAATTTATGTTATTATTTGAACTATTACAATAAAGAATTGTTATTTTCTTTAGGGTATTTTTGGATAATTCTAATAACAAAGAACTGAAATTGATCCAAATTAAAAAGAAAATAAGGTAATTATAAATTTATCGAGTAGTTTTTGAATATTTTTGACAATTTTTAGTATTATGGATAATCCAAACCTGGCCCGAATCGAACCCGACCCAAAGTTTTCTAATACCTGAAAGGGTATTATATCTCTAAATCCGAATACCCATATATTATTTTCTTATGGCTTTTGCTCAGTAACGTTAATAAAACACAACTATTAGTAGAATAAAAAATTTAATTATTTAAAATTAAATAAAAATTACATTTGTAAAGTTTTGAAATTTGTAATGACTTTAAAATATAATGTTGTATGGTTTCAAAATATATTGCAATATTGCACTTACATCATATGATGTATACTATATTTACTTGACATTGTAGATTTTTTTCCTTCATTCTCATAATCTCTTATAGTTCCACTTAAATTTTCTTTGTAGGTTAAAAATAAAATCATAAATCAGATTACCTTGTGTGTAAATTAGAATAATTTCTTATTTTCTTATTTTCATTTTATGTACGTATAACCGAAATAGTTATCGTAAATATACCTACATTTACTTTATTTTCTTTTTATTTGATGTAACTGCAATAATTTCTTATTCTCTGATTTTTACTTTATGTAATTATGAACTTATATTTGGTTTTATGAATTTAGTTATAGATCAATTAGTTTTTTATTTTTAGGACTTATTTGATGATTTATAACATGTATTAAAAATTGTTATTAATTTAGTGAACTATATTTGTATAAGTTTTAAGGTTTAAAGTTTAATTTTAAATATTGAAAATGACTTTTGAAATTCTTTTCATAATGGTATAACCAATTATACCTAAATTTAATTTATTTTCTCTTTATTTGATGTAATTGCAGTAATATTTTATTCTCTTATTTTCACTTTATGTACGTATGAACTTATGTTTGTCTTTATGAATTTAGTTATGGATCAATTTGTTTGTATAATTTTAGGACTTATTTGATAACTTATTATAACATGTGTTAAACTTGTTATTATTTTAGTGAACTATATTTATATAAGTTTTGAGGTTTGAAGTTTAATTTACAATATGGAAAATGACTTTTGAAATTCTTTTCATAATGATATAACCAAATGTATTAATTGTGAAACTATAAAAAAAAAATTGAAAACATAATTAAATATACATGTGGATGATGAGGTGGATGCATGAGAAGAGAGAAAAGTTAACTTTATATATATAGATGAATGTCATTAAAGTTTTAATGAATAAAAATTCAAATCACTAAAAATATAAATGAAAGTTATTGGATCATTAATCATCCAAAAACACGTAAAATTTATTTTACACTATATAACCTGACTTGAACTGAAAGTGATAAATAATTCGGATTAACTAATGAACATTTGAAACGAAAAAAATTTTGGATTAAAGTAGATGGTCATGGAAGGCTGAAGACCGTACTAGCAGAATAGATTGGGTGTTGAAGTTCCAGGATGAGAACTATTGATCTACTCTTGTCTCCAGGGGAACAAGAGGAGCCTCTCACCAATGCATACCAAGCTACATGGAGACAAATGAAGCCATGTAGACGTTTCCGGAGCATACAAACTGACTACATGGCTTCATTTGGACGATTCAGTGTATGCTCCGAAAACGTCTATTTTGTCCAGTTTGTATCGGACTCCAAGAAAATAGTTGATATGGTGACATCACCGCATGACTTGTCCAGTTTTTCAACCAAAATTGTGCGATTTGACAGTATTACATGATCTTCCCCCGAATTCGAACTCATCTACAGACAACAAGAGCGGATTTACTTGCTAGAATTGCACGTATGCAGAATAATATATTTTTGTTTATCAGCATTTCAGTCCCTTATTGATTTATTGATACTCACAATGTATTTGTTTAACCGATAATGGAGTGTGTTCAATACAATGTATTCGTGACAAAAAAAAAGATTTATTACAAGAGTAAGCACTAACAAAAGAGGTGTTTTGTTTCAAATAGGCAAAATGAAAATTGTATTTTACTCTTCCAACCTTCTGGATCGTCTAAACTCCAAAGAGTCGAAACAAAATTATAATAACTAAATAATTTATGTTTTCATAAATAACTTTTCTACTTTTATAAGATCATAAAATTATGATATTATCTATTGTTTCGACATGTCAGCAAGGCAAAATTGACACATGGCACTAAGAGAAAAAAACCGTTGACCTTACTTCACCGCTTCTTTGATTATTGATTCATCTTTTCTTCATTAACTTCTAGATTTATACCCCTCGCGATGCGAGAATTAATTGATTTATAGTAAATAATTATGGCTTAAAATATTTTAGAGAAAAACATACCATGTTCTTAATTTAAACATTAACTTATTATATACTATATTCTTAATTCAAATCCTAACTTCGATAGTGTAATGTTTTGAAAAAAAAAAAAACTTAGATGATGTAATATTTCAAATTATAGGTTCATATGTAATTTGAAAAATATAGTTTCATAACTCATATAGTTTGAAGAATTTGGAAATTATTAAAGTATACATACTTAATATATAAAAATATTATTTAAATCATTAAACAATTTAATATAACAACTAAACCATTCGTACATGTTTTGACGATCCTTCTTTGATGCTATTTCGTAAACTAAACATACCACTAACCAAATTTTCATTATCTTTATTTTATGCTTGTTTATTTTACATTTTAATTTCTTCCTTTTTGAGTAACTAACAATTTTGGAATTGGAAAATTTATATATTTAAATAATTGACATGTGTCACAATCTAAATGACTACTTAATACGTGTCGCGATCTCGTGAGTTACAATTATAAGAACTCTCCTTTATATATTGTTTATTTTCCATTTTAATTTCTTCCTTTTTGAATAACTAACAATTTTGGTATTGGAAAATTTACAAATTTAAATAATTGACATGTGTCACAATCTAAACGACTACTTAATACGTGTCGCGATCTCGTAAGTTACAATTATAAGAACTCTCCTTTATATATTGTTTATTTTCCATTTTAATTTCTTCCTTTTTGAGTAACTAACAATTTTGGTATTGGAAAATTTACATATTTAAATAACTGACATGTGTCACAATCTAAACGACTACTTAACACGTGTCGCGATCTCGTGAGTTACAATTATAAGAACTCTCCTTTATATAATACGATATATAAAAAAAATCTTCCAAAATGAATGACGGCAATGTTCTCCAATTTTTTAATTATTTCGTTTATCTTTTCGTTCTCTTCTCACTAAATCCGTTTCTCAAGCCACATATCTCACAAGAATTTCGAGAGGTTTCACAACTTTGACAAAATCCAAAAACCTCAAAAGCTAACCACATGCCAGGTCCAAGATTGATACTCTCAAGAGTCAAGAGTTCCATGGCGTGCATGAATCATTAATGTATCATATGTTATCTTCCTAACAAATTTGCCACTTATTACGCTGAGATTCTTTGCTTTCAAATGAATCATGGCTCCAAAGGAACATCATCATCATCCTTGGGTTCTAGGTTTAAATCGTAAACGATACTGTAATCCCTTAGACATAGTTAAATCATTATAATCTAAATTCAATTACTTTTTTTTTAAAACCAAATAGTGAAATAAATAAATATTTCAAACACGATACTTTTTTAAAAATAAAAACAAGATACTTAAAAACAACCTCATAAGTCATAACTATTCCTTTATATGTGAATTATGTCCACATTTTAAGTAAATTTTAATATGTTTAATTAGAAAAAATACTACCTAATACATGTATTAAAATTTAGTGGACCAAATTGATAAATATAATTGTTTAATTATAATTGGTTTGGAATTTGTAAATTTCTCTCTTTCACTATTTACTTTTATTGTCCACCAAATGAACTTAACCAAAATATGTGTTTGTTTCATTACCACCAGAATGTCTCAGACAATATAAACCTGACCAAGAATTTGAGGCTATTTCATTTCAATCAAATTGTCTCGGATCAGCTGAACGTAACAAAGAACTCATTGGTATTCCAGATGGGAACTACTTTTTTTTTTTTTTTAGATTGATGAATTCAAACCACTTTTTTTTAACACATTCTTCATTAGTTTAACTTTGCAGCATACAGAGAGATGGAATTAAACATCTTCTTAAAATTTCATAACTTAAATTAAACACAATACAACATAGGATATATAAAACATCGTGTTAGATAGACATCGAATCCGGGGAAGGCCTCAAATGCGTTAAGATAGTTTTTACGGCAAAGCCAAAGACTCTAGAGTTGGTCACTTTCCAGTGTGAGTTTGAAATTGAAATCCTACCTCCTGTTATCGTTAAAGCGAAACCGATTGTTTCTTTTGGTCCAACTCGAAACGCTAAAGAAAAGAAGATAATGAGGATTTTCGTAAATGTTCTATGCGTATTGCTCGGGAGCACGATCACTCTCAAAAAGGTGGAAGAAGTTGAAATGGTTCCCCTTACAGAAATATGGTGATATTGAGTCCTCCATTATGGTGAGAGTTGATAAGATTGCCATCATCCTAAAAACCGAGACTACTAAGAAACATATCTACTGGATTAAACTTTAGACTAGAGGATGATGAGTGATACCCTGTGACCGATGGAAGTAAGAAGCTTGATAAAGATCTCTCCATGCCCTCTATGGAGGAAGTTTGAAGAGAGGCCATAGGCCTCAATGTAATCAGCATTAAAATGCCCAATAAGAAGCCACAAGGACCCAAATTCAACATCAATCTATCATGATGGATGGCTAAGTGAACATGGTACACAAAGCAGCGATTATGATGCAAGGGCGAGCAAGTCTGCTGTGGAACATATGCACCAGCCATCACCAAAGAAGTATTCTAGTTAAGCAAGGTATCTCTTAGCCGTAGAAAAAGTAACGTTTAAAAACGTAGATTGGGTTTTGCATAAACCACATCACTTGAGACTTTAGAATAAAGGTTTGTAAACCTTACTAGACTAGAAAAAGTTAAGGGTGAAATTCTAAGATTATATTGGGCCATGCCCATAAATTCATAAGTTAAGATGAGTTTGATCAGAGAACTGGTGAACGATTCGTAAAAACAACACACCAGCCCGGATAAAACATATTTATTTTAGCGCAAAGAGATAGAAATTCGGCAAAGGAGAAGGTTTTTCAACCAGCAGGGGAGAGGTAGAAACCGGCAGATGAGATAGAGAGCCTCAATCTGGTGGACGAAGAACATTAAGCAGCGTGGAATGGTCATCACCGAACGGTGAGAAAGATTCTTGAGCCGGCCATTCTGTAACGTTGTCCTAGAATGTTAAAGTTGAAGGAGGAACATCGTCACAATCACATACATCAGAAGGAGTGAGCTATTCTTAGGGCTATTAAGTGCAAATCTGGACGGAGGAGGATCGCCAGAGGTTGAGACTCATTTTGAAATTGTTGTGGGTGGCTGCCCCGAAGTTCATGCCTAGGAGAGACTTAATTAAGGCAAACTCAATCTTGTTTTTCTTTTCTTGATTTCATGCAGTCAAACTACTTATGGACATGGTCATTGAAACGAATTTAAAGGATCCCAAATTAAATCATTGTCGTTCTTGTTTTTGTTTTTGACCATCATAATATTTACTAATCAAAAATGAGATTTGAATTAAAAGAGTTATTTGCATTCAACCATCTCCTTGTTTCAACGTTCCTACAATTGGGACATTTTATATCCCATTTCACATTGAAGGCAAAACCAATACAATAAAGATTTGGTTCTACTTTCAATGCAAAATAGAAGATGCAATGTCCTAATTGTAGGAACGTTGAACAAAGTCGATGGTTGTATGAAATGACCATCATAATCCATTAGTAGTTTATTTGCATTACTTTCTCATGGTTCAACACCGTTCCCATTTGATATACCAATGCGCTCATTGTTAGGTTCATCTGTTCTGATACAATTTGGTGGAAATAGAATAACCCCAAAGTCTTTGGTTAAGTTCATATGTCTGTGACACTCTGGTGGTGAACGAACATATATAGATTGATAGTAATGGAATACCCATAAACTCTTGGTTACCTTGTATAATGCGGCATATTGACGGAGAAGGATCACCGGAGGTTGAGACTCATCGTGAAATCGCCGTGTGCAGCTGTCTCAAAGGTCGTGCATGGGAGAGACTCAATTAGAGCAAACTCAGTCTTGTTTTTCTCTTATTGATTTCATTCAGTCAAACTATTTATGGACATGGTTATTGGAACGAATTTAAAGGATCCCAAATTAACTCATGGTCATTTTTGTTTTTGTTCTTAACCATCATACTATTTACTAATCAGAAATGAGATTTGGATTAAAAGAGTTATTTGCATTAAACCATCTCCTTGTTTCAACGTTCCTACAATTTAGACATTGCATCTCCCATTTTAAATTGAAGGCAAAACCAATACAATAAAGATTTGGTTCTGCTTTCAATGCAAAATCGAAGATGCAATGTCCTATTTGTAGGAACGTTGAACAAAGTCGATGGTTGTATGCAATGACCCTCTTAATCCAAATCTCATTCTTGACGACGATCTGTTTGGTAAAGAGTATGATGGTGAAGAAGAAGAACAATACAAGAAAGACCAAGACTTAGTTTTGGAAAGTTTAAATTCGTTCCACCAACTATGTCAATACGTAGTTTATTTGCATCACTCATTGTTCAACGTCGTTCCCATCTGGTATACCAATGAATTCTTTGTTAGATTCATCTGTTCCACACAATTTGCTGTAAATGGAATTACCACAAATCTTTGGTTAAGTTCATATTGTCTAAGACACTCTGGTGGTGAACAAACATATACATAATCGTGGTAATGGAATACTCATAAACTATTGGCCACCTTATATCCTGCTGCATATGGACGGAGGAGGAACGCCTGAGATTGAGACTCTTCTTGAAATCGTTGTGGGCGGCTGCCTTGAAGGTCGTGCCTGGGAGAGACTTAGTTAAGGCAAACTCAGTCTTGTTTTTCTTATATTGATTTCATTCAGTCAAACTACTTATGGACATGATTATTGGAACGAATTTAAAGGATCCCATATTAAATCGTGGCCGTTCTAGTTTTTGTTATTGGCCACCATATTATTTACTAATCAGAATTGAGGTTGGGGTTAAAATAGTTATTTGCATACAACTATCTCCTTGTTTCAACGTTCCTGCAATTTAGACATTGCGTCTCCAATTTTACATTGAAGGCAAAACCAATACAATAAAGATATGGTTCTACTTTCAATACAAAATAGAAGATGCAATGTCCTAACTGCATAAACGTTGAACAAAGTCGATGGTTATATGCAATGACCCTCTTAATCCAAATCCCATTCTTGACGACGATCTGTTAAGTAAAGAGTATGATGGTGAAGAAGAAGAACAAGACAAGAAAGACAACGACTTAGTTTTAAACACTTTAACTTCGTTCCACCAATCATGTCCATAAGTAGTTTATTTGCATCACTCTCTCATGGTTCAACACCGGTCCCATCTGGTATACTAATGAATTATTTGTTAGGTTCATCTGTTCTACACAATGTGTTGAAATGGAATTACCACAAGTCTTTGGTTAAGTTGATACTGTATGAGACACTCTGGTGGTGAACAAGCTTATACAGATTGGTGGTAATGGAATACCCACAAACTCTGGGCTACCTTGTATCCTGCCGCATATGGATTAAGGAGGAGCGGTTGAGGTTGAGACTCATCTTGAAATCGTTGTGGGTGGCTACCTCGAAGGCCGTACCTAGGAGAAAATCAATTAAGGCAAACTCAATCTTGTTTTTCTTGTATTGATTTCATTCAGTCAAACTACTTATCGACATGATTATTGGAACGAATTTAAAGGATCCCAAATTAAATCGTGGTCGTTCTAGTTTTTGTTCTTGGCCATCATACTATTTACTAATCAGAAATGAGATTTGGATTAAAAGAGTTCTTTGCATACAACCATCTCCTTGTTTCAACGTTCCTGCAATTTGGACATTGCATCTCCCATTTCACATTGAAGGCAAAACCAATACAATAAAGATTTGGTTCTACTTTCAATGCAAAATAGAAGATGCAATGCCCTAATTGCAGGAACGTTTAACAAAGTCGATGGTTATATGCAATGACCCTCCTAATCTAAATCTCATTCTTAACGACGATCTGTTTGGTAAAGAGTATGATGGTGAAGAAGAAAAACAAGAAAGACCACAACTTAGTTTATGACACTTTAACTTCATTCTACCAATCATGTCCATAAGTAGTTTTTTTGCATCACTCTCTCATGGTTCAACGCCGTTCCCATCTAGTATACCAATGAATTCTTTGTTAGGTTCATCTGTTGTACATAATTTTGTGGAAATAGAATTACCACAAGTCTTTGGTTAAGTTGATATTGTATGAGACACTCTGGTGGTGAACAAACATATACAGATTGGTGGTAATGGATTACCCACAAAATCTTGGCTACCTTGTATCTTGCCGCATATGGACGAAGGAGGAGTGGTTGAGGTTGAGACTCAACTTGAAATCGTTTTGGGTGGCTGCCTCCTCAATTAAGGCAAACTCAATCTTGTTTTTCTTTTCTTGATTTCATGCAGTCAAACTACTTATGGACATGGTCATTGAAACGAATTTAAAGGATCCCAAATTAAATCGTGGTCGTTCTAGTTTTTGTTTTTGACCATCATACTATTTACTAATCAGAAATGAGATTTGGATTAAAAGAGTTATTTTCATACAATCATCTCCTTGTTTCAACGTTCCTACAATTTGGACATTGCATATCCCATTTCACATTGAAGGCAAAACTAATACAATAAAGATTTGGTTCTACTTTCAATGTAAAATAGAAGATGCAATGTCCTAATTGTAGGAACGTTGAACAAAGTCGATGGTTGTATGAAATGACCATCATAATTCATTAGTAGTTTATTTGCATTACTTTCTCATGGTTCAACACCGTTCCCATTTGATATACCAATGCGTTCATTGTTAGGTTCATCTGTTATGACACAATTTGGTGGAAATGGAATAACCCCAAAGTCTTTGGTTAAATTCATATCGTCTGAGACACTCTGGTGGTGAACGAACATATACAAATTAGTAGTAATGGAATACCCACAAACTCTTGGCTACCTTATATCATTCCGCATATTGACTCGTATTTGCCGTACACATAATTGTATCAGGTCCGCAGACTGATTAATTTTGTGCCGAGAATGTTGGTGTTAAAGAAAATTTATCGAGAGAAATCCTACCGATAAAGGTGTTTCTAAGGAATGCCCAACTAAGAATGTTTCATATAAAGACTATCCCATATAAAGGCAAGTTTCAGTCGAAGTCACCAAGCTGCCAAGGATAAGTCCAGCCAAAGTCGTCAGTTCGTCGAAGTCACCTGGAGAATGTGTTGTACTATAGTTATTTCTTGCCGAGATCAGCTTGACGGAATGACGAGGTGGAGTTGCGTAACAATGACAAGTTCAGTACGGAGCAAATCTAGACCGACTTTGGCAGAGGAAGTCTTGACGGTTTAGGATATTTTCCTTATCATTCGAAAGATAAGGCTAAGATGAGGATCCTAGAGGATTAGAAAGGTTTCCTTTATCGTTTTAAAGTTGGCTTTGCTGACTTAGGACTAGCATATATACCCATATAAACGATCTGAAAAGCTTTGTTCTCATAGTTTAACCTAGAAATCTCGTTTCCCTTCAAAACTCTTTACAAATGTAATTGTGTTGGTTTCAACCCCCACAAATGATTTCAAACTGGACTTCTATTTGACAACATACATTGTTTCCCCTTTGATATACCCTAACTAAATATACCCAATACAAGCATTCATAAGATACAAGATTTGGATCTTGATAAAAAAATATTTTTTGGCTAACTTTAGACTTTGAGAGGATGATGTCTCGAAGTTGGTGACTCCAAATATCATTTTGAATGGTGTGTAAACTGCTACAACGGCTTGACGACATGGTACTTCTTAAAGCACAAATTAAATGTGACACTAACTCTTCGCCAACTACTTGCATATTAGGAAATAATCACTTTCGTCGGTCAACATCCAATAACTAAAATTAAATTTCATTTTAGATCTGTAGTAAGCCAGAATCCAAATTAGTTCCAATATTAAAATTTTCACTATAGATACTTTACATAGAGGATCTTCTTTAGTTTTTCAAGAGAATTCTATAAATAAACAACAATTTAGGTATTTACAAGATAAAGGTCTAGATATTATGACAAAATGTTCTAGAGATTTTGAAAAATTACGTGTTAAACATTTTGTAGATTTTGTAAATAACATCCCTCTTGTATTTGTAATCCAAATGTATTAAAATTATTAAAAATAAGTATTTCAATTTCTTTAAGAATTCTTTTAATGTTATATCATATTTTTTTACACTTAATTAGGGAGTCTTAGAGTTTATTAATGTTCTCAGGTATTTTCATTTTGGTTAGTGTTATCGAAGATTTTTTCACAAACATGATGTTGAAAAAAATATTGCAAAGCTAATAGGTACCTCAAGCTATTCATAATGTTTTGGACGAACAAGCTGCAATTGGACGTCTTTTTCTTACCTAGTAAATAAAAGCAGTGGATCATTGAAAGATCATTTCACTTAGTCGATACAAGAAGTATCATGTTCAAATCAAACATTCATTAGATACTTGCCAAATCAAGAAAATGTCTAAAAAGATATGTCCGGGCACTAGGGAGATTATGAGTTAAAAACATGAAATCCCACTAGTTATGAAAAAAGAATAAGAAGAAGATATGCTTCATATGAAAGGGAATTTATCATCTAAAAGAGGAAGAATGATTGCGATTATATGCAGAAATAAAGCACTAGCCAATTAATGTAATTGAAATGATAGAGAAATATCATATGGATGCGATTATATAGAGATCAAAAACAAGCTTGCCTCAAAAAAATGAGGGTAGAGACAATTAATATAGCCTTCAACAAAATCTCCAAAAGCCAAAACATCACACCAAACGGCGGCTTTAATAAATAAGGTCTAGCTAATGGTGTTTAGTTTTAAACATGGAGAGGAATTTACCTTTGTAAGAGGACATGAGTATTGTAAAGACTTCAATTCCAATTAGTTTAGAGATAACTTTCATAACCTTTAAACCATGATTTCTTAAAATCTTCTCATCAAGCCAATATCATCCTTCACCCATAATGTCACTAAACAAGAAATATATATATATATATATTTGTTTTTGATATATTGATCATTGATAAGTCAAAACTAATATCGAATAAAAAGAGATAAAAAGAAAATTCTCTATTTGTAAATAACTAGAAAAACTTACCCATAATCGATGAATGGTGATGAAAAGAAAAATATGGTCAAAAGAGCGATATGGCAAAAACAAAGAAATAAAACTAGAGATAAAAGAGAGAAACCAAGAAAAAGTGAGAGAGGCGGCGGCTAAAACGGAGAGAAAAAAAATAAAATGTAATTAGGGTTTACTTCTTTTATTTTTATACTACGTGATTATTTATGGTTTGAGTAAAATAATATTTATAAATAGTTTTTTTATATATAATAAAGTATTAAAATAAGTAGCATAAGTTTGGCCCATTTACCCTTTAAGTCATTTAATATGAGATGAATTGAGGATTTGGCCCATTTAATTTTTTAATATGAGAGAAATTGAGGCTTGGGGTGGTGTGGGACAAAATACGGGACAATTCAACTGCGGTTTGTGCGGGAGAAATGCATTATGCGTAACAATTGTGGTTAAAATAAAATAAGCGGTGCAGAACAATGTTTGAATGGTGACAATCATGCATATATAAACAATTATTAAATTTTGATTAAATACTTTTAGCCTTTCACGTTTGCAATTTTTTAATGAAAATATGTTATTTATTCAAATTTTTTTGTATAATTTTTCCAAATATTTTTTAATGCATAAATAAATGAAAGAGTAACACCCATCTTATGAGGGTGATAGTGGCATGATGCGTTTAAGCAACATTTTAGCTATAGTAAATATTTTTTCCATAAACAATAATGACGATTGGAACTTTAGCGTTTGAACGAAATGTGTTTCAGCTTTTCTACTAGATTATTAGATGAAAGTAGACATGAATTTTGTTTGTCTATATGTTTCTAAAAGCCCAATGCTATACCAACTAGTTGTACACCCAAATAAAAGTGTAGTAAATATTAGATTATGAGCTTCCAACTCAATATCAATTGACAATGAGTTGGTTGGCCCATATAAAAACTTATATGCAATCTCTTTCAACTTATGATGTCGGACTTTAGTCCCTAATATGCCTCCTCGAGATGAAAGTTTTTGGTCATTAATATCCAAATATTTTGGCATGGATCGATGAGACCAATTTTGGGTCAAATTGATTGGATTGGGCTGAACTGTGTGGATCGAGCTCTGATATCATGTGAAATTATGTACTTCTAACTCAAAACCAATTTGCAATGAATGGAGACGCTCATATCCCTTTTATATTAGGATACCTTGCAACTTATGACGTGAGACTTTAGTCCATAATATTTCTCCTCGAGGTGATGACTATTTGGCCATCAAATTTGGAATATTAAGCATGGAGCCGCCAAAATGTTTTTTTGGTTGGTCTTAGTTTCGATGGATAAACTTTGGACCATATCGATTATGGATCAGGTTGGACAATGTTTATCAGCTTGTTATACTAGTGTTTAAGAGTGAGATAAGTGATGTGTTGATTGAATTTTTTGATGATCATTCCTGGTTTACGGGTATGTTTCGCTCCTACAATGAGCACGTTCTGGCATAAAGTCCAACGATTCGTTTGTTGGAATTAGATTATGATGATAAGTATGTCTAAGAGATTAGGGTCAAACCTTGACACTGACAAATGAATCGCTTACAATCTGAACCTTGAACTCGGGGATGATGATGGGGTGTTCAAATTATGGCATCGACGTCAGCATATGGTCAAATTGACATTGTGTTACGATTAGCATCGATGTCGGCATCGATTTGAATCACATTGGGTCACTCTCATCATCACATCGAGCCATTCTCGTTGCAGCATTGGGTCTTCAAATCCGAACCACCAAGTCTTGCATCAACACTGTCATCGGGTCTCGCGATTGGCGACATCGTCTTCAGGACTCGATTGTGACGACTTCAGGTGATTTTGTTATGATGTCAGAAATGATTTAATTGAAAGGTCATAGAATCAACATCAAAAGAGATCGGGTACAAACCTGAAGACATCAGGTCGCTAACTTTGACATTGAGATTTTGGTCTAAATTCATGTCACTTTAGGTTTTACACCGAAAGTCATCAGGTCTTTTGATCCAAACACTTCAGGGTTAAACTCAAAAAAATGTAGAGACACATATGTAGAAAACGTTAAAAGTCCGGATCCAGAGTCATCGAATTATGTAATCCAAACACATCGGGTTCGAATCCTAAAACATCGGTGCAAACCAAAGACTTTATCATTCAATCAATACAGAGACACATACATAGAAACATTAAAAGTCTTTGTGTCTTAGCGCAAAACAGTGAGCCATTGATCTTGGTAAACGACTCTTAAACGCTCGGCATTATCAATACTAATACTACCGAGTTGGGGGCTAACTGTTGGGGTTGGTTATCACCCCTCAAGATCAACAATTATAACCTACGTCTTCTCCTGGTACGGAGAAGTCTTATACGTCTTCCCATGCTACAGAGAAGTCTTATAAGTCCTTTCCAACTACGGAAAGTCTCATACGTCTTCTCCAGCTACATAGGAGTCTTCTCCAACAATGAAAACAGACTCATACGTATTTATACAAAAATAGGCTCTTATGTCTTTATACGAAAACATGTTCCTACGTCTTTATGCGAAAACTGACTCCTACGTCTTTATACGAAAACATGCTCCTACATCTTTAGACGAAAACAGACCCCTAAGTCATTTTATAGAAAGGCCCCGAAGTCTTTCTACATAAAGTCTCCTAAGTCATTTCTGTAAGAAAACCCTAAGTCATTTTTGTAAGAAAACCCTTAAGTCATTTTACAATTACGAACGACGATGCTGCAGCTACGAGGAAAAACTATGCTCCAGTTATAAACGACGACGCTGCAACTACAAGCTACGAGCAACAACGACGATGCAGTTACGAAGCGTCGAAGCTATGAGATGTTGCAGTAGCGAAATGTCTTAGCTATGGGCAGAAGTCTCTCAAACCTCTTGGTGGGCTGAAGCCTCTACATAGAAGATTCTAGAATCGAAGTCGCCTATCCATGAAGCTCACACGAATACGACCGACATAGTGAATGCAGAGAAAAATAGATTTTGCGGAAGACTTAGGAAAACTCTGAAGTCTTACAGATTTTTTTTTTATTGTTTAGGAGAAGACTTAGCCGACTTAGGGTGCTGTAAATACTCTTGTACATTCCTTGAGAAAGGGATCCACAACTTTTACGCTATACATAAATAATAAAGCTTTCTTTACAACAATTCAACTTACATTCGTAATTTAACCTATAATTATTTTCTCCCTTCAAAAACCCTTGACAAATCTAATTGTGCTAGTTTCGACTCCCACAGTATAAAAACACAAGAACGGAGATCCTGTTGTGAAAAGAGAACGATAAAGCAAAGAGACGAAAATGATTGAGATGAATATCCCGTCTAGGGTTTCTTATTGACTCGTATGTTACAATCTACAAAACCTTAAGACTTTATATATACATCTCAAAAAACTCGATAAACCGAAGTATACCTTCGGCCCATGTGAGGGATGACCTTTTTACCACTGTGTATCTGATTAGAGTCACCTTGGATAACAGATCCAAATATAGCTTTTATTAGCTAGAAAGTTGTTGCAGAGAAAGTACAAAGTGTTTGTGAGTATGGAATTTCGGATCACCTTCTCTGAAGATGTACAAAAGTATTTATATTAGTCTAGGTCGGTTGAGCTAAGCCTTAAATGAATAAGAAAACTTTATTATTCTTCAACATATTCCTTTATTTAAAACTCTAATGAGTTTGATTTCTAATTTCTTAAGACCTAGGAGTGCGTGCGTAGGTAAACCATGATTTTTTGTCAAGATGGGTCAAACTTGTACCCATTATATAGATAAGATATATAAAAGGTTACGGGTTGTTATTCAAATTTGGAATAATAAGAGGGGGGAATCATCTGCAATTTTTTGTACGGTAATATAGCAATGGTGGAGTCTATTATGGGACATGAAAACGCAGAAGAAACAAAGAACAAGGTAAACCAAATATAGACAAGAATGGTTGTTTTCACGGAAAGCACGCTATGGAAACCATCAATGTGGGTTGTTTTGATATGGTATCTTCCTCTATTTAGTTTTCAAAAGATTTTTTTGTTGCTTTTTGCATTTTGAGGAGAAACGGGTGATCGAGACCAAACACAGGAGGAGATTTCATTTCCTCCTCGTCGGAGGTCTAGTAATCGCACCCTTCCTCAATCTTGTATATTCAGGTATATCAGAGAACTCTTTGCCTAAGTAATGAATTATTTATTCGTTTTCATAACTTCATTTTGGATGACAATAGATGGGAGTTTAATTTAATTTTTTTTTTTTTTTTGTAATTTGGTTTTTGAGTTCTTGTTTGCATATTCGAGCATTCACTATGATTATGTTTTTTTTTTTTTTTTTTTTTTTTGAAACTTAACTATGATTATGTTGATAACTCTATTTTGTATTTTCCATTATAGTTTGATTTACCGCCAAAAGAAAGTCATACATCTTGGTGTATATAATTTTTTTCTAATACTTCATGAATTGGATAAAACTATTGGTAGCTTTCTTACATTTGTTATTAATGAATCATATGATTAAATCACTCTTTGATTGTTTTTTTAACAACTTTATCTTAGAGTTTGCAGGATTTAAGAATGGAAGATTCAAACGAGCTATCAACCACACAAAAATTTGGATTCATGGAGAGACAATCATTTGTTCCTCAAAGAAACTCGGGAAAAACCATTTCTCCTCCAAGTAATATGCACCACCACCATAGTGCTTCTTTAGATGATCTTCTCGCGGAGGAGCAGCCAGCTTGGCTCGATGATCTCCTAACCGAGCCAACATCACCTAAGATTATGAACAAGGGTCACAGACGTTCAGCTAGTGACGCCGCTGCTTACTTGAACTCATCTTTAATGCCTTTTAAGGAAGATGACCTTGTGAAAAATCATTTTGCTGGTCCTTCTTGGATATACCAGAACAATAACCATCGTGATGATCCGTGGCAGCATAACTCTTATGGTAAAATGGGATGGGCACTGTCTACCACAAATGGAACTAATCTTCAAACACATGTACCATGTGGAGCTGTAAATAGAGTAGGTGCCTCAATGTCTAAATTCCCTGAAATGCATGTAAACAAAATGAAAGAAGGAGCTCCCACAAAAGTTGATAACGGTCCTGGATCAAAGACTGACTCTAAACGTATCAAACAGTAAGTGTGGTATTATTCTTCTGGTTAATTAGATTCTCATTATATGCTTATTTTTCATATTTCCCAAAATTTTATTGAAAGGACCATCCAAGTGCTACAACTAAGATTTTTCAATTCATGTAGTATTCCTTAAAAGTATATAATTTTCTGATGCGGTTTAATCATTTTTTAATTTTGTGGATTAATTTTAACATTAGCTTTCCATTACTCACATCACCTAGCCCATGGTGCATACATTTTACATTATTGCATTATCTAATTCTACAATATCTATCAATACAGTCAAAACGCTCATCGAGCACGTCTAAGGAGGCTTGAGTACATATCAGATCTTGAAAGGACTATCCAAGTGCTACAAGTAAGATTTTTCAATTCATGTATTCCTGAAAAGTTATTTAATTCTATTAATAATATAAAAATACTACCAAAGTGTGGTAGGCTATACCGCATATGGTTGGTTCCATTGTGCATGTACGTAGTTCACGAGTATAACAATCTTAAAGAAAATTGACTAAAAGTATACTTCGGGAACATAGATTATAGAGTTTAAGCCAAACTTTGATTTTATAAAAAATAATAAATCAAAATACTAATTTTCTTAAAACATTGAGATTTTTCTTCAACAGGTAGAAGGATGTGAAATGTCCTCAGCGATACACTACTTGGATCAGCAGTTGGTTATGCTTAGCATGGAAAATAGAAACTTGAAACAGCGTATGGATAGTTTAGCAGAAATCCAAAAGCTTAAGCACGGTAAATATCTTTTTAAGCACAAATAAAATAGCTCATATAAAATCTCAAAAAGCATATGTTTTTTTTTTTGTGACATGAAAATTTTGGATGGTTGATGTAGTGGAGCAACAACTGCTAGAGAGAGAGATAGGAAACCTACAGTTTCGACGGTTCCAGCAACAGCCACAACAGAACCAGAAACAAACGCAACTGGTGCAACAGAACCGACACAGCAAATTCCGACCATCTGCTACACAAGAAACTGATTCCCAGTTTGCAGCATTGGCGATATGATTTAGAAAATGATGGATCTATTACGAGTCTAAAAATTCACATTATGCTCTATTAGAGCTCTTCTTGTTCTTTCTTAATGTCCATATACACCATAGATAAACCCATGTGATGTTTGAATCATTGAATTCATAAACAAAGCATAGTAACATAGAACACAACATGATTGTTCCCATTCTCCTCTTTTCTATTTTCTATTTATATGTCCGAGATTAATTTACTCCTAAGAAACAACTTTTTGTATGTTATGTTGTAACTGTAAGTCTTCTTTAATTTCCCATTATCATTATTGCTCAATGAGTCTAGCATAATCTCAACACTTGCTAAGACTAATATGATCAAAATTATATCATCTCATTCGAAAGACATAGCTCATAGAACAATTCAGATCTATCATGCGCATTGTGGTATTACACGTACAGTATATGGCACTACAATTTGAGAAATTGATGTTCCTTATTTAATCAAATTGTATAGGTGTACAAAAAATTTCATAATAGAGACTTTGTAGGACCACCAGTGTTTTGAAACCGGACCGGACACCGACTCGGTAGTCTCACTGGATGGCTGGTCGGACCGGATTAACCGGTTAGACCAGGTTTTGATATTTTTTAAATAATATATATAGAGATATATACATATTATGCATAAAAATAAAATAAAGAATGAATGGCATGTTAAAAATCAAAGTTCGCTTTCCATTAAACTCAATACGTTCAGTAATATATCTCCATGCTATATCATCTTTTCGACGAACTGATCTAACTGCTGAATCCGAATCAGGTTCATTTCTTGGATCGTTTCTCTCCATTAAACTAAAAAAATAGAATTTGAACACAAAAACAATCACTAACCCACAAACGTAAGAACAAAATAAACTTATACAAGACTAAGTAATATGCAGAATAAGTAAATCTAAAAGAAAAGTCACCTTATACCTCTTAGTGATGTTGAAGTTCTATGAAAAAATAAGAAGATGTAAACTTGCTTTTTCAAAGAGTACTCACGGCTCACGATCAGTCGTCAAAGTTTTGATGAATTGTCACTTAAAGATAGAAAGAAAACCCTAAATCTTAATAAATTTTTGTAAACCGGGTTTTGACTTTGACCCGGATCACCGGTTTTGACGGGTTTTGGCCGGTTTTGACGGTTTGATTAAAATCCGGGTTTTAAACCCACTCGGATTCGGTAGAGCAAACGATTCACGGTCCGAACGGCCGTGGTCATGTATATATAGTTATTCTTTTTTAAAGTAGTTCTTCCAATTTATTCGGATTTAGGATTCGGCTTTGACCGATTTGTTTTTCGATCTAGTTGATCGGATCTTTTTTCCGGTTAATCTCGGATTATGTTTATAGTTTAAGCACTTTCACGGTCATATTAGATTCCGATTAGCTCTTGCTTGGAAAACTTGTTTCACCGGTTGCCCAGATCTTTTTCTAGGAGAATAAATCTAACTCATCTTTGTTAGGCCGGTTTAGCCTTAAGAGTTTCAGTATCTCTGATTGAAAAAGGGATGTGGTTGATGGATTTTTTGATTCAACTTGGAGTTTGATTCAGCAGATGTCGGTGTTTTCCTATAGAAGGCAGTTTGATAAAGGGTCTTTCTCCGGTTGTTATAAATCTTTCCTGATATTCTTCTCCGGTGAATTATAGATTTTTCCGATCAAGCTTGCCTCGGTTTGGTGAAAGTTGCTTTAAAGTCTTCAATTTGGTGCAAGATCTTTATGATTGGATGAGGCTTCTAGGCGGTGGTGAATGGGTGAGCTTCTTCGCCGGCGGTGGTTACAGAGTTGATCAAAGGTGGTGGGAACCGTACGCTTACTCATTCGTTCACTGGCTGCCACGTCTCTGAAAATTTGGCTTATTGGTTAACACGTGTTTGCTCTATTGTAATATCTATAGTTCACATTTGGGTCTTAGGGCATGTTTATTGGAAGGTTCTTAGAGTAAATATAGTGGGTTGTTAAAATATAAAACTATTAAAATTTGAGTAAAAGGAAGAAAGAGAGTGTTTTTGTAGGGTGTATTGAAATATAAAATTAATAAAATTTAAGTAAAGAGAGGAGATAGTGGGTGTGTTTAAATATAAAGTTAATAAAAGTTGAGTAAAAGGAAGAGAGAGTTGTTTATTTAAGAACTTTTGGAGAGTGTTTTTGAAAGGAAGAGAGAGTGTTTAAATATAAAATTAATAAAAGTTGAGTAAAATGATGAAAGAGAAGGTATAAAGTTGAGTAAAAGGAAGAGAGAGTGTGCATTTTAATAATTTTATATTTGTATAGTGTATCTTATTTACTCTAAGAACCTATTGATAATCATGCCATTATGGGCTAAATCTTGTACCATTTCACATTTGTAGATGAATGAGAATAATTGACAAAAAAAAAAAGAATAACACTAGAATTTTTTTTTTACACTAGAATTTAAATTCATTTCTTTTACACAATAACCACGTTTTACGCTATGGTAACCTTCAAATTTTTAAAACAAAAAAAAATCGCAATTTTCCAAAAGTGATCGTGACATTTCATTCCAATGAACGATTTTTTCATTACAATTTGTATATATATCAGATTATGGAACCCATCATTCTCTTTTATGTATAAACTGTCTTTTTGTTATTATCAAACTAATATCATTTTTTTTTTTTTTTGGTGGATCACCGGGGAAAACTTCCCAATGTTTTATTAAAAAGAAAGAAATAAAATTACAGCCGAGTCTGCCTTGGCCATTTAGTACCACAAGCATCTTCTCTCAACAATAAGTCCACCTCTATTGGAACCGAATCAAAAGTATGAAAGCCAAAAGGTAAAGAAAATGCATAGTTTGCTAATCCATCCGCAAGACGATTAGCCTCCCTATACACATGAGAAATACGGACCGTCCAGTCCTTCGAAAGAAAGCCATGGCACAAACGCACCAGGAAAGACAGTGGGTGCTCCTCACCAATCCCTGTCCGAAGATAACCCACAACAACCTCAGAATCCACTTCCACCTCCAACTGAGAAACATGCTTACTCCAGGCGATGTATAACCCATAATAGACCCCCCACAGCTCTGCTAAAGGCGCCGAACATCTCCCTATGTTCAACGCGAACCCTCCACTCCAACCTCCATACATATCACGTAGAACTCCACCAGCTGTAGCTAAACCCGGATTGCCTCTCGACGCACCATCAGTATTAAGCTTCATCCATCCCGCGTACGGCATTTCCCATCCAATCATCCGGTCAACCATAGGAGGTTCGGTCCCTCTAGTTCCTTGTCTACCATTAGCCGTATGGACTTCTTTGGCAATTTCTTTAACAAAACTGACCCGATCACGACACTTCCTATTATCGCCAAAGACGTTCCCACACCTCCATTTCCAAGCCCACCAGACAGCCATAACAAATACCGTTGACCACGGCCCGCTCTCCATCTCATTATCCCTGCCCATATTCTCATAGAACCACTCAAAAAACGTTTGCCGGAAGAAAGTATACCTCTCTCGCCGAGGAACTAGACGGTTCCATATGCCTGCTTGCGCGGGGCACTCTCGTAGTATATGCATCAATGTCTCAGCCCCACCTCTGCATACAATACACACATCATCATCACAAAGGTGTCTCCGTTTACGCTCCGTATTTGTCATCACTGCTTGATTAAGAACCAGCCACAAGAATACTTTCACTCTTTCCGGAGCAATAACTCTCCACATCCGAGTAAACATACACTCCATGTTCTGTCTTTGGGAGTCATCTTTCTTCAACATGTTGTATGCCGACGCCACAGTAAACACACCATCTGCTGTCCCACTCCATGCAAGTCTATCACTAGCTCCGGTAATTGTGTCAACCACCACCGCCCTCAGTTCTAAGCACACAATCTCCGCTAGGTATGGTGTAATTCTGTTCCAGTCCCAGCCGAGCCCATCAACCCATAAATCTCGAACCATTAACCCTCTATGCTCAACCGGTAACTCCCCTTGCATAACATTAATAAGGGGGTCGTTGAGGAGCCATGTATCCATCCAAAAACGTACCTTCCTTCCGTCTCCTACAACCCACCGATATCCTTGACTAACCACCTCACGCAATCCAATCCCAACACTACGCCAAGTAGAGGACCAATTACTCTTAGCCATTTGCCATGAATGATCATGAATCTCTCCAAATTTATACTTGCTTCGCACCACGCGTGCCCACAAGCTCGTTTGATCTTTTATAGCACGCCAACCAATCTTGGCTATTAGGGCCTTATTCATCTCTGTGGACGTGCGTATCCCTAACCCTCCTTCCCTTTTCGGCAAACAAACGCGTTTCCAAGCGACCAAATGTTGCCTTCTTCGCTCCGGAGTGCTACCCCGAAGAAACGATCTTGATATCTTATCCAAACCCTCAAGAGTAGCTTGCGGTAATTTAATCGTACTCATTGTATGAACAGGAATTGATGAAAGAACCGACTTAGTCAATGTTAATCTTCTTGCAATACTCAACGTTTTGTTCTTCCAACCGGCCAACCGCGAAGAGACCCTCTCAAGCACCTCACCAAAGGTCTCTTTATTAATCCATTTCTGGAGAATAGGCATTCCTAGATACTTTCCCAACTCTCTAGTTGCTTGTATCCCACTCGCCTCTGTAATTGATCTCTCTACCGCCCTTGATACATTATTCGAGAAGAAGATTTTAGACTTTACGAGGCTAACCTTCTGCCCGGACGCAGCGCAAAATCTTTCCAAGACACCTCTGATAATCTGAACCTGAGCAACAGACGCCTCCGCAAATAATATTAAGTCGTCAGCAAAATAGATATGAGACAAAAGAGGACCTCCACGGGAAAGCCTAATAGGTTTCCATTTCTTCAATCCAATCGAATTCTCTATTAAGTGACATAACCGTTCCATACATAAAACGAATAAGTATGGAGAAAGAGGGTCTCCTTGGCGAATACCTCTCTGCGGTTGAAACGACTCTGTCCGTTCCCCATTCCAAAGGATACTCATCGATGAACCTTCAACACATCTCATAATCCATCTAATCCAGGACTCCGATAAACCCGATGCTGCTAACGTATCCTCCAAAAAATCCCAACGTATCCTATCATACGCTTTCTCAAGATCCAGTTTTAGCAACATCCATCCTTTCTTACCCTTCTTGCGCCTCATTGAATGCACCGCTTCTTGTACAATGACTATATTATCCGTACTAAGTCGACCTGGGATGAAACTTGTCTGGGCAGGGCCAATCAACCGAGTCATCAACCCCTTTAAACGTCCAACCATAGTTTTAGTAATGGTCTTGAACAACACGTTACACAAACTAATAGGTCGGAATTGCATAATTTTCTCCGGTTTACTCACTTTCGGGATAAGCACAACTAGAGCATCGTTAATCTTCTCAGTCAATACCCCTGTCTGGAAGAAATCCAAAACGAACCGTGTCATCGACTCTCCCACGATCTCCCAGCACTCTTGATAGAAAACGGGTTGATATCCATCCGGTCCCGGCGACTTATATTTCCCCATGCTTTTGATCGCGTTCTCAACTTCTCCTGCAGAAAAAGGTCTCTCAAGCGTCAGCTTCTCCTCCCTAGTAAGTTGGGTGAACCCCTGACTTGGAAGCTTCTCCACATGAGTCTCAATATCCTCCAAAGAATACAAACGCCTGTAATACTCAATTGCCAGCTTCTCTAATTCCTCGGCATTAGTTATCCACTGGCCCGTATCGTCCTGAAGCATCTCAACCCGGTTCTTTCTCCGACGAATGATTGTCGAGGTATGGAAGAAGGAGGTATTCCTATCACCATACGTAATAAACTTCTCCCGGGACTTTTGAAACCATAAGATTTCCTCTTGTTCAAGCACTACATCTAACGCTTTCAATAACTCTGTTTCCTTCTTCAAAAGATCATCCGATTGTCTTTGATCCAAAATTCCTTGGATACCCGCGAGTTCCTTCAATAGTTTCTCTTTTCTCTTCTCCACTGAACCAAAGACATCGCGGTTCCATCTCCTTAAGTGAACCTGAAGCTCTCTCAAAGCATTTGGAGTACTCAAAGTGCTCTGCCAAGAGCTTAACAAAAGCTCTTTAAAACTGGGGTGCGTTAACCAGGCTGCCTCGAAGCGAAAGGGTCGCCTACTAGGATTCCTTATCGTAACCGGAGCCAATTGCACATGTAATGGGGCATGATCGGATGCTAAAAAAGGGAGATGCCTAACCGTAGCTTCTTGCTATTTGATCCGGGCATGGGCACAACACAAGACTCGATCAAGTCTCTTGGCAACGAAAAACCGTTCTTCTCTCCCTCTCCTCCAAGTAAACTTATTCCCATGGAATCCCATATCGATAAGTGAGAGCGTATTAATCCATTCTCCAAAAGCAATTGAGTCAGCCGATAAGCGCCCATTCCCACCTGTACGTTCATCCAATCTTAATATAGTATTAAAATCCCCACCACAGACCACCGGACCATCTACTCCTCGGATAACATTCCCCAACTGCTCCCACAAATCACTCCTCCTAGTAGCCGTTGGAGCCGCATAAACCGCGATAACATTAGCTATATCTTCCCCATTCACCACCTTCGCATGGATAAACTGATTAGAGGATTGCACAATCTCCACTTCCCCAATCCCTTCCCTCCACAGCAGCCAGAGACCCCCGCTTTGACCCGTTGAATCAACACAGAAGGAGTGCTCAAAGCCCAAACCATTGCAGATTCTTCTTGCTCGATCCCCACAAGCGTGAGTTTCGAAAAGAGCCAACAAATCAGTCGAAAATTTCTTTAGAAGATAACGAATCGATCTCCGAAAGTTAGGTTTATTCGCCCCCCGGCAGTTCCAGAATATGCAATTCATGATTATACGATAAAAATTCCCAAGAACCACCGGGGAAAACCATCATGCCATGGTCTCCCCTTGCAGAGGACCCTCAGCCAATCCGACTTGGTCATTTTCTTCTGTCCCAAACAGATTAATATCTCATCCATTCTCAGTCGCCACTCCATCAGAACCACTACTAAAAGCTCCACCTGACCTTCCAACATTGCCATCCTCCACACGCAGACGTTTACCCGTCGGTGATAACTCCACCGCTCCACTTTTTGGGCCAAAGACCAGACCAGGCATAGGTTTCTGAGCTGGCTTCCTTCTTTGTTTTGGCCCATTAAGGCCCACACTCTTTATATAACCAGCCTTGGAAGTTTTCCCACCTCCACGAGGCCCATTACTTCCCTTACCTGATGATGCACCAAACACAATCAAATCCTTTTGCCCATTACTTCTTTCCTTTCCTTGCACCCCACGCTCATTTCCAGTATGCGAAGGAATATTATGATTGAGATTTTCCTTATCTCCCTCTAATCGTATACTTTCCTCTCCTGATCCCGACATTTCCATATTCTCTTCCAAATTTCCAAAACGGTTTGATAGTGTAATATTTGATGAATCTTTCCTCTCCACCAAATCCCGTTGATTACGCCCCCCATTTGCACTCATCCCCTCCACCGTAGGTCCTCCATTCCTCCCCCTATTCTCCGATCTCCGACCACCAGCTCTTACCCTCGTAAACTCTTCGTCGCCTTTGGTACCGTTATTCTGAGTTTCATCATTTGCCGTAACTAATTGCGACCTCACCACCGTGTTGTCTTGCACTCTCTTAGGACAATTCTGAACTAAATGCTCATATAAACCACAAGTAGCGCATATGTTCGCCAATCCCTCATACGAAACAAAATACCTCTCACCGTTAACCAACACCGATCATTTTAACGGTTTTTTAAGATTCACTTCCACACAAACTCTAGCAAATCTAGCACGTTCAAAGTTTAACGTGGTAAGATCAACCTTGACCGGCTTACCAAGACCTTTCGCAATCCCCATCAGTATCGATCTGTGGTAAAAGTTAACCGGAATGTTCGATAATCTTACCCAAACTGGTGTCGTAGCAATTTCATCCTTCAACGGATCGAATTCCGGCGACCATGCTTGCACCATAAGATAGCTCCCGAAAACTTTCCATGGACCTCCTGCTAGCGCTGCAAGATATTCCTCCTCTTTCTCAAAACGAATCATAAAAAAGTGTCGTGGTAAATCCATAACAAACATCGAACCACTCGGTCTCCACATCTCCTTCAATCTGCGGTTCAAGACCGTGACTGGAATGTTCCTCCCCAATACCTTCACAATCATACAGTTTCTCCACAACCCATTCATCGCTTCAAGCACCTCCTCACCAATCGTTATAACAGGTTCTCCATCTTCCCCATTGGGGAAATCTAAGTGCAATCGTGCCCTAACAAAGTCGTCGTTCACCACTTCCTCCGGTATAGGCCTTCCTCCGCCCGAACAACCAGTCACCTTCTGAACCCATGACCCCGCCCGATCCGGGGGCTCCCCTGGCGGTCTTCCTCCAGCCCCCACATCCATCATCCTTGCATCACGGTCGCCGTCATCATCCATCTTTTCCAACTAATATCATTATATAACCATAAAAAGTGTTATATAATCGGCAGCCACTGGTCAGACAATCAACTTGGATAAATCGGCAATAACTTTTGGATCAAAAGTTGATCAGAATACTAAGATGAAGATTCAACAAGAACTAGGAATAGTAAAAGAAGGAGGAACATGAACTTACTTAGGTCTTCCTGAGTGTTTTAGTGGTTCCAAGATAGAAATGTTGGATTATATCAAGAATAAAAGAAAATCAAGGATGTCAGGATGGTTTGCTAAAACATTATCAATGGGGGGGAAAAGAAGTCTTAGTTAAATCAGTGGCTCTTGCGACGCCCATATATGCTATGACTTGCTTTAAGCTTCCAAAAACATGTTCTACTGTCTCAAGTGCAATAGCAGATTTTTGGTGGCAGTCCACGGAGGATAAGAGAAAAGTGCATTGGATAAGCTGGGACAAGATGTGTCTAAGCAAACATGAAGGAGGAATGGGATTCAGAGACATTGAGTGCTTCAATCAAGCGTTGTTAGGTAAACAAGCATGGAGGATTTTGCAATACCCTAACAGCCTTTGTGCAAGAATGTTGAAAAGCATATACTTTGAAGATGAGGAATTCTTAAATGCCAGTTTAGGGAAAAACCCATCATTTGGATGGAGAAGTATTCTTCATGGAAGAGCTCTCCTGGAAAAAGGTCTGACCAAATTGTTAGGAAATGGAGAGTCAATTCGGGTGTGGTGTGATCCTTGGTTAGGGGAAGAAAGGCCGATAATTCCTCTGATGAAGAATATATTTGTGGATTTACAGCTGAAGGTTAGCATGTTGTTGATCAATAATTCAGGAAACTGGAATGTGCCTCTTCTAAAGGAATTATTCTATAATCAGGATATAGAGATAATGTTGAAAAAGAGACCAATTCCAAATCAGGAGGATTTTTGGATTTGGAGATTTAACAAAAGAGGAGAGTATACAGTGAAATCTGGGAACTGGATGGCTAATAGGATTAAGCATCAAGTGCTAATATCGGAGGCAGTTGCTCTCTCCATTCTGAATGGGATTAAAGAGTAGGTATGGAAGATGAAACTCCCTCTAAAATCAGAAATTTCTTTTGGAAAGCACTTAGTGGAGCTCTTCCAGTGGTAGATAAGATCAAGACAAAAGGAATAAGGATGGATGAGAGATGTCAAACTTGTGGAATAGATGGAGAGTCAATTAATCATGTTATATTCTCATGTACGGCAGCAAGGCAGATTTGGGCTCTTTCAAATGTACCTTGTCCCCCATCAGGTTACGATTCAGGCTCTATTTATTATAACATGGCATACTTGATGTCTCTTCTTAAGTCTTTGGTGATCCCACTTGAGATAAGAAAGAAAATTCCTTGGGTAGTCTGGATAATATGGAAGAACAGGAATACGTTGTTCTTTGAAGGAAGAAGATTTTGGCCAGTGGAAACAATGAAGAAAATAAAAGATGAATCAGATTATTGGTATCAAGCTCAAATAGTAGATAAAGAGCTGCAAAGGCAGGATGAGATGAAGTTAAGGGAAGAGAGTAAATGGAAACCACCTCCGGCTAACTGGATTAAATGCAACATTGCGTGTTCATGGTCAGTTAAGTCAAAAGTTTGTGGTGGAGCTTGGGTGGTCAGGGATTCAAACGGGAAAGTTTTAATTCACAGTAGAAGAGCATTCCCAATCCAGGATACCAAGATGGAGGCTTATAGAACTTGCTTAGTCTGGGCAGTAACAAGTATGGCAGATCTCAGGTTTGATAGGGTTATTTTTGCTTATGATGCAGTCGACCTTATTGGAGCCATTTTGAGACCAAGAGCTTGGCCTTCTTTTGTGCCTCATGCGGAAATAATTGTAAATCGGTTAGCAATTTTTGGGCAATGGAGATTACAGGTAGAAGAAGTTTCGAGGAACAGAGGCGCACATCTCATCGCGCATAGTGTCATTCGGGACAACAGGTATCAGTCCTATGTTGCGTCAGGCCATCCAACTTGGCTCAGTGACCTCTTTTGCTCTGAGAGTGTTGTTGTGGCCTCTGTTCTTTGTTAGGAGATTGTTTGTTTCACATCTCCTTGGTTATGGTTTTTGATAAAACTAGTATTCCATCGGTGGTGGATTTGGGTTTTTTCAAACCTCTTAGTTTGTAATTCTAGATGTTGGGCTGGGCCCTTTTAATATAAATTGACCAGATGGAAAAAAAAAACCATAAAAAGTGTAGTCTTTTTTTTTTTGGGTCAACACAAAGTTTAATCTTTGAATTCCAGATAAAGTTTTTTTGTTTTTAAATGTCTGAATTATTATAAATATTACAATCATCACTAGACTAATTTGATCTATTTGACTTAGTTCTATTATGATGATATTCATATATCTCTTGTCTATGCGATTATGATGAATAGCTTCTACTTTTGCCTCCATGATGCAGCTCTCCATGTACGACATCTCCACTGATGCAGCTGTCTATGTGCGACATCTCCCATGATGGACAAGCTCTCCTCGACGAACAGCTCTGCATGTACGACATCTTCCATGATGGACAGACTCTCCCCGACGATCGGCTTAGCATGTACGACACCTCCGGTGATGGACATGGTCTCTCTGCACTCTAGAACTTCCAAGAAGCGATTTCCTCCATTAATCTGCAATAAACTGTATTATCTGGGATTCAAACCCCAGACTTGGTGTAGAAGCCTTTAAACCCTTGACCATTGGGCCAAAGGGCTTCCACTAATAAAGTTTATTTTAGAAATTTAAGGTACTGTATATTATTATGACCAATCTTTTAGTAAATTCTTAAAACTAGTATAGATCTCTCCCTCGCTCATTTTAGTGGCGCGAGGAGGATAGTGTCGTTAGTGGCCCCCCTACACTAACCAAAATCAATCTGCGAGCACTACAAAAAAAAAAAAAAGTAGCACTCCAATCTCACGCGCCACTCTTATCTCTGCTTTCTTCACGTGATTACGTTTAATTCCTTGAAACGACGCGTAATCTTTCTTCTCTCTGTCCTTCTTCTTCTCTCTCCTTTTCTGTTTCACTCTCTGTTTCTTCCTCTGGAATTTTCTCGAGAATATTTGTGCTCCGATTACAATGAACACGAAGGAAGCTACAACACAATACTACTATCTCTTCCCAAATCCACCCATCTTCTTCCTCTGACTCTAACCGGTTCTTCTTCCTTCTCCAGTCTCCGTTTCTAGGGTTTATCTACACCTCTGAATTCGATTTTAGATCATGCACGGTCCTAGCCGTCTTGGAAACGGTCGATCTAGATCTCCACCTTCTTCGCCTCGATTACGTCACGGCAGAGGGAAAACTCTCGGCGGCGGCGGCGGTGGAGGAGGTTTTTACAGGTCATCGGAAAAGCAAGGAATAGGAGAGAGACTTGTCTTCTTACTTTTCTCCATAGTTTTTAGACGGAAAGGTGTATTACTATTAGCGCCTCTTCTCTACATCGCTGGAATGTTACTGTTTATGGGCTCTTTTGGCTTCACCGTCCTCGATCTAGGTCACCGTGCAGAGATTGTGTATAGAAAAGGTCCTCCTGGTTCGGTGTACCGGAGTCCCAAGGTTTTCAAACGATTATGGCCGATTATGGAGTCCGATGCTAATGGAACTAGTCACAATGCGGTAATTTAACACTTTTAGATTTCAGAAATTTGTGAATGTAGCTTGATTGTTTTTGTGATTAATATGTAGTTGATGACTGCTTGGAATCCGAGAGTTAAGAGTACATGGAAACCGTGTATTAGCACAAACGTTTCTGCTGCAGGTTTGAGTTTGTTCATTTTATCTGTGGCTGTGTATGTAAAAGTGGAGTAGTTGGTGAGGGTTTTTGAGTTTATGCAGGATCAAATAATTCTAATGGTTTCTTCATAATCGAAGCAAATGGTGGCTTGAATCAACAACGATTGTCAGTATGTTTACTCTCCATGGCTTCAAATTGGAATTACGTTTTAGCTACATTGTGTATGCTTGTGTGCTATATCTCGCGTTTTGATGCAGATATGTGATGCAGTTGCTGTGGCTGGACTGCTAAATGCTACGCTTGTTATCCCGATTTTTCACTTAAACAGTGTATGGCGTGATTCCAGGTTACTATTGATTTCTGGTTGTGTTGCCTATGAACCATGATCATGGAATTAATTAAAAAACCGGAATTACTTCGTCTTTAGAGATGGACATGGTCAAAATTTCTTTGGCTTACATGTTTCTTTTGTATTGGCTACAGCAAATTTGGAGATATATTTGATGAAGATTTCTTCATATATGCTCTTAGTAAGAATGTGAATGTAGTGAAAGAGCTTCCAAAAGATATACTTGAGCGGTACAACTACAATATAAGCAGTATTGTTAATTTGAGGTTAAAGGCGTGGTCCAGTCCGGCATACTATCTCCAGAAGGTGCTCCCACAACTTTTGCGTTTGGGGTATGCCATTCACTGACATTTGTTTTTTGGTCTTAGTCTTACAAAAAAAAAATGAGTGGTTCTTAGTGTGTTTGTTCTTTTATGATGTGCCTGTATTGCTCTCTAGAATTTGTCTCTATGTATAAGGTCTTATTGAATTGAATACTACATAGCCTCAATGCGAAAAGAAAATGGATTGATAGCTTGAGGTAGACTATAAGCATTCACTCTTGATAAGCTTGTTTCTAAAGCTCTATGGGTGTGTGAGGATTATTTTAAATTTACTAGACTGTTTTTTTACAAAAACTCCATTATGTGATTTTTGTTATTGCGAGCTCTCCTTCTATGCCTTCTACAAGGTTGCTTCTTGAATTGAAGAAACTGAAACTGGGACATAAACATACACTGCAGGGATTTCTAACTCTTATCTTGCTTCTTCGTTAGGGCTGTCCGTGTTGCACCATTCTCCAATAGGTTAGCTCATGCAGTTCCCGCACACATTCAAGGGCTCAGATGCTTGGCCAACTTTGAAGCATTGAGGTTTGCAGAGCCCATACGACTGCTTGCGGATAAAATGGTCAATAGGATGGTTACAAAGAGTGTGCAGAGTGGAGGAAAATATGTTTCTGTTCACCTGCGCTTTGAAATGGTATATAATTCCTGCCAATTACCCATTTCTGCAATTGCTAATTCCTGATTCACTCTAATCATTATCTTTATTTTGTTCTCTTTCAAAGGACATGGTTGCCTTCTCGTGCTGCGAATATGAATTTGGGGAGGCGGAGAAGCTAGAAATGGACCTGGCCCGTGAAAGAGGGTGGAAAGGAAAGTTCAGGAGAAGAGGCAGAGTAATTAGGCCCGGTGCAAACCGAATAGATGGAAAATGTCCTTTAACCCCACTGGAGGTATCACTGCAACACTGCTTACCCTCCCTAATATTTCTGAAAGTCTTAAATCCAGCTTATCTACCGACTTTAAATCTCAATTAACTTAACAGATAAAAGGCGTTATGGAACTGACACATTTTGGTAACTTAACTCTGTAGGTTGGAATGATGCTTAGGGGAATGGGTTTTAACAATAGCACCTTGGTTTACGTTGCTGCGGGAAACATTTACAAAGCTGACAAATATATGGCTCCTCTTAGGCAGATGTTTCCCCTTCTCCAAACCAAGGATACTCTAGCTACCCCAGAGGAATTAGCACCGTTTAAGGTAATCAAACACCAATTTCTTCCCTCATTAGGACTTAAGATACTATGATTCTGACAATGTTCATATATGCAATTGCTTATGGAACATATTGATAAAATTCTCATTGGTCTACGAGTCATTTTTTTTGTAAAAAATTAGATGGAGTTTGGATGTTTCATGTTCATTGATGCAAGGTCCATTCATATCAGTTGGCATCAATGACAACATAAAACATAAAGTAGGTTGTCAAGTAGTTGCGCTCACAAGTGTAGAAAAATATGAGATCGTAAAGCAATTGCTCATAAAACCTGTGGGCTCTCCCCTTAACATGCCCCTGCGATATGTTATCTATTATTCTAGTTCACTAAAAAAAGTATTCTTTGTGATATGTAGGGCCACTCATCAAGATTGGCTGCTCTTGACTACACAGTATGCCTCCACAGCAAAGTGTTTGTATCCACACAAGGGGGAAACTTCCCCCATTTCTTGATAGGTCACCGTCGCTACCTTTACAAAGGCCATGCCGAGACAATTAAACCCGATAAACGGAAACTAGTCCAGCTCTTCGATAAACCAAGCATTAGGTAATTATTCTCCTAACAACTTTTGACCCACTTTGCATACCTCAAACTTGTCGATTCCTCTACTTGAATGCATTTTCTTTGGTTTGGATGTATTTTTTCCTGGGTAGATGGGACTACTTCAAGAAACAAATGCAAGATATGCTCAGACATAATGATGCAAAGGGAGTAGAACTACGGAAACCCGCTGCTTCGCTCTACACGTTCCCCATGCCTGATTGCATGTGCAAAGAACCTGATTCAGAACATGTAACTGATCCAGCCTAAACCTGATTCTTGCGTCCTGGTGTATACAAGAGCAAAATATGTGAAGTATGACTCCAACTATACATGTAACTTATATATATATATTATATGTTGTATCATGTTTTTTTTTTATAAAGATTTATTCCCCTCCAAATTTGGGGAATCTAAGTTAAGAGTATTTGTTTATTGATATGAATTTTTGTGTGTACATAACATTCATTAAACGTTAGTGACCCTTTTTGCCATTTGTTCTATTGTTTGCACATTTTGGTCTCTGATAATCTATGTAGTGGACCAACTGATTGGTAATAGTTTCATAATATATATATATATATATATATATGTTTTTTCTTCATCAAAAGTAGTTAATTCATTTGGAACGCAAATAAGATGCTTCTACATATTGTTACTAGTTTGAGACAAGCTAACAAATCGAGTCCAACCAAGATTGCTGCAATTTTGCTTCCACGTGACTTCCGCAAGAGATATGGAAAAGGCATGAGTTTATACACCAAACCCAAAAACATAGCAACACTAGACTTCTTCTGCGTGACTCTTAGTGCCTTAGCCACCAAGAAATTCCAAAACTCACTCCCGCTAGCCTCATCAACTTATCTCCTTCACAATCCAAAAGCTCCACAATGTTAGGTGTGGTTTATTATGCCCACTAGAGAAAGGCCAAGGTTCAAAGCCTAAGAATGATCCATTAAGAGTGTGGCCTCTCCTTGGGATCATGTGCTTCTAGAAGCTGCCAATCTAGTAAGCAAAAGCAATAAGCCACGTAAGGAGAGGTGAGTCATAGGATTGCACATGGTCAGAGATGTACTATAACACTACAAGAAAACAGTCCATAAGTGACTGCGGGTTTGTGACTGCAAAATCAGTCACTAATATTTGCGACTAACTTGAGACACATTTGCGACTGATTTGCGACTCATGAAATATTAGTCGCAAATTCGTCGCAAATTTGCGACTAATATTTGTAGTCGTAAAGGCGTCGCCAATTAGTGACTGATTTGCGACACCTGTGGGAAGGTTTCAGTCTAGTCACATATCAGTCACTAATTAGCGACTGATTTAAACCGAAAACGGTCGTCACAAATTTGTGACACATTGGTTACGAACATATCAGTCACAGATTAGCGACGCCGTTGGGGGAGTCACTGATTTGTGACTGATTTGTGACACTTTGGGGTTTAGAGTAATATTTTTGCAAAAAAAACAACACATTCTAAGTGTATATTATTTATTTTCGTATTAACAATCTCTGTAAACTATAATATTTATAAGGAATATATTTTAAGAGTTGAAAAATCCAAATTCATTTTCTAAATATCTTTGCATACATAAAGCTAGTATGAATCTCTTTGATATTTAATCTATTATTTGGTAAATTTGTTGTTTTGTATAGATTAAGTTGAATTTCTACTAATTTGATGGATAAAACCAATCAAACATTCAAGAAATGCGTTTGGAATTGGTTGGAAATGATAATGGGTGATACTTGTTTGTTAATATGTTTAGGGTTTAGGGAATCATTTCCTACTACCAAAACTCAATGCCAAAGTAGTGAATGTGTGGTACAAGTGCATAAATAAAATTTAAAAATAAACTTTTTTGAAGAACAATAATTCACATACTTTAGGTTATAAACACTTAGAAGTTTAATCACATGTTACATAAATTTGATGTTTTTATAAATTTGCTTTCTTAGTAGTAGTTCAATGGGAATATCCTTTCATTTAGGGTATATGGTGTAGGGGAAGACTAAAGGAACAAAGTTTGGGTCTTATTATTTAGGGTTTAGGGATTTGATTTGTGACTAAGTTCCAATCGTCACAAATCAGTCACAACCTAGTCACAAATCAGTCACAAATTAGTCACAAATTAGTAACAATTCTCAGTCACAAATTAAGTAACTCCATTTTTAGTAACTCCATTTTTAGTAACTCCATTTTTAGTAAATAATTAGCGACTGATTAGTGACTACTTAGCGACTGATTAGTGACTCCTCCGTGACACTTTGGGGTTAGAAAAATGATTCCAGAACATTAAAATTCGTCACAAATTAGTCACAAAATACCCACTACTTTATGACTACTTTGTGACTTATTTGTGACCCATCAGTGACACCTTACCAACTTTTGTGACCCATCAGTGACTCTTTTGCGACGCTGTTTAAGAATTTTGAAAATTTTACATCATATTTGAAGTATATCTGATTTATTGGTATGAAATTACATTGTTATATACTAATTAGTCATAAATAGGTTAATTTATGGAAGTTCAAATTCAAATTCATATTACAAATAATGAGATCACATTTCTACAACTAAAACACTTATAAGTTTAATGTACTTTTTGGTTAATTGTTTGATTTTGTTAAATTAAACTTTCTATGTGAGATTTCAATGCACATAAGCAATGAAATAGTTAATAATACATTAGAAGTTGAATAGGAAGGATAAAACCACGATCTATTGGTCCAAAATATATAGAGTTTAGGGTATTGTTTTAAGCGTCGCAAAAACGTCACAAAAGAGACACAAATTTGTGACTCTTTTGCGACTATATAGCGACGCTTTAAAAATTTGTGACGCATCAGTGACTCTTTTGCAACGTCTTCAAAGTGTTCTTCAAAGAGTTATGTGGCGTCGCAAATCAGTCATAAAAAAGACACAAATCAGTGACGCATCAGTGACCCTTTTCCGACGCCTTTTAAGAAAACAATGTATTAATTGAAATTGCAACTTAGTGAAAGAGATTCATCCGATTATAAATATTTAGACTTATTTGACCCAAAAATGTATTAATTGAAATTGCTTCTACGATTTACTATTAGATACATTTATCAACAAATTATCCAACCAAGAATATGTTCATTCTACTATACTTTAAAAATATATTCAAATCTAATCAATTCCCAAATTTTCAAATCTTAAATTATGAACTTTAACCCCTTAAAATTTACAATTCACATTAGAAAGTAAATAAAAAACTATTAAACTAAGATATACTTAAAAAGAATAAAAACTATAAAACCAAGATATACACAAGTTTGACTTATGAATGTTTTAATAGAAAAGAGAGAACATTTGTGGTTTGGGGTTTCGATATGGCCATTTGGGGTTTCAACACTTAGAATATTTTGTAGATTTGGATTGAAAAAATTTGGTGGGAATTGAAAAAATTTGGATTTCCCTCTCACCCAATTCACTAAAAATACAAAAATTTTAGCCCAAACCCAAAGGCTCACTTATACCCACGACAAATCACCTTAACACTTAGAAACATTTTGCTTCTTCTCTTTGAATAACCCTAATCGCTTTCTCCTCCGGATATCCTTCTCCTCCACCGTTTTTCCTCCACCGCTTCTCCTCCACCGTTTCTTCTTCACGGTTTCTCCATCACGTCTACTTCGCCGTTTCTTCTCTTCCATCGCCGTTTCTCCTCCACCGCCGTTTCTCCTCCATCGTTTCTTCTTCACGATTTCTCCTTTTCTTCTCTTTCACCATCGTTTCTCCTCCACCGTAAGAATCTCAGGTACGAATCTCTCACTAGTTCTAATCAACCTCTCTCTCTCTCTCTCAGGTATTACTTTTGTGTTGATTTGCTTTTGACGTTTTGAACGATTTCTGGAATTCTGGATTTCTGAATTTCCATTGTGATAAATTCTTTGAACAGAATAGTAATTGTGTCTATGCCTTTCATTTACATAACATTGCAGTATCTCGTATATATCCCTAGACTAAACAAGTTGTTGACTTTAAATCATAAACTGAAAATTTCAAAGAACCTTAAGTAAGATAAATGTACTTATGCTTATAGTTTTGAATAAATGTGTTCTCTGGGATCTTAGTCTCATTGTGTTTTCCATGTGTTCTTGAGCACTGTGGTAATACCGAATGAGAGAATGAACAAACTTTATTGATTGGTTTTCATGATAGTAATCAATTATCGATGTTTGAACTTTGAGTTTGGTAGTAACGTTTAAGATATGACTTGAGGTTCTCTTATTTCTTGCTGTTTAATAATGCATTTGCGGGCTATTTTCTAGCTATGTCACAAACACAGCAACGACGAGGTGTTTCGGCTTACCGACCGCGTCGAGGATCGTCAGCTCAATTCATCTCGTGTTCAATCGGTTTGTTACTCTTTCTTTTTCTACATAGACCGATCAGTTTCCCTTCGATTAGTGAATCCGACTTGGGGAAATTTTTAGCTCAATTAGTAAAGTGATTGGCTTACGAAGTCAGTATCTGTGTTTCAGGCTATGGCTTGTTCGAGTATAAACATTTCTAGATGCTTTTGTTCGAGTTGTCAAGGTAACAGGTCATGACAAGAGACTTTTTGTCAAGGTAAGTGTGTCCTTTGTTTACCATCCTCACCATATGCGACTGAGATGCTATTCATTGCTTATGTGTATATCTAATTGCATTAGCATCAATACATTACTGTGTTTACCCAGTTACCATATGTATGCATTGATGATTGCTTGACTTATAGTTATTGTGTTCTATACTGAATATTGGTCTGATGCTTTTTTCGTTTAGGTTGTTTCTACTTCTAGATAGCAATGGATGCTGATGTGATGAAACCTCAGTGCGTAGACCAATTAAGTCTATGTTTCTCCTTTACAATTTGCAAGAAGGTTGGGTTTATCTTCTATCTTCTTCTTTAAGTGTTTTGCTTTTCTCTGAGAAAGAACTCCGTATTTGGGATTAATACACTTCAATTGTCTTTGTGTCTATGTGTGTAAGATTTGTTTAGAGTTTGTTGCAATTTCTCTGTAATCTTTGATTCAACAGGTGTTTTTGTTCGTAAACCTGAAATGTAAGAGGTACTTCCACAACAAGTTGAAGCCTTCCAAGCTTACATGGACTACCATGTTCGGGAAGTAACACAAAAAGGTCAGAACTCTATTCTTTGGCTCTCTGTTTGGATTCTTGTTTTGGTTTGTGTGACAAGAACCAAAACATTGGTGCTACTTTGGAGGTTATTCAGAAGAAGCGAGGTCAAGAACGAGGTCAAGTTGATATCGAAATTACAGCATCGAAATCTCGTGAGGATCTTAGGGTGTTGTGTTGAACTTGAAGAGAAGTTCTTGACAACGAAATGATCCCCAAGATTGCGGATTTCGGCATGGCAAGAATCTTTGGAGGCAACCAAATGGAAGGAAACACAAATCTTTGGACATGTAAGTAAAAACTCCATTTGTTTTACATAGACAGGAACGAAACAGAGCATAAGCAAATGTTGTTTCTTCTTTTTGTAGATTTGTGATCATAGACACATTAATGGACCAAGTTTGTAATGTTTGTTTTGTAATATAATTTTGCATTTCAAGTTTTTTTATTATTCACAGCATTTGGTAATTGAAAACAACACAAACAAACAACAATTAGTAGCATTTAAGTGACTGAAAAGTGACTTGAAAGAGATTTAATTTGGTCACTTCTAAAACAAAGGCGTCGCAAATCAGTGGCAAATTAGTGACCAAAATGTGACTAACCCAAAATGTGACAAAAATAATATAGTCTCTAATTAGAAGCTAATTAGTCGTTAATTTGCGACTAATATAGTTAGTCATAAATCAGTCGCAAAATCAGAAGTCGCTAATTAGTCGCTTATTTGCCACGCCAAAGTCAGTCTCAAATACGTTGCTAATTAGTGACTACCTACATGAGTCACAATTGTGTCGCTTATTTGCCACGCCTTCGAGGAGCCTCATATCAGTCACAAATTAGCGACTGAAATAATGTAGTCACACAAGCGTCGCTAATTTCCGACTGATTAGCGACGCCGAAAATTAGCGACGCACGTTTTGTGACGCCGAGTTGGCGTCACAAAGTAGTCTCAAATGGGTCATTAGTGACGAATTTGTGACGCTTCTGGGAGTGGCAAATGGCCTGTTTTCTTGTAGTGTAAAGACGGGGTTGTTAGGATCCTTTATCTTTATCAAATGGTTTGATCAACTTGTGAGTGAGGGAAAGAAGAGACTCCATGAACATCTCTTAGTCTAGTGTTTATCTTTTGTTTTGCATTTCTTTGTGGTTTGTTACTTATATTTGGGATTTGTTGAATAATAAAGAAAATTTCTATTGATTCAAGAGTTTTACAAAACAAATCCTATCACACAACCACAAGCATCAAAAGCCGCTCACTACCAAAAAAAAAAGCATCAAAAGCCGCTCCACTATGTGATGTGTGGAGCGTAAGTCTTTCTGTTTAAGAAAGTGTTGGATCACATAGTTACCATAAACATCGTTGCTTAGGGAGAGAGCGTTATGTGCGATTAAGTCAAGGAGCTTGTTTCTGTAAAAAGGATGGTCTAAGTCGGTTATGACCTCGTTGAGTGCGATGCAGCCGTGTGTTGGTCACGGGCCAGGTGAATTGCGTAGTTGAGAATTTGCTCGTACATCGACTCTTTCTTCTCGTCGTCGAAAACTCGAATGGCACGAACCACCATGTAGGACGCGTGCTTATTGGTCATGACGTGGAAGAAACGATGCATGATAGCGGCGCAGAATAAGGCATCCACGTCGTCTGATTTTCCGAGGAGGTTTTGTAGGCGTTTGTAGCCGTGCTTGTTTCTTGCATTGTCCATGATGTATTTGGAGTCTGACGTAAGCAAATACGTAAGCTCTCTTCTCTCATGTTGATAATTCTCTTTAGTTAACATTGGCTTCACTTGGTCTTGGTGAATCCTGGAGGTGGAATAACGGCGGAGATTCCACGTGGAAGAGGAGGGGGAAATGTGGGAGTCGAAACTCGAACAATTAAATTTGTCATGGTTTTGCGAGGAACGATATTTCTAGATTAAAAGCTACGAAACAAAGCTTAAGAATCGTAAATCGTAAAAAATGTGTTTGCGTAAGCGTTTTGTGTATTGATTTTCGGATCCTCTTTTCAAGAGTGGTACATGAGTATATATATTAGTTTTAGATCGGCTAGGCCTATTACAAAGAGTAAAAGGAAAACCTCTTAAGTCGTAAAGACTTTTCCTTTTGTCGAAGTCGGCTACAATATGTGGGCTTTGTTTTCTGGGTTTGCGTCATATTGGACTTGTCGCTGCGGCCCAAATCCATCTCGTCGCTAACTCATGTCGGCGATGACTGATACGATGATGTTGTTGAAGTCGGCATTGTTTCTACGGTAGGAGTATCGTTTGCATGGATTCGCATATGGACTGTTTACGTGTGGACTGCGAACTGGGACGATTGACCAACTCGGCAGAGCCAAGTCGGCAGGAAGTAAAATTGGCAGAGCTAGTCCAAGTCGGCACTCTGAACTCGACATGATAGTTTACGGTAGGACATGATTCATCATGCGACAGGATACACAAACAATCGCGAAACAGTTTACGACATGATACGCAAACGAACTAGGCAGGGCCGTGGCTACGTGAAGGTAAATGAGACTTTCGCCTGTGGCCAATTTTTTTTTTTGAAAACTAATACAAGGACCATCCAAGTTATAGAGTAGATAGACGTGAAAAGTAATAAATTTTTTCAAAAATAGTACTAACTAATTAGAAACTTGGGATAAGACACGTCTAAACAAGTGTTTTTCTTTTTTGTCTTTTCAGTTTTGAATCGAAGATAACTTAAGTTTACAAAACAAAACATAATAACTTGGTAAGTATACACGGATGTATCTTTTTAATCTAGTATTAGTTTTAGGCTTTTAGCTTACCTTTCTTATTTATGATCAATTGCAAACACAAATTCAAATAATTGACTAGTTTTAACAATAGCGAGACACGTTTGGAATTTTTTTAATTGATAGGTTTGAAGGTTTAGTTGATAACTTTGTAGGAAATAAGGTAGAAAAATTATAGTATAGAATTATTATTTCGCATATATTCTAATTTATTTTTTTCCCAAAAAAGATGGTTGTAAAGATGGAATTGTATATTATTTTATATAAATTAATGTATTTTAGCACCGCCTCCTGCCTTTAAATCTCTAGCAACGGCTGCCTTTATATAAATTAATGTATTTTAGCACTAGTTTCTAGCAGAACATCAATACCATTTCTAACCGTTGTTCTCGGGGGAGGGAATTCCGACCCCAACATGAATTACCGGAGTCTGACCTCTCAAGGATTCTCTAGTGGTGGCAAAATGGAGTTGTTGTAATGCATTGAGCATTGTTAAAGTTGAAAAAGGATCCATGTTTGAATATTCTATATAAAATAGTGTGGGAAAGTACTTGTGTTGTTTTGGAGAACGAGAGAGTGTTGATCGATGCGTACTTATACATGTTAGAACCGAGAACAAATAACTCGAGATTTGGAGATTCATTTTGTTCATTCTTGTATTCCATAGTTTTCCTTTTTCTCTACCTTTTCTCCATACCGAGTTTCCTTTATCAAGATTAGCTACGTCGTTGATGGTTGGTTATAAACTTATAATAGTCCATAATTTCCATTTATCATGAAAGTATTATTTCGAACTACAATTTGGATCCACACCACCCGCAATTGTTTTAAAATACTTTTAAAATCATATAGGAAGAATAATAATTATTGATATCTAATTTTGTTTTTATATAAATTTTTATATATATTTTGATGAAGTGGGTATTCTCAAAATCCCTTGGGACATCGACACGCAGAGCCGTGCCTCCATAGGAATTATATAAACATTGGCTTAGGGCATCTCATTTTTTTTTCTAAATTAAGGGCATCTATTTATGGTTAGTTTCATTCATTTATAATATGGAAAAAACATTAATAGTTTTGTGGCTAAGAAAATATGGATTCACATTAATAGTAAATATGAACTTCTTTAATAACAAAAAGGTATATAAGCAATGATTTACAAATTGGATAAGTGCTAAAATATTAAAGTAAACAAGAGATTTGTTGACTGCTCTCACATTAGATTCCTAAAAACTGAAAGTATCATAGTGACGCAACTTTACAATTCACAATTCTTCCAATGAATTATCGCAATTGAAGTGAATTACTCTCTTTTATGATAAAAACTTATTTTCTTTTATATTACCAAAAAAAAGATTGAGTGACTTGTCTATCTTATCTATTGAAACATAATTCTTTAGAAATGATAATTTTGAAAGCTTGGTTAATGATTTTGTAGAGAGAGAAATATACATTTTAGCTAATCTTTTCTCATCTAATTATTTTTTTATGTCTTTTGCTACATGACGATGGTGTTTATTACAAATGTTTTTTCTATAATTTTATATTATTTTTATTCGCTAAGGGCATCCGTCAGCGTTGTCACGGCTCTGTCGACACGTAAAATACTCAAGGGGTTAACATGATTGATACTTATCAGAGATGTTCTGCTGCACATTCTTTTTCACTTGCACATTATCGATTGAAACATGGACACTCTCGCAAATACTATGGTTGCGTCTGATTTATGGGGCGCTGGATAAGTGCAACACAAGCAACCACACATGGCCCAAAATTTCTGAAAATTTTAAGAGTTAAAATTAATTTTTTGAGGTCCCAATTTTTCTTTTTTTATATGAATAAAGCATCAATTTTTGACAAACTGCACCGAGTTTTCATAGTGATTGAGCATTCTAGAACCGTATCTAATCACAACCAAAAATGATCCTGAAGCAAATAATTCATCCAATAGAGTCATATTATTTCGAGTCCTATATTAATTATGATTTGTTAATCCAATTAAAATATCTTTTTGTCTTAATTGGTGAGTAAAAGAGAGGAGAATTATAATGTCACATAACAATATATAAGAAAAACATTTTCCAATAATTTTGGGATGTTGAAAAATATTGAGTTAATTAGGTATATAATAGTTTGGGAGGCTTTAATTAGGTATATAACATGTTGTAAATAGAATTTAGGTAAATAACATCCATTTAAAAAAAAATTGACCAAAATACTCTTAATGATCTGATTAAGTATAGATAGTTGGCTATCGGTTCACATTATAATAGTTGACTATGTAACACATTGGTTATGTAAATGAGTATTTGCTATTGTTAGTTGTAATATAATTCACTCTATGACTAATTTATTATGATTATAGTTGACTATTTATTCATGCATAGTCAGCTATTCAGTTTTTTTAAAAAATATTTAAGTGCGAATAGCCAACTATCATATCAAAACATAGTTGACTATGTAAAACATTGTCTATGTAAAAGAGTCTTTGATATTCTAGTTATATAGTTCATTTTGTGATTAATTCACTATGATTATTGTCGACTACTTATAAATGCATAGTCAACTATTCATCTTTTTCTTTAATATTTATCTGCGAATAGTCAGTTATGAGATCAAAATATAGTAGACTATTTATCACGTAACTGAATAAGGTCAAAATGGTCATTTTAGATATGCTCAATGTTATTTACCTAATTATAATTTAGGTCATGGTAGTTCTTTAATTATTAGTGCAATAAGTATTATCTATGGTAATTTCCGAAAAATATTTTACCAGCTATCATTTCTATTTTCGTTTTAGTTCATGAGAATATAAATTTTCCTCTCTTTTTTCACCAATTAAGGGAAAAAACAATCTAAATGACTTCATTTTATGATATAAACTTAATACACGAAACATACATCCAAATGTCAATCTATACACATAAATTAGTATCTTCTTAGTAACAGAAAAATCACCACAATCCAAGATCAAAAGATGGTGCATCTTCCTTGACACCATCTCTTCTCTGTTTCTCCGGAAGACGCATAACCGTTGCATCTTCTTTCTTTTTCTCCTCGGACCTTTGTTTCGACAACAACAATGTGGCTTGCGCTTCCATGGCATCAAAGTCTAGTGTTGCGTAGAATGCATCATCGTCATCATCATCATCGACATTGGACTCTAATGCACCTACATTGCTTCTCACATCTTCATGACCTTTCTTCTCCATGGCTTGTGCATGAGCTAAAAACCTGTTTTCTAAGTTAATCACAGGAACATTCACTGAGCTGAATTTCCTCTTCCGGCTCTCTGTTGAGATTTCTACTCTCGAAAACTCTTCTGTGGCCATTGCATCCTGGTTTGACTCAGAGTTTGTTGTTTGTGGGGTTCGAAGAGAAGACAATGATTTGTCTGAACTCTCACTTATCCTCTCCAAGGCTCCAGCAGAGTAAGGACTGTGACTTGATGCAGCTACATCACGATATCTCGCCGGTAATGGTGATTGGCTGAGTAGAGAACGTCTGCGAAAGATACCATGTGTTTTTTGGTAACCATTTTATTAACAACATAAGGAAAATACTTGTGATTCTAAATATACCTGTAAACGGCCAACATGTCAACTTTACTAGACTCCACTTGAGTATTCGCTGTAGGCATTGTCCCGTCATCTATGAAACTATCTTCAAATGAATCGCCAGTCACATCTTCGTTTTCATCAGCCGACATTTCTGCTTCCGAAGAGACCCTGGTCGGAATAGAGAGGTTTGTAAAAACTAAATTATCAAATCTATAACTAGAAAAAATACCATCAGATTAGATTAGATATAAACTTACTCAGCTTCCGCTTCAATGAAGACTCGGGCATCATCATCCATGGACTTCTTCTTCTTCTTACCTTAAGACATAGAGCAACATCAGGACGCATAAATTTTTCGGTCATTGTCAAATCACAAGTTATTTTAATGTAGTACAAAAGAAACACAGAGCCAGTTACCTCTAACGTGTTTTTCCCTGGGAGAACGAGATCTGATTAGGTCTGCCTTTGCAGTACCAGGATTATTCTCCTTTACAGCACTCAAGCAATCTCCAAGTCTACGCAGTCTCTTCAACTTGCGAGGCCGTCCAAGAGTTCCTGACTTTTCTCCAGAACTAGCCCGCCAATCTTCGCTAGAGCTGCGGTTTGTGTTTGTGAGATTCGCCAAGGGAGTTCTCCACTCAGGAATGGGAGAAACAGCCAATCCTTCTATTTCACAGGCCAAACATTTCTCCTTCTGAGGAGTTCTGAATTCTTTGATCGTAGAATCAATGTGATAATCGCTGCATTTATGTTGAACCTTTGTCGCTACTGCCATTTCACTACTGAACCTCATGGGTGAAGAAAGCTTAGAAAGATCAAGGTCTTCTTCTCTGTTCACTTCTTTTGCAATTCCTGCAGCATTAACATAATAAGTTATAATGGTTAGGTAGTTGGTAACGGTACGTACAACTGGTGCTGTGGAGTGCCTTGGGTTTAATAACGGATGAATTTATACTAAACTACATTTCCTATTCACTTGTTCTTACCTAGTTATATATCCAGCATACTAAAGGTTCAAGGTATAATACTAACCTTGGTCATAGACTGGTGAATCTGGAACAACACCACTCTTGATGAAGTTGGTGAGCCTTGGACTAAGCTCCAAGTCCTCAGAGTCATCTTCGTCCGATGATATCACAATTCCTCCAACACCATTCGCTTCATCTCCATCACCTACATTGGTGGAGTGCCTTTTCACAAGGCTTTGAGTCTCCAGTATCTCGTTGGCACTGTTTGGCGGGAATCCTTGCATTGATTTACATGAAATATTGTCTTGCAAATGTTTTGAGGAAGTACCTGCCAGAGCAAAGTCATCATTGGATCTATTCGGGAAAAAATGTCGTTTTTGTGTCTCAGCCAAAGGCATATACTCTGTCCCTGGAACATTTGAAGCGAATGAAGGAGGAACAGGCATTACAAAAACCTTCCCCAGAGCATCGACAGATGCACACTCTGAACCAAAAAGATAACAGTGTGTGGGTGAAGATTCTTCATAATCTTTCTCTGTAGTCTCTAATGTGCTGGTGGGAGATTCAACCACTTGTTTTGCGTTTCTCTGTAACGTGTTAACTTCCAAATCGCCAAAAGAGGGTAAATCTGCACATTAATACAATAGAATGGATGCAAAAGTATGAAATGCAGAAGATAGAAATAACTTTAAAATATGACATGATATAGCTTCTGTAAACATATATGCAATAGATTGATTTCAAGAAATAAGTTTACAACTTTTTACAATCTTATACTGCAGGTTCACGGGTTAGAGTGTGGTTATTAGTCACACGTTGACCAGACTATAAGTCAATTGATTGAAGTGTATAGACTTATACATCCTATAAATTAGCGACAGTTATTTGGGTTTGTGAGAATTAACATGGAGCTATCTAGTTCTAAATGGTGCAAGGTGCACCAAGGCGCTAAGGTCCCTTGATGTCGCCTTGAGCCTATATGAGCCTCAGGCGCGCTTTTTAAAACTAAGGGAGCTATATAGAATAGGTTCATACCATATCCCTATCCAAAGCCATTTAGGAAAAAACACTACCTAAACAGAGCAGAGAGTACATCCCAACATAGGCTCTTTTGGTCCTTGCTGTCATATATATTGATCATTAGCTTTTATGTCTATAGTCCTATCATTAGTTGATTTTACGAGTAAATTACATCCATGAGACTGTTAGAAATGGTAATTGACCTATTAAAGACTTGTTCCCAAGAAGAAGTAATCCATCAGCAAGATGAGTAAGACTATATGTACCTTTCTGATCATCACCAACCCTCAGACGTGAGTCAAACTCCTCTCTTTCACTCAAAGGAGCTCCAAACTATTAGAGCAAGTGATTCCACGTGAGTGAAAGTGAATTCACAGAAAGCAAGGAACGACCATATATTATAGCAAGATTATGAGCCACACCTCAGTGAAGAAGCTTTTGGTTTGTTCTGAAAAGGTTGCCTCTTGCAAATGCTGCATAGCGTCAATAAGCATGCCTGTTTGACTTGAATGCATTACTTTGTGCACTTTGGATGGCAATGTCTGGAAGTGGGGGAACGCAATTAAGGACAATCTCAACTTTTCCTCGTTGGGTTTGTAATACTTGGTAAGCATATCCGTCTCTGCAGGTGTTAGCTTTGCAATGAAAACTGGAGTCTCTGTGGTATCCTCATCTTGTATTTTCTTTCCACGCGGAATAAATTGCTTGATTGAAAACTCCACATGCTGAACTTCTGGCTTATAAACATGGGGAATCTGTAATAACACATGAAAAAGGTATATGAATTAGAAGAAGTTGGAAACTGAAGCAACAAGGTAAGGAGTACTTAAAATCAGAAAAGACTTTTCAACAGCTCTTACCATCCTTGGACTAGGATGAAAATTGAAACTATTCATTCCTCCATTTCGCATGTGTTTTTTTATGGCTCGGCCATTTGCTTGCTTTCGCAGATAGCTGTTTTTTTCTGACCCTTCACAAGCAAGAACTAGTAAAGGCTAGTCAAGGAATGGTATAATTTTTTTCCAGAGTAAAAATGGCAATGGGAAGATTAGTAATGGAAGGACCAATACATAAAGTGAGCTAAAGGATATCAACTCGACCATTATTTTTCCTTCCAGTTCTTCCCATGCGTTGAATCATCCTCAGAGGAGAGACATTAGCATCAAAACATATAACTAAGTCGACTTCCATGATATCTAAACCTTCTTCACCAATAGATGTTGCAACAATGACATTGAACCCACCAGCTCTAAATTTCTGTTGAGAAATGAGTACATAAAGCAAGAGAAAGTTGAAACAAAGCAAATCCACTGAAATTTCCATAAATTCATATTAAAGGGAAACAAATATACCTCCAAAACAGCCTGCTGAACTTTTTGTGACTGCCCTTTGAGTGTCTTACCTGTCATAAACAATAAGGCGTTGCAATTAAAAATGTTGTAAGTTTCTGATATAATAAACATCAGAGTAACAAACCTGAACTTTGACCAATAAACTCAGTTGCTTTGACCACATCTCCAATAATACTTAGTGTGTTCATTATGTCTCTGAAGATGAATGTAAACAGGTTAATGCAAAAGAAGAAATACTATCGGTGAGTAAACAAGGTAACACAAACAACAAGTAAACATACCTTACACTTCCTCTGAAATTTGAGAAAATAATGACCCGTGATGTGCTTGGATCTTTCACTTCTGCAGCCATAGGAAAACACCATATCAATGTTCAAATGTAGGTGACTAGCCGAGATCTAACATCAACTCCTGATCAAACTTAAACAAGAAAGCATACTGAAATGATCAGCTAGTACTTCCAACATCTTTGACAACTTTGGACTTGGGGCTCCGTTCGACAACCTTTGCTGCATCAAAAGCTTCAGTTTCTTAATATCTTCATTCTTACTCATCAATCTAGCAAACGGCCTGCAAAAGGGGATATAGTCTTAGAGCAACTTATTTGACAATGGCTTGACATTGAAAACTATAATACCTAGATCCGGTGAAATGCTATCGGGCACACCATAAAATCAGTTCAACGGAAAAAGTAAGAACATACCCTTCCTGCAATTTCTCTTCTAGCATCTCATATGCTGGTCTTATTCCATGACTAGAAAGAAGCTTACGAATGTGATAAAGAGTGATAAGAGCTGCAAAGCAAGATTCTACATCTCCGTGATTTACATGGGGAAGGCCTGGTGGAGGTGCTTGACGAAACTTATCCCTTGACATAAGAACTTCATGTGGACTTAACTGTCAAATATGAGTGGACGTTTGCATGGATAAGAAAATGTGAGTATTGACGCTAGTGGTAAAATGGATTTAAGGAATAAGGTACATACAGTTTGAAAATCCCTGCTTAGATTCACCCCGAAATTTTTAAGCCTGACTGCATATGGCCGTATAACATCTAACAGGCGTTTATTTATCTCATCTGCATCTACACCCAAGGGAACCTGCTCTTCCATAAAGATCCTACAATTATCAGAAATTATTTGGAGAGCAACACATTTGGAGAAAAGGCAGAAACCAGCTTGAACCTCGATTAGTTCTAGTTTTCTGTCATGGACATAAGGGCAAACATCGGGGTCACTCTCATTTCGATATTCAAGTGTAGATATCTGCAAGTTATCAATGATTCCCTGGATGGCCTGTGTCTTTGCTGAAAATAAAATCTAACATTAATGAGTGAAGAGAATTAATAACTTCACAAAAGGAAAAGTCATTCACTTACATCCAGGAGTTGCAGTAAGAGCCAGTATTCTCAACTGTACTGGTACCGCCATCAACTAAAAGTTAAAAAGCATTAATTAGTACTGTCGCGTTGATCATTTTTCAGGAGGCGTTAAAGGGCATTAATCGTATGAAGAGAAAGAAACACATAAAACTGCTCCAAGCTTCAGGAGGCAAAACACAACTAACCTCACGAAGTACAACACAATAAGAATAGTTCCCTAAAGCTCGATGTGCCTCGTCAATCACCAAGCAAACCAAGTAGTTCATAAGACACGTTCCTGAAAGTGATGGCTTAAGTAATCAATTGGTTGATCACAAAAAGAGCAGTGAATTCAACTAATCTCAGAACATTAAGAAGTTTCAGGTCAGGGTTTTGATAGAAGAACAAGAGCATCACCTGATTGTATATCCTTCTCCAGCACTTGTGGAGTGACAAAGAACACCCGTTTGCTTTTCCACAAAAAGGCTCTTTTCGAAGGGCATGTCTGACCCGTCAAGTCAATTGTCCATTCCTGCAGTTAATTAAACCGACATTTCTCAAAATATCTCAAAATACCTGGAGGAGGTAAGGTAACACAGCATATCGTTTGCGGAGAGTTCAAAAAGAATCACATACTTGTGGTATTCCCACAATATTATGGCATGCCTCAATCTGCTGCATGACAAGAGGCCGAGAAGGTGCTGCAAAGACAATTTTACCTAAGAACAACAATAAGAAGAGCTTTCATTAACATTCCAAAATCATTAACCGAGAAAGAGTCAAATCTATTACACGTCGACAGAAGACAGCTTAGAGGTTTTACCTTCTGGAAACCATCTAAAGTAATTATACATTACAACTGCAGCGATAAGCGTTTTACCAAGTCCCGTTGGCAAAGCCACCAATGTGTTTGAAAACAAAGCGGTCTTCGTTATAGCGAATTGATAATCTCTAAGAGGAACATTCACTGAAATCAACGAAACATACCACAAAGATTCATTAGCCTATGCTAATTTTCCAGCAACAGAAGAAAAGGAAACTACTATTAAGTTACAAAAATTCCTCAAACCTGGATAAATCCAAGTTTTAGCTGTCTCGGGATCGATACTAACACAGGGAATGTTTTCGTTACCACACTCGAATTCATCTACTTCTTGAGGTTTGAGCACAGTCCTTCTTCCGATGAAACTATGGAGAGTAGATTGTTTTTGCTTAGTGACATTTCTTAACGGGACGCAAACCGAACTGGAAGAAGCGAAATCGGACAACGAAGAAGGTGTTTTTAAGGGCTTTTGGCAAACCAAATCGATTTCTTTGACTGCTGCTTCCCAATCGAACTCCTGAACGAGAAAAATCAAAATTGAAGAATCAAACAACAAAATTCTCAATGACCCAGAACGAGAAACAGTGGAAATTTTCGACTCACTGTGTCTTCTTCTATAACTTGTATGGGAACTTCGGACCCCATTTCCGGGAAACCCTTTTGATTCTTTTTCTCGGAGTCTCGATCCGGCTTTTCAAATTCCTCAAGAGTTTTATTATGATGTTGAATGGGGTTTCTCGTTCGCTGGAAGAAACCCTCGCCGGAGGGACAGAGAGATTGGCGGGCAAATTCTGGAAAAATGAAATGAAAAATGTTGAATTTTTTTAACCCATTTAAACCGAACCAAACCAAATCAAAATTCCATTGGGGGCTTGAAATAGGGTTTTTAGTATTAAAAAAAAATTGGAAAAAGAGTAAATAAGTGAGAAGTGATTCTTGAACAAGAGTTTTCAGATACTCTTTGACGTGTCAACACGTGATTGGTTGACCATTTTGTAACAGAAAAAAGGTCCCCGGATGTTTTTTGTTTCGTCTCCCTCTCTTTGGTCTCTCGTCTCTCTCCGAATGGCGAAATTAGAGGAGAAATCTCTCGATCTACTGATATGAGAGGAGAAATCATTCGCAATTTGTCTCACCAGTGTTCGATCCTCCGTTCTTATCATCTCCACCGACCCTGCTCACAATCGCCGGCTTTGGTTCACTAAATTGCCCACTTTGGTTCAAGGATTCTCTAATCTCTTTGCCATGGTATGATTTATCTGATTTCGTGTGTAGTGGTGAATTGGGATTTGATTTTATCGAAATTAGGGCTCTTTGAATCTATTTTCAAATCTTAATATGTGTTCTTAGCTTGAATTTGTTTGATTGTTGTAGAAATCAGTGATGTTTGTGATTAGGTTTGGTTTGGAGTTTAAAAGTCCCCTACGATTTGAATTGGGTGTATGGTTATGTGAAGGGATATTTTGGTAAGTGATGTTTCTCTCTTTTGTTTGTTCAGTTTAATCGGAGATAGGAAGGTACACCAAAGAGGGAGATGGTGAAAATGTATCACAAACCGAAGAGGTTAATGCTGAGAAACGGAACAAAGAAGAAAATGGTGGAAATGTCTCACAAACAGAAGAGACTAATGCTGAGAAAGGGAACAAATAAGGAGAAATTGCAACAGATGCAAGAGAGAGTGAAAAGGACACTGTGGGAAGAGTTTATAACGCTCTGACCGCCCCTCCCATGGGGCTCCCGTCCACTCTCAAGCCCGTGGGCCCACCATGTCCGACGGTTGGTGTGTTAGTCCGGGAGGCTCATAAGTTTTGTTTGCTAACCCTAAAAATCACCACGCGATCTTTTCCCGTGTTTTGTCCTCACTCGTACGATACTAGAAATGACTTCCCAGTACGTCACCCATCATGAGATTGTTTCAGCTCAAGCACGCTTAACTCTGGAGTTCTCTCAAGACTTGTGCCCGAAAAGATAATTGCATTTTGGTGATATAGGTAGCCAAATTAATTCTTTTAAGTCTCTCCGCATATACCGGATATACCACATATGCTCTGAAACTGGGGTGTCACAGAGTTGATACTCATAAAGCAAAGGGTGGTCTTGATGAGAAACCAATTGCAATTTTGAATTATGTTTCTTTTTTCAGCTATGAAGCAAAGTAGTCATCTTTCTTAATCTCTTTTGTCCAAAAAGATGAATACTTTGCTTCATTGGTGAAAAAAGAAACTTAATAAGAGTATGTCATTATGTCATCGATGGCTGAGTTTTGTTAGTTTTAGAATAGGTAAACACTTAAGTATGTCATTGGATGCTTATTTAGAATAGGTAAACACTCAATTATGTTCATGGTCTTACCCTTCTATACTTGTTTATATCAATGTTATTTGTGATTTTTCCAGATATCATTCGCGAAGTTCGAAGAGTTATGCAATGTAGAAAAAATTTCTACAAGGAGTGCATTGAAATATCCATTTGCTTTATGTACGTTTCTATTAAAATAATTTGGTAATCTTTCATGAAGAAACAATCTGTGTGTTAATTTTGGTGTCTCTTGTTTTATGATGAAATCATCTTTCAAGATGAAACATTCTTGTGAAAACGTTTTTGTGTTAATTTTGGTGTCTTTTGTTTTATGGTGATATAATTTGGCAATCTTTCATGAAAAAACTATAATTACCTTACCCGTCGCGTACTTGAAACTGATGAAAAGTTAGATGCAATCATTGCATGGTAGTTATCTCCGACTAATAATCAAAATGAGCAAGAGGTATGTAAGCAACTGTATACTTGATCATATCATCGTGATTTAACCAAGAATATTACTCTTTTGTATTTTTTTAGCTTCCAAATATGTCTCATGTCTCATGTTTTTTAACAAAAAAAATATGTCTCATGTCAATAGTTTTGTATATGGTATTATGCATATGTTCACTTGTCGACTGAGACATTATATATGCTCATACTTAAGCTACAATTTGAAGCAAATAGTAACAAACACTTAGTGTCAACTAAAACCGCAAGAGAACATGAGACCATGTTAAGAAAACATGGGTCAAATGATGGTGAAGACAAAGATGCTTCACTAAATCCTAACCATCCTACATAAGTCATAGACATTGGTTCATCTCTACCACCTACTGAAATTCAGGTTACTATTCAGATAATTGATTCTGATGATCGTGGTACGGAAGTCAGTCACATAAGAAAACGTAGGAGACCTATAAAAACTAGTTTATTTCAGCTTGATGATACACCGAATAAAAAAATAATTTTTTAAGCGAGGAAAAAGACAATAGTTTGTCCTCTAATAAAAATTAAAAAAATTCTACAAATCGAACACTTTTAATGATTTGAACATTTGAGAGTATGCAGAATCTTTGAAAACATCATGTAATATTTGGTTCATATATGCAATAAACTAACCACTAGTTTGGGCGTCTGTCACATATGATTATGGCCAAATTAACGTGTAATCATTCACTTCCATATGCAGTTGGAAAATAGAGATTGGAGATCCAACTTTGAAATCGTCGTCAATCTTATGTAATTTATATCAACCTCTTTTAGTTACAATTAAGCTTATTGTTCGTGAAGGTAGAATTACTTAGTTGTAATATCTTCTCCATCAAGTTGTAGATTGGGATGGCATGATCAGAGTCGTGACTATGTGAAGAAAAAAATAGGCATTTGCCTAGGGCTACTAAATAATATATAAATTTTGGGGTCCTTTTTTCACAAATATTAGGCATAGTATAGTGGTTATAAGAAACATTAGTACGATCATCTCAAGTTCTTCACCCGAATTTGAAGCTCAATAACTCTTAACTAATGAATGTTTTTCCAGTGTTATTATTTGTTTTTTCCAGTTTTATTGTTTTTTTATTGAAACCCTAAGATCTTATATGTATATAGGTTTTTCCTCATAGCCACCAACACACGATAGATTAAAAAAAGGATATCATTCTTCTTCTATAGCCTCTAAACTCTTCTTCTTCTTCCTCAGTCTTTTTATAATAACATTTGTAACGCCTCGACCGCCTCTCCCATGGGTCCCCGTCCACTCTCAGGCATGTGGGTCCACTATGTCTGACGGTCGGTGCATTAGTCCAGAAAGCTCGAAAGTCTTGTTTACTGACCCTGCAAATCACCACGCAATCTTTCTCCGTGTTTTGTCTTCACTACGATACCGAAAATGACTTTCCAGTAGATCACCCATCATGAGATTGCTCCAGCTCAAGCACACTTAACTCTGGAGTTCTCTTAAGACATGTGACCGAAAAGATAAGTGCACTTTGGTGACATAGGTAGCCAAATCAATTATTTTAAGTCTCTCTGCATGCACCACATATTTCCTGAAACCGGGGTGTGATAACATTTGTCTGTTAATCTTCTTTATATTTTACTTTCACGTTTTGTTTCTATTTATTCTATTGATTTTGTATCTCAAATAAAAATTTCTAATATTTCTATATTAGTGGTGTAATTTTGTTTCTAATTCTTCTATTGATTTTGATTTTGTGTATACCACTACTCTTTATGATAAACACTAACACTAATGCTTGTTTAGTGCTCCCACTATATTAATATTACATTATTATTCATGTTTTATGTTCTTTTGATTTCGCTAAATCATTGAACCTATGTCACAAAAAAAATTGGTTGAATGGTTTGGTTGTAATATCTATACGAAACAGAGTTGACGAAAAATCGTTTATGAGTGTTTGGTTAACGAGTTCATACAAAAGTAAAAGATATTATGTCATAGTTTTTTTTTTGTTTAGAACTTTAAGATTTGTTTGTTGGTTTTAAACATTATATATCATTTTTTTTTTTTAATTATATCTACTGTTTAGAACTATCGTTAAAAATGTATTAAAAAAATCTCATTTTTCTATTCGCCTAAGATTTCTAAAAGTCTTGGCACGACATCAATCATGATCCATGTATGTGAAAGAATCTAGTGGAATTTGTGGTATAACTAAACAATTAATCATCATCAATATGACAGTATATTATTCAAAGAAGAAGAAAAATCATTCGAACGTAAATCCAAATGACCAAATGGACCTACGCACATAAGTAATACTCCCTCCGTTTCAATATATTAGATTTTTAAAAAAAATATTTTTGTTTCATTTTATAAGATGTTTACTAGTTTCTATGCAGATTTTAATGTGATTTGATACTTTTGTCTTTTTAAATTTCGTAGTCTTATATATGATTGGTTGAGTTATATTTTTACTTAATTATTAAATGAGATTTTGTTTGTATTTATTATTTTTTTTAATTCTTATAAAATAAATAAAAAAATCTTATAAAATGAAACGGAGGGAGTACATTATAGAATCAAATATGAATCTATAACAAGTTTACACTTTTTTCCGTAGACTCAATATCACTTTGACATTAGCTGCATTGCTAGTTATCTATGTAAATCAAATTTTAAATCTTTTTGTTCATCTCTCTCCCTTGGAGTCTCATTTTATTGACAAGATGAAACATGATCCGATAAAGGATCACAACTTGAGGGTCACAGAATCTCACGAAAATCAACGTTTAATGTGAACACAAACAAGAATGATATGTCCGACAGTTCTGTCTGACGTGTGCACGTTGCTCCACAAGTGGACAATTTTCTTGCAGGAATTACAAAAAGTACTATGAGACCATCTCCATCCATCTCCATCCATGTGTGTTAAAAAAATAAAAAATAAAAAATAAATAAAAGAGAAAAAAGAAAATGAAAAAAAGTTCTTGTTTAAGAATTTTAAGATTTTGTATTTTGCTAAATTGTATGTTTTGATTGGTTAAATGTATTTTTAATGAATTAAAATTTAATTAAAAAATTAAATAATATTAAAATTACTTATGGATGGAAATGCTCTGATAGACAAAACATTTAAATAAATGTTTCTTTTTCAAAAAATTTAAATAAATCTTTTGTATCCAAACATGTGGTGCTCATGCATTGAAAAAAGTTAGATCCCCACCCTCCATCTATTTTATTCATATTCCTTTCCTTTTGACGAACCGTACTCAATTCAAGTTATGTATTAATTAGTGGTTTAATATTAAAACGTAAGAATATTAATTAGTGCCATGCTTTTTCTTTTCTTTTTTTTGTCGAAAATGACCATAACTCGCTTTATCTTGGTTTTATAGTTTTCTAGTTTTATTTACGCAAGCAAAAATTAATTTTCTTGGATAACAATTTGGCAATCCCAAAAAACAAACCCTAAAACCCATATTAACATCGAAATCCCCAAACAAATCACACATACACACTTTTTCAACACCAAAAAAAACACAAAAATTACTAAAAATGAAGTAGACAAATTATGACGTCACTTCAAGGAGAGGCAACAATACTTGGGTTTTGATCTCCAGTAGTGTCACTCACTTGATGATGCTCTTGTGGTTGAGGTTTTTGCTCGAGACTCATCCCGAGACCAACCCGACCACCACCTCCATAACCTCCCTCGCCGCCGGAAAACATCCCCAAGGTATTAATATCAGCAACACCTAGCCCTAATTGTTGACCTCCCACTACTGCTTGTTGCACTAACATAGACCCGATTCGACCCGGGTAATGACCCGGATTAAACGCCCACAAATGCTGAGATGGATCCTGCGAGGCCGGTCCTCCTCCTCCTCCTCCTCCGACCGGTAGCATCCAAAACGCACCACCTCCATTCGTGGAGGCTGGCGTTGGGGCCGCCACTGCCCACATCGGCGGTAGCATATTCTGAGTCGTCCTCGAACCCGGATCTTGATCAGATGCTTCGGATCCAGGTTTAGGCGAGCTTGAACATCTAGTGTTGTCATGCTGAAGAGAATTAGGATCTTTAAAGAGATCTTCTTCACGAAATGATTTTGGGAGAGAGTTGGAATCATTCATGATGTGATGAGGATGGTATAACTGTTGCTGATACCCGAAAACGGCAGCGTTTTGGGCCGCTGAACATGAAGAGTTGTTGTTGTGGAAAGAGATTGGAGCTGATTTTGACGGTGGAGCTGAGAGTGTGGAGCGACTACTTCGAAGAGAGACGTTGAGAGTTGAAAAATTAGCCGGTATAGTTCCGGTTCCCGTGGCCGCGATGATGGCCGGCTCCGCGTGTTGGAGCAACCACTCGATCGTCTCGCCGTCGGATTTGTGCTGTAATTCACGGGTTAACTGGAATACACGCGCCGCGCAGATCGCCGGCATACGTATTCTCCGACCACGGCCGTCTACTTTGATGTGACGGTCTTTGGACGGTCGTTTCGTGGCGGTTTTTGGAACGGAGACGGTGGAGATTGTGTTTGTAGTTACTGAGGGTGAACCGGAGTTAGGTCCCATGAATGGGACCAGATGGGCCGAACCAATGGTTTGTCGATGATGATGGTCTGTGTTGATCTGGTTGTTGTTCTGGTGGGACTCCATTGCTATAAAAAATTATTAAGTATGCAAAAACCAAGAAATAAAGAAGAAATAAACTAACAAACAAACTTGTATTGCATTTTACTTATAACACACAAATAAACCCGATTTTTGTATGTGATATTTCCTGTGGGGCTATGAATTTGTGTTGACTGTTTGTCTTCTGGTTTGGAGAGAGAGAGAGAAGAGGAAGATGATGAAGCAGCCAAGTAGAAAAAGAGAGGCTTTAACTTTTTTTCTTTCTTTTATCAATTTGCCGTTCCACTAGGTTTTGGCAATAGAAATAACTGAGCTTTTTCCTTTTTGTTGTTTAGCTATTATCAAATTTTACTCCAGATAGATTTCGTTTATCTTTTTCCTGAACCCTTACCTTTTGAATCTTCTCTCTTTATCTCATAATTATCGATTTGTATATTTGTCCCCCTACACCAATAATGGCTTACTAGTCTTGACCAAAACTCCTTTATTTTATTTCTTCTCCATTTTAAGGATTGCAACTAGAATAACCAAAGCCGATCGTAATTTATTCTACAAATGTATAAGTAAAGTTAAATTATATAGTAATATTCACAACTATTCATGATTATGGAATAAACAATTCAATACAAAATAGTGTATGTATAGTATTTTATTTTTGAATTAATGTAAAATTTAAAAGTAACGTTTAAAGTATACATTATTTTATCGTGAAATTATTATAAAGATGAAATAAATTAAACAATTATGTAGTATATATTGTTTGCCATAGTACCTTTTAATCGACAAGGAAAAAAATTGCGATTCTCTACTACATGATGTTAAAGGGGTGTACCTGAATATGATTTTGGGGCTTTTTGTTGTAATCTTAGATTGTAGCGATCTCGTTGTTAGTTTTCTAGTAGAGTTTGGCTTTTTAGGTTAGATTTGCATGGAAATTCCCTGGTGGGAAACGTTGAATGTTCTGATGGTGGGGTGGGGGGAAGCAAACAAAAATCACTAATAATGGAGGCAATTTATCTCTATTATGATATTATGTAATCTATAATCAATTAATTGATTGATAGTAACACAAATGTCTCTTTCGTCAATTCTCTGTTTTGTCTTTGTTATCGGAATGACGAAAGACTTGTTGGAAGATAAGGACCACTATATTATTAATGATGAGACTACGTACTAATCAAAATCATCAATTCTTTCTATATTTTCAGTGCCGTGCCCAGACTTCTAGAGGCAGGAGACGAGTTTTAAAAATAGATTATTTTAAATATAATTTTAACGGGTAATGTTAAACATTTATGATAAAGTCTAAAAAATAAAACTTCAAATTTCTTGATTTTTTGTTCAAATATGATGTTTTATGTTAGATCCTCTACTCTTGTTATACCCAATCGAAATTAAAATCAAAATAGTAAAACAAAACTGAACGGTGACAGGGCAACAATAAAACTTAAAATAAAAACAAATAATAAAACTGAAAAAAATGAATTCAATTCATGCAGGAAATGGAAATTCGAACTCAAGTTGGGGTAAGTAGGGGGTCTCCTTGAAATAAATATAACCACAAGTCTATAGCTAATAATTGTAAATCAAGGGCGCCTAATTCCATATACTCCCTCTGTTTTTAAAAATTGATTTTTTGGATTTTTTCCTTGTCTTTGAAAGATTGATAATCTACACTTAATTTTATACTTTTACGTTTTACCAAGTGATTAAATAGTTTTTTAATCAATTAGAAAGAGAAAAGTAGTGTGAGGTAATTCATATAATTATTGGAAAACAAAAAGTAAGTATAAATATAAATATTTATTGTGTCGTAATATATGTGAAAAACTCAAAACATCAATCTTTCAAAAACAAAAAAGTATATTATTTGGGGCCTAAGACAAAAGCCTCTTCCATTACCTTATAGGCACCAACCTCTATATGCTAATGTGCACCTACAAAAATAAGTCATATACTTCTTCTGTTCACAAATAATTGATTTTCAAGAAGGTTATTTTTCATAAATATATAATGTTCTCATTTACTAATGCATAACTCTTTGAATTTTGCATATTGCAATTTTATTGGTTAAAATGTATTAGATAAATAAAAAGTGAAGTTTTATTTCAAAAAACAATATAAATTTAATAATTTCTTAATAGAAGTGTCCCAACCTTAAACATCTAATATTTGTGAACAAAAAGAGTATATATATATATATATACTACAATTCATGTTCTTAACGAAACCTAAACATATCGATCCATATAAAAAAAAGAAAATGTTGAAGAATGATCGAACTTTGGCTTACGATACATACAGTAAGCTTAAACCAAAGTACTCAAAATCGAAGATTTACATGGGAATAAGATTAATTTGTTTTGCCACATTTTCTTTCACATGGCTCTGTCACTCAATTATTTTTTTTAAATCTGGAGATGTCGAATCGAAAACTATACTAAACTCCAAGGTCTATGAAATGTAGATATTTTTATTCTTTTAGCCGATTAAAGTAGCTAACCATAGTTGAAATTAAAAACTTGATTATCGTTATGCAGTCTCACATTGATTGAACCTTTTACCCATGGATTGGTTCGATAAACCTTGCATTTATAATAATCATATTAACTTAACACCAAAATTTCTTTTTGCGTTTTATGCAAATCTAGACTACGACATGTGTGATAGCAGGTATATAATCACATTACAAATTAAATTACCAATATAACACATTTAGACTAACTAGTAACGCGCATTATACATGCAAGGTTTATCAGACCAGTACAATGACCATATTCTGAAATACTAAATAAGTTTACTAACCACAATTTTTTCTTTTTCAATTGAATTGTTAAATTTATTGTTCAACAAAACGAATAGCTAATATAACCAGTTTGAAAAGTAGTTAAGTAAGTATAGTATTGCATCTTTCGTTTGCTTTCTTCTTTCTTTTGATTTTTTTTCTTATTGGTCAAAACATTAATTTTATTTTATGGTATAGATTAACTTAAATATCATAAATTTATTTCCAACATTTGAATATTTTGTTTTTGCTAAATAACATTTGAATATTTCCTTTTTTTTCTTTTTTTTTTTGCAGAATAAACAAAAAAGAAACAGAGAAAAGAGAAGATATGCCAAAAAAAATATCTAGATCATGTATATTTTAAAATAACTTTTAATGTAAACAATTAAACCAAAACATGTATGTCTAGATCATGTGGGATTTTCCCTTTCCATTTCTTTAAAAGAAAAAATCAGTTGAAAGTATCCCGAACCATAATATTTTTTTTGATAAAGTGAACCATAATATTTAACTAACAAGTGCTTCAGTTTTAATCCGTTCTTAGTGAGAGTTGCATGCTGGAAGGATCTTTAATTGCGTACGAATCCGTGAGGTGAACCATAAAAACTTATGTCTTCTATTTGAACAATGTTCCCCCTCTCTTTCTCTTTTCATTATCCAAAAAAGCAATGGTTCTGACAAGTGCACGTGTAAGCTTTTGCAGTGAAAGAAAACAGTAAAACAGTCAAGAGAGAGTGTAGAAACAGTACAACAAGTGAGTGAGCAAAATAGTGATGTTTAGTCTGAAACTCTGAAACCTCCCACGGTCCTTTGTCTTGTCTCTTTTCACTCTAAAAGGTAATAGAGTTAATTCAGTCAGCTTAATTTCTGAATTTACAAGACTTATGTATATATATAGTATATGACATTTACTAGGGCAGTACTACGCCTCTAAACTTTTGTCTCATATATAACATTATACTAACTTTCTAATAATATCACAAATTAGAGTAATTTTAGAAAATACTACGCTTCTAAACTTTTGTCTCAAATATAACATTTTCAGGCTTGGGTTAATTAGTAGAATATCACCTTTGAGATAGAAAGATAAGTAACATGCAAAGAAACAAGAATTATGTAAGTAGCAAATGAAATATAAGAAAAAATGTCTGTACACATGTAATTAACAAAAGTTCCTTGTACGGAAGAAGGTGACAAATAAGCAAATATGTTGTTAACTATGTAATAGCATAGTTAACTATTTTTGAAACTACATATTTTATTGATCTTAAAAGATAGTTAACTACCCCACACTATTTTGTGATTATCTAAAACATAGTTAACTATGTTTCAGAAAACACGAACCTATTTAAAAGCATAGTTACCTAATATTTTCAGTTTCGACCCCAAAAAGATGTTAACTATTTTAAGTTTTTATTATACCAATTTCATAACATAGTTGACTACATGAAATCTTGTTGTAATAGCTATTTATTTAAACAAACATAGTTGATTATATTCAAAATGTAGTTAGATCGCATAAAGAAAAAGAATAACAAACATAATTAACTATTATCAAAAACATAGTTAGCTATTATAGTGATTTCCGAACATGATTAACTATATCGATGTCGAGGCTTTGTTTCACGAGGAGAGGGGACGATGGGGAGTTTAATGGAAGAGATGAAAGATAATCTTAATCCATGATTGAAGATTTTTGATCCATGGCAAAGAGATAAGACAAAGTGATTGATGAGAGTTGGTTTTGAGGTTCACGAGAGAAAGAGACGAGATCAATTATGGTGTTTGTCTCATATAAAGAAGAAGAAGCAAAGACGATTGGAAAGGAAAAGAGACCGTTAATCAGGGTTTTCCTTTTTCTTAGTCTTTTGTTGTTTTCCATTAAAGATAAACACATAAAATCAAAATTTGATATTGTTAGACACTACTTTTTTAATTTATTATATAGTGAAAACTCTATGAATTAATATTGTCGGACTAACCATATTTTATTAATCTATAAAAAAAAAATAGTTATACCTAAAAAGCAATCTATGCCAAAAAAAAGTTATTGGTTTATCGACTTATTAATTTATCGAGTTTCTAGTATATGTTAAGATAATGATTTATATGCCCATTAGATAATATAGAGCTCAATTTCTTTTAAAATTAATAATATAATATTAGAAGTTTAAATTTATGCTATTTTTAGAAGTTAGGTTTGAAATAAAATGTTTTCCATTGATTTATTTTATTTGTATCTACTATATTTTTATGCACTTACCCTCTATTTATATTTTTATGCACTTACCCTCTATTTATAGAAGAAATCATTTCTAAGTAAGCACATTGCTAAGAAATCATTACCTTCGTCTCCAGATAAGCACAATGCTAAGTAAGATATTCTACTCGAGACCGTAGAAATCACTATCTTCCTTCGAATCCAGACAATTCATAAGCGACAAGAATCTCATTAGTTATGAACTCATTCATGCGTTGTGTGAAGTTGTTTACCATTTGATATGCTATCACATTTCACATTTCAAAAGGTATGGAAAATATTAAAGGTGGATTTATTTTGCCAGGAAAATACTAAAGATGTATGTAGACAGTATACTTTATAGAATAAAAATGTGGGTTCATTGGTTAATATACTAATATGTTAGTTAAGGATGTTATATCGTGGTTGTAATTTCATATTGAGTTATTGCTCAGCCATTAATTGCATATGTCTTCTAATGCAAAAGGTATGTGATGTGCAACAAAATGTCAAGTTTCAAAAAAAAAAAAAAATGTCTATTTCTATTTCTTTTACTCTAGATCTTTTCAAATTTCTCTTTCCTGACTTTTCATCACCAACATGCTTTATCTTGACTTACAGAGTTTTCATACACTCTCGAATAGTGCTGGGCAAATTATCCGTTATATTTGCTCCGATCCGATATTCGTTTTGATTCGATCCGAAAAATCCGGATATTCGTTACAAATCAAAGCAAAGCAAATAGTAAAATCTACTATCCGTCTAAACCGAAACAAATCACAAATACTAATTTTAGAAATCCGAATATCCGCTCCGATCCGTAATTTCATATATGTTTACATATATTTGCATTTTTAACCTTTTTTAAATATATTAGACAAAAAATATTTATGGTAAAAATAAATAGTTACTAGTTTTAAATATATGTTTTCGTATTTTTTCTTAAATAAAAAGACAAATATTTCATTTTTCACCATTTAAATCATCTACTTTTTAATTTTCTTTAATTATATTGAGTAAAATTTTATAATTTATTATATTTATTCATTATTTAGTTTATATAGCACATTAAAATAAATATTTTTAATAAAAAATGTAATGTTTTAGTTTCGAGATTTTGGTTTAAAACGAATATCCATGAATATCCGAATATCCGCAAATATCCGTAAAAAATCCGGATATCCGTAATTCCGAATATCCGAATTTTTCCGAAGCAAAGCAAATCGGAAAATGAGATATCCGTTAAAAACAAATTGAATCACAAATACTGCATTTTTTCCGAATATCCGCTCCGTGCCCAGGCCTACTCTCGAATTCTCAGTTAATCCATTAAAAATATATTCTCAAACCAATCTCCCCCATGATCAATTGTGACTGAGTTTGGGTTTCGGTAAAAATTATGTGAAAAAGATTTTTTTTTTTTTCATCTGATGTTATAATGATCGGAAAAAAATCCATAAGAGAGTTACATTCGAAACTAGAAATTTCACAAAACCTAGCCGAAGAAGTAAAAGATTTCCAAAGGTACAAAATTTTAACCCAACGAACACTAGAAATTAATACAGAGGAGATAGGGTATTGTTTGAGGAATAAAATAATGTTTTCGCTCCAAGCTCAAACTACTAAAACTAACGGCTCATCCATGAGCTAATCCAAAGACCAAGAATATGCCAAAACAGAGCCATCAAACATAAGAAACGAACAGAACCTAAACCTTGAGGCACAACAAGAAGCATGTAGAACCAAAACGCGATTCTGGGACCAACTTAACCAACAACCATCAAAGACAGAGAAGAACGCATGGGACTAAAGGTAACAAAGCACATAACCAGCAATACAACATCCTTACCAAGAAAACCGAGAAACCAGAGAAGATCACGACGCAAGACATTAATAACTTAACGCTCGAGCCCCAACAAACATAACCAAAAGAAACTCTGAATCCAAACAAACGCATAGACCACAATAACCGCCTAGAGCCAAAAACAATCGCTTCTCCTCAAACATAAGAACCCTAACTCAGCCAAAACTTAAACATGAAATAACCACATCCAGGGGCGGATCTAGAATTTTTTTTTGGTGTGAGGCACAATATATATACATATTAAATAAATATTGTAACATCCTAAAACTGAAAATGTGATTTTTTGGTAGGGGTGTCGATTGGCACCACTATTTCGGGTTGTTTGCGGTTCATTTTTAATCGTGCGGTTTGTTGCGGTTTAAGGGAAAAACCCTAGGTCTTCGCATATAAGGATCCGCCGCAAGTTTTAATCGTTTTTAAGAGAAAAATCATGTGTTTGATCAGAATTTAGAGAAGAGAGAAAGAGATTCGAGAGAGTTCTCGAGGAAAAAAATTGTTTTGTGAGAATCAGGCAGTTTTGTTGCCTAGTGTTGAGAAGAGGATCGGATGATCAAATCAGTTCTGATCATTGTGAAATTTTTTGGGTAAGTTCTTCTCTCTCTTAGCTAGCTGTGAGGCAAATCGTTTTGTCAATCGGATGCGTATGTAAAGAGATATCTCTGCTTTCGTGAGGGAGGTCTGTGAAGAATAGGGTCTGCGATCAGACCACTTCGAGGGTGTTTTGCCAGAGCTCCATAAGAAATTAAGCAACAATATATATGTCGTTGGAAATCTCTTTGTGTCTAGTTTCCGAATCTTATTTTCGATCTTTATTCTGATGTAAGATCTGTCCTCAGCGTTGATTTTAAGACAGCGCGTCGGTTATGTTTTTCAGAAAATCCTAATTCATTTTAGGGGAAAACCCTAATAGTGAGTTCTAGGTGATAGAGAAGGAGAATCAGTAGCTTTGGGTCGAGTAGGAGGCTCTTATTTTTGTGTATCCTTGTGTTTAATCGTTCTAGGTTAAGGTGAGTGCGTGATCGTGGTTATGAATAATCGATGTTAGGTTATCGTTGATTGAGTTTTGTTGGAATTGATGTGAATTTGTTATTGATTTTGTGTCTATGGAATGATTGTTGTATGTTTATCGTACTGTTGATCGATGTGAATGATCGTTCGATGATGTTCAAACACGAAACGCAAAGGTGGTGTTCGAACGATCTAAACTAGTAATCTAACACTAGGTTCTACTCAGTTCAACCAAACTTAACAAAATTCCTAATCGTCCTCTTCTTACGCCATGATTCTGTTATCACACCTTTTCATGCTCATATATTTTCAAAAGATAATAATTTTTTTTTTTCAATTCAAAAAAAAGATAATAAATTGTTTTTTTCTATTTAAATTTTTTTTTTTGGTGCATATGTTAAATTTTTGTTCACATTTAATTCTATGATTTAAATCTATAATTTTTGAAATATTTTAATTTTGGAAAGTTTAAGATTTCCAAATATTTTTAATTTTGGCAAGTTTAAGAAGATTTAAATGTGTTTGACAATTAGAGTCATAATAATCAAAATAAGTATATTTAGAAATAAATGTGTTTGGTAATGAGTATAAGAGAATTAAATAAATAAATAAAATAAAGGGGAGAAAAATTGTGGAAGTGACACATAAGCAAAAGTGGTCTAAAATGCTTCTACTTTAATATATAAAAGATGAAAATTAGCTATTTTCAGTCAATGTGTTGAAAACCGAACTAGATGATGGACTATATTTTTTTCTGGCTAACCAGATCATTGATTAAATTGATCAAGGCGGAAACCAATTAACTAATAGTAATTGTTTTGATATGTATGAATATAATATTTAGTTTTCTAATAAATATATATTAAAAACTATTTTTCTGGGTCACGAGATCATTGATTGAAGAGTTGATCAAGGCGGAGACTAATTTATTAATTTCTTTAATCTATCCCCCAAAATCTTAGTGATAATTTTGTAAGCCACATTACTCAAACTTATAGGCCTATCCTCCTTAATCATCACTGGATTTTCTACTTTAGGGATCAAACATATGTGTGTGTGACAAATGTGGGGATCTAAGTAATTTTCTTGGAAAAATATATTGACATATGAGCACACACCTTCTTTTATAGCGCTCCAATGCTGCTTGTAGAATCCCGCATTCATCCCATCTGGACCTGGAGCTTTATCTGAGTTTATAGAAAACACCACCTTCCTAATCTCTTCTTATGAAAGATTACATGTAAGATCTTCATTCATTTTCGCAGTGACAGTGGCTGGAATGCCCTCCAGTAGCTCATGTGATATCACACATTCATTTGACTGATAGAGCTTTTTGAAATATCTCTCCACCTCTTGTTGGATATGTTCAGGTTCAGTAATTATTCGTCCTTCCTCATCCTGAATAATCTGGATTCTATTATAAGCTCTCCTTTGTTTAGTTTTCTCATGAAAATAGCGAGTATTTTTGTCCCCCACCTGGAGCCAAAGAACTCTACTCTTCACTTTCCAATATTCCTCCTCCAATCTGTATTCCTTTTGCTACTGAGCTTTTAAGTCATTTAGATAACCATAATCAACCACATGAGCTTCATAAGCAAAATGTAATTTATCCTTAAACTCCTGTATATTTTCTGAGAATTATGGTTCTGTTCTGTCTATTTTTCCAATTAGCTAAAGAATAGCTATTTTGATATTTATTAATATAATATTTAGTTTTCTAATAAATACACTTTACATTGAGGATGGAGCAAGAAGCTCTACAACAACATTCCAAAGTGAGAATCTCGAAAATCGGTGAAGCTTTTGCTTTACATCAAAGGGTCCAAAATTGTCTCGCACATTGCTACTCGAGGGAGACCGAGGGTATTGAACGATTGGAGGAAGAGGAGAATGGTGAGACGAGTTGAGAAGGTACTATCGCCATCTGGGATGGAGTAATCGAGAGGAAGAAAAAAGAATGTGAATGATTGCCTGGCGGATTATTTGCAGTTGCTGCACACTTATCTATGGGCGGGGTAAAAACTTGATATCAGATTATGTCTTTTTTATATAATTATGTTTTTTCTCATTTTGTCTGATTGGTCAAGGCGGTAACCAACATTTGTTACTAAATATAGTCAACAATATTGCTCAATATATTCAGTAAATATATAGTTAACTATGTTTATAAATATAGATACTTAATTATGTTGAACCAAGAATCAACAATGTTACAAACACATGTTATAAATGTATAAACAATATGTTCTTGTTGGTGTTAACTATGTTATGAATGAACAATGTTACAAGAGTTAACTATGTTACAAGAGTTAATTCAACAAGTATATAGTTAACTATGTTTCTTGTTTTTTTTTTTCTAGAAATCTTTGGTAAAAACATTGTTCACGAGGCGTAGTACTCTTAAACGCCCAAATCTATTTGAGCTTATATTTGATACAAAGCCCAAGCCGTGGCCTTTGACAAAGTGAAAACAGTGAGCAATGTTCTTCCACATTTTGCTTTTACCTCTACCCGTGTCTCATCCCCACATCCCAGCCTTTAAATATTCACAACAAAACATTAGAGTTTATACAAAACTCCCCCCAGAAATTCAAGAGATCCATGAATAAACATCATCTTATATAATATACGATCAATTATATATGAGTTATTCAGTAATTTGCAGTAATTCTCTATTGCAATTGCGCCAAATGAAAAATGTGTAATATTGATTAAAAAAAAACGGCAAACGAGCTTTTCCCCCATTTTTTTTCTTTCTTCTAACTTGCAAAGCAAGAAAGAAACAATCAATAAAGTCTATATCCCATTCTCCTCCCCCACAGGTTTTCAATGACAATATCATACAAACAGAAAACAGAAGCAAAAACAAAAAAAATATTATACCGTGGCGAATACAGAAACGGGACCAAAACCGCAAATAACGGTTATTATTAAAGTTGCGGCCAAGAAGCAGATCGCTTGATAACAGGCTTCATGAGTTTGTCTTCTTCGAGAGAGATCATTCCAATGTGTGAAGGATCTTCAAGCAACATTTTAGCAACCAAGTAACCTGCTATTGACCAAGTCTGGTATTTCCTAGCCTGTTTTCCAACGTACCTTCCAACCTTGCCGTCGTAATACTCTGGCCAACAGTCTCTATGCAGACGCGCTTCTATGAGGTCAACCGCGCGTCTTGCGATCTGCGGTCTCCCTGTCTTAATGCACGCTGCTGTCAGCTGCCACAGAAGAACTGCACATTGGATTGAAACAACAAAACACACTCAGAGCTGTGAAATAAATCATTTATCTATATTTTTCCAGACCTAGTAGAAATATCGGTTAAGCGAGATAAGAAAGGTATTATTCGATGAGGTTTTAAGGGAAAGAAAGTAGACCTGGCCAAGATCCACCGTTGTGGTAGCTCCACCGTGTGTTCTTGGGGTCGCAGCCAGTGACGATGCGCCACTCATGGCCCTCGAGGCATGGATAGCAAATCTTGAGGGGCATCTCGCCTACAAGCTCCTCCCACCGGTGCTCAAGAAGGTCCATAATGGCCATGGATTGATCTGGAGTGGCCAAGGAAGATAGTATAGAGACGCAATTACCGAGTGCAAACCAACGGAAATCCATGTGTGCGGGTCCTACGTTGCCCACAAAGTAGCCTCCACGGAGAGGCATGAAATCGAATACCCACTCTGGTATCGAATCCGGCATCACATTGAATTTGTTAACCGCTGTGTGCGAGTATTCCTCCGTCTTGTACCTTCGAAACAAGGTTGTATGATTTTGAGTAAACTTTATTTCGGTTTGTAGACCAGCTAAACCAAAACAGTATATACCTGTAAATGTCATTGAGTTGCTGGTTATCGAGCCAGAAGTATTCACGCATATGGAAGCTCAAGGCGTTGAGACGCTTAACAATCTTATCAATGCATTCTCTACCATCTCCGTCAGGCTTTAGCATGGACAAGGCACTTCTCAGAGCCATGAAGAACAACGCTTGGATCTCAATTGGATATCCATAAACACCCTTCAAATTCAAAACAAAACAAAAAAGAGAAAATTTAATAACCGATGAAAACAAGAAACACGGCTCAATTTCAATCGATCTCCGTAATTACCATTCTCCGATCAATCATGGAACATCCGTCAGCACAAAGCAGCGTGGGGAACGTATCAAACCCTTCAGCTAAGCACAAAGACAGGATCAATAATATTCCTTTCTGGCATTCTGGTGTCTCCGAGAGGGTTAAGTCTCCAGTAGATTTGGTGTAAGCACGGAGAAGGATAATCCACCAAAACCCTGAATCTACAGGAGCCACTCGTCCAATCGCGCTCTCACCAAAATCTGCAACAATGTTATCCGTTTCTCGGATAGGATCATGAAGCACCTTGAAACTTGCAGGCATCACACCTTCTCCTAACTTGAACCGGTCCACCCGTTTCTCCCAACTTTGAAGCTGAAGCGTCTTGAGCAAGAAGTGTTTCACTATGTCCGGTTCTCCATTCATCAGAAACGCCAACGCACTTGGTACAAAATCCCTCACAAACACCTACAACAACCGAAAAACACAACAAACATCGTAAGGACTCCTAAACTACCACAACATGTCAAACATAATCTATTACTCTCTCCGTTTCAAAATATAAGTTGTTTTAGCTAAAAAAAACTACTTTTCTTTATAATTTAACCATTCATACAAGAGACTACAGAATACTACTGGTCACACAATATTCGATAAAGTTAAAAAGTACATATGATTGTGAAAACAACTTATATTTTAAAACGGAGGGGGTTATATAAGTTCGATTGTTACCTGATCGTAGTTTAGGACTTCGTCAGTCGTATTATCGACAGCTGCAAGAGTACCAACGGGTTGACCACGGAAGAAGACCATTGACCTTCTAAGAGCTTCCCAAGCTTCAGCCATCATAGGATGAGGCTCAAAGGAGTTTCTAGCGGAAGAGAGAGGCGTGTCAAGCACCGATCTGCCTCCTCTCGGAGAATAAGTACTGTCGTGTAAACCATCATGTCTACTGTAACCAGTCGATAATTCACTCATCGACCTTTCATCAAATGATCTCTTCCTTTCAATCTTCAATCTCGGTTTGTCCAACGCTCGAGTTAAATCAAGATCGTCCATTTCAGATAAAGAACAATGAGATCCCACTGCTCTTAAACCAACTGATTCTCTATGACCACCTTCCATATCGATCAAAAGACTCTTTGACTTTTGACTAGACCAAGATCTAATCAAAACAAAAGATCAAGGACATATATTTAATTTTCTTCTAATCTCATCTAACCGCTAATCCATACACAAAAACAAAACAAAACAAAACTCTTGTGTTGTCGTTCGAACACGCGTATTTGACAGCTAAACTTATCCAATCTACAAACTCATGAAAATTTCAAATCGAAATCCAATAAACAAAAGAAAAAAATTAATTCAATAAGTATCAAAGGAAAATATCACATTGCATTAATCATTTATGCTAATTTTTTTTTTTTTGTTCCCACGAAATCAAGCAGAGCCTGATCAAGATCTAAGAGAGAAACAGAGTCAACTTCAAAATAAGCTTTTACAGAGACTCAAAATAAAACCAGATCTAAATCTAGATAAGGGAATCGAAACGTAATAGGGAAAACAAAAATATCTAAAGTGAGTTAAGTTGTAAAAAGGAGAAAGGAATCGAACCTTCAGCGAATACGGAGGAGTTAATAACTGAATAAATTCGTCGGAACGGTGGCGAGTGAGAAGATCGATCTCCGACGAAGAAGTGACCGGTGAAATGGGAGGAGAAGAGAAAGGGGAGATTTATAGGAGACAAGAGAGAGGGAAGAAAAAAGGGGAAAAAAAAAAAGGTTGAGTGTAGAAGCTGTTATTTATATTGACGGCTTAAACGGAGTTTCAAAGGGTCTGGTAAAAAGAAAAAGATACCTGTTATTACCGGTCAAAATGAAGAGTAGTGTAGTCTACGTGGACTAAACGACGGCGTTTAAAGGTGTTCTGACCTGCTTTGACTCATTCGGGGTTTGTAGTTTTCCCTGAGGAAACTTGTTTTATCGGTTTCCCGTCTTTTTTTTTTGTTTAGCATTTTTAATTGACCGATGCACCAAACCCTGTTAGGTGGACAGTACATTTACTAGGCGTTAACAAATTAGTTATTTTTTTCTTTAAAAATAAATATATACGTACGAGTATGTTTTGAATTTTAATCAGATTAGTTTTATTCTATTATACATGAAGAAGTATTGACAGACCCTATAAATATTTATTTCTCCAAGTTGTTTATTAGAGTCATTTCGAGGTGTCCCAAGTTCCAATGTCCTTTTAAATTTTGTTGTTGTTAATTTTGTTGGAGTATCAAAGATACAAGATATCCCAAGAGAGATAGAGTATAAACCTAGTATTAAGAGTGATTGAACAATGGGTTCATAAAAAGGTTAACTCTTTTTCAAATAGAGTAACACAATTTTACTATACCTGTTAAACAAGTATGATATATAATATAAAAATGAACAATTTATGAAACTCTACAATGGTAAACTGTTTTAAAACTCGCTAGAAAAAAAATATATATTGAGATATAAGCTCCAACGTTTAACAATATACTGAATTTTGAATTGAGACAATAAAATACTAGATAAGAAAAATACAATATATACTAAACAATGATTAATCTGACATGCACTGTCTCCATTCGAAATTTTAAAATTTACATTTTTTTTTTTTTTTTTTATAATACTATCTGAACTTTAATCTATCTATATGTATTAATTATTGTCGAATAAATCCAAAATATTTTGAATTATTTCTCCTACTTATCTGGCAAAGATACATATATAGGCATACGGTACGTACAAATCCGTAAGCGATTTTTATATATTTTTTAATCAGTGCATAAAACGCGAGTTGTTATAAAATGTACTCCTTCCGTTCCCAAAAGATTGATTTTCTAGGAAAAAAAAATATTTTTAAAAGATTGATTTTTTATTTTTTCAATGCATTTTTAATGAAATTTTAATGGTGAATTGTAGATTTCAAGACATATTTATTGACTTTATTAGATTACTATTGGTTTAGAGTTATGGTAAATTGATTTTTGCAGAAAATAGAACATTTATAATTAACTATTAATGTGTTTTCTTAATATTTGTGAAAACTCTAGAAAATCAAACAAATAAAAACAGAGGGAGTAAATATTATTGATTTTGTATAGAAACGTGCAGTTTGTTTTTTCACAGATTGAAGAAAATTGGGTGGACAAATATTTAACGCGTTGGACCTACATATCCTGGCCGGATTTACTAATGTAGACCAAATATAGAGTCAATATAATATTTAACATGATTGTCACAATTTCACATATATAGGAATTGGAGAAAAACGACTTAAATTACTATATAGTATAGCCAATGGGATAGACACCAATACGTGGAAACATGTGTTCATATATATAACTATATATATATACACATCGTTTTCCGAAATGATTTGATTATTTGCTATTTGTCAACATTGTAGCTTATGGTTTTTTTCTTAACATCATTGTGGCCTATGATTAAAGACGGTATAGGAAACATATATTTGGGATATTATATTGTAATTTATTCAAAGCACAAATGTAAAATGAAAATTTAGTCTCGAACCAAAGATTTAAATATCCACCTTTCATATTTATTAACATAGCAAAATCAATATTACATATATTTAAAAACAACTTTACAAAAAAAAAGATGAACAAATGAATGTATTTATTTTTTATATAGAAACTCCGTACGTTAAATTATATATATATATATCTTTTCTTTTGATTTAAGAGTAAAATTCAATAATTTATAATTAAGAGAAATTAATTAAATGATAGTATATACATATGTATGTTTTATTATATAAAATATGAGAATTTTTATTTTGATTTAAAATATTATTTTCTATATTTCTCAGACTAAAAATTAGAATAAACAAACAAGTCGGTGGTTCCCACTTGGGGAGGAATTGTCCTGTTGGTCTAGGCCAGGGATCGATTCCCCTCAATCGTGGAATTGCTAACAATTCTCATTTGTCCACACGGATATGGTCATTTGCTTTCAGCCCATTTGAATATTCGGAGAGAGAGTCTATCCATGGGCTGCACTTCCCCTAGAGATTAGTCCCGACCTCTGGATGCCCTGAGTCATAAAAAAAAAAAAAAAAGATGGCAACAAAATTAAACGGAAAGACTAAAATATTTTAATTTTCTCTTATCGTTTACATTTTACAGTATGATACAACACTAATTTACGAAAATGTATTTGGATAATTATATTGGATAATAAGTGGTTGATAATTGGTTGGTTTAGTGGTAATAGTTCACAAACATCATGTTATCATATAATAACTCGATCAAATAACGCTTATAACTAGAAACGTTTGTTTTGGCAAATTCCAACAATCTCAGTCACATTCACGGACCACGGTGTTAAAACAAATCGAACGATTTCCAATGCTTTCTTGCCTAGTGGCTTAACATTGTTAAGTTGACAAGATACATGACCAAGTAAACATGAAGGGTTCAAACCCCATGTTTCTTCACGTGGGATAAAAAACTCTTCTATGGACCAATGAAGAAGAAGAAGAAAACTACACTCTTTTATATTTTCTTCAATATGTATATATATGTTAAAAATAAAAAGAAGATTATCTATGAAAAGAAACAAATTCATACGAACTAACTAAATAAAATAGAAAAACGGCTTGAATAAACAAATTATTTACATAACTTGGTAATACATTATTTATAGAATGTGTTGTCATACTTGTCCATTATATCATTAATAATGAAAAAACAACATAGATAAATATTATGTACTCAGTGGAATTATAATATTTGTTTGGCCAAATAGCTATATTGTAGTTGACAAATGATATAAATTCAAGGTGGTTAGGATGTAGAAATTAGGAATAACATATCGTGGAAGAAAAGCTACCAAAAATGCAATACACGTCAATGAATATACAAGTGGCTTTTATGCTGTTAACCAACATTACAAATTTTTTTTTTTGAAACTTATATATTACTACAAGTTACAAAGAAAAAGCATATATATGTTCCTCAGGTTCCTTTTTATAATTGACAATACATCAATTCATAAAATAGAGAATAGTCAAGGGAATGAATGACTCGGCACAAATAAAAGACCCAACTAAAGTCCTTTTTTTATATACATAAAGGAAATCGTGTTAAATAGTAACTTGACAATAAATGGGTTAATTTGTTAGGTTTTTTATTTGTGCCGAGTATCGGGTTCAAATTATTTGCGAATGGATTTTGATACCGGATTGCCGAATCCTAAATTGCATAATTTTGCCATATGAATATTATTTATACGGGGTCTTATTAGAGTTTATATTTGAGTATAATTCACTGTCATTCAATCACATGATTCTAAATATACTTTTAAATCTGGTGTATTATATGTAATATTGGAATTATTAGTTTTGCCATTTCATTGTTCCTAATTTTGCAGGAAGCGTCCAGTCATGCAGAATTTACGAATTCTATAACATCTATATATTTTCGTCTTTTTAATTGAAATTTGAACAATACTGTTGACCAAAAAGAAAAATGATGTAGTGGACATCATAACATCACTGAAAAGTATTTATAAAACGTGTTTCTTGTTGTAGGACAAAGTATGTTGGGTTGTTTTTTTTTTGTTAAAGAGTTTGTTGGGTTGTTTCCCTACGCATAATAAGTAGAGATATAGTTGACAAAGAAAAAGAAAAAAAAGATATAATAGTTATCTCCTCACGTCGGGGTTTTGTATCAACATTGTCTACACCATTATCAAAATGAAAGAAAAGGAACATATACACGTCAAAGAAAAGTAGCTTGTGGTATCAAACTTAAATGGTAGTAAGTGTTATAACGATGCAATTTGCAGTAAAAAACATGTGGTAGAAACTGCAGATTGATGCAGTGAGTTTGCTGTAAAATTATAAACTAAAATTATTGTAATATCTTCATCCCGGGGTATTTATCTGCACCGACTAATTCGACCCGACCGACTCATCAATACATATTACTTAAACATGAAAGACATATAGTAGAGAGGGGTGAGTAATTCGAAGTAGAATTACTCAGTGAGGGTGGACTAACGCCACATAATCCCTCAAGAACATACCATAAGCAAGCATATAAACAAATAAAGCCCAAAATTATTATACGGAATAATAGTTACTACAACTAGTTCATAACCGAATCACACCTCCAGTTGGCTTACGCCTCCCTTAATGCAACCCGTACAATACCACACATATAGCAGAGGATCTAACACCTCAACATATAACCCTAGGAATCCTTAAACCACGAATCCATAAGCAAGAGGATCTAACACCTCAATAGATATCATAAGCATATTCCACGGATCGTCCATCAACCACACTGGTACGATTCGACAACCAAACCAACCAAGATACCAAGTAACCTAGTGATTTTATATGCAAAACACAACCACCCTAGGAACCACGCTCTAGCAATATCATTCCACATTACATACAAGACTTGCAAGTATGAACCCATGGGATTATGAAACTTGTTCCTCACCTTATCGATCATGATAACTAGTAATAATAAATTTTATTACAAATTAAATAAAAAATAGATTAAATGAAATAAAAATAACTAAAATATTGTAAATCTAATAAATAAATAATTTTTTCATTAAATAAAAAAAGAAAACTAATTGGATATATTCAATATCATATTTGCAATCTCATCTCTAATGTTATTCATTTTTTTTTGAATCATTTAAATAAAACTTATAAAATTAAAACAAAATCTTTTACTTATAAATCACTCATATTTAACTAATCCATTTTTATTATTTAATTTATAATTTAAATAATAGTGTCATTTGACAAAGTGTGTAGTAATAAGACAAAGTGTGTGATAAATTTTTGAAAATTTTCTTATACATGAAATAACGTTAGTTTTGAAAAATTAAAAAAAAAAAAATTGTAAGTCATCTCTAATACATGAGAATTTCTATGATGTTGAGTTAATTTTTTAGTTATCAATTTTACAAAAGAGATAACTCAAATTAGTACATCAACAATAACACATGATAACTCAAACTCAAAAAAAATAACTATGAGTTACATCCATAACTCAATTTTAACTCATGTTACCTATTGATTCATAATTGGTAAAATTTTTGAGTTATTAATAAATTAGACCCTTAATTCAAACTAAATGAATAGTAACTCATGCTATCAATCAAAGCCATAATCTGTTTTTTTTTTTTTTAGATCTTACAAATACTACCATCTTTATTCAATGGTAGTAGCAGTAAAAAATTCTTTTAATAATGTTGTAAAATCATTTATAATATCACGTTTACCACATGGCACATGGTCATATCTCTACTGTTTTAGGACCCATTTCGATATCTTAAAGCCAACTTTACGATATGATGATTTTACCTATATGTATATGATATATATATATAGATACATGGACGAATCTAGGGCTCTGAATGGTAACAGCAGAATGATTAAATTTCTGGCAGAATAATTAAATTTCTAGCAGAATCTGGCAGAATAAAAGAAAGTTAAAGGGTGTCAGTATAACCATTATACCAATAGCAGAATCATTCTAGAGACAAAAACTGACAGTATAACCATTAAACTGATAGTAGAACCATTAAACTGACAGTAAAACCATTAAACGAATGGTGTCAGTAGAACCATTAAGCCAATGGTAGAACTTTTAAACTGGTACCATTTAGAGCCTATAACTTATTTTTATGAGGTGCAATGTATATAAAAACCAAAATATAAAAGGACCCAACAAAAATTTATACCAAAATTACACCAAAAAGAAAATTTGATTCGCCACTATATATATATATAATTTCTGTCGTATATATACATATTATTAAAAATTTAATCATTCAGTTTAACAAATGTCATATATGATTATTATAATATTAAAATTAGAAACAAGTTAGTTGGCACATGTTAAGAAGGGTCGACGGTCGACCTGTCCATTAGACATGTGAAACTCTTCTATCAATTATTTAGTGCCGAATCTAGAATTGTTTTTGACCGGTGTCAATATGTCATATTTTTGGAAATGATATATTACTAAATGAATTATAAATATAAAAAACCTAGATATATTGGGGTCAATAATACAAATTTTACCAATATAAATATAAAATCTAAATATAATGGGGTCAAATGACTAAAATTTACCAATTATGTGATCAATTCTCATAATTGGTAAATTTAAATTAGAAAAAGAATTTTAAATTTAAGAGGTATAAAATTCTACATTCGCCTATTAAAAAATATCTAGAGATGTTTTTTTGCCGTCGTGGAAACTTACAGGTTTGTCCAAAAAGAAAAAAATGTATGTATAATCATATTTTTATACGTTATTATAGTAAACTAGAATAGGACCCGTGCTGTGCACGGGTTTAATTGTAACCGTGAATTTAATTTTAAAATTATTTGATTTAAAATAAGTAAATTAATTTATAGAATGTGTTGATATGATTTTTAGAGACGTCATTTGTCGTTTGCCTGCTACATTAGTGAGGTCTCTGAATATAGTAGCAAATACTCACTTTTCGTGTTTCTTTGTTGGTAGAGTTATTTTATCCGTTTGAAGCTAGGAAAGAAAAAAAGAAATACATAATTTGATTTATATATAATATAACATGTTTGATATAAACCATTATAGACAAATTAGCAATTTCTGACACAATTGGAATCTTTGGAATATTGTAAACTGCATAATTAGAATTTGATCTTTAGAGATGCTTAAACTTACATATAGGTACTTTGTCTGATCTTTAGAGATGCATCACTGATGGATATCTCAGCTTCATTTTTTTTTCTTTTTCATGATGATCTAGGTGTGAGTCAATGTTTAAGGAATTAGATATTTTGAGTTGTTTTTATAAGATAATGGAATAATATTATTTAGAAAATTTCTTGTTGACGGAAAAATCTTAACAAAATATACAGAATGACAAAAGTAATGTAATATATAATTGAAAATAAATTATCCAATTTAGAATCATAATTGATTTGCTAGTTATTAACTTACTATTTATGATTAACCAATTATGTGATATAGTAGGTATGTTTTTGTTCACATATAGAATACGAAGTTTTTGATTATCCTAAAATATAGATTATCAAATTAGTAATGTAAAATAAGGTATAAAAATCTGTTTAGAATTGTAATTGATATGTTAATTATCATTGTTTAACTTATGAGATTTGATATATGGGACTGATTTTGATCCCCTTGTAAAAGTGTTATCCTGAAAATCAAATTAAAATATGTTATACTTACTAAATTTGTGGGATTGTGATGGTAAAAGATTTGGTAGTTATTGTATAATTAGAGGAAATGTAGTTTATACGTGTGAAATTTATTTTATTATTCTGAATAGATAATTGAGGATATTTTATTTGATAAATGGATCATGGAATTTCGTTTAGCTTAGAAAATAATAATGCTATATTTGTGTTTACGTCAAGTAAAATTAATTACGTCAAATTCTAAGTTTAGTTTAGTTTAGTTTAGTTTATTAAAAAAGATAATTAAAAATTAAAGAATTGTGATATGGGGAAGAATGCTAATTACGGTAAATATTAAATTTGTGGATGAAATTGATTTAATTTAATTTTTAGCTTCCGGCTTTAATGCAAACAAATAAAATATGGTAATAGTATCCTAAATTTTGGGAATTACTATTTAATTTGCCTAGTTATATATACATATTTTGGTTTTTTTTTGGGTTTAAAACATAGTTTAAAACTTTATAGGCTTCTAAATATAGAGGATTATAAAGCTTTCAATCTTATTATATAAATCGGTGGATCTTAAAGTATAAACCGAGAATGTATAATTGGTATAATCGGAAAATATAATTTTCAAAATAAAAATACAATTTTCAAAAGGTGGGATCATGGGATTATTTTAATTTTTAATAGCTATATATTATTGGAAAGGATTATACTGATAATATATTATTTTTTGGTAGACAATTTAGTAAATGAGTAAATGTATGATATATATACTGAATTTTATTATCAAAGAAGTTAATGAGAATGTTTCATAGACAATTTAGTAAATGAGTAAATATATTACTTGTTTGGGAATGTAGATAAGTTTATTATGGGATTAGTGTTATTTGGAAAAGTATTTGTTTGGCAATTAGGATAGTATTAAGTTTAATTATTATTAATTAAATGAAAAACAAAATTGAAAAAAGAGAGGTGATGACACCTAAACAAAATTCTTCCAAAATGCTTTTCAAATAATATATTAGATATTAGTCACGCCACCCATCATCACGTTGCCACGCATTACCCGCATTGGAGTTTCGTAATTAGTTTATATATTTGATGTAATATGTATGATTTTATATTCATATTCATAGTGGGTTGACAAAAAAAGAGAGTATATTAACAGTGGCGTGAATCGTGCAGATTAATTTTATAATAACAATCACGTGCACCTAATCCCCCCGGTCCATCAAATACTATACATAATCTGATCTTCCCATAGTTTAAGTTGGTCTTCCTGAGTAGCCATTTTATACGAAAATGACCCCAAAACGAGCTAACCATTCTTTATTCCTTGTCAAATATAAAATGTAATTTATTGTGTATTGATATATCTTCATCGTTCTTAAAAACAAATTATCTAAACAAATACTAATTATATGATGACCAAAGACCATTTCTATGCATTTGCTTTCGCCTAAACAGTATTTTTTATAAGTCTACAGAAGATTTGACTTGTTCCATGATAAATTTGCTAAACCAAAATCGGCCATCTGCGATTGGACAATATTTCAGGCTTTACAAGAGAACCAAACGGAACCTTAACATTAGCCCATAAAGTTTAGGATCGGTGAGATAGCCCATAGAAGGGATCCTATTCCACACATTTTGGGAAGTCGGTCTCTCCTAAACATTATTTATTTTTGTAAAATATTGACAATATAATTAATTGCCATGGACCAAAAACGGACCAAAGACCATTGACAGGACGTTCGGGTAACTATAAGAGTCGTAACTCGCACAATTGAATTCATAAGGATTGTAGGAGAGGTGCGAGACTTCTGAGTAAATCACAATGCAGAAAATGTAGAGACTGTTGCAGTAACTGTTAAGAAAGCTTTATTGATGTTGTTGTTTGAAAAGTTCTCATCCTTTTTGGATGAATACAATGAGCTATTTATAGCTTTTCTAATTTAGGTCTAAGTACTAGAGTTGGGCTTGGTCCATTAAGCAATTAAAATATCTTTAGGTCCATAATATCATTAAACCTATTTTAAATATGGATCTAATTCTATTATGGGCCTAATTATAAATTGAGCCCTCGTAAACCTGTTTATGATTTTTTCTGGACTTGGCAAAATTCTTCTTGTCGTTGCATCGATCTCGCAGGGGTGGAATCCGACCCCTACAGTAACCATTCGGTTAATTTGGTTATCGAGTTTTCAATTTTATGAACATAATATTCATCAGGGTATTTTAAAATTTTGGTTCGGTTTTGGTTCGGTTATTGTCGGTTTCAGTTTCGGATTTGGTTACCCGAAATACTCATAATTACGTTATGTTTTTCCAAATTTTGTTTGGTTTTTTTTTATTTTTAACTCAAGCTATCCGAAAAATAAATAACAAAATGAAAAGTTTCAAATAATATAGCTAATTAAATTGATTATTTTAACCATAATTCCCAAATTGACTGGAAAAAACATAATTTCTTTTTCAAAATTGCCTAAACTATATGAACATATAAGATCTTATATATAAATATATGTAGCTAATTTTATGTTAACGGTGTTAGACACGTGTAGCGATATCGTGAGTCAGAGTCGGTCTTGTAGTTACACCAACAACACCTAGGTGTTGGACCTCAAAAAATTTCAATTTTTAAGGATAGATTTTTTTTATGCAAATAATATATGTTTTACAGTGTTTTCGTAAAAATGAGATAATGAGAAAGATAATTAAATTGTGATGGAGCCCAAATTAATATGTAATTAAATAAGTGAAAAATGAAATATTAACTTATAAAAAAAATCATATTTATTAATCAAACTCACAATTGAAAGAGACATGGTTAAAAAACTTATAATGTAAGTTTGACAGATGATTTTGTAGGAAAAAATGCAAGAAGAGTTATTTTTCAGAATAAATATATTTTAATGGTTTTTAGGACTTTTGAATTTTTTTTTTAGAATAACATGGATTTTTGTATTTTTTTTAAGAAAAGTTTGTGGGTTTTGTTTTTATCTTCAAACATTATGCTTTAGATTTTTTTAATAATAGGGCCTCTTTTTTTATTTCGTGTTAGACCTTATAAAAGATATTTACTATTTTCAAAAAGAAAAAGATAATTTACTATTGTAAAGTTATAACAATTACATAAATTATTTTAAAGATATTTACTATTTTCAAAAAGAAAAAGATAATTTACTATTGTACATAAATAAAATTATCAGAAAAATAAACATTATTACATACAACTTGCACCCCAAAAAAACCCAAAATATTTGATGAAAATGACACTTAATTTTTATTGAATTATATGACGAAACTTGCATTAATACTAAGAATAAAAAAAAAAAAAATAGATTTCTCTTATCTACTATCTTTTTCACTTTTTTGTGCTATCATTTTTTCCACCTCTTTTTCTTTGATTCCCCATTATTGATGCTTATAAATATTATTAGATATCTCCTTCATATAAAAGAGAAAGATTTTCAGCCTTCTAAGGTTGTCCACGTCAGCCAAAAAAATCACCCAAAATATTTAGGAATTTAATCAACGAATTTGTGACATCTCATCATTCAATTAAGCATGCAATTACTAATAAGAAACTCAATAGCTCATAAACCATCGGATTGCATTGCTTAACTAAAAATAAACCATCAACTCATCTTCTCACTTTCCTTCTTCTTCCCCTCCTCCGCCTCCCAAATCACCGGTAACGATACCATTAGCCGACTTTACTACTGTTACACCCTAATTAAATTCATACCCTTCACCTTCTCATACTTACTCTCAACACCCACTACGTCGTATTAATGGATCCATAAACTCCACGACTACTTCATCTTCTATATATTGGATTGAACCCAACCACAAGATCTCAGCCACAAGAAATCCCTCACACCGTCGGAATGTCAAAAGTACCCCCATTTATGCTCTTTCCTGCAAGCAATTTCTGATGAAATTGCGATTTCGCTCGGTCGCCATTTAAAAACCTAGCGACGATGCTGTGGCTGCATTATGGTCTTGCGTCATGCTTTGAGGTAGTTGATCTTAAACGTCTGCTCCGTAATAGTACCAAAATTTTCATGTTATTGACAATTTGGTTTATCAAATTTAAATGTGTTGGAAATTTAAATTTAAATGTCTTTGCAGACAAATTCTCTTCTTCTATTGGTTTATAATTCCAACGGAGTTGTAACTCAAGGTTATGGGAAGGCAAGTGGAAATTTCATATGATTTCATTCCCAAAATCATAACAGTGTTTATCCTTGTATATAATGACAGGTAAGAGAGTTCTTTAAAGAACCAAGATGAGAGATTGTCAAGGATGAGATGACTAATTTTGACCCTCTACCGAGACCGTGTAGATTCTAGCCAACATCACTATGCTGAATTGGGTAATAATTTTACAATTTTTTTAATGCATTCTCTAGAATAAAAGAAATGTTCGATGCAGTTATCAGATTTTATTAACCCTTTCCTTAAAAGTCAATATAATTTATCTCTAGCGCAGGCATGGAGCATTTATGTCAAATATTGGGGTTACATGGAGAGGTATATTTGAGGGAGTTTCTGTCGACGGTTTGAATAATGGAATTCTCTCTGCCAATCTCCTAATGTGAATTCTCAACAATTCGACACTTCTTCCAGTGGGAGGCAGGGGGAGCAAGCAGGTTGGACTTATTTTAAGCAGATGAATACAAAAGTATCTCAGGGTGTAATTCCTCTTGAACCACTGGAAGAGAAAATTATGGTGAATATGGATAGTGATAAACCGCAAGCTAGTGGTGTTAATAATGATTCCTTACAAGGCTCTGCATCGTTAAACTCTAGCTTTCCCGGGACTCAGCTGCGGTCAGATCAACTGAGATAATGTCTTCCCTTGACCCTTCTCAAGGTGGAAAATGGTTGAATGCCTCCAATCATCTTGGTAAAGCGGGGATATTCTCACAGTTTATACAACAAAATGATTTGGATACATTATCTCTATCCCAAATGCAAACGACCAATCTATATGTAATATCTCAACCTGGCAAGACAACATTTTTTGAGTTAATTGATGGTGGCCTTCACCAATCGGCTGTTTAATTTGTGGATGGACTTACCAACTCGCCAATATTCCTTCGATCAACAATCAGTCCAGGTTCCTAAGAATACAACACCATCTGTTGAAATATTGGGAAATGAAGTCATGACGTGGAAAAAGGCCCAATAGATGTCGTCTGCTGCATATAATATGCTATAGGGAGTTGGTTTGGGTCAAGAGCACGGAGCTACTGCTAAGAAGATCTCTGATTTTACTGCCTCCAACAACATTCTTGAAGAAGTTTCAGTAACAATAACATTCAAAGCAAAAATAACATTATGGTTTGATGTATTTATATTTGTCAATGAGAATGGTGTACGAGAAGTGAAAAAAAAACTTACTTTAATTTTAAAAGATTTTGCTTCTGTTTAAAAAAATTTATGGTCTATTAGTATGTCAAAATAGTAACACAAATTTAAATAATATCCCGCAAATAACATGGGGAAGAAATAAGCGTTACAAAAGAAGCTATGAGGAAAAAAAAACATCATGTTGATTATGTGTATAAATATTTCATGTGTTACAAGCACAAGTTCTGAAAAAAATATTAAATCATGAACGATATTTAGAATTTGCTTTGTCAAAACGAGAGAAAATAGAGAATTAGAGATGTTTTAAACGTCCAAGTTATTACTAATAATTAGGTATGGAATAATTCTTAAAAATGAAAGAAATACACAAATTAGAGTACTTATATAATTGTTTTAAAAAAGAAAATCACAAAAATCTACAACTACTAGATATTATGATGAGATCAAAATAACAAATAAATGTTTAACTAACAAATTAGGGTGAATTATAATTAGCAAAATAACAAAAATGGCTAATGTAGAATTACAATAGCCATAAAACTAAGATGATATGGTTATTCGTTAAATTATAATTTTTAATAATTATTGGTGCCAATTCTCCAAAATCATTGTCAAAATCATTTTGAAACCAAAAACTTCTATGACACATACATCCAAATATAAATTATTGAATTACTAATAAAATTAAAAAATAAATATAGTATAAATACAAATTTAAATATTCACCATATAACCACGCGTAGCGTGGGTAAACGCCTAGTCTCCTATATAAAAACTCTTGGCTCTCTCTATGCATCAGCCTCACAAATTGCTCTAAGCTGGCCACATCATCTACAACAAAACAAAACCCGACATTCTGATTTTTAAGTGGGCTTAGCAAGCTTTTGGGTCGAACAACAACACCCACTAACAAAATCGTCCAATCATCTTCCACACCATTTATGAATTTTCAACAACAAAAATGACCGTCTATCTTTTCATCTTCTCTCATTTAATTTTTAATCTTCCGGTTCCAACTGATGCGTTCATGCTTCTTGAGAACAAACTCTTACAAATGTGCCACGTATACTTCTCAACATCAACTAAATTTACTGATTTTACGTTTTCACAGCTGCGTCCTCTCGCATGCACTGCTCGACTTCTCGTCTTCTCCTCTCTCCACAAAACAAAACTCACTCATGATGCAACTTGAGAATCTCATCAATTCCTCTACAGAAAACAAATCGCCCTCTCTTCATCTTCTCTTCTCTTCTTCATCTAGGGCTTTTACCACAAACGGATCCACATTTTTGCTACCATCAATTTCTTCCAACATAGGAGAAGGCAAATGAAGGGTGAAACACTAGATATTTTTCTTCGACGGTATTGGTTCCCAACCTCGCGCAAACCAATTATCTTCTTCAACGATCAAAGTTCTCTCTATTCGATTTATTCATTTAGTTATTCTTAGTTTAAGCCGAGAAACCTTACGATTTCACGATCGATTATCACTTTATCAGTCTGCCATGTAAGAGGCATCGGTTTTGTGTCTATTGTATCTTAATTTCATGGGTTTTGTGTGGTCTCATATTCAATTTCATTAGATTTTCTTAGGGTATATGTTGTTTTTGGATTTTTCAGTGGACAATACATTCTTAGTATTTGTTGTTTTCCTATTCGTTGTGACTCTTCGGAATTAGATATCCTTATCTATATGAAAACATTGAACACTTGTATTTGTACAGTTTTTAAATAGATGATTGATTGTACACCGTTTTACTATAGGATGGTGGAGAGGTACAAATCCCTGGGTCTGCCATAGAGATAGCTATTCTCTCTCTAAGGCGTATAAGGTATCAAATTTACTTTGCTCCGTCTTGGACATTTTGCTTTCCGGTATGGGCATTATATTTAACAAGCTATTCTCCTATCATCCATGTTGTCCCTTTCAATAACATGGAGGTTTTACTATGGTATGAGTAATTTCTTGATCTTCTCTCCATTTTTAAATTAATGAATTAGTAAAACGTTGTGGAGGCACTGCATAAGTGGTTGCTTCATCACATAGTTATATTTTGCTAAATTTTCTGTAATTAAACATCTTCACTCCAAACCTGACTAGGAGTATATTAATTTACTGCAGGGTGCTTCTGAAGTTCTCATTCATTGGAAGGGAGCAACTGAGATAGTTCTGAGTTTGGTACGTAGTACATGAAACATCTTTTGATATGTTCTATTCTAATGGTGGTAACAAAGAATACATGTAAAAATATCATTCTGTAATTAGGAGTTTGGTTTTTCCCTCTCAATGTGATTGCAAAATCAAAGAATCTCTTTTTTGGTATTTGTGGGTGTGGTCTGGTTGCTCTGAAAACCGTTCTTCACCGTAGTATAGGTTACATTGCAGCTTACTGGTAACCACACAACAAAGCTATTGCTCAAAGAATTCAGAACATGGGATGGAAAGCTAATGGTGGTCCTTGGCTTCTTGTTCCTGATGAAGGACTCTATCTTAGCAAAGACACTGAGGTGAGTACTGCAATAAGACTTTAATTGCAGTTTCATAGTTATATTACATGAGCAATTCTTTCTTCTCATATGCATATAAGATCATTTGGAGATTTGCTTGCGAGCTTATGGGTTTTATGGCGCTTAGCGGATTCTCAAAATTAAGAAACACTGTCTTCTTATCTTATCTACTATTCTCTGGACCGAAAATTATCTTCCAATGTTCCAATCAGTTTGACATCTGACTTAGATCTACACAATATTAATTGTTCAGACTCGAAGGAGTTACAGTACAAAACCGTGGCTTTGGCATTCTAGATGTTGGTTATCGCTCAGAGGTACGCTTTGATCATTACTGCTCAGATCTGTACACCAAAATGTTTGCTTGGTTGTGTATGGAAGGAAGAAGCATGAGCAGCAGGAGGTAGTGATATCCTATTGAGAACAAGAAATGGAGGCATAGAACCGCGACAAAGTTTCCGATAATATCGGTGCTACTCTTTGCGTGGTTAAGTAAGTCTCTCATCAAACATCAAAACTCAGTTTTTTTTATAAAGCTCTTATTCTCATCTCAATCCGTGGCTCAAATTAATCAGCTTCATTTTTCTAATATATATTTTGCAGATTTGTTGATGACAAGAAAGGTTGTGTGTTTGTCTCAGTCAACGATTAAGTCTTGCTCCGATGAAAGCTGCAAATATAAAGGTTAATTGAATTTTTTTTGTTTCAGTCATCTATGTGAAGCATCATATGTTGCTATTTAATACTGCATTACATTCCCTTCACACCAAAATATTTAGTGCTTTGTTTGACTTTTTGTTCGATTTGGATTGGATTTTACTTATGGTTATAAACCTGTCTCTCTCTGAGGTGTGCTATAGAATACGATTTTGAAATAGAAGGGATATCAGAAATACGTGGAGTAGTTTCGAATTTACAAGAGAAGAAGGTTAGTGAAGCATAAGTAAAATAGAGGTATAAGAGAAGAAGGTTAGTGTTTTCACTCCGAACATTAGTCATTAATTTAGTAATTTACAAACCGCCTATCAGTACCATATTGCTAGTAAATAGTTATTTCAAGTGCATAACTGTTTTTTTTTATATTGAATTTGTAATGCGTTTGCAATATTTGCCGTCTTTCTCACTAACGCATCCTTTCAATGTCCGTTTCAGTTTTGGATTTTCTATATTTTGCCAATTTTGAGGTTTTAATAACATAAGCAACCGTATCTGCTCTCCACATGTGTTCTTACACATAGACTGCTAGTCTGCCATCGTCTACAACAAGGACCACACTTAGAAGTTAGAATGTTCACATGAATTCGCTCTATACTTCATTGCTATAGTGCTATCCGACTGATCTTACTCAAGAGAAGAAACACTGCAAGAACTATTAAACAAATGTCGATGATGGATGCGCTCCATTGGGCAATCCATTCTGACATTGTCTTTCATATTAAGAACTATTAAGCACGTGCCGTACATTATAAACAAGAATAGTTTGTTGGGTAGAAAGAAGATAGGTTTTGTTTGAAATATTGGAGTAGAGTTTGGAAACAAAATATGGGTATCATTGCTTTCTCTGTTATCATTTCAATCAGTAAGATACTAAAGAGATGGCGGTAGTACTGAGAAGCCGAAAAGAGTTGAAGGCACAAACTTTGGAATCACTAATTATGTACTTTTGTTAATATATGGCGCTACCGTCTAAATAAGAGTCTACATGTAGTACTATGTATATACAGTTTTAGTAAAAATTTAAAAGTGGACAAATAACCGTAACATTCCATCTCTCTCACCATTTCAAATGTTGTGTCCTCGTCTTTCATTTGTATATAGTATTGTGTCACCATTCAAACCTTCCAAATAAATAAAGAGTTTTATGATATGCTTTTAGTTAATTTAATGTCATAATACATGAAAAATTATAAACCAAAATAGCTTGAAAAAAAACTAAACTAATTTTTGCCTAAAAATAATACATATACTATACATTACAAAAAACCTACGCGTAGCGTGGCTACTCACCTAGTTTTAATAAAAAGTGATCAACTTCAATTTTATTTTAAATAGAATCATTTGCAACTTGTCTTATTTGTAACAAAACAAGACTTATGCAAAATAAAAAATTCTGAGGTATAGTTTAGGAAAAATATGAGTATGTGCATTGCACAAGCCACTAGCAAGTACAATAAATCATAAGATTTAAACGTAGACATCTTGGCGTTGGAAGTGACCGAAATCAGAGCGAATATGAGATGGGACACGAGCAGGAAGGTAGTTGTCGTCAAGCCACACACCCGTTCCTCTTACTTCCAAAATAGGCTGCTTTGACGTTATATAGCAAAAGGATCCTAATCAGAACACACGTAAAAACCAGCACAAAGGCTTTGATGAGAGCAACAAAATTTAACCTCTTGATTTGGAAGTTTAAAGATGATCTGTTCATAAATGCGTGCCACAGATGTCCCTAATATCCTCGTTTTCACCACAAACTTGCATCCACTCTGCTAAATCAAATAAATATACAAAACATTGACGTTATAAAATGTGACCAGTATGGCAATATTGTAAGAGGAGAAGAAGTCAAAATTACACGTAAAGGTGCGATGAACTTTATTGTCAACTCAGAAATTGCCAAGGCTTGGCCAGAACGGGATACTCCATCACAGTTGATTCCGATACTCTCCAAAAACTCGTGTTGACCTTAGTATGAAACCATGTCAACAAACAAATATTTACGTCTCGACTCTAAACAGGGGTTTGTAATAATCTGAAGAAGCAACATTTGCAACCGAACTAAACTAACCGTGTTGGCAGTAGTTTGCGTAAACGGCATTGTTCACAACACCAAACTGATCCAGCTCATAATCGCGAACTTTGAGTTCGATCTCATGGAACCTATTCATTCTGCCATAGTAGTTTTTCAATAAGATTAAGGACCATATTAGATCATTGAGATCTTCTGAATCAGATTTGAAAATCTAGAACGTTGTATTTAGAGCGCATACAGATCACAAGAGAAACAAAAATGATATAATAGAGTGTATGTGTACCCTTGGCCTCCTTTCAGATCGACACACGCGACCGGTTTGGAAGTCTTTGCCCTTCGGAGAGGGGGGATATGCGGTCGCCTCCACGAACATGGAAACACCACAGGGATAGCCTGAACTGCCGTGCCCGTAGCCTCAAACATTGCACTTTTAATGTTTAAATACGAGTAGTTGACAGCTTTATGTTCTACAAATCTTCGTGATCAAGATTGGTTACAATCACATTATGTCTTTATATAGCCAGAATTAACTCCCATGCACATGTTAAGGGTCGACGGTCGACATGTCCATTATTAGACATAAACAACTCTTCTATAAATCTAGATATAAAAAATAATAGAGTTGTTTTTTGCCGTCTTTTTTGGTCGAATGAGGGGCCTAGACCCCGTTTTTATTTAAAGGAAAAATTAAGAAAATACACCAAAAAAAATTAAAATTAAGAAAATACACCACATGTTTTTTAATTAAAGATATACCATTTATTTTACCTTATTATCCCTGATTTGAAGACTCAGGTTTCTTTTCCGTCCATAGATAATTTGATACTTGTTTTGTTATTTATCTCTGTAAGATTGATCTTTTTGTACATGTATGTATCTCTTTGATTTATGCTCTTTGTTCATCTATCGCTTTGAACATCTGATCCATGATTGCAATTGATAAGAATTCTTTGATTGTTAGTTAGATCTTTATGATTGAACTTGTTAGTTTGCGTTTCTGGATGAACACTACAAGAAAACAGGGCCTTTTTCGACGGCCAAAACCGTCTGTAAGCTGTCGGAAAAGGACATATTCCGACGGTTTCCGACGGGAACAGGCCGTCGTTTCTATCACGTCGGAAAAACAAAAACCGTCGGGAATCCGTCGCTTGTTTGCGACGGAATCCCGACGGAATTATGTCGGCGACCCAAAGGAGACGGAATTCCGACGGGTTGGTTTTCCGGCGATGAAAGACGGAATTCCGACGGTGGTTGGTTTTCCGGCCATAACAGACGGAATTCCGACGGGTTCCGTTTTCCGGCCATAACAGACGGAATTCCGACGGGTTCCGTTTTCCGGCCATAACAGACGGAATTCCGACGGGTTCCGTTTTCCGGCCATAACAGACGGAATTCCGACGGGTTCCGTTTTCTGGCTATAACAGACGGAATTCCGACGGTTTAATTTTTTTTTTTTTAAAAAATAAAAATTATTTAATTTAATAATATAATATATTAATATTTTTAATAATGAAAAATAAAAACTATTTAAAATAAAATATATTAAATTTTAAAATTACAAACTAATAAAATTAAAATGTGTTTTACAGTTTTACAATCAAATTTAAAACTCTAAAAGGCCTATTCCGGCCTCCCGGTTCTGAAGAAGTTGATCATCTTCTCTTCCATCGCTTTGAATTTTGCATCGGCCTCCTCCTTATCTCTCGCTCTCGCTTCCTCCACTGCCCTAAGCCGGTCGTGCAGCTCTCGGTTTTCCGCCTCCAACCTCCTATGACGATCATATCGAACCGACGCAACAGACGAGCTACTCTCCTCAGGGAGGCCGTAAACACGGCCTCTGGTCTTGGGTGTCGCCTACAAAAATTTATTTTTTCAAATGTCATAACTTGTATTAAAAATAATGTTTAAATTCCATTAAATGTGAGACGGTTACTAACCTCGAAGGTGAACTGGTTGGTCATCTCGACTGGAACTTCGGTTGGCACCGGAGTTCCTTCCACGATCGGTTGCGATTGGAGGAACTCCTCCTCCCGCCTCTGCACAGCTTCCACGATTTCACGAGCAATCGGGTCTTCAATTTCACCGGTCTTCTTGTTGGTGTGCGAAAACTTGACCATATCGAGGTTGGAAGGATAGACACCGGTCTCCTCCATCTGTTACCATATACAATTACGTTACAGAATTCAAAAATTTTATGAAATATTTAATTACTTACTATTTTCAGAGCAGCTGAAGCCTTGCTAATCGCACCGAGGTTGTGGGTCGCTTTTCCCTTCCCTTTCCGGTCGCTGTTGCGGTTAGTCGAGTGTTTCTCGGAGTCCGTCTTGGTTGCCTCTAACTCCCAGTGTCGAAGAAGTCCAGTCCACATCTCAGCGGGTTTATATTTGAAAACCTTTGCCACCTTCCCCTCTTTGTACCACTTGTCTTTCCACTCGTTCATCTTCAACGAGAACTTCCTCTTTGCCTTTTTGTCGAACTCCTTTCGGACCCTGGATGTGAGGACTGGGTCCCATGTAAAATCTTGCTGCAAAAAAAAAAACATTCCCGCATTAGTAATTAAATTAAGCGTCATATAAGAAATACAATTGAAACAAATAAAATAAACTCTTACCGCAAATTGTCGGAACCAAGTGTCCTGGTCCTCTGGAGGCATGTCGTTGTACGTGGGGTAAGGTTTATTGAGCATGGAGTTCATCATTTCGTTGATGGAACTCGTAATATCGTTTTGTGAGAATTGGAACCTATTAAATTGTTTATTAAATATTTATGTAAAATTATTAAATCCACAACATATTAAAATAAGACTTACCACGTCGTCTTAGGTGGCAAGTCTGGATCCAGACGCGTCAACCTATCACGCCCAGGTTGCGCCACAACCTGGTCGATGGTCAACGAGCTGGGGGCTGAGTGGGCTGTAGGCATGGGCTGAGACGGGAATGGGGTCTCCTCGGGGAATGGGGTCTCCTCGGGGAACTCGGTCTGACTCGGAGACCGACCTCCCCTACTAGAACTCGCACCACGTCTAGAGTTATGAAAATCCCCATAATTTGCCCTACGATTTCCATATTTTGGAGATTTAGATTTTTTGGGATTTATGAAAATTGGAATGTATAAGATTTTGTGAGTTGCAGATTTTGGAATTTAGTTAATTGAAAATTTTACATTATGGTTTTTAAGGATATTGGAGATTAGGGTTTTATGTAATTTATTGGTTTTATGTCATTGAATTAAGTTGGGGTTTTATGTCATTGAATTAAGTTGGGGTTTTTTAAAAATATTGTTTATTAAGAAATCGAACTTTATGGAATTAGGTTTTGTTGGGAAATTGATATGTATAAATTTACATTTGTAAAAGTTTAAATTGTTTTATTAATGTTATTTAAAATTGTAAGGATTTTAATACATTTTCATAAAATTTTGTATATATATATGATATATATAAATTTAGAGGATTTAACATTTTAAATTAATAGAAAAATTGTTCGACGTTATACATTTTAAATTTATCAAATTTTAAATTTAGAGGATTTAAAGTTTTAAATTTACTTATTTTTATATAATGTTAAAATTATTAAGGTTTAAAGTCTTTTATTAATGTGATAAAAATTTTAAATTATACGGATTTAAATAGATTACCTTCAAATATTCTATATAAGATATTTAGAAAATTACAATTTATATATTAATTACATATTAAATCATAATAAATCCCTAAAACTCACATAACACAAATGAAAATCTAATTCTTAAAATTAGTAAACTCCAAAAATTATCAAATTTCAAAAATTTTGCAAATTTATTTGAAACCTAATCTAATAAATTTATAACATCCTCATAAACCCTAAAATTTTTATTTACTTAATTTGTTAATTCATAATTCGTTTAAAAAAAATATTAACAATATATTTATAAAAGTTTCAAAATAATCTACAATTCTTAATGAAATATTTCTTAACAATTCTCATGAACAATTATTTGTTACTAATCCACTAACAAATTTCGGATCCGATTAACTAATCCACGAATAAATTCATAACTAATCCACGAACAAATTTCGGATCCGAATAAAATCATGAAGAACACTTTTTGAAAATTTCTAATAATGTATGGAAAACTTACATTGATTTGGTTTTGGTGAAAGATTAACGACGGAGGAGAAGATTCGGCGAGCAATCGGAGATTCGGCGAGCAATCGGCGAGCAATCGGCGGTTTGAAGAAATTTTCGTTTTCTGATCTGAGATCGGGGAAGACGATGGCTGTGGATATAAAAGGGGGTCCGACGGAAATCAGACGGTTTTCCGACGGTAATAAAAAATTCCGACGGTACCTCCGACGGTTTTCCCGCTTTGACGAAGATTACGATGTCTTTTGGCGGCTGGGCAAATTAGGGTTACCGTCGGAATTCCGTCTTACATTTAAGACGGAATTCCGACGGTTATTCTTTTAAAATATTTAGTTGTAAATTTTTTTATATATTTTCTCTTACAAAAACATTTTTTCTATCAAACATATATATGTGATTTTAAAATTATGTGATTAGGGTGATTAACTTTACAACTTATAATGAACTTTAAAACTTTAAAATCAACTTTAAAACTATAATTATGTGATTATAACTTTAAAACTTATAATGAACTTTAAAATTACAAATAATGTGATTATAAACCTTATAATGAACTTTTAAACTTTAAAATCAAAAACATCCCAAAACCGTCGGGTTTCCGTCTTACATTTAAGACGGAATTCCGACGGTTTTGGGTGTTTTAATTAAACTACATTTCTTGCTACAATTACAAAGAATAAAAAATCCGAAACCGTCGGAATATCGTCTTAATTTTAAGACGGAATTCCGACGGTGTTGGGAATTTTTTTTTCAATTTAAAGTATATGATTAAGGTGTAAAGTTTATTACAAGGTTTTTATAATTAATTATATAGATTTTTATAAAGAATTATATATACTTTAAATATATAAAATTTAAAATAAATTTAATTTTTAAAAACCTTATAATCAACTTTCAAACCATATGATATACTTTTAAATCAAACAACTTTAAAATTTTTAAAACTTTATAATCAACTTTAAATATGTTGATAATATTTAAAAGGATTAAGGAAAGAAACCGTCGGAATTCCGTCTTTCATATAAGACGGAATTCCGACGGTTTGGGGTTTTTATGATTTTAAATTTGGGGAAAAAATTTAGGTACTTTGGGGTCCTATCAAATCGGCAAACGGTAACATTCTTCAAGATGAATACCGCACCTACACCAGTCATGAGTCTGTACTCGTCATTTTTTAAGATGTTATGGTGCATGGTTCCCTCGATTTTTTCCGAAGGATCTTTTAAGGTTACAAGCAGATCTCCCTGGTCATTGGGGGATAAAGAAGAGAGCATAGCAACAATTGTGATACTCTTCTTGTGCCAATTGTGATATTCCCCACAACCGTCGACTGGGTAATGACCATTTCCCCCACATTCAGGAGTTCGCTCTGCACCAAAATCTCGTAATTGTTCCAATATGCTATGACCATCTATCTTAGGAGGTGGACCATGAAACACTCGTACATCCGTCTTGAAATGTCGTTTAGACTTACGATATGGATGATTGGGCGGCAAAAAACACCTATGGCAATCAAACCATGAAGTCTTCCTGCCGTGCTGCAATTGGAAAGCTGCAGTATTGTCTTGGCAATAAGGACATGCCAATCGTCCATGCGTTGACCATCCAGATAACATACCGTATGCCGGAAAATCGCTTATGGTCCACATAAGAACCGCACGCATGGTGAAATTCTGCTTCACTGAAACATCATAAGCCAGAACACCATGCTCCCATAACATCTGCAACTCATAAATCAATGGTTGGAGGAATATATCGAGCGACTGTCTTGGATGCTCTGGCCCGGGAACTAGAATTGAGAGAAACAGGAACTCGCGCCGCATGCACAAAGATGGAGGCAAATTGTAAGGTGTCACGATGACCGGCCACAATGAATATTTCCTTCCATGCTTGCCAAACGGGTTGAAACCATCAGTGGATAAGCCTATGTATACATTCCGTCGTTCACCGGCAAAATCTGGATACATTGATTGAAAGTGTTTCCACGCTTCCGCGTCAGAAGGATGCGTGATATCTCCATCTTGACTATGCTCTGCATGCCATCTCATAGCCGATGCTGTGCGGTTTGATTCGTACAGCCTCTTCAACCTCTCCGTTAAGGGTAAATACCACATCCGTTTGAATGGAATCTTCACCCTGCCACTTGTATCCTGAAAACGGGGTTTGCGGCAAAATTTACATTTATTTCGGTTCTCGTCTTCTCTCCAGTATATCATACAGTTGTCGATGCAGACATCTATAACCTGGTAGGGCAAACCAAGACCGGCAACAAGTTTTTGTATCTCGTAGTATGATCCGGGGGCCAGATTATCTTCTGGCAAAATATCTTTCACGAACTCGGCGACAGCATCCACACATTCTTCGGACAAATTGTAATCAGTCTTTATGTTCATCATCCTAGTAGCAGACGATAACAGTGAATGGCCATCCCTACAACCGCTGTATAGTGGTTGCTTTGATGCGTCTAACAACTCGAAAAACCTTCGAGATTCTAAATTAGGCTCTTCACCCCTATCACCCTCATACCCACCCGACTGCATATTATTCTCTCTATACGCATCATTAACCATCGCAACCGTACTTACCCCAACATCTACTTCCGTTGTAGGTTCCCCTACGACATCAGGAAAATATGGTTGATTGCTACTAGTACTACCATATTCATAATTCCTTTCTCCATGTAAATACCAAACCTTATATCCCGGTCTAAAACCATATCTATATAAGTGATTCCAAACATTATGAACGGCAACACTAATTCTATTACAGCAATTAGAACAAGGACATTTAATATCCTGACCTTTTTTTGCTGCGTCTACATTACTGGGTAAATTCATGAACTCCCATAATCCTTGAGCGTACTCGTCCCTTAATAAGTCCGAGCCCTCTTCCGTCATTGGCTCGTCCATCCATGCCCGAAAATATGAACTCATCTTTATATTTTTTTTGTTTGTCAAAATTTTGTTCTGATGGAATTGAATGAACCGTTCTGCAAACTTATGTATAATAGATTTCCGTCAAGCCACCGTCGGACTTTCGTCAATATGTCCGACATATGACCCCGCCACATCCCATCGGCCACCGCAGACGATATCTCAACCACTCAAACTTTGCCGACATCGTAAACCGTCGGAATACCGTCGGAATACCGTCCTAGTTTCCGACAGATATAAGCCGTCGGAAATAAGTCCGATCACTCAGACGTCGCCGACATCGGAAATTTTTACTTCCGTCCGATTTCCGTCGATGTGGTGTCGCCATTTTGCGACAGAAAAAAAATCCGTCTCTATTCCGTCGGTTTTTCCCGACGGCTTTTTTGTCCGTCGGGAAAAACCGACGGAATAGAGACGGATTTGGTTTTTCTCGAGAACCCGTCGGGATTCCGTAGGAGTTACCTGACGGAATTCCGACGGAAACAAAATGTCCGTCGGAAATCTGCCTGTTTTCTTGTAGTGGAATCATATTTGAATAGTCGATTTGTATTGTGAATAAATAATTTGAGAGCAGCGTAAACAAATCCGGTGTTTACCTTCGGTCTTGTGATCAAGTTCTAGGAAACCATCTGATTTTTTTGCTTTATATCTTTTGAATTTCCTTATTCTTATTAGCACGCTTAGCTCTGTGGATAGAGCACCACAAAAACAAAATTGCGGTAGAAATCTGTTCGATTCATAGCTGCTTTTTATATTGTTCATTCATTGATTATATCTTGAACAAGTTTCTTCTTCCATTAGTGTGGAGTCTTAAGAATTTGAGTGTGTGTTTCAGGTATACTCCTACAGATTGAAGTTGACGGAAACATCAGAGGGGTAATCGTTAAAGGAAAAAAGGATTAAAAGATGCATTCTTTTAGTTACAAAGCAAATGCACGCGCTCACATTTCTTTGCGCAATCACGTTTTTCTCTACAAAATTCAGCAACCAAAATCCATTTGTTGAGATTTAGATAATGGAAAACATGTATTGATCGCTTCTTATGCTTTGAATTTGCGTCCACAGCTTCCTCCGCAATCACAAGATCAACCTCTATTACCTCCTCTTCCGCCGGCTCCAGTCAAGTTTATATTTCGCCGCCTCGTCCTCCATCACTTTCGGACTCCGCCGTCACGTTGGGATTTATACTACATATTGGTTTATACGTTTTAGTTTTTAACCTGTTCTTTATGTTTTATTGAAGAATTTGATACTTGTTATATAGAGAAATTTAGAAGAAGAATGATAACCAAAGATGTTAAAAAAGTGTGACAAAAAAAAAAAAAAAAAAGATGTTAAAAAAGTGACAAGTGATTATCATTTGATTTTCTGATGTATATAGGTAACAATAGAAGTTGTGTTATAAGTAAAAATTTCTCAACCAAACTCACGATGAGCTTGTTGTATAGTAGTCTTACAAATCATGAACTCACTATAGTTGAATACTTGCTATCTTGGGGAGAAACAAAGCAGATTTTGTTCTTTCATCGAACTTCCACAAAAAACTATCAAGAAAATGTTTGAGAAAAAGGCTACTAAACCTCTGAGGACAAAGCATAATAATCATATATCCATCCAAATATATGCACAAAGAAGAAAATCATATATTTATCCGTCATCGTCGTAACTGACACACGCTCGTTTCTTCCTACCGACGAAATAACATTCCCTTGTGTTTATGACTACTTTTAGGACATTCCCTTTGTGTTTGTTTCTTCTTACCTGAAACACACACCCAATTCTTAAGACTCCACACTAATGGAAAAAGAAACTTGTTCAAGATATAATCAATGAATGAACACACACCACGTGTTAGTGATCTTGTCATGAATTCGACTCCAACGAACAATGGGTTTCCTTAATGATTTCCACCAATCACATACTGCAAAGACAAAAATCTCAAAGATCAAATCAAAGACGAATAATTAAGACCAATTTCACAGATTAAAGCATCAACCTTTAAGAATGTAATCAACTAACATGGTTTGGTAGATAGAGAGAGAATCAGCATAGTAGATAGAAGAAACGGCGGAGAGGGGTGAGAAATTGAGAATGTAAAGGTAGGTCACGAGAGATGTAATTAAGAGCACAGATCAAAGACTTTGTCTTCTCCATTGGGTCTTCCTCACAATCGTAGCTTCTTATCAAAAATTGATATATCTCACAGAGAGAGAGAGAGAGAGAGAGAGAGAGAGAGAGAGAGAGAGAGAGAGAGAGAGAGAGAGAGAGAGTCTTTAAAAAAAATTACCTCTTACCGTCAAAATTTTGATGGGGAGTTGTTTTTCAATTTAAGGGTAATAATGACAAATAAAGGGTATATCTTTAATTAAAAAACATGTGGTGTATTTCCTTAATTTTAATTTTTTTGGGCCGTATTTCCTTAATTTTCCCTTTAAAAGAAAGAAAAATATTAGATATAAAAAATAGAGATAATAACTAAAACAACCTTGTAGAGAAGTCACCACATGAAAAGTCTTATAAACCTTGTGATGTTTTCTTTATTACATAAATGTCATCGAAAAAAAAACATTAGGTTTTGTATAAAAAAATTTTCTCACCTTTTTTTTTTTGTTATTTTCAACGACGAAAAAAAACCGTGAGCGACCCCGACGACGACATAACCGTGTTTCTTCGTCTTCTCCGGCGATTTTCTCGTCTTCGGCGACTCCAAAGGTAAATTTCGGGCTTCTCTCAACTTCTCTTCTCTTCGTTTCTTCTCTTCGTTTCTCTTCTCTCAACCGTGTTCTTGTGCTTCCGGCGATTTCTGGGTTTGTTCTTGTTCTCGTGCACTTTCGAAAGTTCTGGTGCATTCAACAACATGTAATTAGAATTTCGGCTTCGTATCGGTGGTTTTGTTCCGATTCGATTTCTGGGTTCATGTTCTTGATGGTAGATTTTTTTTTTTATGGTAGATTTGTTTTTCTTTGATGGTAGATTTATTTTTCTTTGGTGGTAGATTTATTCTGATGGACGTGGAGACTTCGGAGGTGGTGGCAAAAGAAGTGGAAGCCGTGGATCTATTGGATTCGGCGGTGGTAATGGTAGTTTAATTTGGTAGGAAGTTTGTTCTGTCATAGTAGATTTATTCTATGTTCAATGGTATGGTAGTTTTTCTTTGATGGTAGATTTATTCTAGTTTGATGGTAGATTTGTTTTTCTTTGTTGGTAAATTTATTCTGGTAGACGTGGAGGCTTTGGAGGTGGTGGCGAAAGAGGCGGAGGTCATGGATCTGTTGGATTCGGCGTTGGTAATTGTAGTTTAATTTGGTAGGAAGTTTGTTCTGTCATGGTAGATTTATTTTATGTTCAATGATATGGTAGTTTTTCTTTGATGGTAGATTTATTCTAGTTTGATGGTAGATTTGTTTTTCTTTGTTGGTAGATTTATTCTGGTAGACGTGGAGGCTTTGGAGGTGGTGGCGGAAGAGGCGGAGGTCATAGATCTGTTGGATTCGGCGTTGGTAATTGTAGTTTAATTTGGTAGGAAGTTTGTTCTGTCATGGTAGATTTATTCTATGTTCAATGGTATGGTAATTTTTCTTTGATGGTAGATTTATTCTAGTTTGATGGTAGATTTGTTTTTCTTTGTTGGTAGATTTATTTTGGTAGATGTGGAGGCTTTGGAGGTGGTGGCGGAAGAGGCGGAGGTCATGGATCTGTTGGATTTGGCATTGGTAATTGTAGTTTAATTTGGCAGGAAGTTTGTTCTGTTATGGTAGATTTATTGTTCTGTAATGGTAGATTTATTTGTGTCATGGTAGATTTATTTATGTTCCATGGTAGATTTCTTTTGAAAATTTATGATGTCGAGACGGACCACAATGGACCATATGATACTCTGGTTTAAGGAACCGCCTCTGATGCTGGTTCATCAGGTGGACGTGGAGGCTTCGGAGGTGGTGGCGGAAGAGGCAGAGATCGTGGATTTGTTGGATTCAAAGATGGTGGTGGTAGTTTAATTTGGTAGAAAGTTTGTTCTGTTATGGTAGATTTATTATTCTGTAATGGTAGATTTATTTGTGTCTCATGGTAGAGTTATTTATGTTCCATGGTAGATTTATTTTGACATTTTAAGATGTCGAGACGGACCACACTAGATCAGACGGTACTCTGATTTAAGGAATCGCCGCTGATGGTGGTTCATTTGGTGGACATGGAGGCTTCAGAGTTGGTGGCGAAAAAGGCAGAGGTCGTGGATAACTTACAAATTTATGTTTGATGGTAGATTTATTCTCTGTTCAATGGTATGGTAGATTTGTTTTTCTTTTAAGGTAGATTTGTTTTTCTTTGAAGATAGATTTATTCTCTGTTCAGTGCAATGAATTGGCAGAATTTATGTACTCTAGAAATTTGCTCGCTATATAATCTGTCTCCAATGCACCTTTTATCCATGAGAAAGATAATAAGTCTACCACAACATTATTTAAAGAACCTAAGTCAGATAATAAGTCTACCACAACATTATTCAAGGAACCTAAGTCAAATAATAAGTCTACCGCCACATTGTTTAAAGAACCTAAGTCAGATAACAAGTCTACCACAACAGTGTTTAAAGAAGCTAAGTCAAATAACAAATTTACCACTACATTGTTTAGAGAGCCAAATTCAGATAACAAATCTACCACTATATTGTTTAAAGAACTAAAATCAGATAACAAGTCTACCACAACATTGTTGTTTGAAAAACCTAAGTCACATAATAAGTCTAGCACAATATTTTTGTTTGAAGAACTTAAGTCACATAACAATTCTACCACCACATGGTTGTTTGAATAACCTAGGTCAGATAATAAATCTACCACAACATCGTTGTTTGAATAACCTATGTCAGATAACAAGTCTACCTCAACTATATGAACAACCATCGTTGGATAATAAGTCTACCACAACTCTATGACAACCATCTTCGGATAATAAGTCTACCATTCAAAAAACAAATCTACCATAAGGTAAACAGAAAAAATAACTCTATCGATGTTTTTCGGGAAGTTGTTCTAGTAAACGGGAAAAAGATTGAATAAGTCTACCGTCGAAAATATTAAATCTACCACTCAGTATAAATCTACCACCACTATAATAAGTCTACCACTATAGTCCACTAGTATAAATCTACCACCACTATAATAAGCCTACCAATCGCAAAAATAAATCTACCACGCAAATTTAACTCTACCGTTAAAGAAAACAAATCTACCAATCTTTGGAAATAAATCTACCAATCACAAAATAAGTTTACTGCTCCAAAATAAATCTACCACTGAAAATATTAAGTCTACCAATCACTCTAATAAGTCTACCATTCGGAAACATCTCTACCACCAAGGGGACAACTAAGTCTACCGTTTGTATATAAATCTACCGCTCAAAAAATAAGTCTACCGTTCGTATATATATATCTACCATCACAGAATGGTATATTTATTTTCTTTGGCGGGAACTTTTCCCGCCGATTCATTAATGGCAGTTTCGTAAATACATTTTTTGTTATCAAGGCAAATAAGGGTAAAACGGGTAAAAATTTCCAAAAACAAAATTAAGGGAAGGTTGTTTTAGTGCAAAACTAACTTTCCAAGGTTGTTTGAGTAAACTTCCCTAAAAAATATTAGAGATGTTTTTTGCCGTCCTGGAAACTTACATATATTGTCCAAAGAGAAAAATGTAATGTATAATCATATTGTGGCCTAAATGGTGTTGGAGGAATTTGAGAATTTGAGAGTTTGAATAATGTAGCAAAAGAAAATAATAATCATCACGTTTGCACGTATTACCCGCATTGGAATTTTGTAATTCGTTTATAATTTTATATATATCATTGATGGGCAAATTAGCTATTGTACTCTTGCTTCAAATCATTTGGGCTATAATACTCTCATTTCCACTGAATTTATTTTTTTTGTTTTTTTTAAATGGACAAAATGTGGTCATTTACCAAATTAGAGAGAAGTTGTCATTATTTACAAAGACCAACCAATGTCAACCCGGACCGAACTCGTAAACCCGACCCGAAACCCGTAACCAAACCAACTAATTCTTAAACCGCCACCAATAACCAACATAACCGTTCCAAACCAATATGGAACGGTTGAATCAATTAAAATCCCTAATTTTTCCCCTAAATTTCAATTTGAAAACACAAACAACTAACTCAATCGATCTCTCTTCCGTCCCTATCTATCGATTGGTCTTGAGGAGTACAACTGGATCGGAATCATGGTGAGAAGTAAGATACAAACTCCTTCTCCTTCATCCTCCTCCGGAAATGAAGAAGATCCACCGGCGGGGGAGAAAGGCGTCGAGCGCAGTAGGCGATGGTGAAGGAGAAGAAGAAAGTGGTGGAGAAAAGGAAGAAGAAAGCGGTGAAGAAGAGGAAGACGACATGGAGAAAGTCGTGGAACCCACCGGAGGCGAGGAATACGACGGCAAGGAGAAAGATGTGGAAGAAACGGTAATGAATTGAATGATTTGAGTGTATGGAATGAATTGTGGAGTTTGAATTTGATTAACTTCGGGTTTGAGATTGATGTCGTGGAGTTTGAATTTGATTGATTTCGAGTTTGAGATTGGTGTTGTGGAGTTCGAATTTGATTGATTTCGGGTTTGAATTTGTTTTCTTGGTTATAGGATTCAGATGACAAAACCGTAGCCTTGTTACCGGATAAGATGTATATAAAGCTGGAATTCTACAAGGAAAGCATGAAGCTAGCAACCTCTTGTTACATTGAGAAAGCGGTGAAGAATTTGAAGAAAGTTCTTGACGCGAACGAGATTGAATGGTTCCACAATCATCCTCAATTTCGTCACTTATTCCACATGACTAGGAAGGTGAATCACAAAACAACGGGGTTTTATATGGGTGCTTCTTATAAGGACTGCAAAAATCGTGAAGAAGAAGGAAGTATGGTTTATCGTGAACGGAGTTCCAATTCGGTATTCTATGAATGACCACGCTCTCATTTCCGGTTTAGATTGTAGGCCGTACTTGGATAACTATGAGGAAATAGGGAATTTGAAGTTTGTTGATAAGCATTTCAAGAATGTGAAATGCACGGTTACGGCGGTCGAGACGAAGAAGAGGAAGAGAGCCGAGACAAAGAAGAAGGCCGATAGGGAAGTCATAGAGGATATGACACCAGAAGACGATGGGGAACCTTCTCAAAAGGAAACGGGCTGCATTAAGGAACCCGAGAAGAAGAAAAAGAGGAAGAAAAAAACTCACTCCTCTAAAAAGAAAAAACCTTTTGTGCCGCGTATGACAAAGGCAAAGGCCCGAGATGGGGATGATTGATTCTGATACTTAATTGCTTGATATAATTTGTGTTTTTTTATTTCAAGTTTGTTGGTGTTTCTGTTTGGATAACTAGGGAAAACTGGTACAACTACGTTTGTTTTTCTTTGGAACCTTGCATTTCAGATCTACTGCTTGCATTGAATATTAAACTCTCTATTATTATTGAATAACAGAGAACAAGTACAAAAACAAACATTTAAAACACAAAAGTTAACCATACAAATATTATACCGTGAACAAGAGGAACAACTAGAAACCGTAGTTGTACTAGTTGTACAAACAGAGACCGAGAAGATAACCATACAAACGTCTAACATTTTTTCCCCAACACCACCACCTCCAGATCGAGAAGCCTCCCCTTCAACTCCTCGATTTCATTGCTTTTCTTAGCATTCTCAGATTCCAAGTGTTGAATACAGATTTTTTGTTCGCCGGATTTGTTCTTCTATGTCTCCACTTCTTCCATCACGGAGTAATCCCACCACTTACGGAAGTGAGGACTATTACGGAATTGAGGACTCTAATCCGTTGTTTCATTACAAGCATAATAAGCCATCCCCTTGTTATCGCCGCTTGGTTCACGATAAATGAACACTTTTCGACAACAAAAACATTTCTTCGGGATACCGTCTGGGGTCCCGTCGGCAATGCACATGGCGGCGAATGCGGGGTTTTCCTCCTCGCTTGAGCTTTCGTCCGTAGGGAGGTTTAATCCCTAATTTCTGTAAGGATCTCCAGACATTTTTTCGGGTTTAGATGGAAGGAGAAGAAGGGCGTTTGGGTTTGGTGGAGTGTGAAGAAAAGATGGAGGACAAGGGGAGGGGGTACAACTGCTATTGTACTTTTCTCCAATAGTTGATTTGATGTGATGTGGGAGGAGACAAAAGTTTTAGAGGGAAATTTGATTTGGAGGGAAAATTTTCGGAGGGAAAGTGATTTGGAGGAAAAAAATTTGGAGGGAAATTTTCTCGAACAGTTGTACCCCCAGTTTTCTAGTTGTCCGAATTTACAAATAGCTGCACTTTTGTGTGTTTTCATACATATATAGTTGAACCCTGAAAACTCTTTGACATTGTGGTTGCACACTTCTAATTGTCTACTTTTGGTACATGCCAAAGATATCAAAGCACTCAAAATTGGTAGAGAAACATTACGCTGATACTCACCTAGGTAAATTGGATATGATTAAGAAACAACACACAAAAGGGTAAGATATTTTATGGGGAAATCTCTATATGGTTCGAAATAAAATTTTTGAATTTGATTGTATTTTTGACCAAACATATATGTATGAAACTATACACGTTACTAGAATGCTAATTACAATTGGGAGGTTAGTGTTCGTTGACAATTTCATTTTTTTATTTTGTTCTAATCTAGTCGTTTACGGTTATCCCCAGTTTTCTCAAGTTGTTACACCAGAGAGTAAATGGCATATTCTCGGGAAATTGGGGTCTTCATAGGTGTAACCTGTTTTTCCCAGTTATTCGAACAGAGAAGAGATACATAAATCCGGGAAAATAATAGCTTAATAGTTGTCCCAAATTTTACGTAGTTATCCAAACAGAAAGCGAAATACAAAAACAAAGCAAAAGAGGTTCAAACTTGTGGTGCATCGGCACTACTCCCCGCCAAGCAAAAGTGGTTCACTTGGTTTCTTCCCTTTCTTTTCTTGTACTTTGGCGGTAACACCCACGATTCTTGTATATGCTCTGGGATTCCGGAACACTCACTCTGATGTGGGACTGGGTAAATCGTCCTAACAAAAGTTAGTGCCCACGTATCTATTTGATAATATTTGGAGCATAATTCATGTATATGGATATCCGCGAGCCTTTCTTTCCAACTCATGTACATAAGAAATGCGGTTATAGCATGCACGCAAGGGTACTTGTCGATGTCAAAACACCTACAACTACAACTTTTCTTCCTCAAATCTACCAAGTAAGACTTCCCATCTTTACCAATCACACTGTACTCAAGCAAGAACGAGTTCAACACATCTACATGTAATCTCTTTGCAACAGAGCATCTAGTGGATAATTCGTTTTCAACAACGGGCACTAATTTCTGTGCGCTAGCTCCACTCCTTCCGGCAGATTCCTTCCTATATCGGTTAAACTACTCCGCCATTTTCTCGATTATCTTATCTATCATAAGTAGCAAAAAGTGTTTTCTTGCATCCTTGAACACGTTATTCAAGGACTCTGCATTGTTCATCGTGTTTATGTTATACATCTCTCCCGGAAAATAGCATCTCGCCCATTTTTTCGGACCCTCCACCACACTAGTTTCCAAGTACTCCACAGCCTTGGAGTATAATCTCCTAAACTCCTCATACTCCCTTAGGAATTCTACCTCCGTGTAAATGGTTGCCAACACCCTGAATTTCTCCGCACATGTTTTTTTCTCAAGGTACCGACTTGTCCTTTCACATTCCGTGACAGATGATACATGCAAAATTCATGTTGCGCTTTAGGGTACAACCCGTGAATCCCCTTGATGAGACTTCTATTTCTATCACTTATCCAAACCAATTGTGGATCATCTTGAATAATACTTCTTATTTGTCTGAAAAACCAATTCCAACTTGCGTCGCTCTCACCATCGAGAATGGCAAACGCAATGGGATAATAGTGATGATTAGGATCTTGAGTTGTCGCAAACACAAGCATCCCACTATGTCCTGTTTTAAGAAAAGTTGCATCGACTTGGAGAACTTTCCGCATTGATCCAAACCCTTCAATATAAGCTCCCAAAGCCACAAACAAGTATTTGAATCTTCTCTCAACATCCAATACACACCTTGTTACTGTCCTGGGATTCGCCTTCTCCAACATGAACAGATACGAATGCAAAAACTTGTAGCTCTCATATTGATTCTCGTTTCCATAAAATGGAACCTCAACCATTTCCTCACCAATACCGTGATCCACATCTTCATCCTCACTATCATATTTATCTTCATCTTCATCCTCACTATCATATTCATCTTCATCCTCACTATCCTAATCCGCACCCTCATCTTCGTCATCATCCACATCCACATTCCCACTTGGTATACTCTCATCCTCTCCAACACCACCACCCACATCCAATGTTTTAAACATTGCACCTGCCAAAACATAATAAAAATATTCATTAACACCTTCTCGCTGGACACAGTTATACTATTTGTCCCAGTTGTCCCACTATGATCTGTATTCCTATTTGTACCAGTTGTCCGACCAGAGAGTTCTTCAAGTGCAAAAATCATCTTGCTTCTGGAAATGTGAATTAGTTTGTCCCATTTCCAGGTTCTATACCTAACTACATTCCTCTATTTACTACCAATGAATACCGTAATCATTCCTTACAGCTCTAATGCTAATCAAAATCTCCATTATATTGAAATCCAACAAATCCAACAATACCAATTATAAAGCATAAACAACTCAATCTACATCTCAACATCATATAAGGAGCAACATTCAAAGGATTTCACCTCAATTACGAATCTCCAACTCGAGTTCCAATCGAATCCGGGATTTTCTCCAAAAAGCTTCAACCTTCAATTGATGATCCGATTTGATGAGATTGAGTTCGAATCCAATGAGATTGAGTTCGAATCGAGTGATTGGGAAATAATTTGGGTGGTTTCCGATTCAGCTAGGAGGCTCCCTGTTTCGCGGGGGAATCCAGATGGGTGGGAGGAAGTGGGGAACTCGAGATTGGGTTAGTATTGGTTTGGTTCCGATTGATTGGTTATGAGTAGTTAGGGTTAGGGGCATTTTCAGGTTTTTCTAATTTAGGGGAAAGAGAAGCATTTTAGCTACTCATGAAGAGTATTAGTCTTTTTTCTTTGAAGCATGAGTAGTTTAGCTATTTTCCCATCATTGATGTAATATGTATGATTCATATTCATAGTGGGTTGGAAAAAAAGAGAGTATATCAATATTAACAACAACGAGCCTAATCCACTAGGTCCATCAAATGTTACATAATAATATGATCCACCTATAATTTAAGTTGGTCTTCCTGAGCAGGGACGGACGCAAGGTGAGAGAGTGGGTGCACGTGCCTCCAGTCATATTTTCAAATAATTTAGTTAGTAGATTAAAATTGGAAGTAAACAGCCCATAAATTTGAAATTTCCTATAAGTGCACCCACTAACACCAAGATATATTCTTTCTTTTTTTTTGGTCGACACACCAAAATATATTTTTAAAGAACAATTTTTGGGTTCATCCCCTAGGGTGAACCTTTTTTTTCACCCCCACTTTACTAAACAATCAAAACAAAAATGTGGGGGCTACATAATTTAATTAAAAAATAACTAATATAATTTAACTAAAAAAATAACATTAATTCGTTTGAAAAAATTGAAATAAATTCCAAACTCAAACCCTAAATCTCAAACTATACCCTAATTTGAGAATAATTAACCCAAAATAAATTCTAAACCCCAAACTCAAACCCTAAACCCCAAAACTATACCCTAATTTGGGAATAGTTAACCCAAATCTAAAAATTTTAAATATAAATCCATTGAAAATTACTTTTTGTAGTTACATTTTTTGGGTTTGGGTTAACTATTCCCAAATTAGGGTATAGTTTTAGGGTTTAGGGTTTGAGTTTGGGATTTAAGATTTATTTTAGGTCAACTATTCCTAAATTAGTGTTTAGCTATGAGGTTTAGAGTTTGAGTTTGAGTTAACTATTCTCAAATTGGGGTATAATTTTGGGGTTTAGGGTTTTGATTTGGGGTTTAAAATCTATGTTTAATTAGATAATTATTATTTATTTATGTTAAATTCATTTTTATTAAAGATTCCACATTTATTTCAATTTTAATTTTTATAAAAATAATTTATTAAGATTTGTGGGCCCACAACTAAAATTTGATTGGTTAATCAAAAGGAGGTGAATGAGATGGTTCATTCTTAAACGTATCCCACCATTGATTTTTTCTTTTAATTTATGGTTGTTTCCTTTCTCGTATTTTTTTTTTAATTTTCTTGTAGTCTTTTCTAGTCTCGCAATGATTCATATATTTTTTTTATCTGTTCTGCTATACTCTTGTTTTTATATAGAAAACGTTTCCTTACCTTTGTTACCAACTAAACTTATATAATTTAATTTAATATCAATTATTTGTTTATTTTGTGCCCCTGTTATAATTTACTTCTCGAGCCCTTGTCATCCTGAGTAACCAAAAGACCATTTCTATGCATTTGCGTTCGCCTAACAATTTTTGAATATAATTTTACAGAGATTTGGCCATCAACGATTTGATAATATTTCAGGCTTTACAAGTGAAGCAAATAGCCCGTGAAGTTTATGATCGGTGGAATAGCCCATAGAAGAGATCCGATTCTGCAAAATTTGCAATTTCAGTCTATCTCTTAAACATTATTTATGAAGTGAATTTTTGTAAAATGTTGACCATATAATTCTTATGGACCAAGAAATTAGGTTTTCAAAAGAGATTTGATGAAGCAAGAAGAAAAGGAGAATATGCCTTCAGATTTGAAGCCCATAACGGACATAGAAAAAACATTATGGGCTTTTTAGGCTTGCTATTCTTTTTCTGCATTCTTATGTCTTGATTTCTATTGTATTTGAAGTGGGGAAATGCCCTCACCAAACGTATTGGAAAACTTGTTAAATCTAATATACACTTGTCTAACTAACGTTTATATAAACTAATGAGATTACCTAGAACAAGGGATGAAACGGAGCTACGTACTTGTCAAGTGGTTTAATTTCACATTATGATGTATTGTGTTTCAAACATGGTTAAATTTGAGTTATTTTACTTAGATATTTTATTGAATTAGTTTATATGTGATTCTATTTATTTGTTGAACAATTCTTGGGTTCACCCCTATCTCCACTTTACTAACCAATCAAAATAAAGATGTGGGGGCCACATAATTTATTTAATTAAAATTTTAATATAATTTAACAAAAAAAATAACATTAATTTGTTTGAAAAAATTGAAATAAATTCTAAAACTCCAAACTCAAACCATAAACCCCAAACTATACCTTAATTTGAGAATAATTAACCCAAAATAAATTCTAAACCCCAAACTTAAACCCTAAACCCCAAAACTATACCCTAATTTGGGAATAGTTAACCCAAATCTAAAAATTTTAAATACAAATCCATTGAAAATTACTTTTTGTAGTTACAGTTTTTGGATTTGGGTTAACTATTTCTAAATTAGGGTATAGTTTTAGGGTTTAGGGTTTGAGTTTGAGATTTAGGATTTGTTTTAGGTCAACTATTCCTAAATTAGGGTTTAGATTTGGGGTTTAGGGTTTGAGTTAGTTATGATTTATTTTGGGTTAACTATTCCAAATTAGGCTATAGTTTTGGGGTTTAGGGTTTGAGTTTGGGTTAACTATTCCCAAATTAGGGTATAGTTTTAGGGTTTGGGTTTAAGATTTATTTTGGGTTAAATATTCCCAAATTAGAATATAGTTTTGGGGTTTAGGGTTTGAATTTGGGTTAACTATTCTCAAATTAGGGTATAGTTTTGAGGCTTAGAGTTTGGATTTGGGGTTTAAAATCTATGTTTAATTAGATAATTATTATTTATTTATGTTAAATTCGTTTTTATTAAAGATTCCACATTTATTTCAATTTTAAGTTTTATAAAAATAATTTATTAAGATTGGTGGGTCCACAACTAAAATTTGATTGGTTAATCAAAAGAGAGTGAATGAGATAGTTCACCCCTAGGGGGTGAACCCAAGAATTATTCTTATTTGTTTGTTTGAATAACATGAATACTCATTCCCCTCCCCAAGTTTGATTGGGTAGCAGTAACTACTCAAGCAGTTAAGAAAACAAGATATAATATTTTCACTTGACACTGAAAAAGCTAGTGTAAGTATAATATTGGATAGTTCAAAATTAATTGAAGGTTCTAGGAGAGGAAGTATACTACTAGCTATGGAAACACGATTAAAAATCATTGACGCGCTATACTCTCACTAGTCTAAAATTATTTTATTGAGTCTTAAGGAAAATATTTTTAGAATAGATTTCATATTGTGACTATGAGTAAAGAAAACATTGAATACCTTCAAATCATGGAATGTACTATACTAAGCTTAGTACAATTACGGCAAATCATATATATATTATTAGAGATGTGATTTATCCTAAGAATCATACGTGTCATTCTTTCATTCATTCTCATTATTTTAATATGACATGAAATCCCCTAAAATATGACATTGCAAAATCTTGAGTTGGCCAAATAACAAAATTCATTTCTCTAGGGGATATTTGATGAGTGGGCTAATGACAATTCCCTTATAATTCATTTTGATTAGCTCAAATAAACTACTTTCTAAAATTAATCAAATTCAACCGTATTTGTTTAATTTTCTGTTGGAAAAGATCCACAAAACTCAATCAACCCTTATTGAATCAAAATTTATCAAATATTTCCGAAATTCAATTAATTACTTTGGCTAAAATCCCCTATATATTATTAGAGAGGTGATTTATCCTAAGAATCCTACATGTCATCCCCTCATTCATTCTCACAATTTTAATATGACATGACATTCCCTAAAATATGACATGACAAAGTCTTTAGTGGCCAAATAACAAAATTCATTTCTCTAGAGGATATTTGATTAGTGGGCTAATGATTTTAATCACGGATTATTGACTAAAATAATCTCCATATATTTCATAATTACTAGGTAAATATGTACAAAATATACCAACATTGTTATATAAATATTGTGACATCGAATATGGAAAAACATATATCAATGAATTATTTCATATGTCTCAAATAATAAGAAAAGTCTTTTATTTTATGTATATTTACAAAAATCTAAACTAAAACCATATGCTTTTGTTTTAATTAATACACGTTCGGTTCTCTTTACTTTTAATTTCCTAAAATAACTTATTTAAACACATAAAAAATATAATTAAAAAGATGTGTTTCATTAGTTTTTGTTTTGCGATTTTTACATGTTTCTTTAGTATCTATGTATAAAAAACTTTTGTCTTTTGATAAATCCAATCAAAATTTACAGTCATATAAACAATGTGTTTGATAATATATTAAAAAATTTTAAATTCAAAACATTTAAACCGAAATGAAATAAAAGATTGAACATTTTAGCAATATTTAACCATAGTACATATAATTAAAAATATTTAAACCGCGTATCACGCGGAGAGTCATCTAATACTATAGTAAACCAGAAGCTCACTATTATTTTAGTCATTTGACGTAACCGAATAGGCCATATCGATTCAATACTGATGTGAAAGATAATCAAAAATCATATGGACATTCATTGAAAAACTAGAAGATATTTATCAAGCAATTTTTATTTAAAATCTCTGAATTTTCTAGAATGCATACAAGAAGATATTTAAAGCTATCTAAAACAAAAAAAAATCATCGATTTACTAAATTTAACCTCATACTCCCTCCGTATTACTTTATATGTCGTTTTGGCGTTTTTGTTTTGTTTTAGATTAAGTGTCGTTTTTGTTTTCCAATTTAATTTTTGAAAGAGAATTCCTAATATAACCTCTAATAATCTTGTAAAAAAAATTTCTAAAAAGATCACGTTACAACATTTGAAGGGTCACATAGTTCGCCTTTCTTTTTTCTATATTATTTGGAGGAGAAAGGTTTAGATCAAAATCCATTGAAAATGATCTATTGTTAGAATTACACATTAATATATAGAAACATAAAAAAATTTAATCATCTCTTGTTAGAATTACACGTTAATATATAGGAACATATAAAAATTTGATTTTTTTTATTTGCCTCCATGAGTTATGTTCTTCAACTACTTACATTGACGTTAAATTTTTCAATTCCCTCAAGTTTATTTATTTGTAGTCAACAAGTCATATATGCTTATTAAATTTAGTAAAAGTTGTTAATTGTGCATGGGGGAAGAATACTAAGAGGCTAAATATATGATATCACTCGTTTAAAGTATAAAATAAAAAAAATACAAAAAATTAAGATTGTAAATAAATGATGTTTGTAAGGTTATAATAGTAAAATTAGCAAACTCCTTAATCTATGTGCCATTTTCTTAAACGACATATATAAAAATACGGAGGGAGTATTAGATAGAAAATGTTACTCTTTGATTGGTTGTTCAGTTTGGTGAGTTTACAAAGATAACGTACAAAATTTTGGTCGAGGAAAAAGTGACTACAAAACAATGGGTCTTACACTAAAAAAACTATTCAATTCTAGTATTAGTTTCAAGGGAGTCACAAATTTAAAATGCAAGACTAATGAACACGACAATTGGTAATCGCAAATTTGCAGTGTAAAAAAAAAGCATAGTCGCAAACTAGTCTCAAAATAATATCCATTTTGCGAGCGACGAACATAATCGTATTTAGTGACTGAAATGTGTACTAAGATATGTTGTGGCTAAGAAATCGCAACTAATGATGACTGAAATGTGTACTAAGATATGTTGTGACTAAGAAATCGCAACCAATGATGGTAATTTTTTTACGACCAATTCCAAACGAATTATGAGGTCGTAGAAGTCATAGCCAAAGGTTTCCAAAATGATGATTAGTTTCATGCTTTTCCTAGTGACAGGGCTCTTATCATAATTTTGTGTTTCCCAGGGCTCTTATCATAATTTTGTGTTTCCCAGGGTTCTCAAAAGTTTTCAATTTTTCCTAAACGTAGACTTGTTTAGAGTATCTAAAAAGCTAAACTGTAATTCGATCGATCGAGATGCGTTCCTTAGGGTTTATGCTTTCGTGGATCTCCTTTCTGCTTTTATCATCACTCTCACTCTCACTCTCAGCATCTTCTTCGGATGATCATCAGTTCACCGTCGACGGATCAGTGTTACAGCTCACCGATTCCAACTTCGATTCTGCGATTTCCACTTTTGATTGCATCTTTGTTGATTTCTACGCTCCTTGGTGTGGTCACTGCAAACGCCTTAACCCCGAGGTCTTGTAATCTCATCTTCTTCTTCGATTTCACGATCTGGGTTTCTTATGTTTCCTATCGTCTACTCGAATTTAGGTCTAAAGATTATAACTTTTATGGATCCAATACTTGTGTAGCTTTTGATTCATGTCTCCGGATTCAATACACTTAATCTGGATTGGTTTCACTGGAAAAATGTGATGAATTTTGTTCTTGTGGTTTTGTTATTGATCTAATTGCAGTTAGATGCAGCTGCTCCCATTCTTGCTAAGCTTAAGCAGCCTATCATCATTGCGAAGCTCGATGCTGACAAATATTCCCGTCTCGCACGGAAACTTGAGATCGAGTATGTATCCATTTAAGCAAAAGCTTCATGCTTTAGTTTGATTTGGCTGATATGCCTTTGTTTACTGCAGTGCATTCCCTACCCTTATGCTCTATAACCATGGAGTTCCAATGGAGTATTATGGACCAAGGAAAGCGGATTTGCTTGTCCGTTACTTGAAGAAGTTTGTTGCTCCAGATGTTGCTGTTCTTGAGTCAGACTCAGCCGTCAATGATTTTGTTGAAGATGCGGGGACTTTCTTCCCTGTGTTTATCGGATTTGGCTTGAATGAATCGTTGATATCAGCATTAGGTGGAAAGTATAAGAAAAAGGCGTGGTTTGCTGTCGTAAAAGATGTTTCAGAGGATTTAATGGTTTCGTATGATTTCGATAAGGCTCCTGCATTAGTAGCTAAACATCCAATGTACGATGAGCGTAGTGTCTTCTATGGCCCATTTGAAGGTCAGTATTGATAATTAGATCGATTTTTTCTACGTTTGTTTGTGTTTCAGTGACCTCAAGCATTTCGTTTGCAGATGGGTTTTTGGAGGAATTTGTGAAACAAAATTTCCTTCCTTTAGTTCTCCCAATTAACCAGGACACTCTGAAGTTACTGAAAGAGGATGAGAGAAAGATGGTATTGACAATCGTGGAAGATGAAAGTCACGAAAGTTTGGGGAAATTGATCAAAGCATTGAGAGCAGCTGCTCATGCGAACCGCGACCTTGTGTTTGGCTATGTCGGTGTGGAGCAGTTTGAAGAGTTTGCAGACTCGTTTCACGCAGACAAGAAGACAAAGCTGCCTAAGATTGTTGTGTGGGACGGAGATGAAGAGTATGAGCAGGTAAAAAAAAACTGGTTTTAGCGGTATAACGACAAGTAGATCATACTTTGAAACTGTTCGTAAACCTGAGAGCAGAAAAGTATAGAAAATTGGCATCAAAATCTCTGTATTGATGATATACAATATGCAGGTGAACGGCGTAGAGATCATCAGTGAAGAGGAAGATCATCTGACTCAAGTCTCTCGGTTTCTAGAGGGATATAGAGAAGGAAAAACGGAGAAGAAGAGAATCAAAGGACCGTCTTTGATGGGATTTATCAATTCAATGATTGGGATTAGGTCAGTGTACATCATTGTGTTCTTGGTTGCTGTCATTATGATGCTACGAAGCCTTGGTCAAGTAGAGGAGCCTGCTCGGGTCAGGACCACCGCAGCATCCCGGGATAGGGCTGATCAGACCCCTAGTGTCGCTGAAGGTGAAACAAGTGAGCATAAGCCCCGAGACAAAGAGGACTAGTTTTGCTACATCCTGTGGTATGTTTTTATCTTTGGTTTTGGCAAGCTTAACTTCTATAGTCTACGGTTATCTATCTTCGTTATTATTATTAGTCTTTTATTTTGTTTTTCGAGCATTGTGATGTTTCACCGTATCCAAACCGATGATAATTTCATTTGAATTACGAATCATTTTGGCTCACTAGTGTCATATGCTTTAGTTCTTGGTGACAAATACTGATTAGCAGCCTGGAAGAGAGTTAGCAGAGGCAAAAAGAGAGATAGACCCGACCGGGTTACTCTGGTGAAGCAAATGCTCACGCATACTTGAAGACCTAACCCTTGGCGATATACTAGCCAGGCTTGTTCTGTATGTGAATGTATGGGAAACGGCGTCCCTGAATTCTTGTGTGTGGCACATAGGAACTGTGTGGGGCTGCGGGTGGAACGTGTAACAGACTCTTGTCTGATGGTTATTGGTAATGATTGCACTGAAGTAGAAGAGCCCAGGGAAGGAGAAAGCAGAGGTGTCCTTTCTGATGCCGGTGGATCGTTGTTCCCTGTTTTTGCATCGCGTTTACAAACTGGACAAAAGGATCTGCAAAGACCGAGCCAAGAATCGATACACACAGCATGAAATTCTGTAAAAAAGACAACAAAACTAGCTTAAGAAGCTTATTCAGAATCAATAAGCCTTCTTTTGAAGAGAACAAAATGGACTTACTGTGTTGGCATGGTAGGATCCTGAGTTTGTCACCAATGCAATAATCATCAATGCATATAGTACAAGTAATAGAAGTCGAACCCACTTCAGAACACCTGCAAATACTTCAGTCGGAATCCGTTGTATCAAATTTCTAGGCATACGAGAAATTCCTTTCCCGCCACGAGTAAAGACCGCACACGTCGACTTCTAATTCGATGCCAACGGACAAAGAAACAAGTGGCGAGAAGAGCAGACATGACGACTAAAGATATGAAAATGATAGCCATGATTGACCACGACGAAGTTCCTAATCCCGGGATGAGCCAAACCCCTATCTCGGTTTGACCCGCATATCCTTTTAAGTACTTCTCCAGATGCTCTTGTAACAAGCAAGCCATGTATATGCACTTCAGATGAGTTTCCTGTCACTAAATTTTGGTATTTCCAAGATTATAAAACCATCGAATTTTCGTTAAGCTAAAGATTTTAATAGTGACATGAACATATGGACTTACTAGGTACTAAGAGCTCATCATATCCTTTGTTATAGACAATAGTAGCTTTGTATCCAGCTTTTTGCGCATTTCGAACTTTTTCCTCGAAATTACAGCCACCACGGATTATCAATACATAAGCGGACCTATGGTTTGATCCTTTTTCCGCGGTTTTGGTTAAATCCGAGCACGCATCAAGCAGCTCTGCAGCGTACAACAATCCGCATTCACCCGAACTTTCGACAATCGGAGACAGATTTGTCTAGTGAAAGTGCACCAAGTACTATTTTGTCTCTGTGTTGTTTTATTTTATTTACTCCAAAAATAGAATGGTCTAGTCATAATCCACAACATAATCCTAACGCAAGCCATAAAAACCCAAATTTAGCAATAAGCCACTAATCCAAGACTTGTAATGTTCTAGTGATCCAAACAACAACAAAAGAGTCAAAATCGAATCAATGAAGCAATATTAGTATATGTAACTAGAGATAATAGACTTACTAAGTTGCTTGGACATAGTCGAAGGAGAGAAATGTGTTTTTCCCGATTAACAAAACTTTGGACGAAACAAGCTGAGAAATTAGCAACAGAGACAGGATTGTAACCCAACTACGACTCATAACTGAATCGAAGAGCTTAAGAACGAATAATAGGAGCATGCAAAAGCCGAAGAAAAGCAGATTTGGTCGAGAGAAATTGCCAAAGATTTAGGATTTCATGAAAGGAATACATTTGATTCCATTGGTGAAAACAAGATCACGATTCAGGATTAAACAAATATTTAAGAATTGTTCTTACAGAAGAAATTATTTATTTAAGTTATAATACAATACAATGCGTTACACGGGCATGTGTTTTTTTTAATCGAAGTAACAGAACATAAAATAGTAGTTTCTTCTACTTTGATACTATGGTCAACACGCATATCGTGCGTGTTGTTTACTTTCTACAGAATTAGTTTTGGTAAAGTAATCTCACTAATCACAAATCTCAAATATAATTTTATTAGGATTATCAAAAATATTAAGCACAATATATTTTAGCAAGTTTTAAGTGTTAAAGTTGCTATAGTTTTCTTAAAAAAAAAAAAACTGACATATGAAGAGAGATGACATGTCACTCTATTGGAGAGAGCCTTCCTCATTTCATATAGTAGATAATTCAGTTTACTCTACCATATATCAATTCATATAGTTCTGATTACCCTAGCCGCCGGAGAAAAAGGAAGAGAAAAAAATGATTTTCATTTACTCCCTCTCCGATGTCAAGTGGTTTTTGTTGGCATCGTGAGGGTTGTAAACTATTAGCTTCTACGATAAACATGGAATCTAGAGAGGGTATTGGATGTTTGTGGGCAGAAAACGATGAGATGGTTTTTGCCGGTTTTTATGAGTTATTATGCTCCTTTGTTTGAGTTATATTTTTCTTCTAGGGTGAAGTTTTTGTTGAGGTTCTTTTCTTCATAAAAGATCTATCGTTTGCTATCTATTTGATTTAGGTTTTGCAGTTCAATTTTGTTCAACGGCGGTTTCAATGAAGCTAACTCGGAACAAAATTGACAAATGCAATCAAAGAAGAAGATTTATCTTAATTAAGAGAATTGGTGTCCTGTAATCGTATTAGATTTTGGAAGTCCGGTAGCTATTGTACATTCGGGAACACCTAGTTGTCTACATTCGACTCGAAAAAAGACTATCATGGTATCGCTAATGTGTTATTAAAGATGATTGTCCTCACTTTCTTTCTAGTGTGGAAAGACCATTAGTTTCTCTTTGTATTTTATATGTTGATATTTTTCTATGATGTAATTGATTTTAAATCAATTTTAATAAAAGAAAGTGTTAAAAAAAATCTTATAAAATGACATGTACACTTGTAATAACATTTTACTTATGTATGTATACAGTAGAGCTAATTAGTATATGTATTCATGAAAATTCAATTAATTTTTTTGATTAATTAGTACCTTTATGGTCTTCTGTTTCTGCTCTGTTTGATATATGTTTTGTTCTTCGATAATGTTTTCGATAATGAGGTAAAAAATCATGAAATTTATGTGGGATTTGCATATTTTGTTCACCATCAAGTTGTGTATGTGTTTTTTCATCTATAAAAGCACTGGTTTATTCGGATACAAACCGAAAAACCCGAAACTGGAATATGAGAAACCAAAAATATCCAAAATCGAACCAAACCGAAATAGATATGAACCAAACCGAGAAATCGATATATAAATCAGAGCGTCTTCTAGAACGATCGGGAAAGATCGCCGGAGAAAATCTCGGATTGTCTCACCGTCATCCTAAACCTCCAAATTCATTCTTTCGACGCAGAGATCGATCAATTCGACCTAACAAAATAATTTTCAAAGCAATGGAACAATCAATTCCTCCGAAACCTCCGTCGTTGCCTTTACCTTCTCTTCCGAGCGCCGTCGAAAGCTCAAGAGACCTTCAATGCGTAGGGAAGATGGAGATCGTCCAACAAAAACCCGTCGGTTTTCTCTGCGGCTCCATACCTGTTTTAGCCGATGGATCTTTCACTTCTGCTCTCCTTCCTCCTCAGGAAACGTCAGTTTTCCTTCTTTCAATTTACTCTTCTGCTTCCACTTTGTATCAAGTTTTTATTTGTGTGTGTGTGTTTTGGAATTGCAGAGTAAGTGCTCCGAGATATCGGATTCTTCCGATGAAGACCGATCTTAATCGTCCTCCTCTACTAACTGATTTTCCCGAGAAAGTTTTACCTCTCGCCGCCGTCAAGTCTAGGATCACCGGAGGTATTTTGAATTCTAGGTTATTATAGTTATTTTAGTTGATTACTTTAAGGTAGCTCAAGTTTCTCTGCAATTCTGAGTTGTGAATAGTTTGTGAGTATTATTAGCCTGAGATAGAGATATGAACAATTTATATTAATGGTTTTTTAGTGCTCTAGTTTTGCCGTTGGTCCTACTAAAGCTTGTATGGTCGCATTGGCAGATATATCTAAGGAGGCGAATGTTATTGCTTCGAACCTTAGCAAGAAATGTGAAGCCCTTGCTGTGTCTGGTTTAGTGGAATATGGAGATGAGATAGACGTAATTGCGCCAGTTGACATTCTTAAGCAAATTTTTAAGATACCTTACTCAAAAGCTCGGGTTTCCATAGCGGTTCAGCGGGTTGGACAGACTCTCGTCTTGAACCCTGGGTGCGTGTGTTTTACTTATTCGTTTTTGTGTTAATTTTCAGTGACAAGTCTTTGATGGAATCTTCTTGTGTGATGATGCAGGCCTGATGTTGAAGAGGGAGAGAAATTGATTAGGAAGCATAACAATCAACCAAAATGTACAAAGAAGGAGGATGAATCGTTGTTTCTGAACTTTGCTATGCATTCAGTGAGGATGGAGGCATGTGATTGCCCCCCGACCCATCGACCACATACAGAGGGACAGTCGAGTTCTTCTGCTCTTCCCGCAGGTGAGAACTCCCGTGGGCTTCAACAGAATGGTGATAGTGCTCCAGACGATAGACTTGATAACCCTGCAGGGAGTAGTAAACAATTGAAACAGGATGGTTCTATTTGTGAAAAGAAGAAGAACAAAAAGAACAAGCCACGTGAGCCAGTAAGAAAAAATTCACAAGTCAGTGAAAAGATCAAGCCTTCCGGAGAATCTGAGAAGCATAGAAGAGGTGGGAGCAACGAGTTTTTAAGAGTTCTATTTTGGCAATTCCACAACTTCCGTATGCTTTTGGGCAGTGATTTACTTCTGTTCAGCAATGAAAAATATTTGGCTGTGAGCTTGCACTTGTGGGATGTTAGCCAACAGGTTGCTTCTAGCCCCTGAGTGGTTCTGCTTTTGTCATCTTTTCATAAGAATTGCTATTAACTGTTCTCTCTTTTCAATTCCCACAGGTTACACCTTTGACGTGGCTTGAAGCTTGGCTTGATAACGTTATGGCTAGTGTGCCGGAGTTAGCAATTTGCTATCATCAGAACGGTGTTGTCCAAGGGTATGAGCTTTTGAAAACAGATGATATATTTCTACTAAAAGGCATCTCTGAGGATGGTACACCTGCCTTTCATCCTCATGTTGTTCAGCAAAACGGCCTTAGTGTTTTAAGGTTTCTTCAATCAAATTGCAACGAAGATCCTGGAGCTTACTGGGTAACTTTATAATTCCCTGCCAAACTCATATATTTTGTTAATTTTCTGTTGATGCAATTTCTTACTTTAGTTAATATGGATATCTCTTCTTTAGCTCTACAAAAGCGCTGGTGAAGATGTGATTCAGCTCTTTGATCTTTCCATTATTTCAAAGAGCCATTCTCCAAGCGATCACATTGACAGTGCGAACCCATTGCCGTCTTTGATTCACAGTGGAAGAAGTGACTCGATGTTTTCTTTAGGAAACCTTCTTTATCGTGTTGGTCATAGGCTTTCTTTGTCAGTGGTAAGGAAACAGAGAATTAATATGCAGGAAATATCAATAAGAACATAACTGCACTTGTCTGACACTTTGCATCTTTTGTAGGTGCCGAATGATAGGACCAAGTGTGCTAGGTTCCTCAGAAAATGTTTGAATTTCTTGGACGAGCCTGATCATATGGTATTAATCTTAATTTTATATTTTGAAATCATTAAGCTGTTCTTTTAAACCTTTGATGTGTACTCATTAATGACACCACGATGGATAGGTTGTTCGGGCATATGCACACGAACAGTTTGCAAGGCTCATTCTGAATAATGATGAGGAATTTGATTTGATGTCTGAATCTAATAATGTGCGACGGGAAGTTGAAATAACAGATCTAGAGGAGGAATCACTTGATCCTGTTGACCATGAGAGCGACGCAGTGAATTTCTCAGATGACAAGCTCATTGAAAATGACTCGGTCTCTAATTTACCTCCTATAATACCTGCTAGACTGAAGTTGGAAGCAAATGTGTCACCTTGCAAGGAATTCTTACATTCAGATAGTCCAGATTCTCATGATGTTGAATGCTCTATTGTGGACTCTAGTTCGGATACTAGTTTCGATGTTGGTTTGGTATGCCAAGCTTCTCAGGCTGTAAAGTCTCTTAAGTTGGAAGCAAATGTACCACCTTGCAAGGAACTCTTACGTTCACATAGTCCAAATTCCAATGATGCTGAAAGTTCTCTGGTGAACACCAGATCGGATACTAGTGTTGATGTTGGTGCGGTATGCGAAGGTCCTTTGTCTAAGACTACAACTAACCCGATATCATCAAAACTAGCAGCAGTTCACCATGTTTCTCAAGCTATAAAGTCTCTTAGATGGACACGACAACTACAGTCTTCAGAACCGGAAGATGCATATCATGGTATCTCATCTTCTGTCGATTTTTCCAAATGCTCATGTGGTGATCCTGATTGTATTGAGGTCTGTGATATCCGTAAGTGGCTTCCAACATCTAAACTAGACAGGAAGTTGTGGAACCTTGTTCTGCTTCTCGGTGAATCATATCTGTCTCTAGGGGAAGCGTACAAAAAAGACGGACAGTTGCAGCAAGCTTTGCATACTGTGGAATTAGCATGCACCATGTACGGATCAATGCCTCAGAAATTTGAGGAGACAGTGTTTATTTCCTCGATGAACAAGGGTCTTTCAACGCAAGTGGATAATTTAGATGCAAAATCAGGGACACGCGACATCAGCATTGGGGAACTTTCATCAACACGCCTCTTCTGGGCTAAAGTATGGATGTTGGTTGGGGACATACACATTGAGTTCCACATTCTTAAAGGTCAAAAGCTCTCAAGAAAAGCAGAGGGGACATCTACCAATCAGCTAAGAATGTCGTCTGAAGTAGTAAAGGAAGTACAAAGGCTCAAGAAAAAGTTAACGGAGTATAGTACAAATTGTGTCTCATGTTCGTTAGTCAATTGCAGCTGTAAGAGTGACAGAGCAAGCAGTGGAAGCAGCGCAAGTTGTAGCAGTGGAAGTAGTGCTCGTAAAGTGCTGCCTAGCATAAAGCACAATAGAAAATCTAAGAATGTTGCCAGCTTACAAAAGAACATGACTCATAATGAAGAAGATTCATCAGTGGGAACAAAAGAAACTGTGCCTCTTGAGCAGATTGAATTCAACTCTAAGGAAACACCAGGAGCGAAAAAGGGTGGAATATTCAAATATCTCAAGGGATCTATGACTGATGATGCAGAAAGCAATCTTTTGGCCGCCTTAAACTGTTTTGAGGAAACTCGAAAAGCATTGAAAGAGCTTCCAAGCGGCTGTAATGAGTACGAGTCTGTTATTCGAAAGAAAGGGTGGGTGTGCAATGAACTTGGTCGGAATCGACTCGGAGGCAAAGAGCTGAAAAAGGCTGAAAATGCTTATGCTGATGCTATAGTGGCGTTTAAGGAAGTTCGCGATCATACCAATGTTATACTAATCAACTGCAATTTGGGTCACGGACGACGAGCGCTAGCTGAAGAAATGCTTCCAAAGATGGAAGCTCTCAAGCATCATTCTCAATTTAAAAATGCTTACCAACAAGCTTTAGGGACTGCAAAATTAGAATACAAGAAGTCACTTAAGTATTACAAGGCAGCAAAGACAGAACTCGATGTTGCTAATGGAGATGCCAGTTTGGTTCCAGACAACCTCAGAGTTGAAGTCCACACACAGCTTGCTAATACATTTCTCAGATTTGGAATGAATTTAGCTAACGAAGACACAGCTCGCGGACAGGAAAACGTCTTGGAAAACACTCATGATTCTTCTTCTAATGGAAGATCGAGGGACGTGGGAAAACGTGAACTATCCGCTAGTGATGCTATAAGAGAGGCACTGGCTCTATATGAATCTCTCGGGGAATTACGCAAACAGGAAACTGCATACGCTTACCTTGAATTAGCAAGGTATCACAGAGATTGTTGTTTAAGGTTTTTAGAGACAGAGCGGCAAGGAAGCTCACCTAAAGCCGAGACCAATGTGATCCAAAGAGCCAAGCAGTATGCTTCGTTGGCAGACTGGAATTGGCAGAAGTCAATGGACTTTTATAGCCCTGAGAATCATCCCACCATGTTCATGATAGTTCTTATAGAGAGATCCGCTCTTTCCTTCAGCGTTTCTAACTTCTGGCAATCAAACACTGTAAGTGCGCAGTTCCTTTGTGTGTATTTCTGAACTTGAATTGTTAACGAAAGACTTGTATTCTAATTTTATCTTTTGTTTATGCTTGTAGATGCTTGATACAGCTTTGTCTCGCATGCTCGAAGGCCGTCATGTTTCTGAAACATTTGCAGAGTCACTGAAAACCGATGACCAGGAGCTGTACCTCAAATTCTGGGCGCAATTGCAGATGGTTCTGAAACGAATGCTGGCCGTATCCTTACCGGTGGAAAGAGCAAACAAGTCTCAAAGCTCTGGTAGATCAGGAGACTCTGGGAAATTAAGAGAATTGTATAAAATATCACTCAAATCAACAAGCTTGAGCGACTTGAAATCAATGCATGTCTTGTGGACATCATCATCATCTTAAAAAAACCCAATGTATGTTATCTGCTTCTGATGTTGATCTGGTGATGGATTTAGCTTTTGATATTCCTTATGACAACATTTGTAACTATAATGCAATGTTTATTTTTCGACGTTTCTAGGTAATAACAAGACATTGAGGATGACGTGAGTTTTAAACCCATATAGAACATATTTGTGTTATATGATAGTTCAATTGAAGTGAGTTCTTGTTATTTTATTAAAAGTTGTATGAAAAGAAGTCAGAAAAGATCGTATGTATGTGTCATATTGTGAAGCCATTGAGCTAAGGACACACAAATATGAAATTAACTGCAACTGTGCCAAGAATATGAGAATTACTGTCAATTGTGAACGCAATTAAAAAAGGGAGAATTGCCAAAATACCATACATTTAGTGGCAAAATATCCTAATATACCTTTAAGAATTTTTTTCCATAATGCCTTTAATTTAATTGAAAATAATTTAAATATAAGGTATTTTAAATTATAAAAATTCTGATAATTATAAACTTGTGAAGCATAGTACTTTTCGTGAAAACATTTAAAAAAATAAAATAAACATCATGTTTTATAAATGATTTGAGTTTTTCCTTCTACCACTAGCAGATATTAGATTCTGTCAATTACTGTTAATCTACGAGACGTAGAACGTTATTTCTACCTAATTGTCAGTCTTCTACATGAGCTAGAATCTGAATTCTACCATTTTACAGCTATCTACCTCTAGCAGATTCTAAATTCTACAATTTTACTAAGTTCTACCGCGGTCGGTTTGCCGATTCTACCGCCTCTCTCTACCAATATAGCTTATATCTGCCAATTTGTAGAACATACATTCTACCAAGCTCCCATAAATGTAAGAGTAAATTTATGAACAAATATTCAATTTCCTAAAATGTAATATTCTAAATATATTCAATTTCCTAAAATGTAATATTCTAAATATATTTAATTTCCGTTTTCATGTTTTTAATTTTAAATATTTTTATTTTAATTCTGATTTCATTTAAAAAATTGTAGTTAGTTACTGAATATTATTTTCGTTTTAATTCTGGTTTCATCATAAAAAAATTGTAATTTAATTAATTATAAACATATCAAACATAGTAATTTTTTTGAAAACTTTTTTTTTTAAAGTTAAACATCATGTTTTACTAAAAAAATTGTTTTTTGTATTCTATGTTTATGTAATTTTGTTGTAATTAAGAAATGAATATTTAATTTCCTAATATGTAATATTATAAATATATTTATTTTTCTGAAATATAATATTATAAATATATTTAATTCCCGTTTTCATGTTTTTTTATTTTAATTCCGATTTCATTAAAAAATTATAATTAGTTACTAAATATTATTTTAATTTTAATTCTGATTTCATTTAAAAATTGTAATGAATTAATTATAAACATATCAAACATAGTAATTTTTGTGAATTTTTTTTTTTTAAAAGTTAAACATCATGTTTTACTAAATTTTTTTTTTCATTTTCTATGTTTCTTTAATTTTGTTGTTATTTTTCTGATATAAAATATATATGAATTTCTTATAAATTTACAGAGTATAAATTATTTTTTTGTTTCCTTTTTATTTTAATTTTCGGATTATTGTTAATAGTAAATAAAAAATGATATTCATTTAAATATAAGGTTAATTTTGGGGTTTAGAATTTGTAAAAGTCTAATGAACCTTAGTTGGGAAAAATAAGTCTTAGTGGGACACTTTGCCACTAAATGTGGTTTAATTTAGCAAATTTCTCATTAAAAAAATGGTGAATGTTCGTATACTTTGTCACGGACTTTTCAGTTGTAATTATATTGGTTAACATCGTATTTAATTAAGTTCATCACTTTATATTTTGATTACAATTATTATGTGAAACCGAAGAAGCATTGGAAGTGTAATTCTCAATGCAAGTGGTACAGTTCGAGTATAGCTATTTCTACTAGCATAAAAGAAAATACAATTTCAAAGTGTGTTCTCTACAAAATATGAAATTGTACAGATAATTCAAATATTTAAAATCACTATCCAGATAGATAATGATCATATTGGATTTAATTTAACATGTACATTTCTTAGAACAAATACTGATGATTTTTTAGAACAAATAATGATCATATTGGATTTAATCTAACATGTAAAAGCTGATGATCTTTTGTTTTTCTTGCTAAAAACAAAATCTGATGAGTTTCAGAAATGCACATGCACAGCATAATGTAACGACGTTGCATCGAAAGTGACATTCCTAGCATTAACTTTACCATTTTGAAGAGGTCAATATACCTTTCTTTTATTCACAATTTCTGTTCCGGCGACATATGATAATCAATAATTGCTGTCAAAACGTGTTTCTAATTTTCTTAATAATAGTTTTTTCTTTTAATTAACTCAATGCATTTTGTTTCACCAAAAAAAAAAAAAAAAAACTCATGCATTTTGTAGTAGTAATGTTCGGTTTACTCATTCCCATACGTAATAATTTATTGGGCCATTATAATAAATTAGACAGAAATAATACAACTGGATCCGATTTGAAAGACGGAAGAATCACAAGTCTCTCTATATGAATGCAATTTAAGAATTGAGTCGTGCAGATAAAGTGGGTCCAAGTCATGTAAACGTGTTCTCCATTATCCTCTAATCTTCTCTTTGTAAAACCAAACCCCACTAGTCCATACTCCAATCTATAATACTAATATTTAAGTAAACTATTGCTAATTGCCTACTTGATTGATTCTATAATAGTTGGTTTCCTCGACGATGTTTTTTTTTAATTATTATTATTTTTGTTGTTGTTGTTGTTTCGATTCTACTACGTTAGGCCGCCACAGCCTGAATTTGATTGATTAAACTAGCGTTTAGTTTGATTTAGTCCATCATCATCATATAAATAAACCAATAGCATTCATTTTCTTTTTTTTTTATTACAAAAATATATTATGAAATCACACCTAAAAAGCCAAGCCGAGGGACAGATATTTACAAAAAAGAAAAGTTTCTTTCTCTGATACGTCCAAACAGTAACAAAACATGAAATAAAAGACATAGAAACCGAAACCAACTTTTATCGAAGGGTAGAAAACTCCTCCAAGAGATATTTAATTTGTAAATCATTCGACGAACCTTTGGCATTCAGTTTAATCTTCCAACAAGAAATTTAAACCACATGATTGTAAGATAGATTTATAATAACTTATGCATATATCATACTCGTTATTATGACTTATCATACATACTCGATATTATGAATGTATCTTTTATAACCACTAATTTCAATAAAATAATCTTATTAAAACTATGTATTTTATCTATGTCATTTTGTATCCTACGATTGCATACATTATTAAAACTTTTTCGAACAAATCTGTTATTATGGTGGTAATTTTTAATTATTAACTGAAGTATATCGTATTTGATTTTATGGTTTTTTATTTATATTATATTTTTTGCGTATGCATTTTTTCGATTGCAATTGTGATAATGGTTATATTGTTTAATTTTAATAAAAATGTTAGATACAAAACATAAAACAAAAAGAAAAAAGGAAAAAAGAAAATATAATGGTATAAGAGTGAGTCAAAAGATGGAGAAGAGGGAAGGAATCAAGGAGCGTTGGTTCTTGTAATCAAAGAAAAAGTCCGTTATCACCATCGTCGTCTTCCTCAACCCAGAAATCGAAATCGAGATCGCGAAAATGGAGAAATCAAACCCTAGAAAAGCTTCCAACACTGTTCTCCCTTACGAGACTCCCCGATTGAGAGATCACTACCTTCTAGGTAAAAAGCTAGGCCAAGGCCAATTCGGAACAACCTATCTCTGCACCGAGAAGTCCACCTCCACTAATTACGCCTGCAAATCGATCCCCAAGCGCAAGCTCGTTTGCCGCGAAGACTACGAGGATGTATGGCGAGAGATTCAGATCATGCATCATCTCTCCGAACACCCTAATGTTGTACGGATCAAAGGTACTTACGAAGATTCCGTTTTCGTTCACATCGTTATGGAGGTTTGTGAAGGAGGAGAGCTTTTCGATCGGATTGTGTCAAAGGGTCATTTCAGCGAACGTGAGGCGGTTAAGCTCATTAAGACCATTTTAGGCGTTGTTGAGGCGTGTCATTCTCTTGGTGTTATGCATAGAGATCTCAAACCTGAGAATTTCTTGTTTGATAGCCCTAAGGAAGATGCTAAGCTTAAGGCTACCGATTTTGGTTTGTCTGTCTTCTACAAGCCAGGTTTGATTTCGCTTTTCTTGGAATCTTGGAATCGCTTCTTCATACATTGTTTGGATTCTTGAATTGGAGAATCAAAATTAAGGGCTTTTGGGTATTTGTAGGCTTATGTTTCTTTCTTCTTTGGTTAATCTTAGAATCGGTTCTTTATACATTAGGGAAGGATGTATTGCTGCTTGTGTAGATGGCCCTTTGGGGTATGTGTAGACTTTGATGATCTGTTTCGTGGGATCCGAAAATTGCTTGTTTTGTTTCTTTGTTAGGGAAACATTGCTGCTTGTGTAGGATGGCTCTTCATTCAGTCTTTGAAACTTCATTATGTTGATTTGAACTGTTTGTATGATTTCTTGATAGAAACAGGTTTGTTCTTTTACGTCTTTTGAATTGGAAAATCGAAGTAAGGGCTTTTGGGTATGTGTAGGCTTGATGATCTGTTTTGTGGAATACCAAAAGTTGGCTGCTTGAGCTTTGTTAAACTGTTAGGGAAATATTGTTGCTTGAGCTTTGTTAAACTGTTAGGGAAATATTGCTGCTTGTGTATATGGTTCTTTATTGAATCTCTGAAACTTTCGTATCTGCATTTGTCTGGCAAAACAGGTATGGCCAATACTAGTTCATTGCCTAATTGGTTTTGTTTTTTTGTTCTGCAGGACAATATCTATACGACGTTGTTGGAAGTCCGTACTATGTTGCACCGGAGGTTCTAAAGAAATGTTATGGACCTGAAATAGATGTGTGGAGCGCCGGTGTTATCCTTTACATCTTACTTAGCGGGGTTCCTCCCTTCTGGGCAGGTTAGTCTATAGAAAAAAATACAGCCTTTTCTACTTACAAGTTTCAGAGTTTTTGTTTGAATGATGTATCCCTTTGTCTTGATTCTTGCAGAAACGGAGTCTGGAATCTTTAGACAGATATTACAAGGGAAATTGGATTTCAAATCTGACCCGTGGCCTAGTATCTCAGAAGCTGCTAAAGATTTGATCAACAAAATGCTCGATAGGAGCCCCAAGAAACGCATTTCTGCTCATGAAGCCTTGTGTATGTTTCATTTTGGTTGTTCATTTGGAATCAACTCTTCTTACTTGATTATTCGTTAGTACTGAGTTTGCTTTGAATGTTATAGGTCACCCATGGATTATGGATGAACATGCAGCACCGGACAAGCCTCTTGATCCAGCAGTCTTATCCCGACTAAAGCAGTTCTCGCAAATGAATAAGATTAAAAAGATGGCCTTGAGGGTATGTAGACATTCAACTTTTTCTTTTATGTCCAATCCATTTACGGATTTCTCTGAACGTAAGTGATTTTTTTTCCGGCAGGTGATTGCTGAGAGACTTTCAGAGGAAGAAATTGGAGGTCTGAAAGAATTGTTCAAAATGATAGACACAGACAACAGTGGGACAATTACCTTTGAAGAGCTCAAGGCTGGTTTGAAGAGAGTCGGATCCGAACTCATGGAATCAGAAATCAAGTCTCTTATGGACGCGGTATCACTAACAACAAACTCTCTTTCTCTCCTTTCGCAGTTTTGTTTTATCAATGGACTTAAAAAAAACCGTGTTTTTTTGGGCACAGGCGGATATCGACAACAGTGGTACAATAGACTACGGAGAATTTCTAGCAGCGACATTACACATGAACAAGATGGAGAGAGAGGAGAATCTGGTGGCTGCATTTTCGTACTTTGACAAAGACGGGAGCGGATACATAACCATCGATGAGCTTCAGTCAGCTTGCACAGAGTTTGGTCTATGTGATACACCACTCGACGATATGATCAAGGAGATTGATCTTGACAATGTATGTAACCACTCTTCTTCTTTCTTCTTGCTCCTCCTCTTACACAATGTAACTTTGTATTATAATAACAAAATCGCGTGAATTTGGCAGGACGGGAAGATTGATTTCTCGGAGTTTACGGCAATGATGAGGAAAGGAGATGGAGTTGGGAGAAGCAGAACCATGATGAAAAACTTGAACTTCAACATAGCTGATGCTTTTGGAGTTGATGGTCAACCATCTGATAACTGACCCAATTCATCAATCCACAACTTCATTTTCATTTCTTAATACATATATATATATATATACTGGAACTAAGAACACAAACAAAATATCCTGGTTTTTTTACTTTTGCTTATCTTTTGTTTTCTTCTTTTCATTGTTAATTTTTCTTCTGTAGATGAGCAACTTTCTAAATTTTTCTTCTACTATGGATAATTTTGCTTCATAGCCTTTGTCATTCGGTTAAAACCAAATTTTATTTGAGTTCGGTTTGGTTTGACAAATTTTGGTTTGGAATTCGTTCGGTTTTGGGATAAACCAACAAATGAATTAATTCTAGTTAATTAGGTTATTTTAAATGCGTATCAAAAGAATATTTTAGTTAAAAGTAATAAATTTTGGGTAATTCGATTTGGTTGCATACAAATCAAGATGTTTAGGTTCGATTCACAAACCGCTTATTGCAAATTTTGGTTCGGTTTGTATAACCCAATTTAATTGTTTGATAATTAAACCAATTTGAGGATAAGGGTATAATCGTAATTTAAGAGTGAAGTGTGGATAGGATAACTCTGCGATTTATCTCCTTTACCGGAGCTTTGCTTCTAAACTCGTCTTCCTCGGCCAAACATGGCGTCTTCCTCGGCGACACTCTCTCTCTGTTCAGCTTTCGCTTCGCATTGCAATGTCTCTTCTCGCCGTTCGAGCCCTTATCTTACTCCTCTCTCTAAACCCTCTCTTACTACTCTCTCTAAACCGTTTCTCTCAACTGCGTCCACCTCTCGACCTTCCTTCCTCGCCGCTCCGAAATTCGCTGAATCTGCCGTCGTAGCTGAGACGGAGACTACCGATATCGAAGCTGTGGTTGTTTCCGATGTCGCTGATGAAGATAAGCCTAAGCGCGAAGAGATTTTCGCCGTTATCATGGTAATAAGCTGCGTAATCAAACCCTAATAACAATTCTCGATTTCGAATCTATCTCATTTGCATTTCTGGGTTGTTTCTGGTTGGTTAGATCGATTTTGATTTAGGTTTATGGATAAGAACAGTTTGGCTTTTCCAAAGTGATCGTTTCCTTGTATCATTTGCTATTTCTGATTTGGTTTAGTGTTGTTGGATTTGATTTAATAGGTTGGTGGAAGGCAATACATTGTGTTTCCAGGGAGGTATCTATACACTTCAAGGCTGAAAGATGCAAGTGTCAATGATCAGGTATTTTCACATTTCTTTTCAATGAGCTTAAACTGTTCGATAGAATGCCTCAGTGAGTTGGAGTTTTAGTTATCTCTGTTTCTTGATATTAGCTATTAGTGTTCTTAGAATGGAGACTTTATCAATCAGTGTAGGCTAAATTGATTAGTTATTACTGTAACTTAATTTTCAAGAAAAGTGTTTATGAGAGGAAAGATTGGATCTTGCTTGTTTCTCTAAGTTTGAAGGCTTTCAGTGATTTGAGGAAATAAACGTTTTCTTCTTTGAATTATCAGAATTGGTTAAGGGAAATTGAACAGAAAAGATGAAATGTCAGATAGAAATATTTGATCCTTTAACTCTTTTGGCCATTGATTTTGTTCTCTCTGATTCTTTGAACTGGCAGAACTGGGTCTTTTGCTTGTTCTCTCTGTTTGGAAAGCTAAGATTTTTCATTGTTGTTGCTTCTCTTGTGCAGATTCAACTGAACAAGGTGTTACTTGTTGGCACAAAGTCACACACTTACATCGGGAAACCAATTGTGACCAATGCCACTGTACATGCAGTAGTTGAAAGTCAAGTAAGATCCTCTCTTAACTTTCTGATTCATGTTTTAGTCTTTTCGATACCTAACTTGGGAAAAAATGCAATGTCTTTTGTTGTTGTAGGGTTTGGATGATAAAGTTGTAGTCTTCAAGTACAAGCCAAAGAAGAAGTACCGTAGAAATATCGGTCACAGACAGGTATATTCCACTCTTGACAACTCTACTTTCTGTTACTTTGAAATTGAATTATGTAGAACATATCTTCAACTAGATATAGTACTAGTTAGTTGTTTTAATTTGCTATGTTTGATGAATCTGCAAAACTGTAAAGTATTATCACTGACATTGTGATTTCTGACTTTGATATTGCAGCCAAACACGAGGATTAGGATTACTGGGATCACAGGGTATGAAGATTTCCCAGCGTCGCCCAATGTTGCGGTTTAGCCTGTTGAGTGCTATAGGATCTCCGGCATATATGCTTGTTAATTTTATGTTCTTATTATCTATGTAATTTTTGTAAAACCAGACGATTTTATTTCTGCTAAGATGCATTATTGTAAGCCTTTTTGTACCTTTAAAAACTTGGTGTGGATCGACCACTTTCATTCAGGTAACTGAAATGTGTATTTTGACTCCAATTCCTCTACGAACAACCTTTATATGAACAAGCAAACAACTATAAAAAGAGTCATTTAACTTCATTAACCCAAAAAAAAGGAGTCTTGAACATCGACTTTGGTCTCGGATGACAACTTATCTTAAAGCTAGCTTCTTCATTTGCATTCTTAAACATGACTTGGTCTTAATTTGCAAGCAAGTTCTAGTATGTGAGTCAAACTTTATATTATATTATACCAAATTGAATAAATATTATATATGTCAAAATTCATTATAATTTATACCAAATTGAATAAGTTTATAGCTTTTACTGCAATGTTTGTTTTGTTCTTGCAATATATTAATAATATTTATATGATGTATAAACACGTAGATCTACTTCTAACTTTAATTTGTATGTGGTATATTGATAAGAATAATGAGTTATATTTAAACATTGTACCATATATATTTATATATGCATATTTTCATATACCTTTTGATCTTAGTGGGCGTTTTCTTCGGGCTACTTATGAAACATATTCGTTTATCATTGCGGGTTTTGGCCTTCTTTCCTGTTGTTAAATCCTTTTTCGCTTTTTGGGCGATGGAAAATTGTCTCCGGGTTTTCAAGATCAGTATCGCTGCCTACTTCCCCGACATCAAGTGCTTCACAGCCAAGGTTCCGATAGAGTACCAATTGTCTTTGTTACCATGTTTTTATTATTTTATATCTTTTTTTGGTATGGATCCCATCTTTTTAGGTTAAGCAAATTTGTAACACAATTTGTAAGACCTACAACTTCATTTTCTAAATGATATAACATTCTTATCAAAACAAAAAAACCACATTATTTTTTTTTAATTTTTTATGAAACTTTTCATTGCAAAATATTAACCACATTATGTTTGTAAAGTGATAAGTTAACTATAACAATAAATCGATGTCTAATTTTTCTTTTAAAATGGTTTAAATGGATCTCTTATTAGAATAACGATTTTTTAATATTCTTAGACCATTTTAATTTTGTATTGTAGCATACAACTATGTACATCCACGTCTAACTATCTATTTAATGAGAAAACTGATTTATTAACGTTCAAATTAAGCATGTGCGTTTGGATTTGGTTCCGTCCTTTCGCGTTTTGAAATTGGGATTATAAATTTTATTAAGGTATGGTTCGTTCAATTTCTTTTGGGTTCAGATATATACTATGTATACTACAAGAAAATAGGTCATAAGTGACTCCAATTTTTCGACTGTTAAGTTAGTCACTAATTTATGTGACTAATTGGAGACTGTTATGTGACTCATTGGAGACTCTCTTGCATGTAGTCTCAAATTAGTCGCAAATTTGTGACTTATTACGGTAGCCGTTAACAAGTCACAAAATTGCGACTGATTTGAGACAGTTTTTCAAATGTTTTGAGCGAGTCGCAGAAGAGTCACAAATTTGTGACTCATTAGCGACAACAATATTATGCACAAATTTGCGACACTTTAGTTACCACTACTAAGTCACAAATTTGTGACTCACCGAACCGAGTGACAAAAGAGTCATAATGTTTTATGTCGGCATAAGAGGACAAACGGATACCGATTGTTTAGCTGATGGGAATCAACCAATGGAAGACATTGATTTCGAGATTAAGATGAAGATCTAGAAGATGAATTTCAGTGTAATTTATCAACTTCCGAGGACGAGGATGAAATTTGAAATTTGTAAGTTTCATATTGTGTGTAATATATTTGTAAGATATTGTAGTATTAGATAATGTGTAATATATTTGTATTTGGATTTTGTGGGAAATTAAATTAAATGTGTCATTAATTTATAATAATGTTTTTAAAAACAACTCTAGTATCCCATTAAATATAAATCAACGGTAAACAATACCGATTAGTCAATAGCTCAATGGTTATCAACACGTTTTATTACCCAACTCGAGATCGAAACCTACCAAGAAACCAGTAAGTCACATTAGATTGGGTTTAATTATTTTTCAGATATTCCTTCTGTATATATAAATAAACAAAAACATACCAAGAAACCAGTAAGTCACATTAGTCCAATGTTAACTAACACCTTAATTTCTAAGCCACATACATCGAGTTCGAAACCTACCCACTATTGGGTTTGGTTATTTTTTCCGATTTTCCCGGTGTATATATAAATAGATGAAAACACACCATAAAATCAGTTAGTCACAATAGCACACTGGTTTCAAAACATTCATTCTTTTAGGTAGACCTGGGTACGAATCCCGGAACCCATTTTTAATGTTTTTTTCCACATTTTGTAACTCATTTGCGACTCTTTAGTGACTGCTGGGAATTCTGAAAAATGATTTGGGGTTTAGGATATAGCTGTCTAAAATTCGTCACAAATTACCCAATCATTTGTTACTACTTTGCAACTCTAGTATCTATTTGCGACTTATTCCCCACTACCTCTAAATTTTTGGCAAATTAAACACTATATGGTAATTGTATATTACTTATATTTGTGTTTAGAAGTTAATCAACTATAATCAGGATTGAAAACAACCCAAACAAATTTTCCAAAAATTTGTCTACCCACATTGCTTTTCTAAAGAACATGAAAACCTTATAAGTAATCTCTTACATTTGATATTTTTCAAGATTGATCTATGTTTACTTGATTACTACTATTTTCATTGATATAATCAACCAAACAATCAAGAAATACAATGTAAATTGAATGGAAACGATGATATGTTATTGTGTTTGGTCCAAATATTTAGGGTTTAGGGTATAGCTTTGTCACTACCTAATAGAATCACAAAGTAGTGACCAAGTAGTCACAATATAGTCACAAATTAGCCACCACTGTGTGACGCCGTTTTTAAAATAAATGGGTTTAGTTGTGAGCCATCCGTCAAATTTTTTGAGCCTTTATGCGATAAACTTTTCCGCCTCAAATAATTGATTCGCGACTCCATTGCGACTACTTACCGACGCTTATAAACAATTTAGTAAAACAATTTGAAATCCCTAATTCATTTCCTCTTAACCCTAAATTTTTCATTCTCTCTCGGCCTTAGGCGATTTGAAGAATCATCTTCGATTCTTCAAGTTTTCTGGATAATTTTCTTTCTGTTGTTCGATTCTTCATCTCCGTAACCTCTCTTTCTCTCTCGGTTCTCTCAATTTGAAAAAATCCCTTCGATTCTTCATCTCTAAAGCCATTAATCTTCCATCTCTCTTTCTAAACCCTAATCTTCTTCTCTGAAAACCTATTTTCGTCAATTCGATTCCCAAAAACTCAGCTGATGGTGAATGTGGCTTTTCGAGGGAATGGTACACGAGGAGGCGATTCTGCTTCCGGTGGTAGTGGAAGAGGCGGAGGAAGAGGTAAGGCTCGAACCGGTGAAAGAAAAGGAGTATGAACTTCTGCTTCCGGTGGTTTTGGAAGAGGCGGAGGTGGTGGAAGAAGAGAGGCTCCAGCCGGTGGTAGTGACAAAATCGGAGGAAGAGCTACTGAGAACTTCATCCCGCTAAGGGATCTTCCAGCCGTTGTTACTGCTAAGAGAGATAAGGATCCAACTGCGGATACTGAAGGATCCAATAGTTCTAGAAGAGGCGGTAGCGGTGGAAGAGGGAAGGCTCCAGCCGCTGATACTAAGGATCCGGTGGTGGTGCTCATGCGACGATCCATGCAAGCCTTGCTATTGCCAAGAAGGAAAATGCGCGTGGGAAGTGTAGTGCACCTGATCCATTGGTGCGTCTTGTAGCGAAAGAGCTACTGCTAGTGTTGGACAGTCTTCAGGCGGCTGTAAAGAGGGAAATAACGACTGAGGCCACCGCGGACACGAGGTAGGTCAATTATTGATTCCTGTAACTCCTATAAGCCGTCGCCACCATCTGAGGGGACCCGTTTCTCTTAGTCAAATGTCTCTGGCTCTCGATCCATTCCTCTGCAGTTCCCTCTATCAATAAACCCCTCAGGTTCTCAATGAATTGTCAATCTAGCTCCTCTGAACCTGTACCTCAATATGCGACCGTTCGTGAAGAGGTTGTGAGAGCTGATGAGGAAGATGGTGAAGGAGAAGTAGAAGATTATGGTGTCGACAATAAAGAACTCGAACCTGAGCTCGATGCTGTTGATGATAACCAACCAGAAGGTGTAGACGACGAGCAGAAGTTGGATGAACTTTTGGCCCTTCCAAAATGTGAGAGGCTACCTCTCCTGAGTGAGATTCCAATCCCAAACAAGAAGACAATGTTGTAAGTGTTTGTCTCCTTCTTTTTGTTCACATTTGTTTGCTTAGTTTACTAGTTCTGTGAAATACTTGTTGAATATGTCACTAGTTCTGCCAATTACTTGTAGAATATGTTACTGGTCCTGCAAATTACTTGTTGAATATGTTACCGGTTATGTGAATTACTTGTTGAATATGTTGGTTTTCCTATTAGTGTTTCATTTCTGAAAGTTAAAGTGCACTTGAATACTTATTGAATATGTTAGTGTTTCATTTCTGAAAGTTAAACTGCACTTGAATACTTATTGAATTTGTTAGTGTTTCATTTCTGAAAGTTATTGATTTGGTCAATTAGTGTTTCATTTCTGTGCTACTTATTTTGTTTCATTCATTTAACTTTCCTTTCCTATTTGTTTTCAAGGTTTACTCGAGACAGAGGCAAACTGACCTGTGTCATGGGAACCATCTTTAGGCGCAAGTTTGATGGCCCTTTCTTCAGTTAGACAGTGACTCCAATTGACAAACAAAAAAGATACTTCAGGACTTTTGCGGTAATGGTTCTTGTTCTTTTATTTTGACATTTCAATTTATAAGTCTTTCAATTTAGTAATATTGAAGTACTTTAATTGTTGTGTAGAGCAAGTAGAACTGAGTCTAGGAATTACTGAGCTAGTGAGGGAGTATTTCACTGTGTATTGCAATTAATATGATGAAAGGAATCGTCAGTCAGGCTAATAGTAATGGAGTAAGGCCTATCTAGATTAGTAATGATCTTTGGGAAGAGATGTGGGTCCACTGGAATACTCCAGAGGCACGAGAGAGGAGCATTACGGCTTCCAACTTCTGTAACTTTGACAGTAATGGACTTGGACCACACAAGCACAGGTCTGGCCAGTATTCCTACTTAACCATTCAACAAGACATGGTAAGCCTTTCATCATTCATTTCTGTTAATTCACATTTCTGTTAACTAACTTTTCTTTGATATTGTTACTAGCGGAGGAACTAGGTAGACCTGTGTCTTTTGCTGAGGTGTTTAGGAAGACTCATACACTGCATGATGATATTTATGTTGACCAAAAAGCTAGGCATGTGTATGAGTGTTATGACAAGACCCTCTAAGAGGTTATGGAACAGGCTGGCGGCGATGGACCATGAGCTTTAGACTCTTCAGAGCACTCGACGCAGCGGGAACTCACCATTGACTAGCAGAATGATATTTTCCTTAAGGTAACCTTTATTTCCTGGTTTATGTTTATGCTCTTTGTTTCTGTTTGGTATATTTAATGTTTATGCTCTTTGTTTATGTTTATTGATGTTTCTTTTGCAGTGTATGCATATCAATCTCACGGGAAACCCTTACGGAAAGGGTAAACTGTCATAGACAGTTAACAAAGGGAAAAAGAAGATCAACCAAGCTTCTGCGTCTACAACATCCTTTGAACAGATGCAAGATGAGCGAAGGCAGCTCATCAAAGGATTGTTGCATTTGAAGAGGAAAACAAGCGTCGAGATGAGGAAAATGTGCAGCGTGATGCAGAGCTAAAGGAGAGTCAGTCTAAGATCAATGAATTCAAGAAGCTGGTCATGTTGTTGAAGAACGACGATCCCTTTATCGCTGCTTATATGAGTTAGGCCACTGTCACTGAAGCTCAACCACAAACTTCACCAACAACATCCGCAACAAACCCTTGACAGTTTGCAATTTCTATCTCTAACTCTTTATCTTAGTTTTATTTGGAACAAACTTGTTATGTTCAAGTCCTTTTGTACTCTACTACTACTATCCTTTTGTACTTTCTAACTTGTTATGTTGCAATTTTATGTTTAAGTAATCTTTTTGGATTGAATTTAGTTAAAGTCTTCTTCTTCCTATTTTGTCTTCAAATACCAAATTAGTAACAAATTAGAACCCATTCAGTAAAAAATTAGTAACCATGAAGTACCAAATTGGTAGCAACTTAGTCACAGATAACTGACCAAACTAGTGGCTAATATGTGACACCAGAGAGACTAATTTGTGACCAACTTTATTTTTAAAGAGTGACAAAACAGTCGCTAATTTATGACTACAACTATCATTACAAATTAGTCGCAACATGCTATCGTCACTACAGAGTCGCTAATTAGTTACTTCTATAATTGGTCTCTAAGTAGTCGTCAATTTATGACTCGACAATACCGACACAGATCAGTCGCATATTTGAGACTAAAACAAACTGTCACAGATTCGTCGCTAATTTGCGACTCCAAAAATTAGCGACTAAACTATTCTGATTATTATTTTAAGTCGCAAATTTTTTGCAAATGGGCTATTTGTGACTACTTTGTGACACTTTTGGGAGTCACTAATCACATGTTTTCTTGTAGATAATTATAGATAAAATGTCGTACGTCTGCGTCTAACTATCTATTTAATGAGATAATTGAATTATAGATGTTTAAATTAGGCATGTGCGTTTCAGTATCGGTTCAGATTTGATTCAAATATTTCGAGTTTTTGGGTTTAGGATTATAAATTCCATTACAGTCTTCTTTTTATTTCTAGTCACTTGACGGGTCCGTCCTCCAAACCCGACGAACCCTATTAGTTTTGACCTCCTCTTAGCTAATTTGCGACTCGTTTGCGATTCCAAAAATTAGCTATACTAAACTATTGTGATTATTATTTTTAGTCGCAAAATTTTCGCAAATGGGCCATTTGTGACTACTTTGTGACTCTTTTGGGAGTCACTAATCACATGTTTTCTTGTAGATAATTATAGATAAAATGTCGTACGTCTGCGTCTAACTATCTCTTTAATGAGATAATTGTATTATAGATGTTTAAATTAGGCATGTGTGTTTTGGTATCGGTTCATATTTGATTCAAATCTTTCGAGTTTTTGGGTTCATGATTATATATCCCATTACAGTATTCTTTTTGTTTCTGGTCACTTGACGGGCCCATCCTCCAAACCCAACGAACACTATTAGTTTTGACCTCCTCTTAGCCCATCCCATCCACAACCCCCCCCCCCCCCCCCCCCCCCCCCCCCTTCTTAATTCTTAGTTTGCATAAAGTTTAATTTTATGATGATGAAGAATTTTTTTGTGGTATGTATTAAAATAATATTACGAGGGGTTGTGAAAAAATGTTTTTATTTTAATTGAAAAAGGATGTATCAATCTCAAACAGCCTAACCCGATTATTTAATTTTTTTAACAACTAAATTCGAATTAATTATTTCCATAAATAATTAATTCTCAATAACACAATAAACCATCAAACCAACATAAACCAACGAAAGACAATAAAATCATTAAATCGGTTTAACACTACCAATATCCATTCCAGGACATCTAGCAACCTAACCAGGTTCTAAGTTCAATAGAAAAAAACACATAAAACCGAGTACCTAGATCATCCTCTTCTTCATAGCCATGATTCCACTATCAGAATCATTACCTGCATCACATGGAAAAACGAGATGCATGAGTATTATCACAAATACTCAGTGAGACAGTCATTCCGTCTACCAGCTATACACAAAAACCATATAATATGCCAATATAGAGCCACAAGTCAAAACACACATGAAATAAGCGTAATTAACAAACATTCACCTATGTGTCGACAACACACAAATCAACCAATTCACCACGAACAATACTCTGTGTCGATCGACACCCTCCTAGTGTCGATCGGCACACCAAATTAGACAGTGTCGATTAACACACACCTTGTGTCGATTGACACATAATCACAGACATACCCATAATCGAGCCTCTCTTCTCACGGATCGATTCTGGATTGTGTCGAACGATCGTGCATAACAAACATCACACGGAACACACGAAACCACATAGAACTCCTAGAATAACACATGAAAAGCCAATTCGATCATAAAACACCAAATCATCTTTCCTAACACATTATATGGCTTAAATAAGCCACGGTCGTGCACTCATCTCGACTATGGATTGATTCTAACCGAACACAGTGAGGAATCCATGAAATTAGAGACTCACGACCACCATAAGTATGATCTCCAACCCTTTTCCCCTTGAAAAAACCAACAAACTCTTTTCAACCACGAAGAACGACAATTGACCCATAAGCTCTCTTCTTTTCTCTCTTTTCCTCTCAAAACTATCAAAAGTCTTTCTTCTCTGATCATTAACGCGGCTGCTCAAATTTTATATTCCAGACCTAGAGTTTCCAACCCAAAACCGCACCAAAACCAGACAATAAAATCGAACCAAACCCCTTGTGTCGATCGACACCCTTACCAAATTTAACCAATTTGGTTTGCGGGCGTTACAATTCTCCCCCACTACTATGGATTGTCTTCGAATCTCCAAAAACGGCCTACCATAGACCATACTCCTAACCCAACCTGGCCATCTCTCCTGATCTCAGGGGCTTACATCCAGTTTAATACTTATAGCCACGCTTTCAGACATTTATTACTCTTAACCCATTACCACACCCCTCCCACTCGCAGGAACACATCTTTTAAGCTATCAGTGCATCATACCACTCACACTCTCGGCTACCAATCCTTAGAGCTGTACGCGTACGGGGAACCACTATCCCCTCGAGAGAACTAATCATCCCTGAACATTTATAATGGGAACCACTTTCCCAAATAAGTATACAGAAAAACCACCATCTCCAAAAATGATTTATTGAGGGACACCGTGGTCCATAGGGTAATAAATTCTGAAATGTCTATAAACATCTATTGACTAGAACTACCTCTTGTGGTTCTATCATGATATTCCACCACAAGGAATATCATCTCAAACATGACCAATCCTTAGTTATCCCGATAAACCCAATCACACAGGGTATTCCACTAGAGTCTCTCGAAAATAGACAAGTTCTAACTCCTCATAAAACTTCTATTTTTCAGACTCTCCACAAAACTTAACACCATGACCTTACAAGTCATAAATATAAAAACAAAATCTTATAAATCTCAAAAATGCAATAATCGTTTCAACTCCAAACGAAAATACATAACTCAAAAACAACATAGCAAAAAAAACTAAACTTCAAAACTGGAAAATGAAACAGAACCAACTCAATCCTGGACTTGCTCCCTCTGATCCTCCTCGATCGCTGCAGCGGTTTGGACCAACTCAGCCCTCGTGGCGTACTTGGTTACTCTACGAGTCCTCAAATTTGGCCGAAGTCTCCTTAAGAACCTCTTCACCTAAGTCTGCTCGTTCTCCATACCTCGACCATCATACATTAGGAGTCTACCAAACTCCGCATCATACTCACGTACCGTCCGGTCTCTGTGCACCGAACTGTGTCTCCAACCGATCAACTACCTCTTGAGGAAATTTGTAACTTCCCGAAATGAAAGTATTTACTTTGGAATGAAGTGTCGATCGACACCATGCGTGGGTGTCGATCGACACTATGTTCTGATTTCGGTTCGGTTTAATGTTTAATCGTCTGGTTTGTGAGTCGGTTTAGGGAAAAACCTAGGGCTCGCGATTATTTAAGGTTTAGCAGCCTTTGGCCGTGGGGGATCAAAGAAAAGAAGATAATTTCATATTTGAGAGAGAATTGGAGTGTTTGTGGAGGATTGTTGCAAAGATATCCATCACAAACTTCTCGTTTGATTCCTAGAGGCATAGGGCTAATCATGCTTCGTAGTTAGAGGCGTTAAGGTTTTGTTCCTGCGGGGTTTGGCCTCGTTTCGTCAATGTTTCGGTCGTTATAATTACTCGTTCATCATTTCAATCCAAATTCGAGGTGAGTACACGACCGTAGGCTCGAATATATTAGTTTTCGGCCCATGATTGGTTTAGGAGTTTCGTGATGATCTCATGGTTGTTTGTTCTGTGTTTCTGCATTGAAATCGTGTGATTTTTTATTGAAATTGTTGATAATCGTGAGTTTTAGGACTGTTCAGGTTTTGAGAATTGTTTCTGCGTTTTGAGTGTCGATCGACACCGTGCGATGGCTCGATCAACACCGTGCGTCGTGTCGATCGACATCGTGCGACGTGTCGATCGACACCGCGACGTGTCGATCGACACCAGTATTTGTGAAGTGTCAATCGTGACCGTGCGACGTGTTGATCGACACCCGTGTTTTTCATACGTTAGCTTTTTTAATTAATTGTTGATTGATCTCTGGTATATTCGTACTTAGCTTGTTGACGGGAAAACCGTCTCACTAAGTAATTATTAATTACTTACGCATCTTTTATTTCTATGTGATGTAGGTAAAAGAAAAATATGACTGCGGAATCAAGGCGTTGGAAGAGGATGATAGGATTTATTGCTTTTGTTGTTTTGACTAGCGAACCTGGTTGTTTAGGTTGTTAGATCATTTACTGGATTTTATTACTTAAATTATTGGTTTATCTTGTTTTATGTGTTCCGTAATAGAAATGTTTAGTAAAAACATTTGCATTAAACTCAGCCCAGAAAACATTTGCATTAAAATGGTTTTATGTGTTCCAACCGATCAACTACCTCTTGAGGAAAATACTTTGCATTAAACTCAGCCCAGAATTTTCCCCAAGTGCACACCGTCCGCCTCCTCCTGACCTTAAAACCTCTCCATCAAAGATGCGCTTCACTCTCCAGGTAGTGCACCCCCAGGTCCACTCGGAACTCATCAAGGCATCTGATAGAGCAAAAATTAAGCTATTCCCTCATCCTCCACTCATCGGCTCCGTGAGGTCTGAAGGAATTCGTTCAGGTTTTACCAGATTAATCTCTATTAATCAACCTAAGCGCAATTCTCAATCCTAGGATCTAGGGTTTGTAAACTTTAGAAACGATGAACGGATCTCGAATATACCTGGAGTTTGCAGCGGAATTGTTTCAGGGAATTCGAGATTCTAAGCACTTCAAGTATAGTGCCTCTATCGATAGTCCACACGCACACGAATAGGAATCCGCAGGGATGCTAGTTCCTGGAACCGGATCTTTTAGGGATTCTGTTTCTTAAAGGCGGCTATCACGAAAAGGGTTTTCTCAACAAAAACTCTTTCTAGGTCGTGACCTATATCTCCTATATATAGGTCCTGGAGAAAAACCTAATTGATCCTGAACCGATTCAGAATCAATTAAGTTACTAAACCGAAATCTTATTTCGGTTAAACCCTGGCGTCGATCGACACTACTATAGTGTCGATCGACACTGCCTTTAAAACATGTTTATAATGTGTATCAAATACACATCATCTAGATCATTACATTAATGATCATTCCCTTATAAAGTGAATCCTATTCGCTTAGGTGTGTGACCCTGTAGGATCATATAATACTAGTAATGAGTTCATAACTCATAGATCATAAGCGGCTTCTAGCAAAACGTAATGACCACCTAGTATCATATGAATGTCTGATCTCGACATCACAACTGTCACTGGAGTGAATACAAGTGTGATTTCAGGACATTCCCAACAATCTCCCACTTGTACTGGAATCAACTATTCCAATAATCCCTTCGTCTCTATATCTCGATCTGACATAAGGCAAGAACCGTGTCATCCTTATTCAACCAAAATCATGTTCATCGAACTCCGATTTATACTGACAAAACAAACGACTGACATTCAGCTCATTCGAGTGTGGCCACACATTCCTCAGTATCAAATCTTCGATGGGCCCTGAGATATTTATCTTCTGTTTTACAGGAGGGACAAATCCCATCTTGTTCCATCCCTGTTCCTTCACACACTGCATGATACGCCCAATCAATGCCTTTATAGCCACCTGTTACGGATAACGTTTGACAAAGTCAAAGTGGACCAATTCATATGTAAGAAATCATGATGAACTCAGGTCTAAGGACTATACTCTATAGTCGTTATGAGAATCTCTCATGACACTTAATTTCCTGTAGAGTTCTCATCAGCGGGTCATGTCCGATCATATGTTCTCTAACATATATCTATGTGATTGACTTTAATACTCTTATTAATGACTCCATGAAACTTAGTCATCAGTCACCTCACATGCTAGTCTCGCGCGGTTGTTAGTGTCCCACATTAACAACCTCGACCAGGGACAAATATAATCTATGTCATTTATTTTTTATAGGGTTTCATGATCAAGTCCTTAACTTGATGACCTATAGAATGTCACAGATTATTTTGGGACTATCATTTAAACACATTTAAATAAAGCTGAAATCAAATTTCATTAAAATCATCAAAGTATGATTACAATGACATCAAAACCATAACTTAAAACAAGACAACTCCCACTAAAATCAAGATCACATCTTAATTTCCTTTAGTCCTATAGCAGTAGTATGACTCTCATGCTTAGGTCGCGGGAGGGGATGAGGATCAGTAACATTCTCATCCGTGGGAACTCTGCTGATCTTCACGTCTCCTCTATTTATTATATCACGAATCAGGTGATATCTCCTCTCTATGTGTTTGGATTTCTGGTGAGATCTTGGTTCCTTTGCCTGAGCAATTGCTCCATTGTTGTCACAATACAATGCTACAGGTTCTAAGATACTAGGAACCACACCAAGTTCAGACACGAACTTCTTGATCCAAACAGCTTCCTTTGCTGCTTCCGAAGCAGCAATGTATTCAGCCTCAGTAGTGGAATCAGCTACGGTGCTCTGCTTGGAACTTTTCCAACTGACTGCACCGCCATTCAGACAAAAGACATAACCAGACTGAGACCGGAAATCGTCTCTGTCCGTCTGAAAACTTGCATCCGTGAATCCACTTATGACTAGCTCATCACATCCTCCATATACCAAGAACTTATCCTTAGTATTTCTCAAATACTTGAGGATATTCTTGACTGCTGTCTAGTGACACTCACCTGGATCAGATTGGTATCTACTCGTCATGCTTAAGGCACAAGCAACATCTGGACGAGTACAGAGCATGGCATACATAATAGATCCTACTGCCGAAGAAAAAGGAATTCTATTCATTCGCTCCCGCTCAGCTTGTGTCGAAGGACACTGCTTCTTGCTAAGAGTAACGCCATGTAACATAGGCGTGAAACCTTTCTTAGAATCCTGCATACTGAATCTGTGCAAGACCTTATCTATATAAGTATCTTGGCACAATCCAATAAGCCTATTTAATCTATCTCTATAGATTCTTATTCCAAGAATGTACGCGGCTTCTCCCATGTCTTTCATGGAAAAACAACTTCCAAGCCAAGTCTTGACTGACTGAAGCAATGGAACGTCATTTCCGAGAAGAAGTATGTCGTCTACATACAGTACGAGAAATGCAACTCCGCTCCCACTAGTCTTCTTGTATACACATGGTTCTTCTTCGTTTTTGACGAAGTCAAACTTTTTGACCGCTTCATCAAAACGAAGATTCCAACTCCTCGATGCTTGCTTCAATCCATAAATGGATCGATGAAGCTTGCATACTTTCCCAGCATTCTTTGGATCAGTGAAACCTTCAGGTTGTGTCATGTACACATCCTCTTCCAGAATTCCGTTAAGGAAAGCTGTTTTCACATCCATCTGCCATATCTCATAATCATAATAAGCGGCAGTTGCTAGGAGTATCCGAATGGACTTAAGCATAGCGACTGGGGAATAGGTCTCATCATAGTCAATACCATGAATTTGCTTGAAACCTTTAGCCACTAGTCTAGCTTTGAATATCTGGATATTCCCATCCACATCAATCTTCTTCTTGAAGATCCATTTACACTCAATGGGTCTCACACCATCGGGTAAATCTACCAAGGACCATACTTGGTTTTCTGACATGGATCCCATTTCGGATCTAGCGGCTCCAAGCCACTTTTCGGAGTCAGGGCCCAACATTGCTTCTTCGAAATTCGCAGGTTCGTCACTGTCAATGATCAACAGGTCATGACAATCGTTCACGAGAAGACCGTAGTATCTCTTGGGTTCGTGACGAATCCTTCCGGATCTGCGAACTTCTGGCATCACAGGTGCTGGTTCCACAACTCCTTGTGGTTCTACCTGCTGCTCTTCCTCATTCGGTTGAGCAGGTTCCTGTGATTCTCGAACTTCTTCGAGTAGTACTTTACTCCCACTATTCTTCTTGTGAAGAAACTCTCTTTCAAGGAAAGTACAATCCCGAGCAACAAACACTTTGTTCTCAGAACGGTTGTAAAAGTAGTACGCCTTGGTTTCCTTAGGATAACCAACGAAAAAGCACTTATCAGATTTGGGTGCGAGCTTATCGGTTATTAACCGTTTTACATAAGCTTCACAACCCCAAATTTTCAGAAAAGACAAACTTAGAACATTTCCAGTCCACATCTCATGTGGTGTCTTTGCAACTGATTTTGATGGGACTCTGTTTAGTGTAAACGCAGACGTTTCTAGAGCGTATCCCCAAAAGGATAATGGAAGGTCTGTGTGACTCATCATTGATCGAACCATATCCAATAGGGTCCGATTCCTCCTCTCGGAAACTCCATTCCATTCGGGTGTTCCAGGAGGAGTGAGCTGTGAAACAATTCCACACTCTCTCAGATGATCACTGAACTCTTGACTTAAGTATTCTCCTCCACGATCTGATCGAAGAGCTTTAATACGTTTGCCAAGTTGGTTCTCTACTTCATTCTGGAACTCCTTAAATTTCTCAAAGGATTCCGACTTGTGTCTCATTAGATAGACATAGCCATACCTACTGAAATCATCAGTAAAGGTAATGAAGTATTGATAGTTTCCTCTAGCACTTGTGCTCATTGGGCCGCAGACATCGGTATGTATAAGGCCCAATAAGTCACTGGCCCGTTCATTTGGTTTATTGAAAGGAGCCTTTGCCATTTTTCCCATTAAACAAGATTCACATTTCTCACATGATTCATAATCAAATGAGCCCAAAAGCCCATCACTATGGAGCTTCTGTATGCGTTTCTCGTTTATGTGGCCCAAACGACAGTGCCAGAGAAAGGTTGGGTTTTCGTCATTGGACTTAAACCGCTTAGTATTTATGTTATTATCGGGTATTAATTGGTTTAAAACGTAAAGCCCATTCTCTAATGGGCCGCTACCATAAAAAATACCATCACGATTAAAAGAACAACATTTATTCTTAATAGAAAAATCAAATCCTTCTAAATCCAAACAGGAAACAGAAATGATGTTTCTGCTTATCGCAGGTACATAATAGCAATTGTTTAATTCTAAAACCAAACCCGAAGGCAAAGACAAATGATAAGTGCCCACGGCTAACGCAGCAACCTTTGCTCCATTCCCGACTCGCAGCTCCACTTGTCCTTTCTTCAGCTTCCTCCTATTGCTTAGTGCCTGCACATTAGTACAAATGTGAGCACCACAGCCGGTATCTAATACCCATGAGGTAGAACCTGTAGAAGTAACATTTACTTCAATAACATAAATACCTGGAGAAGTCGTCTCGTACGTCTTCTTCTTGTTCTTCAGACCATCCAGGAATTTCTTGCAGTTTCTCTTCCAATGCCCAGACTCATTGCAGAAATGGCATTTATCAGCATCAGAAGGGCCAGCTTTGGGCTTAGGAGGAGGCGCATGATTGTCCTGGTTCATAACCTGGACAGCCTTGCCCTTTCCTTTGCCCTTGCCGGGTTTCTTAAACTTTTTGCCCCCTTGTACCATAAGCACATTAGGGGCACCCTTCTTAATGTTTGGCTCAGCTGTCTTGAGCATGCCATGTAACTCAGTCAACGTCTTCGTCAAGCTGTTCATGTTATAGTTCATAATGAACATATCATAGCTTGGCGGCAGTGACTGCAGTATGATGTCAGTAGCCAACTTTTGGCTAATGGGACAGTCCAGTTTCCCCAAGTTATCAATATAACCCATCATCTTTATGACGTGGGGACTCACTGGAGCATCACTTGGTAGCTTGCACTCAACTAGAGATTTAACCGTCTGGTATCTCTCAGTTCGAGCCTGCTCCTGAAACATCGCTTTCAGGCTAGTGATTATCTCGATGGGCGACGCCACGTTCTCATATTGCTTCTGCAAATCTGAGTTCATGGTAGCCAGCATCAGACAAGTCACATCGACCACATAATTTGAATGCTTATCCCAAGCATTCTTTTCTGTCTGCGGGGCATTGGCACGGTATTTCTCGGGGAGAACCTTATCAAGGACATAGTCCCTTTTCTCCTGCCTGAGAACAATTCTCAGGTTCCGATACCATTCCAGAAAGTTAGATCCATTAAGCTTGTCCTTCTCAAGGACAGATCTTAGGGAGAATGTGTTGTTAGAGCTTGACATAGCTGAAACAAAAGAGGTAGAGGGTTAGTTTTGATGTTCAATATAAGAGTAAACTTAACTATTAAGAAAACTCGCATTATATTCAAACTATGTTTCCTCTAAAGAATATAATGTTCCAAGATCCATGTTTCACTAAAATCCGAGCGAGCCACTGGCTATTACTCGAATTATAGCTATACAGGTAAGCAACACTTTGCTAATCATATCCAATATGACTCTTGGTTGTAGATAAAACATCTTATGCTCTAACCACCTGATGTCTCTGGGCCCAGAACTTCTGATAGCCCATTCAAGTAAACCAATCTCTTCTGTCATGTAATAGTTGATGCCATGCACTGCAAGCCCATCAACTCAATTACCTACTGCCTCACTCATGTCACTACAGATACCTTGCACTGCAAGCCTATCACATAATGAAATGAGCATTAACAGCTGACAAGATCGGAAAAACATCCAGAACACTTGATATTTAGTCGAGGAACTGAACATTTAATCCTCAATACATATCATATATGTATTCAGGAACCCAATCTCATTAAATCCGGTTCGGTTATTTGATTTCAGGTTCACTAACCATCAATCTGTGTAAGCTGTCGATCGACACTACCTTAGTGTCGATCGACACTTACTCTTCTCTCTCAGTTCATCGAAAACCGATCAATCCAGTTGATCCGGATTCGATAACCGACACATAATTTCAATAACCGGTTCGTGTCGATCGATACTACATTAGTGTCGATCGACACTGACTAACCAGATTTAATTTTCGATAACCGGTCAATCCAATTGAACCGGATCAATAACCGGTCAATCAAATTGAACCGGGTCGATTACCGGTCGGTGTCGATCGATACTACATTAGTGTCGATCGACGCCAACCAAACCGCATTAAACCGACATTCGGTTTAATCGATCTGTTAACCGAGCACGATAACCGATTCAATCCAATTGAACCGGTTCATCGATCGCAAGGCAGAGGCAGAGGTGTCGATCGACACAACCATTGTGTCGATCGACACCACTAGGTTACTTTACCGATTTGAACAGTTTTCACGAAAACGATTTTACAAAAGAAAAACAATCAAATCCGGATTCAGTTCATACAGATCACTAGTTAAACCCTAACGCTCTGATACCACTGAAGGAATTCGTTCAGGTTTTACCAGATTAATCTCTATTAATCAACCTAAGCGCAATTCTCAATCCTAGGATCTAGGGTTTGTAAACTTTAGAAACGATGAACGGATCTCGAATATACCTGGAGTTTGCAGCGGAATTGTTTCAGGGAATTCGAGATTCTAAGCACTTCAAGTGTAGTGCCTCTATCGATAGTCCACACGCACACGAATAGGAATCCGCAGGGATGCTAGTTCCTGGAACCGGATCTTTTAGGGATTCTGTTTCTTAAAGGCGGCTATCACGAAAAGGGTTTTCTCAACAAAAACTCTTTCTAGGTCGTGACCTATATCTCCTATATATAGGTCCTGGAGAAAAACCTAATTGATCCTGAACTGATTCAGAATCAATTAAGTTACTAAACCGAAATCTTATTTCGGTTAAACCCTGGCGTCGATCGACACTACTATAGTGTCGATCGACACTGCCTTTAAAACATGTTTATAATGTGTATCAAATACACATCATCTAGATCATTACATTAATGATCATTCCCTTATAAAGTGAATCCTATTCGCTTAGGTGTGTGACCCTGTAGGATCATATAATACTAGTAATGAGTTCATAACTCATAGATCATAAGCGGCTTCTAGCAAAACGTAATGACTACCTAGTATCATATGAATGTCTGATCTCGACATCACAACTGTCACTGGAGTGAATACAAGTGTGATTTCAGGACATTCCCAACAAGGTCCAACTCTGCCGGAGAAAAACATTGTACCGATCCTCTGCATCTGAACCATCATCACCAGATAGGACGGATGCTCCTTAGCTACCACAGTCCTCAACTGTACCTCAACCACTAGAGGCATTACTAGAGCCTGCACTGGTACCGCACCTACTAACCGCTCCAATAGTAAGGTCTGCAGATCCGCCAAACGATCATATCGACCCTGGGCTCTACCTGCAGCAGCACCCGCACCCGGGCCTACTGCACTACCAGTCCTCACGCTGGCACTCACACTAGTATCGCCCATGGACCCCTTTGGGTACATCTCAAAATCAGCCACCTGCTCATGTGTAGCACTCCGCGCCACACTCACATGTCCCCGACCAGGTCCTTGGCCTCCACGACCACGACCTCGACCTCCACCACGACCTCTCGGAACTCTAGGCATCACTCTCTGCACTTCCCAAAAGCCCAAACTAAGATACTAGAATTTAAAAACAGAAGTCAAACAACACATACCGTGGAATCTCATTGAAGGCTCGAAGAGGATGATCTAAGACTCCAAAGTCACAGAATTGACTAACTACTCATAATCAATTCAAACAACAGTCTTAAACCATTCCATTTCTACAGCCCTAAAACCGTAAGGGCTCTGATACCAAACTTAAACAACCTGACCCGGTTATTTAGTTTTTTTTTTTTGAACAATTATATTCGAATTATGTTTTCCCTTAAATAATTAATTCTCAATATCACAATAAACCATCAAACCAATATAAACCAGCGAAAGACAATAAAACCATTAAACCGGCTCAACACTACCAAACCTAACCTAAAAATTTTAACTACAAATAGATTGTAAATCAATTTTTGTACTTTAAATTTTTGGATTTGGGTTAACTAATCCCACATTAGGGTATAGTTTTAGAGGAATTTTTTAATCTGCCATTTTTTGCTATTGGGCTTTTAGAATATGCCATAAATTCAATTGCTTTCAAAATCTGCCACAAATCGTACGGACGTCTACTGTACAAGACGAAATTACCCTTAGAAATAATATTTTAGTGTGTCACCACTGTTTTGTTCTGTGTTTTGTATTTGTTGTCCTCGTCTTGTATTTCTTGTCCCCCATCTTGTATTTTTTGTCCTTTGATGTCCACCGTCTATGTCTATGTCCACCACCGTCTCTGACACCGTTGACCACCGTTTTTGTCAATGTCTGTGTGGTGAACATCGGAGGACCAAAAATACAAGACATTCATAAACTAGACGTCCTTGAGAACATCCATGTCTTGTCCTCCGTTTTATATTTATTGTTCTCGTCTTGTATTTGTTGTTCCCGTCTTGTATTTCTTGTCTTCTGGTGGCCACTGTCTCGTCCATCGTCTCCAGCTATGTTCACCACCGTCTCGAACACCGTCGATCACCGTTTTTGTCAATGTCTATGTGGTGGACATCGGAGGACAAGAATACAAGACGTTCAGAGACTAGACATCCGTGTCGAGGACAAAAAATACAAAATCTGCCACAGAGTAGACGTCCATCCCAGAGAGAGAGAGAGAGAGAGAGAGAGAGAGAGAGAGAGAGAGAGAGAGAGAGAGAGAGAGAGAGAGAGAGAGAAGAAAGAAGAAATAGATAAAATTTAGTTTTACCCCCACTACATGATAAAAAGTGGCAAATTTTGTAAGGGGGATTGATTTATAGCAGATTTGGAAATGGAATTTGCAAAAAATGGCAGATTTTGTAAATTGTTATAGTTTTAGAGATAGGGTTTGAATTAAGGGTTTAGAAATTTTTTTTAATAGTAATTATTTTTAGTTACATTATAAAGATTCAATCTACAATTCATGTTCTTGTTATAATGGAGATAATATTATATTAAAATAAAAAACAATGACGGAGGAAACTATACAAAGAGACACGTGAGGGAGATTCCTTCAATACATTTTCATGAGGTGATTTATTAAACTTATTTTTCTAAGGTGAATAATGTTCAAATTGTGGTTCCCGCATTAAAATTCAGTTTGTTTTTTTTTTTATTTAATTAATAATTAAATTAATTGATTTTAATAAAAAGAGGGTGAATGAAGAAGGTTCATTATTTACTGTAAGCATCAAATTTAGGTAATATCTAATTTTTCTAGTGTAGAAATTATTGCATACTTTATTAAGTTGATTTTTTAAAAATCACTGCAAACTATGTTCAAGGTTTTAATACGAAAAACATAAAGATACATCCAACATTTTTGTTGAGATGATGCAGGTGTCTTCGTAGAATCATTAATTTTTTTACAAATGTGTTTCATGCAAGAAATAAAAGCGAACAAACATTTTTTTTAGGAAATCACAGTGAATATTGATAAATACATATAAGTTAGAGATTTGTACCAAAAGAGATGTCTTCTATATACTGTAATTTTATGAACGGTCTATTTATTTTTTCATATAAGATTGTATATGTCCAATAGTTTGCTACAAATGTTTAGTCCTCTAACCTAGAAAACTATTTAATTTTACTAGAAACATCAAATTTATGTAATAATAAATCACAATTAATCATAAGCTATAATTATTGCATATTGTACCATATTACTTTTTAAACCCACGCAACGCATGGACAATTCTTAGTATTAATTAAAGTATAGTCAAAAACAGTTTAAGTCTTTGTTTACATAAAAGTATTTGGTTACTTGTATTTTATTATTGGTTACGGTCTTAATCAATCTCATTTTTTAAATAATGTGTGAGTTGTAATTAAGACTATATATTAGTAGAGCATATTATTATGCACTATGAAATTACTTATCAAAGACGGTCATCGATTACTATTATATGTAGACTGAGTCTTTTACGTATTCAATGGCCCCAAATTAAAGATATTCTTATTTCATATAGATCAATATTCTTTTAATACACTACTAGAGATAGACCAAAATTTATCTTAAAATATTTATAAACTGTAGAATACGTACTATGAGTTGGTAAATGAATTACATAGATGTTTGTTTGTTCGTTCTTGCTATTTTATATTGTTATTTATTTTAAATTTGAAATCTACTATGTACACATATAGATATTTTAGAGCAATTATAAACTTATGAATTTTTAGAATACCTATTAGCGTCGGCTGGCGGGGTTCTAAGGGATGGTACTGGAGGTTTGTGTGGAGGATTTGGTTTGAACATAGGTATATGTTCGGCACCACTAGTTGAGTTGTGGGGAATATACTATGGGTTGGTGATAGCTTGGGAGTGGAGGATCACGCGGTTGGAATTGGAGGTGGATTCGAAGATGGTGGTGGATTTTTTAAAGTCATGGATAAGTGATTCGCATCCGCTGTCCTTCTTGGTACGATTGTGCCATGGCTTTCTATCGAGGGACTGAATTATCCGCATTTCACACGTGTATATGAAAGTTAACCGTCTTGCCGATGAGTTAGCGAACTATGCTTTCTCTCTTCCTTTAGATTTTCATTTATTTACTGCTAGTCCGGACATTGTGAGTCCAATTGTGAGTCCGGACTGGATGTTGAGGGAGTTTCTGTTCCTTGACACGCTTGCTTGTAATTTTTTTGCGTTTAAATAAATTGGGGTTTCGGCCCCTCATTCCACCCAAAAAAATGTGATTTGAAATTTTATCAATCATGTTGATATGTTAAGGTTTCCCAAGACCAAAGTTATGAGAGAATATCATGTGTCATTTTTTATTTTATTTACAACCTTATAGTTTTGTAAATTTTGACATTTGCCCCTTTAGTTTTGTGAATATGTGAATTGATTCTTTAAAATAAAAGTGCGACGATACTATTAATTTAAAATAAACAATTAACATATAACTATCTTCATAAATGAAAGAAAAATATTCCTACATCTTTATGAAATCATTGTATATGTCTAATGATTTATTACAAATACTTAGTCTTCTAACCTATATAATTATTTACTATAAGCATCAAAGTTAGGTAATATCTACTTTTTCTAATGTAGAAATTATTGCATACATCATTGTGTTGATTTTATAAAAATCACGGCAAACTATGTTCAAGGTTTTAATACGAAAAACATAAAGATACATCAAACATCTTTGTTGAGATGATGCAGGTGTCTTCGTAGAATTATTAATTTTTTTACAAATGTGATTCATGCAAGAAAAAAAGGCGATTTTTTTTTTTTTTTTTTTGGAAATCACAGTGAATATTGATAAATACATATAAGTTAGGGATTTGTGCCAAAAGAGACATCTTCTATATACTGTAATTTTCTGAACGGTCTATTTATTTTTTCATATAACATTGTATATGTCCAACAATTTGTTACAAATGTTTAGTCCTCTAACCTAGACAATTATTTAATTTTACTAGAAACATCAAATTTATGTAATAATAAATCATAATTAATCATAAGCTATAATTATTGCATATTGTACCATTTTAATTTTTAAACCCACACAACGCATGGACAATCCCTAGTAATAATTAAAGTATAGTCAAAAAAATTTAAATCTTTGTTTACATAAAAGTATTTAGTTACTTGTAATTTTATTCTTGGTTTGAGTTTTAATCAATCTCATTTTATTAAATAATGTGTGAGTTGTAACTAAGACTATATATTAGTAGAGCATATTATTATGCACTATGAAATTACTTGTCAAAGACTGTCATCGATCACTATTATATGTAGACTGAGTCCTTTACGTATTCAATAGCCCCAAATTAAAGATATTCTTATGTCATATAGATCAATATTCTTTTAATACTAGAGATAAACCAAAATTTATCTTAAAATATTTATAAACTGTAGAATACGTAATATGAGTTGGTAATGAATTAACTAGATGTTTGTTTGTTTGTTCTTGCTATTTTATATTGTTATTCATTGTAAATTTGAAATCTACTATGTACACATATACATATTTTAGAACAATTATAAACTTAGGACTTTTTAGAATACCTATTATGAATCGATGTGATTTGAAATTTTATCAACCATGTCGATATCTATATAATATGTTAAAGTTTCCAAAAGTTAAAGTCATGAGAGGATGTCATGTGTCATTTACGTTTTTATATATAATTAATTAATTATTTTTTTGGTCAAATGTAATTAATTACTAAAATTAATACTACTACTACATTAACTACGATATCTTTAAATAAAATTAAATAGCATTTATAATTATTTCATGTATTTAACTGATGTATTATAAATATTTGAAGAACTAAAACTTATTGAGTTTAAATTTCTTGATTATCATACATAATATTTTAATGTTTACACAAACTAAAACTATGAGAGGATGACATGAGTCATCTATTTTTTATATAATTAATTATTATTTTTTTGGTCAAATGTAATTAATTACTAAAATTAATACTACTACTACATTAACGGCAATATCTTAAAATAAAATGAAATAACATTTATAATTATTTCGTGTATTTAACTAATATATTATAAATATTTGAATAACTAAAATTTATTGATTATAAAAAAAATTAAGTGACATTTTTAAAATCGAATTCTTGAATGTTCATCAAATTATAGTACTTCTTTGTTCATACCCCGATTAGAAAGAACATTGGGGTCAAATACACATAGCTCATTTATTCGTGAATCACTTGCACTTGCGCACTCGCATTCCTCATTTATATTCTTCATTCTCTCTCGCTCTATAAAATAAATGATAAACGAACTCGGAAGGGAATCATTCATTCTCAATATAAATTCCATTAAATCCATCGTGTAGGTACAGCAACAAAGCAGCAGGAGAAAAAATGATAGAGGAGGAGGTTGAGGTAGATGTGGAAATCAAATCTCCGGCTGATAAGTTCTTCATGTTCGTCAGAGGATCACAACATTTGTCCAAAGCCACTCGGTACATTCAGGGTTGTGATCTGCTCGAAGGCGAGTTGAGAAAAGTTGGATGCATAGTCTTGTGGAAATTAGTTTTTGGTAATGGCAACATTAATATTTACATATATAAAAATATAGTAAGAAGATATTTAAATCCTTGAATACACTAGAAATATAGATCCAACGAAAATAGCATTAAATATGTATTTGTAAATGCGTTTTGTGCAGATGGGGAGCCAAGAATGTCGAAGGATAGGATCGAGGCGCTGGATTTGGAGAAGAATGTGATTCAGTGGAGGGTGTTAGAGGGACCTCTGAAGAGAGAGTTCAAGAGCTTCTTGAAGACAATGAAGGTGAGCCCTAAGCAAGAAGGGCATGGAAGTGTGGTGAAGTGGAACTTGAAGTACGAGAGGATTGATGAGAATGTGGCTCACCCAGAGGGGCTTCTCCAGTTCCTTGTCGAAATTATTAAAGAGTTTGACCAATACCTCTTGTCTTACGCATAGATGACTTTTCTGCTTGGCTTTTATCTAAATAATTTATGCGCTAGATGCATGCATCTATGTACGTGTGACGGTTTGAGAGTATGCTTCATTTGATTTAAAGAACAAGTATCAAGCGTAATCTGGGTTGAGACGAGGATGTCGTCGAAGAATTCCAATATTTTTGTGTGCATCAATGGCCGATATATTGTATTCATAGGCGCCTAAAATGTCGATGTTGATATACCTTAGCATTTATGGGGTTTCCTATGTTTTCAATATGTTTTTAAGCTTTGATATTGTTCACTCTATATTTCACGTTTCACAATCATCAATTACAAAAAATCCTAAGAACTAAAATAGTGAAATCCTTCATTTCCAAGTACGCAGGGCCGGCATTGATTTTCAATGGGCCACAAGCTAAAACAAAAAAACCGATTTGACCACTAAACTAAAGAAACTTTTGGGATTTGAAGGCTGATTTCTCATAATAAATATGAGGATCGATATGAGGGTCGCAAGCACTGGCTTTGCCCGCTTTCCCTCAGGCCGGCCGCTTTCCCTTAGGCCGGCCCTGCAAGTACGTAGCATAATTTGAAAGAAAACTTATTCCAATTTTTTGGACTCGTCGAATAAACTGACTTGATTCTTCTTCTATTTTTTCGGGTTAAAGCTTAAAAGTAGTAATATCAATCCTATATATATTAATTGAGGAGACACTAAAAGTAAAAAATTCTAGGTGTCATTCAAAGAGAGTCTTAAGGAACATGTTAATCCTATGTGTCATTCAAAGAGGATTTTAAGGAACACATTAATTAAATCAACCAATCAAAACATTTCAATTTGACATGGTGAAAATATCTACATATTTCAATATTTCTAATATATATGCGGCATTGATGACAAAAATATATATTTACCAAATCCATTACTATATTGAGAAACTCAAATCGATTTAACTCATTTATGTAATAGTATTTTGGCCAGTGATAAAGTTGGGTTTAAAAACATTTTATAGAGTTATTAATAACATCTGTTTTTGTAAATATAAGATATATATCACTCAATTACATTTTTTTGTCATACATTATAAGACAATGTTCGCTTTTTGGTTTTGTTATTGTAAATCAATTTCTTTTATTGTTATATTTTGTATACACTTAAAACGTAAGACCTATCATATTAAGACATTCAAGATTCGAAAATCGACCGATCAAATTTTTTGTGGACATAATCATTTATCTAATATATTTTTGGTATGTATGATTCAAAACAATCTATTTTTACTATACAATAAACTAAAATTTATATTCCCACGCTTGGCGGGGTCAAAATCTAGTACTCCCTCCGTTTCATAATATAAAATGTTTTAACAAAAAACACAAATATTAAGAAACTACTTTTACTTTTAAAAGTAATATTTTAAAAATATATAAAAACATTTTAACAAAAAAAAAAAAAAACTACATAATACTATTGGTTGCACAACACAATCCATACAAACATCTTCCCAAGTAAGCGATTGATTTAATCCATTTTTCGAACTCATACTGTTTCAAATCTTTTGAAAGAACGTCCTTCACTTTTCACAAACACTATCATATACTAACAACAATACTCTTGTTAAAGTTTCAAAAAAAAAAAAAAAACAATACTCTTGTTATTTCATTTGATTTAAAGGCATTTAGTTTGGTGCTAACTGCTAATCTTAAAGATGTCGATAGAGAAACCAGCGAAGCGGAGGATTGAGAAATAATTCAAGGATATGACTCCGAAAAAGTCTTTGTACAGTATTGGTTAGTAATATATTTTTTTTTCTATAAACTCCCTAACTTAAATTTCATACATCTAAATTTTGCTTGTAAGTGTTAAAGTGTCAATGATCAGGTATCTCTACACTTCAAGGATGAAAGATGCAAGTGTCAATGATCAGGTATATTCACATTTCCTTTCAATGAGCTTAAACTGTTCGATAGAATGCCTCAGTGAGTTGGAGTTTTAGTTATCTCTGTTTTTGTTAATAGCTATTAGTGTTCTCAAATTGGAGACTTCATCAATTAGTGTAGGCTAAATTGATTAGTTATTACTTTAATTCAGTTTTCAAGAAAATATGTCTGTTTATCAGTTTATGAGAGGAAAGCTCAGAAATGCTAAGAATAGAACAAAACTTGGGTCTTTGAGGAAAAGAATGCTATCTTCTTTGAATTGATGGAATAAGTTAAGAGAAATTGATAAGAAAAGATGAAATGTCATTCTCTCTCTGATTCTTTGTTAAGAAAGCTGAGATTTTTCATTATTGTTGCTTCACTTGTGCAGATTCAACTGAACAAGGTGTTACTTGTTGGCACAAAGTCACACACTTACATTGGCAAACCAGTTGTGACTAATGCCACTGTACATGCTGTAGTTGAAAGCCAAGTAAAGATCCTTTCTCAACTTTTTGATTTATATTTTTGTCTTTTCGATACCTAACTTGGGGAAAATCACAGTTTCTTTTGTTGCTGCAGGGTTTGGATGATAAAGTTGTAGTCTTCAAGTACAAGCCAAAGAAGAAGTAACGTAGAAATATCGGTCACAGACAGGTATATTCCACTCTTGACAATTTTACTTTCTGTTACTTGAAATTGAATCATGTACAACATATCTTCAGCTAGATATAGTATTTGTTAGTTGTTTTCATTTACTATGCTTGATGAACCTGCAAAGCTGTAAAATATTATTACTTACATTGTGATTTTTGACTTTGATATTGCAGCCAAACACAAGGATTAGGATTACAGGAATCACAGGGTATGAAGATTTCCTAGTGTCGCCCAATGATACGGTTTATCCTGTTGAATGCTAATAGAATTTTTGGCACATATGCATGTTAGTTTAATGTTCTTATCTATGTAATTCTGTAAAACCAGACCACTTAATTTATGATGTGATGAAGTATTATAAGTATTGGTAACTGAAATGTGTGTTTTGACTCCACCAATTTTTACTAAGAACAACCTCTCAGTTGAACAAGCAACCAACTATTAAAAAACCATGTTACTTCATTAACCCAAAAATTATCTTTCATTTTCTTCACTTTCAAGTTTTCCGATTTATAGGCTGATTAGAGTGTATTAGCAGCGGCTATGCCCCCACAAGCGCATAACCGCCGGCCAGGCGGCCGTCTTACCAGCGTTTTCGAATAGAGGGTAGGGCAAAGCCATGGAGAGATTTTGGGAGACGAAAAGAGAGGAGTCATCAAGAGGAAATTAAGTCAATAGACGCTGCCGTGGTTTAGCTGAATTAGAGTTTGTAAAGTGGACTATGTTACTCTCTCTATTTCTGTATGCTGATGTTTCTGAAAAAAAAATATTGTTTCACAAGATTGTTTTTTTTTTTTTTTTCATTTTCTATTCAGTTTTTATGATGTATTGATGATAAATTGTTAATTTTGAGACATATTAATTGGTTTTGTTGAATTTTTATTGGTTTAAAGTTATTGGAAATTATTTAGTACAAAAACAATACATTTTATATATAGTTGAACATTAATTTGTTTTTTTAATATTTGCAAACTCTAGAAAATCAATTATAAAAAAAACGAAGAGAATATATAAGTAGATACTCTGAGTCCATTAGAGTCTTATTTAGAAACTGGGAATTGTTCAGATATAGTGGATCTAAGGAATTGATTCAAGTTCTGAGGAGACTTGGATCGATTGGCATGTAATTCCTTAGTTGTGGAAATTATATACTTCATGTGGAAATTTCTTGTGGTGTTGACACGTGAAAAGTGATACTTTTTAAATCGCAGCGGTTCGTATATTTCCCCTAAAATATATTACTTTACATGTAATTAAAGTTAGGTTTCGTTTGTTGATGTAGTGAGACGAATTTTATCTTTTATTGTATAGAAAAAAATCTTACAAGGAAACGACTTATGAATTATGATCTCAAGTGTTGCATCTTTTCCTCAAAATATTTGTTTTCTCCAAACATCTATTTTTATTTCTCCTTTTTCCAATTGCATATAATCACATTAATCTTAATCAAATCAGACGTTACCAAAAAAAAAAAAAACGATTTTAGAAAAATTTATTTATTCATGACCAACTTTCGGGAAACACCTACAAAACTCTTGCGGGAAATTTGCCGCGTTAACTCAGACCCAGGCAGATTGTCTTCGACGGTGATGTTATGGAAATTTGACGTGTCGAGGATGTAGAAATGAAGATTAGAGAGATAAGAACGGGCTTCGTAATTATGGCCGCCATTTCGACGTTTCTCAGTTTTTAACTTTTGATGACCACGGCTGTGGTTTGGACGTGGGCTAACAAATCAAAACATATCTAAGTTTACTAAGAATCTAAGATCCAATTGATCATCATATTGTATTGAGATATGGTCTGTCTTTATCGATTAGGATTATATATTGTCTTGATCGGTGAGAATATGTTTTGTCCTGACTCTTGATTGACATTTCTGAGAATTTTAGATTATTGTGAGAACTTTGTGGCATTTGACGTGATGCTTAGTTAGGGACTTCGATGCAACAGAAAAGTTTAATTAAGTATCATTTTTTTCCTCTTCAAAATAGTTATGGCATGTTTAGAAATTTGCTTCTATTATTGTTCCATGACAATTGCTAAAGTAGAATATACTAAATGGAGGAGGAAAAAATCAATGAATTAGAGAGGCGTGAAGCTATAACGCTTTATCATCCACAATCTACATTTGTTTCTTACCATTAACATAACACCTCACCAAAGTCTCTTATGGAATATTTGCTAATATAAAAACTAATGGGTACAACCGTAGAAGACACAAAAATTAATATAATGATGCAAAGTAGTATAAAATGTCCATATGCGGAGAGGGACGACTCAAGTAGGTTATTTGCAATTTTGCATTTCTTATCGAATAACAATTTTTTGTTGATAAAAACACAAACATAAGATGGGATTCCACTTATGATGATTAAAATATTAAAATTAAACTTGATTTTGGTTTAGCTTAATGAAGAGTTTAGAAATCTCTAGAAACATCATATAATCTCATCACCTCCTTTGAGATTCTAGAGAATTCTTTTAGTTAATTATCTAGATAAGAATGTAGAATAATCTAGATAATTGTAAGATAAATAATCTAGATGTTAATAGAGATATCTAGATAGTTGTAAGATAGTAAGGTAATAATCTAGAGATTATAGAGAAGTCTAGAAACTTGTAAAAAATCTAGGAAGTAAGGAGGTTAGTAGAATAATCTAGAGAATTAGTGAGAGATCTTTGGGAGGCTATAAATACCTCCACACCCTTCTCATTTGTAACATACAAGAACATAAGAAAGTTGAACAAGTGAATAAAGAATAAGTTCAAACAAAGAGTGTTCAAGTTCATAAGTTCTCTAAATTTCTCTAAGAGACTTTCAAGTATTCTCTAAAAGTCCTTCCATATTTCTTCATCATACTTAGAGGGTCTTTTGTTTATTTCAGGTTTATCGGGATTGTACGGTCTTGGGCTAGTGCTAAACACTGTCAAAGAAGGTTTCTTTACATAAAATGTCTGCCTTCTCTAATCGATGGATCTCTTGCGATCCCATTTTGCACGGGGGCATTTAGATTTATCTATATTAATTAAATTATAACTTTGTAATATATATATATATATATATATATATATATATATTTTTTTTGTACTTCTACACAGTATATTGTTTTTGTCTAACCATATCCTGTGTTAAGAGCAAAAGAGAAAGAACATTAGAAAGATAAAGCGATGTTCAAAGATAGAGAAGAAAAAAATATTTTGTGGAAAATATAATATGGAAATATTCAAAAAAAATGGCACGTTTGTAAACAATTTAAAACAATCATATGTTTGAAAAATGGATGTGGAAAGTGGCTTAAGTTGAAACTTTTTTAAAATTAAACAATTTACAAGGAAATATAGAGAATTTTCAAGATATGACACTGTCGGCATCTCTTGGTAGACCACTTTACAATTATGCTATCATCTAATAAAGTTTGTAAGAGTGCCAATGTTTACAAATCCTTTTTTACTTAATTTTCATATTTTTTAAAAAAATACGGAATATAAGGTTTTAAATTAGATTATAAGTTTTTAAACCATATTACAAAGTTTTTTAAACGGGGTTTTAAGGTTTTTAAAATGGAAGAAAATGCAATTTCTTTTGTTGCTACAGGGTTCGGATGATAAATTTGTAGTCTTCAAGTACAAGCCAAAGAAGAAGTACCGAAGAAATATCGGTCACAGTCAGGTATATTCCACTCTTGACAACTTTACTTTCTGTTACTTGAAATTAAATCATGTACAACTATCTTTAGCTAGATAAGATCACTGACATTGTGATTTCTGACTTGATATTGCAGCCAAACACAAGGATTAGGATTACATGGATCACAGGGTATGAAGATTTCCCAGCATCGCCCAATGTTGCGGTTTAGCCTGTTGAGTGCTATAGGATATTTGGCATATATGCTTGTTAATTTTATGTTTTTATCTATGTAATTTTTGTAAAACCAGACCATTTCATTTTTGCTAAGATGCATTATTGTATCTTTAAAAATTTGGTCTGGATCGACCACTTTCATTCAGGTAACTGAAATGCGTATTTTGACTCCAATTCCACGACGAACGACCTCTATTTGAACTAACAAACAACTATACAAAAAGTCATTTAACTTCATTAACCCAAAAAAATGGAGTCTTGAACATCGACTTTGGCCTCGGATGACAACTTATCTTAAAGCTAGATTCTTCATTTGCATTCTTAAACATGACTTGGTCTTAATTTGCAAGCAAGTTCTAGTATGTGAGTCAAACTTTATATTATATTATACCAAATTGAATAAATATTATATATGTAAAAATTCATTATAATTTATACCAAATTGAATAAATTTATAGCTTCTACTGCAATGTTTGCTTTGTTCTTGCAATGTGTTAATAATATTTATATCATGTATAAACACGTAGATCTACTTCTAACTTTAATTTGTATGGGAAATACTGATAAGAATAATGAGTTATATTTGAACCATATATATTTATATATGCATATTTTCATATACCTTTTGATCTTAGTGGGCGTTTTCTTCGGGCTACTTATGAAACATATTCGTTTAACATTGCGGGTTTTGACATTCTTTCATGTTGTTAATCCCTTTTTGTTTTTTGGGCGATGGAAAATTTGTCTTCGGTTTTTCAAGATCAGTATCGGTACTTCCCCGACATCAAGTGCATCACAGCCAAGGTTCCAATAGAGTACCAATTACCTTTGTTTCCATGTTTCCATGTTTTTTATTCTTTTTTGGTATGGATCCTATCTTTTTAGGTTGAGCAAATTTGTAACACAATTTGTAAAACCTACAACTTCATTTTCTAAATGATATTCACATTCTTATAAAAAAAAATACCACATTATGTTTTTTTTTTTTCAGAAACTTTTCATGGCAAAATATTAACCACATTATGTTTGTAAAGTGATAAGTTAACTATAACAATAAATTGATGTCTATTTTTTCTTTTAAAATGGTTTAAATGGATCTCTTATTAGAATAACTATTTTTTTTATATTCTTAGACCATTTTAATTTTGTATAGTAGTAGCATACAACTATATATGTATGTCCACGTCTAACTATCTATTTAATGAGATAACTAAATTATTAACGTTTAAATTAAGCATGTACGTTTGGGTTTGGTTCGGTCCTTCCGCGTGTTCAAATTAAAATTATATATAAATTTCAATAAGGTATCGTTCATTCAGTTTCTTTTGACTTCGAATATATTTAATGAGATAATTGAATTATTGATGTTTAAATTAGGCATGTGCGTTCGGGTATCGGTTCAGATTTGATTCAAATCTTTCGAGTTTTTGGGTTCAGGATTATAAATCCCATTAAATTCTTCTTTTTGTTTTTAGTCTCTTGACGGATCCGTTATCGTTATCGAAACCCAATGGTTTTTTTTCCCTAGTTTCCTTAAAGATTAATTTTCAACACAATGATAATGAAGATTTTTTTGTGTGATATGTATTAATAAAATATTATGAGTGGTTGTGGAAAAATGTTTTTATTATAATTGAAAAAGTGATGTATCAATCTATGGAGAGATTCACGTGTTTTTATTATAGAGTCACTGATTATTTGTAATTAGTATTAAAATTATTATTTTAAGGCAGCTGACTAATGAAATAATTGAATTATTGATGTTTAAATTAGGTATATGCATTCAGGTATCAGTTCAGATTTGATTCAAATCTTTCACATTTTTGGGTTTAGAATTATAAATCCCATTACAATCTTCTATTTGTTTTTAGTCTCTTGACGGGTCCGTCCTTTAAACCCAACGAACCCTATTAGTTTTGACCTCCTCTTAGCCGCCGCCGCCCCCCTCCAAAATTGTCATCGAAACCCAGTGGTTTTTTTTTCGTAGTTTCCATAAAGATTAGTTTTCAACACCATGATGGTGAAGAATTTTTTGTGTGATATGTATTAATAAAATATTATGAGTGGTTGTGAATAAAGGTTTTTATTATAATTGAAAAAGGGATGTATCAATCTATGAAGAGATTCACGTGTTTTATTATATAAATTACTGAATATTTGTAATTAGTATTAAAATTATTATTTTAAGATTGCTGACTAATGAAATAATTGAATTATTGACGTTTAAATTAGGCACGTGCATTCAGGTATCGATTCAGATTTGATTTAAATCTTTCACAATTTTTAGTTTAGAATTATAAATCCCATTACAATCTTCTTTTTGTTTTTAGTCTCTTGACGGTCCAAACCCGACAAACCCTATTAGTTTTGACCTCCTCTTAGCCTCTTCCATCCATAAAGATTAATTTTCAACACAATGATGATGAAGAATTTTTTTTATGTGATATGTATTAATAAAATATTATGAGTGGTTGTGAAGAAATGTTATTATAATTGAAGAAGGGATGTATCAATCTGTGGAGGGATGTATAAAAATGTTTTTTATATACATAGTGTGATTAAATGTGGCTGTCAACTACTCACATTTAAACACGGAAAGGTGCAATGTTTCAACCTACCGGCTTGGCAGTTCGTGAGGTGTTTCCATGTTCGTGGAGGAGACCGCTTATACTGCCTCTCAGAAGCGCAAAGACTTTCAAACCGGTCTCATGTGTCGATCAGAAAGGACGCCAAGGGTACACATATTCTCTTATTTCATTTTTGTTTCTCTTGTAATCGGCTGCGCACTTAAATACAATGTTCTAGAATTCCATATCTGATTCAGAAGAGCTCAATGATCTAGTGTATATCCTTAATCTTATTGAAATACCCATATGGCAGAATGAGTGGGTTCCATGAGATCAAACTCAAAGTTCGTGATTATGAACTGGATAAGTTTGGTGTTGTGAACAATGCCGTTTACGCAAACTATTGCCAACACGGTTAGTTTAGAGTCGTGTGCTACATTAAAAAATATTTTTTTAATAGTTTATCAAATTTTTGTTTGTTGACATGGTTTCATACTTAGGTCGACACGAGTTACTGGAGAGTATCGGAATCAACTGTGATGAAGTATTCCGTTCTGGTCAAACCTTGGCAATGTCCGAGTTGACAATAAAGTTTATCGCACCTTTACGTGTAATTTTGAGCCCTCTCCTCCTAGAATATCCATGTTGGTCACATTTTGTAACGTCAATGTTTTGTATATTAATTATTTTATTTATTCGAGCAGAGTGGATGCAAGTTTGTGGTGAAATCGAGGATATCAGGGACATCTGTTGTACGCGTTTACTTTGAACAGTTCATCTTTAAACTTCCAAATCAAGAGGTTAAATTTTGTTGCTCTCATCAAAGCCTTTATGCTGGTTTTTACGTGTTTTCTGATTCAGATCCATTTGGTATATAACAAAGCAGCTTATTTTGGAAGCAAGAGGAACGGGTGTGTGGCTTGACAATAACGACCGTCCTGCTCGTATCTCATTACATATTCCGCCTATAAGGTAAAGAAAAATGCATTGGTCTGATGGCCCCAAATAATGTATAAATTTTGGGACCCAAAGTTACATGTATAAATATATCAATTTGACCATCACACTTGCCATGACCCGAGTTCAAAACTTAATATCCTTTCTTAAGGATATATTTTCCCAGTTCTATGACTCGTTTGAATATCGATTTCTTCTATGGCTTCTCCGTATGTTCATCTTCTTCTTCCTTTGCTCTTGATGTCTAGATATTCTTTTTGTTCATTTTACACTTTCTTCATCGTTGTTTTTTTTTTTAATAATAATTTTTATTATTTAAAATTACCGTTAAAAAATATATCCAAAGTGCCAATTTTTTAATTTGTCTTAGGCTTCTAGAAGCCTGGGCAGGACACTTCTTATTCCTTCTAATCTTATGCTTGTTAATTATTTAAGAGGATTAAAAATCTCCAAAACATATATCAATGTAGGCGTTGTATCGTACATCAAAAATATTAGGAGAATTACAAACATACCACCTTTGAAAATAGTTTTTTCAAATATGCCATCTTTGAAACCCAAACCCTAAACTTTACCCTCAAAAACTATACCCTAAATATAAAATAGTTAACTCAAACCCTAAAAATATAAAAGTTAAGTTAAAAAAAAGATGACATTCTTGCAAAAAAATTTAAACGATGACATAACTGTAAAGTGACATTCCAAGAGTGGCATATCATGAAAATTTTAAAAATATTCTTTTCATTAATATCAGTATTATCTTTGAGTGTATATATCATTTTTTTATTTTGAAGAAGATATAACATGTTCTTTATATTTAATAAAGCTACTAACCATATAACCCTTACAAATATATGCTAATGTTTTATGTATACTTTCTGTCAATCCCTGAAGATGTATCTTGTGTTATGTTGACATAATTTTCTTGGTTTAGTTCACCAAAACTTATAATATAGACGTGAAGAACTGTAAAATAACTTTCTAAAGTGAAGAGCAGTCATTTGATAAGTATTCCTTTTGCATTTTCTTACTTGGTTAATTAAACCTCAGTTCTTCTTTTTCTTAAAGTAAATAAATTTGTAAAACATATTGTATTTACATTAGTGAATCACTCGCACTCGCACTTGCACTCCTCATTTATATTCTTCATTCTCTCTCTCTATAAAATAAATGATACACGAACTCGGAAGGGAATCATTCATTCTCAATGCAAATTCCATTAAATCCATCGTGTAGGTACAGCAACAAAGCAGCAGGAGAAAAAATGATAGAGGAGGAGGTTGAGGTAGATGTGGAAATCAAATCTCCGGCTGATAAGTTCTTCATGTTCGTCAGAGGATCACAACATTTGTGCAAAGCCACTCGGTACATTCAGGGTTGTGATCTGCTCGAAGGCGAGTTGGGAAAAGTTGGATGCATAGTCTTGTGGAAATTAGTTTTTGGTAATGGCAACATTAATATTTACATATATAAAAATATAGTAAGAAGATATTTAAATCCTTGAATACACTAGAAATATAGATCCAACGAAAATAGCATTAAATATGTATTTGTAAATGCGTTTTGTGCAGATGGGGAGCCAAGAATGTCGAAGGATAGGATCGAGGCGCTGGATTTGGAGAAGAATGTGATTCAGTGGAGGGTGTTAGAGGGACCTCTGAAGAGAGAGTTCAAGAGCTTCTTGAAGACAATGAAGGTGAGCCCTAAGCAAGAAGGGCATGGAAGTGTGGTGAAGTGGAACTTGAAGTACGAGAGGATTGATGAGAATGTGGCTCACCCAGAGGGGCTTCTCCAGTTCCTTGTCGAAATTATTAAAGAGCTTGACCGATACCTCTTGTCTTAAGCATAGATGACTTTTCTGCTTGGCTTATGCGCTAGATGCATGCATCTATGTACGTGTGACGGTTTGAGAGTGTGTTTCTTTTGATTTAAAGAACATGCATCAAGCGTAATCTGGGTTGAGACGAGGATGTCGTCGAAGAATTCCAATATTTTCTTGTGCATCAATGGCCGATATATTGTATTCATAGCATAGGCGTTGCTACACATGTGAATTACTAAACAAAAATTGCCATAATTTATATAAAATAAATAATAATAATCATCTCGATCAAAAGAAATAAACAAATTAACGGAGCGCTTGTGGCCCGATGGTAATGGGGTCACGGCTGTGAATTCCGCCATCTGGGTTCGAATCTCGGCCACTGCCACACCTTTAATGATGGGATAACGTGAACCCAATATGTAATGCTACCACGCTGTAAGCAGAACAATGATATATGCGCTAGTCGGGACCATCTTGGTGGGGTCTGGATAACCTGGTTAAAAAAAAAATTTTAACAAAAAAAATAAAATAATAAACAAATTGCTATTTCTAAAATAATACTTTGTTTCCCTTTTTGCAACAAAATCACTAGCCAAACTTTCAAAAGCAACATCATATCTTTTATTTAGAATAATTACAAATATAATTTCAAACCTATAAAGTTAGGGACAATTACAAAAATGCCACTTTTGACATGCCACTTTACAAATATGCCACTGTTTGATTATTTTCTTACCAACATGCCACTTATAAATCCGTTTAAAAACCTTATATCTCACAATTCTCAATTTTTAAAAATGTTATGATTCCTAACAAACCTTAAACCCAATAAATTAAACCCTAATATAACATAGTTAACCCAACCAAAAATAATTTTAAAATTTAGAAAAAGTGATAGTGGGATTTTTGAATAATGGCTTGTCAAAAGTGGCATTTCTTGAAATTTCTCATAAAATTGTTCTAATTTAAATTTAGAGATTAATAGATCGTTTTTTGTTTATCAAATTTCAAATAATATTTGGATTAGTCTTAAACAGATAAAATAATCAAAACTAATGTGAGATGAACATAATTATAATAAAGAGATCACTTACCAATTGGTTGTGTTCTGGTTTATAATAAAGAAAGATAAAAAACGATATCTTTGATAAAGAAAAACTTAAAGAAATTAGCGGCCGAGTTTTACCCTAGTTTTCTTTTCTTTGTCTATTTTCAACTTCAAAAGTTTTAATTAGTTGTAATATTGAATAACTCTCCCTTTAATCTTCTGATAAAAATTATGTTTAAAATTACTAATGATTAACATGTTCGTAATTCTCCCTCACGATAATTAGTTACTAATGGTGATCTAATAAAATTACGAGTCTCTCACTTTTTTTCAAAAAATCTGATTCATAGGCCCCTAGAATGTTGATGGTTGATATACCTTAACATTTATTGGGTTTTTTTAATGTTTTTAAGGGAGGTTTATTGGTTTTGGTATTTTGATAGATTTTGAAATCCATGTAGAATTAGCAAATCCATTGATTTCAAAATCAAATCATATGAATTTGAAAATCAACAAAAAATATTTCAAAAATCAAATAACGTGGATTCAAGAATCAACAAAGAAGATTTCAAAATCAAATAAAGTGCATTTTTAAATCCAGCAACAAAAAACATCATAATAAACCATCGTTGATATAGAGAAATTTTTTTGAAGATATAATAAAATTTACAAAAACAAATATGAACATAATATTTGTGTACTTTGATAATGTGAAGAAAATATGAACGTAATATTTGGGAAAATATGTGGAAGATTTGTCTAATCATTTTAAAATAACAAGTCTACGTTAAGAATTTCACTCTTCATATTTTTAACACAAAATCACTCCCAAATCCATTCAAATTCAAATTCTTATACAAAATTTTGATATTGAATAAGATTTGATTAAAATAAGTAAAAAGGAAAGAAGAGTTCACCCTAAAATCCTCTCAGACACATTCCCCAAGGTAGCCTCCATGAGCTTCCTCCACCGTTGTGTCTCCGGCGATTTGAAAGCTTTCTCCTCCTAATCGGAGCTTTATTCTTCTCCGGATAAGCCTCCCATTCACCCGCTAGTGACGATGAGGTTTGTTCTCCCTCCGATGGTTGCCTCCTCGCCCCTCTCACCCGCAATGGCAACCCAATCCGAGCTGTTCAACCTCACTTTTCGCCGGTGGATGAGCTGTCCGACGCTCTTGTACCATTCGATACCACCGAAGCCTCCAGATCCTCCAAAACCACGGGACCCGGCTGATAGGTACCAAACCTATCAAGGAGAATTAGAATTAAGATGAGAAGAGAAATAGAGGAATAGAAGAAGAATCAGAGAGGTTTAGGGAAGAAGAAGATAGTTTTACTTGATTAATTGGATGATAATCCTTCTACAAAGAAGAGGCGACAATAATATAGAACATAGAGCTAATGACACAAATGGTTAATAAGCTAAATTCATGTGAATTTGGGCTTCGTTCTTCTCTTTAACTTCTGAGGCCCATAAGGCCCAATCCATCTCGTTCAGTATCGTATCAATACTCCCGCCTAGAAGACTTACCTTCTCCTCAAGTTAATAGCAAACAACTCTTCCCTTGGTTTCTTTCATATCCTCGCCTAAAGAACTTAGCAAGTTTACCGAAGGTTCTTTGCCCAATCGCCGCTCTTGTATCTCTTTGTTCGCTATCTTCTTGCTATAGCTTTTGTTGTGTTTCAACAATTCAGCAATCTCATATCCCTGTCCCACTGTTGATAGCTTAACTTGGCAGTCACCAAGAACCATGACGTTCTCATGCTTACCCCTATCTTTAACACTCTTTGGCTCACCATTTACTCCATTCTGGTGCTGCTTGCTAAGCCGACCTGGATCACGAGGTCGTTTAGAGCCTTGCTTCAAGTTATGATCCATATTCCCTAAAGCATCCCACTTTTCCTCACGGTGGAGACTGGTAATTTCTTTCAAGACACTCTTCTGCCCATATTTATTTTCTTGTTCACCGGAAACGGTCAAGAAAATTCCAGACGGGTTGTTCTTCTCTCTGTGGTTCACATCTTCCCAATTCACAGTAAAAGAGTGTGAGAAAGGTGTCTTACATAATGCTGGTGGCTTCCTGAGATATTTCTTTGCCTCTCTAACGCCTCTGTCAGTTGTATCCAAGTAAACGCCTCCACTAACTGTATCACAATCCAAGCGTGCATTATGACATCTCCATTTCCCTAAAATCCATCCTTGTCTTCAAAGTTGTGATTCCCTTCTCTTCGCACCAGCCTGTTTTGCTCCTTTAAAGCCTTCTCCACATAATCTTTATCAGCATTTGACTTCTTCTCTACTGCATTATGAACCCAACTTCTACTCATATCTTTACTCGCCCCTGAAGGACAGACCTTGTCCACAAGGCCATACTCAACATCATCACTACATAGTACTCTCAACTCATTTGGTGATGGTAGCTTTGGTGGTCTAGGAAAACCAAACATCTCATAGACGAAAACTGAAGTTGAAGAGTTCTTAGAATACTCCTTCTCACAAACATTGCATCTATTAAGCTCAACAAGAAACAATTCGAGCAGTACATAATCCGTCCCATTAAGCTTCCTAACCCATGACAACTTCCCACTATCTAAACACTGATGTGTGTTTACCAAATTCTCTTTTAATTCTGCACCATATCTTCCTTTATGAACTCCAGAGCAGACTAGTGAGCACAACACATCATATACTATCATCTTCCAAAACTCAAAAACACGATGGACTCCTCCTGGATCGAAAGGTCGTTTGTAGCCACCATAAGCTCCAAACGTGAGAAGCTTAGTATCAGCAACCATTCCAACACGATTGGATAACTCTTGCACCCCTAAGCATTGATCAACGACTAGCCTCATTTGCTTCTTATACTCCTTAATACCAGTTCGTAACCAACTCTCATGAGCTTCTGAATATGAGAATCCACCAGGATCCCACACACAACCAATCCAAGAATTCTGAGATAAGACACTGGTTTGTTTCTCACTTCTACAAACTTCCCGCAATATGTGACTAACATCATCAAGTTTAAAGATCGACATAATGTAATCCGTAGGTATAGGAACAACTTGAATAGGTAGAGTGATACCTTGACCGTTCTCTTTGGCTTGATTGATCTGTTGGAGTTTCACAGAAATGTTAACTTGCCCTGGATCCCACACATATAACTCTTTCATTTCTTTCACATGGGAAACTTGTACCCTCTCTTCTTGATGATGAAACAACTCAACGAAACCATTACCAGATTGATAATCCTTAGCAGAAGCCAGGGCAACCTTGTAAAATTGAAGAATTGGTTCCAATTTAGCACTTGTTACTAGAAGTTGTGGTAACGTTTTCTACAGAAAGGTAATCTCCCGACATGAATCCGTTGTTGCACATGATTCTGTCTCCTCTAGACTTGCACCACGAATTTCTTCCTTAGTTGAATCTCTAACACCACATGATTCTAGAGAGGAAATCTCTTGCACAACATGATCTGATTCTGATGGCTGACTTCCATAAACAAAAAGATGAGATCCTCGTTTCACACATTTATCAACCATCGATCTTCTTGCTTTGAAGTTTGTTTTCTATACTTTTGGATTCATTAAACGGTATCCAAGGACTGAGCAATGAAACATACCATAGCAATTAAGAGCTTGTACCAAATCAAGACGTCGAGTATACTTAGATGATTTCTTTTTCCGAGCTCTGTGATACCGTCGTTTGACAAGGATCTTTATAACTCCGAGATTTTTCCTTGCTACATGAGTATCATAATCTGAGCTTTGAATACGAGTGTCCACGATCACAAAGTGATCTTGAGTCTGCTTCATGAGTTCTAAATCATCTTCCTGCAACTCCATTTTGGGATTCCCTGTCGAAGAATCTACCATCAAAATTCTCTGTTTTTGGCCCACCAACTGCTTGACGAAATTCCCCAACGGAATTTCCAAGCTTTTGATCAGCCTTGGTTCTTCTGGCCTCGGTAGAAGCTCATGCGTCTTATGGTGCTCTTCAACAAGCGGTTGAGGATAAGATGGAGTCGTATCGAGTCCTTCGCCCCGACTAAAATGCTGAAGAATTTTGGCTAGAACTTCCTCCATCCGCGATAAAACCCTGTCACATTGATCTAACCTCTGTTCCAACGAAATTGATGGCAACCGATAATCTGCTATTCGTGACTCAAGTTCATGTGAGCCTGTGCTCAGATCCAAATCGATAGCTCCACTAGGTAGAGAAGCCATCGTTACTGTCAATGAATACACCATTTGATAGGTTCCAAACCTATCAAGGAGAATTAGAATTAAGATGAGAAGAGAAATAGAGGAATAGAAGAAGAATTAGAGAGGTTTAGGGAAGAAGAAGATAGTTTTACTTGATTAATTGTTTGATAATCCTTCTACAAAGAAGAGGCGACAATAATATAGAACGTAGAGCTAATGGCACAAATGGTAAATAAGCTAAATTCATGTGAATTTGGGCTTTGTTCTTCTCTTTAACTTCCGAGGTCCATAAGGCCCAATCCATCTCGTTCAGTATCATATCACCGGCGCGTCTCTACACAGATTTCATTCTCCATCTGCATCTGTGCATCATTGTGGCTCGCATCTCCAGACCCCATCTCACCTCCCGAGTTCATCTCTGGATCCGTCGAAGGCAAGACTCTCCTTCGCCGAGATCTGAATGTTTTACCTATCTGTCTTGTTTGAATCCATGGTCGCCGATCCCTGTTCCGGCACAGAAATCATCATATCATCTAAACCACCGACTTTAACCTCGGATTCACGGGCAGTAAAACCGCCTCCACCACAGATCTCGACTCCATCTGTGGCCATCCCATCTCCGCCACCGGTCTCCTCCTCCCCTCCGTGCATCCTCTCCGATCAGTCACCTCTTCAGCTTATCCTCTCCTCCAATCTCCCAAAACTCTATCCTCTCCTCACCGCTATTCACTTATGGGCTAAGCCCAATCACTGCTTTGGGTTTTACAGCTCAAGAAGAGCTAACCTTCACGAGAAACTCAACCACGATCAAGATGATCTCTCTCATGTGTTCATCTCCATCTCTATTGAGTCCTCCTCTACCATAAACGAACTCGCTCTCGCCGATGCACCGGCGTTATCCGCTGCCCTTGCCTTGTTACTGAGCTCGTTAAAACTATTGTCCTCCAATTCGAGCCTGGAGAGACCATCAACATCGTTCATCCAATGCGTTCAAATTCGAATATCGCCGGACCGGTGTAATCCACCGCTGAAGAGAAGCCGCCGTAGCATCTTCACGTGGTATCCTCTTGTTTCTGGGTTCTATAGTAAGTGGGCTTGGCCCAATCAATCTTGTGAAGTTTTTAGCCCATCAAGAGCAAGGTACAAATTCTCATCCTCTATACAATTGATGAACCCGAAAGATTCACTCTCTGTTTGTTTAGCTAGAAGTAGATGTTCGGTTTATAGGATGATGACCATTCAAACCTCTTCCATCTCTTTACGAGTGGTCGAATATATACGCTGGAAACTTGTTCGAATCTCCTCACCGTCTTGACTTCGTTAGTGTCTTGCCCGAGACTAATTGAATCAACCAGAACAACTTTACCGTTTACCGGAGGTAGGAGCTCGACTTTAAAATCACTATTGCAAGTGACCAATTCTAGATTTTCCGGCTTCGCCGTGAATATCGTCTTGACGCATTTGAGATTTTTCTCGAATCTGCTGTGCATCTTCTGCGATGAAAACTCTATCTTTTACTACATTTTGTTTAATTTATGTTGTGTAACTTCAAGAGAATGGAAGATTCCCTCTTTATGTATGACTCAAGTCTAATGGAAAAGAATGTGTTGAACAAAAAAAAAATATATATTTGATTCTATTTTGTATTTTGAAATCATAAATTGAATAACATAGGATTCTAATGAGGATTTTAAAATGATTGATTGAATTACTTGAGATTCTAATAAGGATTTAAAAATGATGAATTGAATAACATTGGATTTGGATGAAGATTTTAAAATGATAAATTGAATAACATGGGATTTGAAGTGGATTTCAAAATCCACTAAAATACCAAAACCAATAACCCCTAAGTTTTGATATTGTTCAATCTATATTTCACGTTTCGCAATCAACAATTACAAATAATCCTAAGAACTAAAATAGTGAAATCCTTCATTTTCAAGTTCGATTTTGAAAGAAAAACTTTTTCCTTTTTTATTTTTTTGGACCCGTCGAATAAACTGACTTGAAACTTCGTCTATTTTTTTAGTCCTCTAAACCTTTTTAGTTTTGACCTCCTCCTAGCCTCTCCCACCAATAAAAATAATTGAATTAATGCCCCACAAAATTGTCATCGAAACCCAGTTAATTTGTTTTTTCTTAGTGTCCATAAATATTAATTTTCAACCCATGATGAAAGATTTTTTTGCGTGATAAAAATTATGAGTCGTTGTGAAAAAATGTTTTCTCATAAAGAGGTGGCAGCTCCAAAAATTATTGAATAAGGGATGTATCAATCTATGAAAAGTATTATTTTTTTTATCAAACCAATTTAGATTAAATAAAACCCCGCTTAGGAGGAAGAGTTTAACGATACAAGACCAAATTTAGCTAAAGCGTCGGCGATAATATTTTCTGATCGTGAGATAAAATTAAAAGAGATAGAAGTGAAATCATTCTTTAGACAACAAATGTCATAAAGAATATATTTCAACTCGTTAGTCACTCCGTTTCCGTTGAGTAAAGTGATTATCCACTATAAGAAAACATGTTGGTTTTTGACCAATTTTTTTAGATCAAAATATATACTGACATATTTTTGACCAAAATATGATGAAAATTTGAATTGGTTAAAATATGATCAAATTTTCACGACAATTTTAAGTGGTCGGTAAATAGTCAAAATATTTTGACCAAATTTTGACTAAAGCAAATGTTGATCATAAAATAGTCAGAAATTTTTGACGAACAATACTTGACATAAATTAGTCAAAACATTATCCACCAAATATCGACCATATATGTATTTTGTTTAGAAATGGTCGAAATAAGATCAAAATGTTTCAACAAACTTTTGACCAACTAAAATTATTGTTAATAAATTTCCAACAATTTTCATAATTTATTATTTCTTTCAAATTGTTATTTGTTCAATACTAATGTTTAGTATTTATTTTACCAAATAAATAAGAATACACACAATCTGTAATATAAGATATACAAAACAATCACCAATTGAATCTTTGTTTATAGAAAAATTGTTTTCTATCTTTAAAAAGATATATTACATCTAAAATCAATTCGGTTGTAAAAAATATCATATCAATATTGGCAAAAGGACACATATACATATAAATTTACATCTAAAATCAAGTCCCACCACATTTACGACAAACAAAAAAAAGGTCCCACATCGACATTGGCAAAAGGACACATATAAATTTAATGTATATAAATAATGATATTCACCTTATGCTTGTAACATTTAACGGCTTCACTAAGACCACATGCCCATTTAGATCAAATTTTGATTAACAATTTAAGGTTTGCCGCATAAATATGTTGGAGTATGTGAAAATTGAGTCGGTTGACCATTTTCCACCATTTATGCAATGGAGTACCCTGAGTTTTATAACCATGGTTAAAATTATTTTTAATTAAAAATTATTGGCCATTTATTTTGATCATAGATTTTAATATGTCTCGACCCATTGTTTGGTCAAAAATATTTGACCATTATTTATGGTCAGAAATTATTGACCAATTATTTGGTCAAAATATTTTGATCATGTTTATACTAACCCGTGTGGTCAGAATATTTTGACCATTTTTGACGAAAATGTAGTTTCCAACCACCGTTTCTTGACGAACGGATTTGGTTAAAAAACCATAAAAAACCTATTTTTGACCAACTATCAATCATTTTTGTGGTCAAAAACCATGTTGTTTTGTTATAGCGATCGAGGGAGAATCCGAGAAACAATGAAGCTCTTCGAATCCTTTGTTTTTAGCTTCAATTAGTGCAGCTTTTATAGCTAGGGCCTCTCCAATTAACGCCGAAGCCACATTCCTTCTATTCGACGTTTCTTCCGAGAGTAGCTCCATGTTCACATCCTTGTAGCACCATCCAAAACCACAATTAAGTGAATCTTTCTCCCATGAAGCATCAACATAACACTTAATACATGATTGTGCTCGAACTTGCTTACTAGTGGTTCCGATGATCTGCTTTGTTTTACCACAACACATTTGTGCCTCCTCCCATGCTTTTGCCTCCTTGACTGATTTTTGATTCACCTTAACTGCACTACTCATGCGATTCTCAAAAATCAATTTATTTCTAGCTATCCACAGGTTCCACATAATCCAAGGATAGAAAGGAGACCCCATGAGACCCACTGGTGGCAGATTGATGTGTCTTTTAGCTACCTTTAGGAACTGATTTATGTTAGTATCATTAACCGTTTCTGCAAACGGACAGAGTAATACTATGTGAATCTCATCTTCCAATCCATCACAATATTTGCATCTTAGTACATCAACTATGCCTCTAACAACCAGGTTCCTTCCCACTGCCAATGCCCTGCTTTTTAACTTCCATAGAAAGCTTTTTAGCTTAGGAGCAGTATGTACTCTCCATATACACTCCTTCTCGTTGAAATCTTCTGCCACAATTGGCATTACGTTCACTTTCGTCACTGCGTAACTTGATTTGGAAGAGTAAACCCCTGAGTTTACAGGTAACCAAGACAAAAAATCCTTCATAGGGTAAGAACTGAGTTCAAGTCATGTTATAATGTCCTCATATTGAGGTATATGGTTGCGTATAGCCTCAAAGTTCCACTTGTGTTCATTCTGGTGAATTAGATTAGAAACTTTCAAGTTGAAAGAGCACAATGGATGGGGGCCGAATGGTCTCATTGGTGTCGAGGTTGAGAGTCAAGGGTCTCTCCCCATGTTTATGCTTGTTCCATCTCCAATCAACCATCCCAATCCTTTTTAATGACCTCTCTGCCTGCTAGCATTCCCGTACAACCGTGATACGTACTTGATGATTCTTTACAAACCAGAAAAGAAGATAATGGATAGTACCTTGATGTATACATGTGTGCCACAATTGAATTCGGTTCTTCAAATAATCGCATACTCAACTTGGTTAAAAGTGAATCATTATAAACTCTTATATCTCTAAAACCGAGACCACCCGCCGTGAAAGGAAGAGTGAGCTTATCCCAAGCAACCAAAGCAATCTTTCTTGTTCCCGGTTTATCATCCCACCAAAACCGAGTGAGAGAAGATTGAATCCTCTTGCATAGTGACACTGGCAGCTGAAAACAAGTCATATAGTACGTCGGTAGAGAAGTCAAAACCGCCTTTAGAAGGACTTGTTTTCCCGCTGTGGAAAGAAACCGTTTAGACCAACTAAGAGCACGTTGATTTATCCTATCCACTAGCTCGGTAAAGAGATCTTTCTGCTTTCTTCCGAAGTGCTCGGGCAAACCGAGATACATCCCCATGGCTTCTTCGGTGTTTATTCGGAGAAATCTCTTGGTCTGAGCCTTAAGGTCATTCGGAGCCTTTATAGAGAAAGTGGTGGCTGATTTTCATAGATTTATAACTTGACCCGATACACTCTCGTATTGCTTAAGTATCTCCTCTAACTTTTTGAAACACTTTGTACTTGTTTTAGTAAAAACATCGTATCATCGGCAAAAAGCAAGTGGTTTATCGGAGGGCATTTCTTTGCCACCTTTACACCCAGAAGTGTTCCGATTCTTTGAGCTTTTGCACATAATCCGGAGAGTCCTTCCGTACAAAGGATGAAGAGATATGGTGAAAGAGGACCCCCTTGGCCGAGACCGCGAGACGATATCACTTTTCTATAAGGAAAACCGTTTATGAGGAATGAGTACGAGACCAAGCTCACACACTCCATAATCCATCCAATCCATTTATCGTGGAAACCCATCTTCTTAAGCACTTCTCTTAGAAACCCCCATTCGATCCTATCATACGCTTTTGAAATGTACGTTTTTACCGCCATGGAACAATATTTCGTCGCCTCGGAGGTTTTAAGGTAGTGGAGCACCTCGTGTGTTTTTTAGGACATTATCCGAGATTGAGCGATTTGGTACAAAGGTTGTTTGAGACTGCGTTATTACCATAGCTAGAAGAGGTTGAAGTCTGTTTGTTAGAATCTTGGCAATAATCTTATAGTGCGTTGAACATAGCGCTATAGATCTATACTTTGAAACTTTATTTGCTCCTATTCCTTTTGGAATCAGACATACATGTGTTTCATTATAACGTCTATTCAAAGAACTAGTCTCAAAAAACATCCTGACTTCTTTTGCTACATCGAGACCAATGATATCTCAAAAAGCTTGGTAGAAAGCGCCGAAAAACCCGTCCGGCCCGGGAGCTTTATCCGAGTGAATGGATACAACTGCATGATGTATTTCTTCATTGCTTCGTATTTCAATTAGTGACGAGTTCGCATCCTCTGATATACGTTTTAAGATCACCTCATGTACCAAATCAAAAGCCTTGTTTCCATTAGTTTCAAATAGATTATGGTAGTAGGCAGAGATGGAGTTTGCAATCTCGATCTCTTCAAACACTGAGTTTCCAGCTTTATCCGCCATAAACGAGAGATTGTTAATTGCTCTCCTCCCTCTAGTTATAGCGTGAAAAAAACTCGTGTTTTTATTGCCACCTTGCAGCCATTGCACTATGCTTTTCTATCTGCAAAACAATTCTCCTTCCTTATAGAAATTCTCAAGCAATTGAGTAAGTTCCTGCACTACTATCTCATTAGGTTCATCAGACGACAAAGCTAGCTCTAGGTCTTCTTGGGCCTTTTTGATCTCCTAATCATTGTTTTTCTTTTCTTCTGAGCCCATTTAATAATATATCTCCTTCAACGATCTATTTTAGAGTTAACTGACTCTGTTCCTGGAGCTTTCCAGAGCTTCTCAATTAACTTCCTGAAATCATCCTTGTCACAAAGAATTCTATCAAATCTAAACACCCCTTTTCACTTCTTTTTCTGCTTGCCAAAAAAAGTGACTACTGGTCGATGATCTGAGCCTTCAAAACGCAAATACAAGCTACGTCATGTGGGATAAGCTTCCAACCATAAACAATTTGCTAGAGTACGATCCAACTTAGTTCTAATATAATGAGTATTCATGTATCCTCTCCATGAGAGGGAGATTCCAGAGAACTGAACTTACCAGGCCACTATGCGATTTAAAGCTCCTAAACCTTATAAAGAATCCCTCACTTCTTTCCGGTACTCTTTTCTTTTGTAGGTTATTTGCAATCTCGTTTAAATCTCCAGTTATGAGCCATGCCTCGTCTCTGTTGATGCTTAAAGACGTAATATGATCCCAAAAAACTTGGCGATTCTCTACTTTTGGAGGCCCATAGATGAAAGTTGTGAAGCTACTCTTGTTCTTGTTTTTGATCTTTGTATCAATGTGGTTTGGCAATGATTCCAAAATCTGGACTTCTATGTTATTGTTCCATACAAGTGCCAAGCCTCCACTACGCCCAATCGGTGGTACAGTGAAATGATTTGATAACTCAGTATCCATAAAATCCTTTAACACCCTATCATCGTCATTCTTCGTCTCCATGAGAAACATCAAATTTGGTTTAGTTGTTTGACGTATTTCCCAAATTCTTGGAACTGTCAGGTCGCCACCCATACCCTGACAGTTCCAGCTCACAAAGACTAAGGAAGCTTTTAAGGTGGATTCTGAAAATCCACCCTTGTCTTCCTCACTGGCCTGTCTTGAGCTTATGCATTCAGATGTGGCATCTCTTCCAACTCCCTACTTTCTTCTTTGGATTGCCCTTGGACGTAAAGCATTTCTTTTTATAGAACAGATGTAGGGGTCGGATTTCACCCCTAGGATATTGAAGTAACGACAAGAACGATTATGCAAAAGGCTTGAAGAAATTCTAAACAGGCTTACAAAAGCCCAATTTGTAATTAAGCTCATAATAGAATTAAATTATATTATTTAAAATAGGTTTAATGATATTATGGGCCTAAGACGATTTATTTGCTTAATGGGGAAGGGGAGTGGGGTACGTATACTCGTATACTCCCATCTCTCTTACTTGATTTTCTCGCGAAAATCAAACAAAGCAAACTTATCTGAAATAGTTTCATTTGTAAAATCTAAGTCTTAATAAAAGCAGACTTCTTTCAAATCAATTTGCAGTGACATCCCATGTCGATAACAAAGGTCTTACATAAAACAGACATAACACCTTGCTGCTGGCCACAGCAACGGTCTACTTCACAAGCTTCAGATCTGACTATTACATCCTTAGCAGGATTAAACAGCGCACTATACAAATATACAATGTTCATTACAGGAGCGTGTGCGTTAGAAGAAAACGTATGCGTAAACCAAAATGTTCATTTCGAAACCCAACAGACAAAACGTTGGTTGCATCGCTAAAAGTAATCATTACAGGAGCGGACGTGTTCTCGGGAACATGTCTGTAAACCCAAATGTTTACTTTCAACCCAACTCACTAAAACGTTGGTCGCAACGCGATAACATGTTCATTATAGGAGCGGGTGCGTTAGAGGAAAACACATCTGTAAACCTAAATGTTCATGTCAAAACCCTACTTACATAACGTTGGTAACTTCTCTAGACAATATTCACTGTTGGAGCAGACATGTTGAATGTGTTTATTATTAAACCGCAGTGTTTATTAAAAAAATCCAACTTTCTGAAACGTTGGTCTTAACACAAAGAAACATACTCGATGCTCTAGATGAATTGTTCATGATAACGCTTATGTGAACCAAGACGTTCGCAAAGAAAAGAATTTATTTGTAGAACAGATAACTTTGACATAACGAAAACTACGTATTATATCATAATGCGTGTAGAAAAGATTCAGGACAAAGCGAAACAAAGCATGAAAAGGGTTAACACCAACCAAGCTGAATAAAACCAAAAACAAAATAGATACTAAGGCATTTTCTCCTCAAGCACCGTCAACGGCCTCCACAACTTGTTCGGCTACAACCTCAGTAACAGAATTTGAAGAATCCCTGCCATTGAACGACTGGAAGAATTCGAATCCAAATTAATCTCCTCGCGGAGCAGGAGCAGCCCTATCTTGAAGCTTGGCCGCGACGTCCAAACAAGCAGGCAAATCAGAAACTTCTTTCTTCAAGCATTTCCTCGGACATAATTATGACATCTGTCTTGCGGCACTTGTCTTCATTTTCCTTCACAATAGCCTTCAAAGTAGCAACTTGATCGTCCGCAGCATGCTTTAGCATCTTGAACTCAACTCAAACTCTTTAAAAATTACTAAGCGAACGAATCTGTGAATGGAAAGTTACCTCGTAATCATTGGCAACTTATGCTAATAGCGATAACTCGCTTAAACTCATGACGAAGCGGTTTAGGCGCAGAAGTAGCAACAGTACCAGCTCTAAGGATTGATGATGATGATCTCCATGCTTGATCGGCTGCGTACAACAATGACTTTGATCTCCATGCTTAATCGTCTGCTCACAACGACGACGATGATCTCCATGCTTGATCGGCTGCATACAGCGATGACTTTGATCTCCAAGCTTAATCGGTTGTGCACAACGATGAAGGCAGTAACGATTGATGGTGATGATCTGGTTCGTTGCGTCACCCTTACGCTAGTGTTAGTCTTTACGTCGACAACTCTCCTCTCACGTGCATATACTATTCACCTGTTACTCGACATTTCTGGTGAAGAATTTAACAAATGTACTCTAAAATGACGAACAAGCGCATCTCTCCGAAATATTTCTCCTGGCGCTTAGCAATGGCTCAACAAACATCTCTCCGAAATCTTCTAAGTCTGGGACTATTCTCAAGCCGTTTATATCTATTTGACTATCACACAGCGAATCTCTGGAAGTCATTCTCGTCTATTAACGTCGTAACTGCGATAAAAGTCCAGAACCCGAGTCAAAACTCAAAATTAAAAATCGAACTAGAACGTTGACTTGTTGACTTATGTTGACCAGTTGACCAGAAGACTTCTGTTGACCGGTTGACTGTTGACTGTTTCTGCTTTGTTGACCAAACTGTTTTGTTGACTTGTTGACCGAAAAATCTCAGTTGACCCGCGTTGACCCATTGCCAAAATTCACGGTTTGAGATCCTTTGAAAATTCAGATCGGATTCGTCTTCACCACGCAAAAGCTCCACCGCAGAAAGCCGGAACCACTGCCGAAACTTCTCCTCCAGCGGCTGCTGATCGCCATGTACAAATTTGAGGCTCCTCCGTGGCTGTCGATCCCGATCTGCAAGGATCTCGACGAGTAGAGCTCCTGCACGAGTAACTCATAACCGGAGCTTGACGGCGATAGATCTCGATGGTGAGGCTCCTGCGGCGGCTAGGTGAAGCTCCGGATAGAAGCTCTGGAGGCTCCTAAAGCTTCTACAGTGACGGCGAACTCCAGCAACCGCGAGCTCGTCAGATGAGAGCCCTTCCGACGATGACTCCAAGCTCCCATGATGCGGCTGCGTACAACGAAGGAAGTAGCGGCGAAGACGACGGTGTGGAAGAGGAGGCGCGATCGAAGTTGCAATGGCGGTTCCACGAACCTCCGGCGACAGATTGGCGGTAACAGAGACAGCTAGAGGTGAAGAAGAACGTGCAGAAAAAGACAAAAAAAAAATCATCAAAGCCCTAATTTTGCTACAAGACAAAAACAAAATATTCAATTTTTACCATTTTTCTTCAGGATAAAGTCACTTGGTAAAAAATAATATACTGCCGAGGGGACCTATTAATACCTAGAGGATTTCCTACAATCCCTAGGTTTTTTGAAAAAATTCTAGAAACTCTCGTAAACGGGCCTCAAAGTCTAAAGCCGAAAAGCCCGATAGTCTTTTCAGTCAGCTAAGCTCATTTTAAACAACAGAAGCATGTTCAGGAAAACACGATGGCATCATTTCAACATGGAATAACTGCAACTTCTTGATATCGGTGATAAAGACGTCAACGCCTAGCTGCTTCATGGTCCATCACATCAATCTCAAACTTCAAACAACTTATACCTTGGCATCATCTAACTCGATACTACCAAGCTGGGGGGCTAACTGTAGGGGTCAGATTTCACCCCTACGATATTGATGTAACAACAAGAACGATTCTGCAAAAGGCTTGAAGAAATTCTAAACAAAGTTACAGAAGCCTAATTTGTAATTAAGCTCATAATAGAATTAAATTCTATTATTTAAAATAGGTTTAATGATATTATGGGCCTAAGACTATTTATTTACTTAATGGGCCAGACCCAAACCTAGCACTTAACAGCAAAAAAGGGGATCAGAACTTTTCGTAACAAGATTAATAAAGGCTTTCTTAACAGCAAACACAAGTTTCAGCATTTTCTTCATAGTGATCAACTCGGAAGTCTCGCATTTCATCGACAACCCTTACAAATTCAATTGTGCGAGTTACGACTCCTACAACAGGCTCCATTAAGAGGACTTGATACTATAGTTTTCTTGTTAGTCAGTTTAGGAGGCTTTGCTTTCTGCTTCCCTAAAGCTTTACTGTTTTGAGGAATGGTTATTTGAACAGATTGAACCTCAATTAGTATGGGATGAGTAATACGTTGAGTTGTAGGGATAAAAGCCTCCTCCACATTACTTGCTCTTTCTTCTAGACTTATCCTGGTTTGATTGTTTGTGGTCACTCCCATTAACGTTCTTTGATCTATGCCTGGTTCATAGTGAACATTAACTTCTTGGAGTTGTCTTGAGTTCTCACTTACTTCTGCACCAAGACACATCAAAACCTGAGTTCTTTGATGGGAGAGTCTCTCCATAGCAGGATGTCTTGACTGAGGAGTGGTTCTTTCCTCTCCATTAAAGTTGACGTTTGTTGGAGACATAGGCTCTCTTTATGGGTTAGGAGAAGAAGTGTGGGTTCCTCTTGCCGCAAAGAGATAGTTTTCCGACCTGCTTGCTAGAAACTGTCCATAATTCCACTTCAGAGAAACCAATATATCCGTTGGTCTGATCCTGCTAGGAGGAACTTAATGAGAGCTATGAATTGTTGTATGGGAGACTGGTCTATAATAGGACCCTTGTCTTCTTGTTTCATCTCTGAATCTCCTGTCTTGATATCTATGAGAGGCATGTTTAAATCCCTAACCACCATGAGATATCGTGGAATGGTGTCCCTGGACATTTTTATCATTGGATTTTCTTGAAAGGGTTTCTATATATACTCTTCTTGGTGTCGGATCTCTTATGTGTGAGGATGAGTTTAGTGGCTCCGAGTAGCATCTCTTGTCCGCTTCCATTCGATTCAAGACCTTTCTTTGATTGATGCCCAATTGGCTCACATATCTCAACCCCGCTCTGGTCATATGACAATCCTTCTTATCAGGTGATAGAGAGAAACATGAAAAGCAATGCTTTTTGAGCTTTTCGTACTCGTATCCTGTCTTGGTTTGTAAAATCCCCTCTAGTGAGGCTTAGATCTTTTCCAATTGCTACTATAGCTTGATCAGTCAAGTATTGTAAAGGGATTTACACTTTTATCCAAAAAGTGATTTGATATGCTCAAATTTCCCTAGAGCAACTCTCCCAAATTAAGAGATCGATTGCAATATCATCTCTATCGAATCTACATAGAATCAGAGAACACAATATATTTAAATGCTCGAATTATGGTAAGCAGGATGATGTGAATGTAAAATCAAGTAAATAAGAAAATAGATGAAATCAGTTTTAAAGAAATTAAAATAAAAGCTAGGCGTAGTAAAATCTCAGGTGAATCAGAATTGCATATCTAACCAGATAATTAGGAATTATAAAGTACCATTCTTCAACTTAAATCACTTATATAAAATCAATCAGTTTTCGCTGCAGAGATTATCTATGTCTAAATCCTAGAAAGCCAACTGTCGTTGCGAATCCTATCAATTTAAACAAGCATTAAAGATCAGGTTCAATTGTTCACAAAACCCTAAACCAAATGTCTTTGCGAAACTAAATTTTGCTCATCTAACACTAGTTCAATCAATTAATCAAATTTTCGTGTCTATCAATTAACCTAAGATCGGATTCTAGGTCGCGAAAATAGAATAAGCAATAAACACAAGTCTAGATGAAGAATTCTAAAGATTTTATCCTAATTATTAAATTCAACCTAGCAATTCATCATCACCTGTAAATAACCCTAAACCTAACAAGGAAACTACTCAGACATATTGAATGAAGCAAACATCATATAAAATTTAGATATCTCTTAAGATTCAATAAAATAAAGCGTAAGCCTAAACAATGGCTGCAAATACATATATATATATAAGGTCTCAAAACCGTCATAAAACATCATTGTAAACATCTGGAACTTCTCTGCAAAAACAGAAATCTTCGAAATTATAATCTTTGGCTTGCACGATCGGGTGTCGATCGACACCCAGAGATTGTGTCGATCGACACCAAGTCTGAATTCCGATTCTGACTTTGACACTTCGACGTCTTCTTCCACAATGCTCCAAAATATCCAGTAAACATCAATTATGCTCCAAACGTCCAAGAACCTGTAAAGACCCTAAAACATACGCAAAACATTGGAAATACTCTAATAAAAGAACTTATATCATGGTGGAAAACGTGTAAAAACCATGATATATCATAATTTGTGAGGGAAAAGTAGGTAACACTACTAGTTCCCATATTTGTAACATGAGGATCCATTTTTTGAAGTGACATGGTCCTCTTCTTAGGACAACTTCTAAGTCTTCCTTTGTTTCAAATCTGAAATAAAAAGTTTTCGGCCCTAATTCCCGGCCGATGACTCTATTCTCCAAACTCCAAAGCTGATAAAAAGTAATTGATTATAGCCCTTACATGTTGGATATTAATGTTTGTAACTCTTCCCACTATTTCTTCAATGCGAGCTGAGTTGTCTCCCACCGGAATACGCAGAGTAGATTTTCTTCGCTGTGTAGAGCCCATGGGTATCCATTTCTCTTTCTCCTCCTGGGAGTAACGGCAAGACATTTCTACTTGAGAGTGATTGTTTGCTCTATACCAGAGTAATCAAGCCAGTGAACTTGTGTTGAATAAGAAAGGGTTGCAGGTCTCTATACCCAGAGTAATCTTTGTAAAGCTTTATCATAGAGTAATGAATTAGACTATAAGGTGCATAAAGAAATAAGGGAACTGGCTGTTTCCAAAACTCATAGTTGGTGAAATCGCCGGAGAACGCCTGAAAGCCTCCATTTGTACTTTTTGAATGCTAACGGAGGGCTTCATATACTCTCGTGCTTCCCTCTGTGAAACCCAGAGTCATCGAAAAGGTCTCGTCGAGCTCAGAGCTCAGTCCGGTGATCGGAGCTTGATAACCAAGAAAAGATTTATAATAGAGGAAAAGAAAAGGTTGTATGAGTGGTAAATGGAAAGGAAATTTTAAATTTTTTACCAAAACCAGTGAAAAGCACCGGTTAAAGTTGACTGATTACTCTTTAACACAATGGGTAACCTTTCTCTTGGTAACAGTGCCTGAGAGAAAAACTGCGAGACCGAACATTTTAAAGATTAATATGAAGAGAATTATATGCATGATTTTTCAGTATTTAATTTTATGGAATTAATAAATTTCTAATTTTTAGTATAATAATATGATTTGTGATATTTTTTATAATTATTTAATGTGTTTATATTGGTAATTTATTGTTTAACAGCTACATAACCGCTAGTCAACCAGTCACATATATACTGCAAATGCACCCATTTTCAACCACTATAACAGTAGTGTAAATCGCTTCATAACGCTTGAAATCGAAACCGCTACCACCCGCTTCTGTAAAATCTAGCAATTGCATCTGCACGTTCCGGTTAAACCAGTTAGACTCTAATGTTCTACCGTTTGTCATGGTTTAGTTGATAAATGATAAGGTATGAGTGAGACGGTTTGGTTTTGTCCGAGCAGTAAGTTAGATTCCTCGTGAAGATCTTTGCCCAAGGAACATACTTCGAAGGTTTTGAACTTGAAAATGGACGGAATGATGACAAACGAATGATCGGAAGGAAAGAATGCAGCGGATGAGATGATGAACGGACGTGAAGATGGATGAATGAGTGATTAATGGATCTGAAACAACCAAACCCTTTTTTTCTTTTAACAACTAGCCCAAATTTAGTATTCCCGTAAATACTAATTCTCAATGGTTAATTCAAACCAACAATAACCAGCGGAAAACTAATAGCTCAATTTCAAATAATATTTTCATAATCAGTAAAATAATTCAGTAACCAAAAACCAAATCAATTCCATAGAAACTCACAACAACATATCATTAATAGCAACCTAAACACAAGGTTCTACTAAATTGAATTCATGAAGACAATCCTAATCATCCTTTTTCTACGCCATGTTTCCGCGATCACGCGTTTTTTTACCTGCAACACATTGGAAAAAGAGTTGCGTAAATATTTAACAAAATACGTAGTGAGACGGTTCTCCGGTCTACAAGCTAGGTATATCTAAACCAATAACTAGCAATGACCACACAAAACAGTCAAAACAATACGATAAAAGAACATTGAACTCAAAACTGCACTGGTGTTGATCGACACTACCACTAGGTGTCGATCGACACGCTGGCTGCAGAAGCCGCATAACCGAGCATCTCTTCTCTAGGCTTGACTCCGTGACTAGCCAGTCAAACTTGAATCGAAACCACATTCCACAGAACACCATACATCCAAAATACACAGCAAACACAAATCTTTTATCCAAATCATCACAAAATACAACAATCAAGCATCAAAACTAGCAAATGGCCTCGATAAGCCGACGATCACGCACTCATCTTAGCTTTTCGAGAATTGGCACTCAATCAAGAACACAACCAGCACTAATCACAGCCTCAACAAGACCAAAAGCCAACTAGTTAACCTTTTCTATCACCTAAAACTCACCACAAGATTTTCCCTAAACCAAAATAGGATATTCTGAAAAAAGAACCGACACGCTGATTTCGAATCAATGCTGAGGACAGACCTTACCTCATAATGACAATCGGAAATATGATTCAGAAACAAGACATGAAAAGCTTTCCAACGACATATAAATCCTTGCTTAACTCCCTCTAGAACTCCAGCAAAACGGCCGCGAAGTGGTGTGATCACAGACCCGATTCTGCACAGACTCCACTCACGAAAACAAAGATATCTCTTAGCATACACATTTGATTGAGAAACCAAATTGGCTCACGGCTAGATAAGAGAAAGGAGAACTTACCTAGAAAATTTCATTCTGATCCGCTCTGTTCTTCATGAGTGTTTCTCCCCCCTACCAAACAGACATAACTGCCTCCGCACCAAAAATTCATTCTCACTTCTCATCCTCTCCAAAACTCTCTCAACTCTCAAACTTTCTGATATTTCCTCTAGAATACGGCTGCTCACGAGCACAAGAGTTTTATAGACTAGACCTAGGGTCTCCATGACCTAAACCGCACCAAAACCAGAAATTTAATTGAACCAAACCAGTTCCGCAGAACATGGTTTCGATCGACACCCACCACTGGTGTCGATCGACACCCACAAAAACCAATAAAAATGGTTTGCGGATGTTACAACCAAAACTCATGACCCACCAGCCGGTATCACTCGGGATCACAAACCAGAACCTTGAGGTTTTTATCCAGTCGCATGCTTATGCCACAATCATACATTGATTACTCATACTAATCCTGACATCCTCACATTCTCAGGAACATATCCCTTGAGCTAATGATGCCGGTACCATTCCACTCTTAGGACGTCTCCCGCGAGCTCTGAACTTATAAGGAAAGACATTTCCATTAAAGTAATCAATTCATACGCGTATAAACACCAGTTGACTAAAACAACCTCTTGTGATACTATCCTGCCATTCCATACTCTGGAATACCATCTCCATTATGACCGAACACGTGGCCAACACCTCTCGAGATCCTCTCTTGACCTCTTAAACTCATCTCTAATCCCATGTTTATACACACGTTATAGACATTTATTACTCTTAACTCATTACCACACCCCTCTCGCTCGCAGGAACGCATCCTTTAAGCCATCGGTGCAACATACCTCTCACACTCTCAGGAACAAATCTCTTGAGTTCTAGGTATCCAAGGGAACAACCATCCCCTTGAGAGAACCACCACCTCTCAATACCTATACGAGAACCACCATCCCAGATAAGTACACAGGAGAACCACCATCTCCAAATATATATATTGAGTTATTCGGGGACACCTCACCCCTAGAGTAATAAATTCCGAACACCTAAAAACATGAACAAGTAGAACGACCCCTCATGGTCCTATCATGATATTCCACCACCGGGAATAACATCCCAACATGACCAAACACCGGTCACCTCTAATAACCCCAAAAACACAGGGCGTCCACTAGGGTCTCTCGAATCCCTCAACACTGTCTACCATAGACCAACTTCTGACCCAACCCGGTCAGCAACACTCAAGATCTACTCGAATCCCTCAACCTTGTCTACCATAGACCAACTCCTGACCCAACCCGGTGAGCACACACACGAGATCACCACTCGAATCTCGCAAACTCATATACCATAGACCAAAAACTACTGACCCAACCCGGCTAGCACCACACGAGATCATCTCCCGATCTCAGAGGCCCACATCCAGTTTCATGCTTATAACCACGTTCAGAAATTAATTACTCTTAACTCATTACCACACCCTCTCACTTGTATGAACACATATCCAAGGGGAACCACCATCCCCTCGACAATACCACCATCTATCTATACCTATCTTGGGAACCACCATCCTAAATAAGTATCCAGGAGAACCACCATCCCCTCGAGAGAACTACCATCTATCTATACTTATATTGGGAACCACCATCCCAAATAAATATCTAGGAGAACCACCATCTCCAAATACAATGAGTCATTTGGGGACACCGTGCCCCCCAGAGTAATCAATTCCTAATGTCTCTAAGCTTCTAACGACTGAACTACCTCTTGTGGTTTTATCATGATATCCCCCAACCAGGAATATCATCTCAAAACATGACCAACCACTGGTCTACTCGAACGACCCCATCACCCAAGGTGTTCCACTAGAGTCTCTCTGAAACAGAAAGTTTTAAACACCACATAAAACCTCCCTTTTTTAGACTCTCCGCAAAACTCAACCAGCATACCACAAGTCAAAGATATAAGAAATATTTATCTTATAAATTCCAAATTATAATAATTGTTTCAACACAAACAAAAATCCAAAATCCAAAACAACATAGCAAAAGTTACAATCTGAAACTGGAAACATATAAGAAACACAACACAATCCTCGATCTGCTCTTTCAGATCCTCATTGATTGATGCTGCAGCATCAACCAACTCTGCCCTCAAACTTGGATGCTCTGCACGGTGTCCTCAAACTCAGCCGAATTCCCCTCAAGAATTTCTTGAACAGAGTCTGCTCATCCTCCATGCCTCTACCCGCATAGACCAAAAGCCTGCTAACTCAGCATCATACTCTCTGACTGGCCAGTTCCACAATTCTTGCCTCTAAGCGATCCACTGCCTACTAAGGAAAGAACCTAGCATTAAACTCTGCCAAAAATTCCCCCCAGGTCCACACGGTATGCCGTCTCTTGGACTCAGCTACTCTTCACCAGAGATGCGCATCACTGACGAGGTAATGCATTATTAGCTCAACATGAAACTCCGCAGAACATCTGATCAAGCGAAAATTTTGCTCAATCCTCATATGCCACTTATTGGCTTCCTTAGGTCCAACTCCGCCCGAGAAAAACACTGAACTGATCCTTTACATCTGCCCTAACATCACTAGATACGACAAATGCTCCTCTACAACCATAGCCCTTGGTTGCACATCTGCCACATGTGGCGCTACTGGAGCCTGCACTCGCACCGTACTCGGTAACCGCTCCAACAACTGAGCCAACAGATCCACCAGACGATCATCTCGACCCAGAATCACACTAGTGGTCGCACCCCCACCTGGGCCTCCCGTATTACCAGACATACTCGCAACCTCTCTGGTACCACCAGTCCTTAGACTAGCACTAACACTGGCTGCACTCTTGGATCCCTCCTAAAACGTAAGTAAATCTGAAACTAGCTTATACGTGGTACTCTAAACCATACTCTCGGCTACACTATGGGGAGACTCACTCACACGTCCCCGACCATGACATTGGCCCCCACGGCCACAACCTCTAACAAGTCTAGCCAGCACTCAGTGCATCTCCCAAAAATACATATTACAAAGCTCGAATTCAAAAATAAAAGTCACAAACAATCACAATTACTTACCGCATAATATCTTTAAAGGCCCGAAGATGATGATCTAAGACTAATAAATTGACTAACTACACATAATCGATTTAAGCACATAGTCTCAGTCATTCAACCTACTACCCTAAAATCGTAGAGGCTGAGTCATTCAAACCCTTTTTTCTTTTAAATAATTAGCCCGAACTTAGTATTCCCATAAATACTAATTCTTAACAGTTAATTCAAACGAACAATAACCAACGGAAAACCAATAAATCAATTTCAAATAATAATTCCAAAATCAGTAAAACAATTCAACAACAAAAAATTAAATCAATTCCATTGAAACTCACAACAACTTATCGTTTCTAGCAACCTAAACAACCAGGTTCTACCGAAATGAATTCATGAAAACAATCCTGATCATCCTCTTCCTATGCCATGATTCCGCGATCACATGTTTCTTTTACCTGTAACACATGGGAAAAAGAGTTTCGTAAGTATTTAACAAATACTTAGTGAGACGGTCCTCCCGTCTACAGGCCAAGTATATCTAAACCACTAACAAGCAATGTCCACACAAAACAGTCGAAAAAATATGATAAAAGAACATTGAACTCAAAAGTGCACTGTCGATCGACACCCTCCTAGTGTTGATCGACACCCTCCTGGTGTCGAGCGACACTGACAAAACAGTGGTGTTGATCGACACTACCACTAGGTGTCGATCGACACGCTGGCTGCAGAAGCCGCATAACCAAGCATCTTTTCTCTTAGCTCAATTCCGTGACTAGCAAGTCAAACCTGCACCGAAACCACATTCCACAGAACACCATACATCCATAATACATAGCAAACATGAATCCTTTATCCAAATTATCACAAAATACAACAATCAAGCATCAAAACTAGCTAATGGCCTCGATAAGCCGACGGTCACGCACTCACCTTAGCTTTTCGGGAATTGGCACTCAATCAACAACACAACCAATACTAATAATAGCCTCAACAAGACCAAAATCCATTTGTTAACCTTCTCTATCACCTAAAACTCCCCAGAAGATTTTCCCAAAACCAAATTAGGATATTCTGAAAAAAAGAACCGTCGGGCTGACTTTAAATAAAGCTGAGGACAGACCTTACCTCAGAATAACGATCGGAAATATATTAAAAAAAAGACAAAAAGAGCTTTCCAACGACATATAAACCGTCACCTAACTCCCTCTAGAACTTCAGCAAAACGGCCTCGAAGTGGTCTGATCATAGACCCAGTTCTACACAGACCTCACTCACGAAAACAATGATATTTCTTAGCATCCACATGCGATTGACAAACTAATTTGCCTCACGGCTAGCTAAGAGAAAGGAGAACTTACCCAGAAAATTTCATTCATATCTGCTCTGTTGTTCATATTCGTTTCTCTCCTCTACTAAACAGACAGAACTGGCTCCTTCTCACCAAAAATCCATCCTCACTTCTCATCCTTTCAAAACTCTCTCAACTCTCAAACTTTCAGATTTTTCCTCTAGAATACGGCTGCTCGCAAGCAAAAGGGTTTTATAGACGAGACTTAGGGTCTCCATGATCTAAACTGCACCAAAACCGGATATTTAATTCAACCAAACCTGTTTCCCAGAACATGGTGTCGATCGACACCCACCACTGGTGTCGATCGACACCCACAAAAACCAATAAAAATGGTGTACGGATGTTACATGATCAAATTGTACTTTCTAGAGAGATGAAAATATCTTAGACTACGAGGCTCGATCTTAACTTAGATATTACGCACTAAGAAAAGAACAAGTTGAGAAGATATTACACACTTCTTGGATCAAACAAGATTTGAGAGAGATTTTTAATAAAATTGTTTGATGATCTTATTCAAGGAGATTAGGATCCTTTAAATAGGCTCAAGGAAACTTTGGACAAACCCCTAGACTTCCTTGACTACACGGAAAATCAAGAACAATAAATAAAGAAGTTTGAAAGACAAAAATAACAAAATTTGAAGACATAATAAAAACAACTCTTGACTTCCTTTGACCTTCAAAATGACCAGCATTTCGTCATAAAGCAGTTTGAACTATCATTTTCGTCACTCCTCTTGACCAGCAATTAAGGCACTTAGTTTAGGCTCTTTACATACTTATAATAGGCACAAAATGGGCTGGACTTGATAGATATCACCTTGGAAGGTTTTCTGAAGATTTTGGCCTGGTTTGATCATCAAATTGATGATTTGGATGTGAATCATTTGCCTCATTAAATTTTTTTTTTTGAAAAACCCATTAGGACAAAACTAAAGATAAGGGAAAAAGAATACAAATGAGACACTTGTCCATTTGTTGATCATATATCAAAACCAATGAGATTAAGATAATTTTTTTCCATAATTTCCCTCAACTACAAGGTGCTCCTTAGTTCCATTTTCCCTAGCTACAAGCTGCTCCTTAGCTCCAATTTCCTTAGCTACAAGCTGCTCCTCGGGTTCAAGTCCTTCCTCACATTTTAACTCTTTTGTGCTTGGCCGGATCATATCATCCCTCCCTCCTGAAAAGGATTTGACTTCAAATCCAATTTATCTGCAATGAAAGGAACCAAGTTAGAAACATAATCATGAAGGAGTAGGGGCATACCTTCAATTGTGTTTTGGCTTGGCTTTGGCTTGTATGTTGCATCAGGAGGTGCTTCTTTGATCAACATGAAGCTATTGACGTCTTTGTGTTTATCCTGGTCCAAATCAGGTGGGTTAAACTGATTGTCTTCCTCTCTCTTTTCAGTAATTTGGTCTAGATCAGGTGGCTTAAATCGTTTGTCTTCCTCTCTCCTTTCCATACTTCCCATGTGCTTCAAGGCTGCTCTAAAACCTGCATTTGGCTCTTTTGACAAAGACAAGTGATTTATATCTGTGTGATTATAGACGAAATGATCTTGGTTTGCAAAGTTCATCAAATGGTTTTGAAAGTCTTACCATAACAAACTCCGCCTTAGTTTTAACTAAAAAGTGTTGCTAAACAAAGAAATTCTCAAACAAGGTTGAAATTTATAAAATTCTTTAAATATTAAACAGTTTGGCTTAAAGAACTTTTCATGTGTGACTGTTTCAAAAGTTCCAATCATTTTGTCAAAAGAAGATTTTGAAACACAAAATTCTTTCACATTTTCCAAACCAAAACGTTTTTCTTCATGAGCAGAAACCAACATAAACAAATTAAGTTCTATCCTAACCAAATCAAATTCCTTACAGTGCTTTCTTGGGTAATCATAAGGAAATGGCTTAAGGATTGGTTTCGAGACAAGGCTGGTCGGCTGCTCCAAGTTACAAATCAATGGCAAACTCCTTGGTGTTTCTTCTAGTAATTTTTCTTTAAGAACATGTGTAAAATAATCAATACTACTCGGTTTCACCGGTTTGAAAAGGATTAGTTTTTCACATGTTTGATTACTTCCAAGTACTAAATCAGATTTTTCAGAAGGAAAATCACACTTATCTTTGACATATTTAGAAGGAAGATCACACTTAGCTTTCATGGATTTGATGTAAGAATTGAGAAGCTCCATTAGTTCATTCTCAAGGTGCTCTTTAGTGTTTTCTTTCTGCTTCATGGACTTTTGATAAATTGGTGAAGACTAGTTTGGTTCTTTTGATACTAAGCTGTTGGGTGCATACTTATTCCTCAATAGTTCTTTAAGCTTTTTCCACAAGGTGATAGTAGGCTCCTTGTAGTACCAGCGTTTATCAACTTCTTGACACCACCATTTATAAGCATCTCTTTTGAGCTGGCCAATTGCACAAGACACCATTATGTTCTTGCTGATGCACTTGTAGTAAAACCAATCTTCCATGTTTCTTACCCACTCTAGATAATTTATTTTTCCCGAAAACGCATAGAGTTCAAGTTCATTAGCACGTTGAAAATCAGAATACAAATAAACCTTAGATTTGAGAGCGTGAGAGGTTTAATGTGGGCTGCTCCGTGTTGATCTTCGTGTGTGGTCAGGCGGCTTGGGATTAAGCTTTGGCTCCCTCATTTTTCGTGCTCTATGTTTCCCTTGTTGAAGATTTAGATTAGGATCCAGGACGGCTTGATTTAGTTGCAAAGCTCCAAGTTTCTCATCAAGCATCTTAGCCATGGTAGCCGTAAGTGATTCCAACAACTTCTTGTTTGCACTAGAGGTGGTTGATTCTTCCTCAGAAGTCACCATTGTACCTGAACTATCCAAAGATCTAACAATGAAAAAGGTTCAAAAGATCTAAAAAATTCTAGAAGATGAACATCCAGATTCGACACAGTCAAATGATCGGTCAAAATAAAATAGCAAAACGTGTTCAAAAATTCTAGAATTATTGTAAAAAATAACTAGACTCGTTCCAGGTTTCAGATTCAATTGATTTCACAATTTTAGAACAAACCAATTATATATGAAAATGTTTACAAGATCGATACAAAATCTGGAAAAATTAAAATGCAGAATTAGAACAACAAAACCTGATTCGAAGTGGCTCTGATACCACTTGATAGACTCCTCGTGAGGATCTATGTCTAAGGAACACACTTTTGAAGGTTTTGAACTTGAAAATGGACCGAATGATGACGAACGAATGATCGGAAGGAAAGAATGCAGCGGATGAGAAGATGAACGGACTTGAAGATGGATGAATGAGTGATTGATGGATCGAATTGTACTTCCAAGAGAGATGAAAATTTCTTAGACTACGTGGCTCGATCTTAACTTAGATATTACGCACTAGGAAAAAAACAAGTTGAGAAGATGTTACGCACTTCTCGGATCAAACAAGATTTGAGAGAGATTTTTAATAAAAATGTTTGATCCGAGAAATGTGTAATATCTTCTCAACTTGTTTTTTTCTTAGTGTGTAATATCTAAGTTAAGAGATTTTCATCTCTCTTGGTAGTACAATTCGATCCATCAATCACTCATTCATCCATTTTCAAGTCCATTCATCTTTTCATCCGCTGCATTCTTTTCCTTCCGATCATTCGTTTGTCATCATTCCGTCCATTTTCAAGTTCAAAACCTTCGAAGTGTGTTCCTTAGGCATAGATCTTCGCGAGGAATCTATCACAGTAAATGTATACGAGGTACGTAATTATACCACGTGAACTCGTGTGCCCACATTGGGGTAGGAATGAATGCAAACATAATTACTCTTCCCAAGTCACAAATTCACACATTATTGGGAGAGAGAAAGGTTGAGATCGACAATTATTAAAGGTGCAGATCGTCCTCCTCTTTGTGGAGACAATTGATTTTTATCACTTTAAGATATCAAGAGAATAGAAAAGTGATGGATTAAGAGATCAAAAGAATCTTAGACTAGTTGATTACTGTTTTGTCGAGAGAAACAAGAAGAAGAAGTTCATTTAGTTGTTTTGTTTAAGTATTAGAATGGCATTAGCGTTATTTAAATAAACTTTTGATGGGCAAACTGAATTTTTACATATTTGAGAGTAAGATTTTTTGAATGAGTGTTAATGTTCTAATAGATAAAAAAATAGTGTCAATCCTGAGTAATTTTCTATTAAACTAAGAATGTTATTGGTTTGTGTATTTTAGTTTGATTTGTAAATATTGTAAGATTTAGAAATATATGTTATTTGATTTGTAAATTTTATAGGATTTAGAAATCTTTGCAAAACCTCGGATTTGAGTCTTTGTATTTTAAACATTTAAAATCCTTCCTAATCCACTAAAATCCATTGTGAAATCACATACATAAGTAAATCTGTAGGACTGAATAACACGTGGTTTTAATATCTTATTATATAAAAGAGGATGCGCAAAATTGTAATTCACTAGATCCTGACACATGTTAAGTAGTCGATTAGATTCTAACAAATGTCAATTATTTAAATATGTAATTTTTTCAATATCTAAATTGTTAATTACCAAAAAAAAAGAAGAAGTTAAAATAGAAAAAAAAACAAGTATAAAGTAATTTTACAATTTGCAGAAAACCTCGATACAAATAGTTATATAAGATATTTAGTTGAAAAAGATTTTAAATAAAGAAATTTAACATAAAATAAAAATTAGCAATTTACAAACTATATAATTTAAAATAGAAACGACCATGTTTCTATATATAGGCAAATGTTTAACATATGTTATATCTGTGGGGAACACAAAATAATTGACCATAGATAAAATTAGAACTAGATCAAAGAGAAAAAATAAAGATAAAGAAAATTTGGTTAGTGATATGTTTTTACATATTTAAATTTTACGAAATAGCATAAAGAAAGATCGTCAAAAAATATGTAAGAATGATTTAATTGTTATATCAAATATTTTAAGAATTTAAACTATATTTACATATATCAAGCGTATATATTTTATTGATTTCCTAATTCTTTAAATTATACTCCATCTGTTCCATAAAGCATGATGTTTTGGAATTTTTTCTTGTTCCACAATATATGATGTTTTACTTTCTAATTAATGCATTTTTATTTAATTGTTTTTATTAAAATAAATTTTATTGATTAAAGTGCTAAAAAGGTGGAGCATAATCTCTAATTCGCACTTACGAAAGAAATAAGGGGAATGTTTAATAAAAAGTGTAAATGCACTTATTGGAAAGTGGGCAAGTTGTGTTAATAAGTTGTTGCATTTAATTTTTCTTAATATTTGTGTAAACTCCAAAACATCATTTTTTAATGGAAAAGAGGGAGTATGAGATATGAGCCTATATTTTTCAAATTATATATGAACCTATAACTTTAATCACTATATAATCTATGTTAGGGTTTTAATTAAGTATATAGTATGCTTTTCCCCATAACATTCTTTAACCATAACTATTTACTATAAATCAAATAATCCTCGCATCACGAGGGTCTTAATCTAGTTATATATAAATCATAAAACCAATAACACTATATTTTATTATGGATTTTAAAATCATAAAACCAATAACACTGAATTTCGTTTGGATTTCCAAATGCATTAAAATCCATAAACCAATAACCCCATAAATATTTTTATTTACTAAATTTTGAGATCGATTCTTATTTCATAAAAAAGTTTTTACGTATTCTTATAAAAAATATTTCGTAGAGAAACTCGGTAACAATCTTGCATTCATTAACCAAGATAATTGGAATTACAAATAAAATTAAACCTCATTTTCCTTTTCATCACCATAAGCATTATGGCAGAGTTTAACCATGGTCGTACTATTGACTTTAACCATGTTGGTATTAGTAACGCGATAGGCGAAATGCAAACCACTCATTTCATATCCTAATCAAATAAATCGATCTGTCTCTTCTACAGCATTAAACTGTTCTTTTCACGTGACCTATACATGTTCTATTTCTTGCTCAAAGGATGTGTAAAGTTTTGTCTTAATTGGATCCGTCAAGCTTTAGGATTAGTACAAAATATCTTCTTCTTTTTTTGTTTATATATATAAATCAAGTTAACTCCTACTACTATTATGTAAAGAAAAGAAAAGTATATATATATTTTATTATAGTGGAAGGTTGTTGCATGGGAGAAGAATTCTGGCTATATATACATAATGTGATTAAAACCAATTTTCACGAAAGCTCTCAACTACTCCTCAAATTTAAACATCGTCACTCGAAAAAGTGCAATTAATGTTTCAAGCTACCGGCACGGCAGTTCAGCCTATCCATGTGGTGTTTCCATATTCGTTGAGGCGACCGGTCGCATGTGTCGATGTGAAAGGAGGCCAAGGGTACACACACCCACACACACACTCTTTTATCTCATTTTTGTTTCTCGTGATCCGTTGCGTAAATGTGAGATTGCGCTTTTGAACAAAAAATTCTTGAATTTCATATCTGAATCAGAAGAGCTCAATGATCTAATATATATGATCCTTAATCTTATTGAAATACCCATATGGCAGAATGAGTGGGTTCCATGAGATTGAAGTCAAAGTTCGCGATTATGAATTGGATCAATTTGGTGTTGTGAACAATGCTGTTTACGCAAACTACTGCCAACATGGTTAGTTTAGTTTGGTTACAAATGTTGTTTCTTCAGATTATTACAAACCCCGATTAGATTCGAGGCGTACGTGTGCTACTTTTCTTTTAATAGTTTATCAACTTTTTGTTTGTTGACATGGTTTCATACTAAGGTCGACATGAGTTACTGGAGAGAATCGGAATCAACTGTGATGGAGTATCCCGTTCTGGTCAAGCCTTGGCAATGTCCGAGTTGACAATAAAGTTCATCGCACCTTTACGTGTAATTTTGACCCCTCTCCTCCTAGAATATCCATATTGGTCACATTTTGTAACGTCAATGTTTTGTATATTAATTATTTTATTTATTCGAGCAGAGTGGATGCAAGTTTGTGGTGAAATCGAGGATATCAGGGACATCTGTTGTACGCATTTACTTTGAACAATTCATCTTTAAACTTCCAAATTCTGTTGATTTCATCAAAGCCTTTGTACTGGTTTTTACGTGTGTTCTGATTTGGATCCATTTTGTATATAAGCAGCCTATTTTGGAAGCAAGAGGAACGGGTGTGTCACTACAAGAAAACAGGCGGTTTTCTGACGGCCATATCCGTCTGAAATCCGTCGGGATACCCTCTATTCCGACGGATTACAGACGGAATTTGTCCGTCAGTTCTATCGCGTCAGAAAATACAAATCCGTCAGGATCCCGTCTGAGTATCCTGACGGTTGTCTGACGGAATGTGGATCCGTCTGAGTACGTGACAATTCCGTCTGAGTTTGTATTACCGTCGGGAGTCCGTCAGGTATCCGGTGATCGACAGTCCGTCAGACAACCGTCAGGATACTCAGACGGGATCCTGACGGAATGTGGATCACCGGAATCCGGCCACAAATCCGGCCACAAATCCGGTGATCGACAGTCCGTCAGGATCCCGTCAGAGTATCCTGACGGTTGTCTGACGGACTGTCGATCACCGGATTTGTGGCCGGATTCCGGTGATCCACATTCCGTCAGACAACCGTCAGGATACTCTGACGGGATCCTGACGGAATTGAAATAATTTTAAAAAAAAATAAAATATAAAATAAATTTATTTTATTTATAGATAAATTTATAAATGAAATATATTTAAATTAATAACAAAAAATAAAATTTAAAATCATAATAAAATGAAAAATGTTTTGATACCAAATATAAAGTTTTACATAAAAATTTAAATTGTCCATAAACATTTAAAACCCTTGACGACGGAAGAACTCGTTCATCTTTTCCTCCATCAGACGATATCTTTCATCCGCCTCCGCCTTCTCTCTCCGGCGGATTTCCTCCGCCTCCGCCTTCTCTCTCTGGCGGAGGGCCTCCGCCTCCGCCTTCTCTCTCTCGCGGAGGGCCTCCGCCTCCGCCTTCTCTCTCTCGTACCTAGCCTCCAAATCTGTGATCCGGTTGGTCAGGTCGGCGTTTTGTGCTAGCAAACTACTACCACCGTGAAAGGGAACCGACGAAACGGATGAGGAACTCTCTTCGGGGAGGCCGTAGACACGACCTCTGGTCTTAGGGGTAACCTACGAAAAAAATAAATAAATCAATTTCAAAACTTAATCGTATTAAAAGGTATTTTAAATGTGTTTAAAATTGACTCATTTACTAACCGTGTAAGTGAACTCGTTGATCTTCTCGACTGGAACTTCGGTTGAGGGCGGAGTTCCCTCGACGATCGGTTGCGATTGGAGGTACTCCTGCCCGAGCTTCTCCACGGTCTCCACGATTTCCCGAGCAAGCGGATCTTGGATTTCACCAGTCTTTCTGTTGGTGTGGACATCTCTGACGACATCAATATGCGAAGGAAGCACACCGGTCTTCGCATACTGTTATGAAAGTCAAGTATGGAAAATGTTAATTAGAAATTAAAAATTGTTGAAAAATTAAGAATGTTACCATTTGCTGTACACGTGTCGCCTTGCTCGTTGCACCGAGGTTATGGGTCGCCGGTCCCTTCCCCTTCCGGTCGCTCCTCCGGTTAGTCGAGTGTGTTTCGGAGGTGGCTTTAGTATCCGGAAGATCCCAATGTGCCACTAGTCCAGCCCATAATACTTCGTTGTTTTTAACAGCAGTAGACACCTTACGGTACTTCATCCACCCCTCCTTCCACTCGTTCATCTTGTGCCTGTACTGGCTCTTTGCCTTCTTGTCGAATTCACGTCGGACCCGAGAAGTCAGGTGTGGGTTCCACGTAAAATCTTGCTGAAAAAAAACAATAGTCGAATTACTATTGACAATTCGAATGTATTATAAAAGATGAATTTCCAATTTAGAATATCAAATCATACTGCAAATTGCCGAAACCATGTGTCCCGGTCTTCCACCGGCATGTCCTTATAAGTGGGATACGGTTTAGTTATCATGGAATTGATCATTCCGTTGATAGATGTCGAGATACCGTTCTAGGAATATTGGAACCTACACAATATTTTCTTTGATATTTTGTTCACAATTTTATTAACTTAATATAATCCTATAAATTTTGAAAAGTAGTCATTACCAGGTCGTGTTAGGTGGTAATTCGGGATCAAGGCGAGGCAAGACATCCCGACCGGGTTGCGACACAAAGTCCTCAATGCTCATTTGCGTAAGACCTGGGCCACCTGAACCCATAGGAGCAATCTCGGGGATGTGCGACTGACCCGCAGTCCCACCTCCCCCGGAGGAAGAAGTACCGACTCCTCTACCCTCACTAAATCGCCCATAATCCCTACGATTTACAAATTTTTTACATAAGTTTTTGATTTTTCCGGACATATTTAAAATTTCTATGTCAATTATAAATTTAAAGGTTTTTGTGCATATAGTTAATTTTTATTGTTTCTTTTTAGATATATATTTAGGAATTTAGGAATTGTGACATATATTATATCATATTATAATTTTGTACATATGTATATTTTTAGATAATTCAAGAATTGGATCATACTATAAATATGTATATTATAAATACGTATAAATCCTTATAAATTACAAACACTTATTAAAATTGAAATTCAATTCTTTGCCAAAAATAATAAAATTTTAAAAATTTCATAATTTAAAAATCCCTTCCTAATTTCCTCATAACCCCAAAATTCTCATATTTTTATATTTTATCAATAATTTTAACATCCCTAGTTTCATAAAATTACTAATTTGCTTATTATATCCCTAAATTCATAAGGATTCTAATTTCATTTTCTAATTTTTAAATTCATAATTCTAAATTCATAATTTCTAATTTCTAATTTCATAAATTAGATTTCTAATTTCTAAATTTCTAAAATCTAATTTCTAATTTCATAAAATCATAAATTCATAAAATTTCTAATCACTAACATTTCTAATTTCTAAATTCACAAAATCATCCAAAAATTCACATTGTTCATTTGCAATTTAACAAATCTCCTAATTTCCTTTTATTCCCAATTCAACAATTTCCTTTCAAACCCCTAAATTCATAACCATTCCCAATTCCTTATAAAAAATCCGTTGAAATTCTAAAAACGCATAAAAAACTTACATTCTTTCGTTCAATCGGTGAGAGGGACGGCGGAAAATCAGTGGAGAACGGCAGCTTAACGGACGTAGGCGGCGACGGCGTCGGAATCGGCGATTCAAAGTTTGAGAAATCTTTTCTCCGTTTGTGTCTGCGAAGAAGACGAAGTATCTGTTCTTATAGGGGTACGTGACGGAATCCAGACGGAATGATGACGGCAATTAAATAACCGTCAGATTTCCGTCACAAACTCCCGCCGTTTCGATGAGATCGATGCGTTTAGGCGGGAGGAATTAGGTTTTCCGTCAGAATACCGTCATAAAGTAAAGACGGTATTCTGACGGAAATCGTTTTTTAATTAATTTTTGTTTCTCCGTTCCTAAATTAATAAAAAAATATATATAAACCGTCAGAATCCCGTCGTTACGTTATGACGGGTTTCTGACGGGTGTTTAATTTTTTTTATTAAATCTTGTTTCTCCGATACTAAATTAATAAAAAACAAAGAACCGTCAGAATCCCGTCATAACGTAACGACGGGATTCTGACGGGTTAAATAAATATTTTTTTATTTTTGTTGATCCGATACTAAATTAATAAAAAACAAAGAACCGTCAGAATACCGTCATAACGTAACGACGGGATTCTGACGGGTTAACTAATTTTTTTTTTATTTTTGTTGATCCAATCGAATCGGATCGGAAAAACAAAAATTAATAAAAAAACATTAACATTCAGACGGTATTCTGACGGTTCTTATTTTTTTTTTTATTTTGTCTATGTCCGAGTGGAACAAATATAAAACATCTAATCCGTCAAAAATCTGTGATGGTTGAAGTTCATTTAGTTTGTATTCGGATCGAGTTCTTTCAAAATGTATGGCGGATTTGTTACGGATTCGTAATTTTATTCCAATTTATTCGTATCTTAGAATCGAAAAGAATGAATTAAAGATTATGTAATATTTTCCGTTAATAATTCTTTCTAAGCGGAAATAATACTTTAACAGAAAATCAGTCGAAAATCCGTAATATGACATATAAATTCATCGATGGTACATACTAAAATCGTGGAAGGTAAAATAAAACATATAACAACATTATGCGGATAAACTCGTACAAAGGATAGTAGGAAAATATTAAAATCATGGACGGGTCGGATGTTTATTCATCATCTGAGTCTGGAATTGTTTCATATTCGTACCCAGTAGTTCCTTCATCTTCCTCATCGATGGTAGATACTTCCGTTTGTTGGTATTCAGCAATCATCGAATTAGCACCGATTATCTGTTTCGAAAATGAATTTAGTTAAGCCTTCCTATAAATATTTATAAACGTATTATACATCTACCTTAACAATGTTCCGCTCTGTGATGTTCAGGTACTTTGAGTTCCTGTTAAAACGGCAAACGGTAACATTTTTTAGGATGACCACCGCACCTACGCTAGTGGTGAGTCTGTACTCGTCCTTCTCGAAGATGTTATGGTGCATGGTTCCCTCGATTTTTCCTGAAGGATCTTTTAAGGTTACTAGCAGATCCCCCTGGTCATTGGGGGTCAAACTAGAGAGCATAGCCACAATCTAATAATGAAATAGAATATACTTCAGTCTGATAATTAACTGTATGTTTAAATGTAAATAAAATAGGTTGAAAACGAAAACCTTTTTTACTTTCACAAATTGTGAATGCGGGGATTGAATTTCTCCAACCTGGGTCCACAATGGTGTGCTCCTATTGTTATAAGAACCTACATGTATGAATGATAGACCGTGTATTTGTCAGCTACAATCATTATTGTAAAAGTACATATATATATATACCTTCACGGATAATGTAATCCATAGTAGAAGTCCACCAAGGACTACTAAAATCATGGTCGGCCTGTGTTGTGTCATTGAAGACCTCACGAATAAAATCTTGTGTTGGGCGTGTCTGAGAACTTTCACCTCGCAGCACCTTTGCATCATGAGACCTCTTGCGATTCATTCCTCGCCGTACGACTTGGCCAGGTCCCGGCATTACGGGCGTTTGGTTCTGGGATTGTTGAGTTTGATGGAGTGAAATTGTCTGTTCAACATCAGTAACATTTAAGTTATCGTAAGGAGGGCTTGCAGGAACAAGAGTTGTGTTTGGAGGGTAGTGACCGGGGCCTCGGTTTTGCATATAGTAATTCCATAGATCTCTGTTACCCATAACTTGATTGACTATTTTTGTGTTATGTTTTTCTGGTGAAAATTTTTATGGAGGAATGAGATAGAAAATGTGGAAACTTATGTAGAACGGATAAACGTCCGCAATCCGTCAGTAATCCGTCAACATCAAAGAAGATTCCACATCAACAATAGTGCCTGACACCCAGTGCTCGCCAAACATCCACCGCATTCCAAAATTGTCGTGGGAATCGCCATCTCAGTGCGACAAATACACTAAAGATGTACCCACATACTCGTGGGAAGATGATTCATGCACTCCCAAAAATGAAGATGGGTTGGGTTTTCCTAATCACAAATACGATACGTACCAGGCCTATTGTGCTGACCAGAACCGGGTTCTGGAAGCCGTCCAACCATATGAATTCAGTGAACCGTCATATACTTACGGTGGAAGTCCTTCCTATGATTTGATAGGCGCCCAAAGCCCAGAAAAGCCAAACTTCAATATAGATGTTGATGCAACCAACAAATTATGCGACGGAGTTTTAGATTCTCCACCAAAGAAAAAAAAGGGAAAGAAAATCACTAAATGGTTCTAACCAATGGTAAGTTTGGAGTGGATACAGACCTATGGTATTGATACCTGAATATTGTCTATTATGTTCTTGTACCATAACCGTTGTGTGTTTATCTGTTGGAAGTCTTTACTCTACCTGTGTAATAAGTTGTTTTACATTTTATGTTTCATTAAATGTAATGTTTTATTGGAGTTGCATAATCAAAATATATCGTCAATTAATAAAAAAGCTTTATTATATACAAGTAAATGGCAATGATATCAAAAATTTATTCACAGATTATTAATCTGAATCTCCTCCTCCACTTTCACTAGGGATGGAGTCTGAATCGTCGTCAAATTCTTCACGTGTTTCCTCTTCGTCCGAATGCATTAGATCATCCCCGATATGTGTGACATCAACGACAAGGTCAATGTTATCCATCTCCTGAACAGGTGACATTTGTATACTTCTCGATGGTTGTAGAGCATCTTGTTCTGGAACTCCATATATTTTTCCTCTCGGGTTAATATGAGTTACTGTGATCCAAGGATCACTACGATAGGCGACTCGAGGATATGGAATGTAGCAAACCTAGTAATAAAAAGTGGATATTGTTAATATACATGATCAACAAACCTAAAGTATGAGTACGTAGGTCAATATATTATGGTATTGATACCTGGTCTGCTTGGGACGCAAGGATAAATGGATCGTAATACTGATGTTTCCGGCTTGAATTTATCGAAATAACACCAAGAGGGTCAACTCGAACACCTCGACCATTAGAGGGATCATACCATTCACACATAAACACAATGCACCTCAAGTTCAACATTCCTGGATAGTGGATTTCCAAGATTTCTTTTAAAATCCCATAGTACATGGTATCACCTGATTGGGACGAAATACCATAGTCCGAAGTTGTCCTCTCACGTCCTTCCTCACGGATCCTGAACGCATATCCCCTAGTGCAAAAGTTGGGATATGATGTCGCGGTGCTGCGTAAGCCGTACACAATCTCCTGTAACCATGTCGGGATTGATTGACCACTTGCTAAACTTTCGGAAACCTAAGAATGATATAAGTAGTATATCAGTAACATATGAACGTGAAAACATGGAAAAGTGAAAGTAAGTAATTATATTAAACTTACATAACATTTCAACCACGCCGGAAAATCTTCGTCTTTCAAGACAGCAAGTTCGGCATCTGTCTTATCAGAATGGTAAGCACGTGCTAGAGACATGTAGATCCTGTAACATAACAGTTGTTAGTAGATAAAGGCAAATAAGTACATAAATTTAGTATAATAACTGATATACGTACCGTTCGTACTCCAAAATTTCATCACAATTTCTAAGGATATACGTATGCAAATGGGTGAGCTCTTGTGCCGATAATTTGCGTCTCTTTCGTTTTCCACTTGCTCGCCCAACTTGGGCAAATAACTCGGGTACAACCACGTCATACGTTGCTTTCTCACCTCTATCATCATGTCGCGCCGGACGTCTAGCCTTAGTACTAACTTGCGGTGGAAAGTAATTTTCGGCCAAGTTTGAGACTTCCTCGTTTAGGCTCTGTGCAACAATAGATCCTTCAACCCTGCTCAAATTTTTAACCTTTTTCTTCAGATGGAACATGTAACGCTCGAACGGATATATCCATCGGTATTGAACAGGGCCTCCTAAGGCTGCTTCTCGTGGGAGGTGAATAGGAAGATGTTCCATAACGTCAAAAAAAGACGGTGGAAATATCTTCTCAAGATTACAAAGGAGAACAGGGATATTGGCCTCCAAGTTACGTATCCCGTGGACGGTAAGCGTTCTTGAACATAAATCTCGGAAGAATGCACCAACTCCTGGAAACAAATATTTAACAAGTTAGTACATATATAGTAATAATATGGTATGAAGAAACCAATGGGAGTAAGAAATATACCTCCAATTGCTTGGTGGATAGGATCTGGAAGAAGATATGCAAATACAAATGGAAGAAGACGCTGCATGACGACATGACAATCATGACTCTTCATTCCTGTAAACTTCCCTTCCGTCTCGTCCACGCAATTACGTAGATTAGATGCGTAGCCGTCTGGAAATTTTACAAATTTTTTGAACCATTCAAAAAATACTTCTTTCTGCCTAGCGTTTAACCGGTACGCAGGCATCGGCAATCTACCATTAGGCAGAACATGAAGAGATGGCCTCGAACAAATCAATGGCAAGTCCAATCTAGACTTCCAGTTGTCTTTGGTCTTTCCTGGGACGTTTAATAAGGTGTTCATGATGTTGTCAAAGAAATTCTTTTCAACATGCATGACATCTAGATTATGCCGCAGTAGATGGTCTTTCCAGTAAGGCAAATCCCAGAAAATACTCTTCTTGTGCCAATTGTGATATACCCCACAACCGTCGATCGGGTGGTGGCCATTACCCCCACAATCAGGAGTCTGCTCTGCACCAAAATCTCGCAACTGTTCCAATATGGTTCGACCATCTACCTCAGGAGGTGGACCATGTAACACTGGTAAATTCTTCCTGAAATGTCTTTTAGACCGACGGTATGGATGATTTGCCGGTAAAAAACACCTATGACAATCAAACCACGATGTCTTCCTTCCGTGCTGCAGTTGGAAAGCAGAAGTATTGTCTTGGCAATAAGGACATGCCAATCTTCCATGCGTTGTCCATCCAGATAACATACCGTATGCCGGAAAATCGCTTATGGTCCACATAAGAACCGCACGCATGTAGAAATTCTGCGGGACCGAAATGTCATATGCCTCAACACCATGCTCCCACAACATCTGCAACTCACAGATCAATGGTTGGAGGAATATATCGAGCGACCGTCTTGGATGATCTGGCCCGGGAACTAGAATTGACAGAAACAAGAACTCTCGCCGCATGCACATAGATGGAGGCAAATTGTAAGGTGTTACGATGACCGGCCACAGTGAATATTTTCTTCCATGCTTGCCAAACGGGTTGAAACCATCAGTGGATAAGCCTATGTATACATTCCGTCGTTCAGATGCAAAATCTGGATATACGGATTGGAAGTGTTTCCAAGCTTCCGCATCAGAAGGATGCGTGATATCTCCATCTTGATTATGCTCTGCATACCATCTCATAGCCTTAGCTGTGCGGTTTGAATCGTACAGCCTCTTCAACCTCTCCGTTAAGGGTAAATACCACATCCGTTTGAATGGAATCTTCACCCTGCCGCTTGTGTCCAGGAACCGGGGTTTGTGGCAAAATTTACATTTGTTTCGGTTCTCGTCTTCTCTCCAGTATATCATACAGTTGTCGATGCACACATCTATAACCTGGTAGGGCAAACCAAGTCCGGCGACAAGTTTTTGGACCTCGTAGTATGATCCTGGGGCCAGATTATCTTCTGGCAAAACATCTTTCACGAACTCGGCGAATGCATCAACACATTCTTCGGACAAATTATAATCAGTCTTCAGGTTCATCATCCTAGTGGCAGAAGACAGCGGTGAATGACCATCCCTACAACCGCTGTATAGAGGTTGCTTTGCTGCGTCTAACATATTGAAAAACCTCCGAGATTCTAAATTAGGCTCTTCAACCCTATCACCCTCATGATGATACACACCCGACTGCAAATTCTCTCTAAACGCATCGTTTACCATCGCAACCGTACTTACCCCAACATCTACTTCCGCCGTAGATTCCCCTACGCTAGACGGAAAATAAGGTTCATTGCTACTGGTACTACCATATTCATAATTCCTTTCTCCATGTAAATACCAAACCTTATATCGCGCCCTAAATCCGTATCTATATAAGTGGTTCCAAACAATAGGAATCGCAACACTAATTCTATTACAGCAATTAGAGCAAGGACATTTGATATCCTGACCTTTGTTGGCTGCCTCTTGAGTTTTAGGTAATTGCATGAACTCGCAAATACCTTGAGCGTATTCGGTCGTTAATAAGTTCGACCCCTCTTCCATCATTGGCTCGTCCATCCATGACCGAAAATATGAAGAACTCATCTCTAAATTTTTGTTTTTTTTGGTTTTGAAATGTTGTTATGAACGTCGGAAGAAATGCGAGACCTTATACAGAATGAATAACCGTCCGATTTCCGTCAGCCAACCGTCAAAACGTCCGACATAGCAACACTTCAGTCCCATCGGCCAACCCACACGATATGTTAACCACCCAAAGTTTGCCGACATCGGAAGCCGTCAGAATCGTCGGAAATCCGTCTGCCAGACAGAAATATCCGTTTTCTGTCAGGTTTCCGTCAGAATGTCGACGAAAAGACAAGACGGATTATTTCCGTCAGGAAACCGTCTGTTAATTCTGACGAGTTACGAACGGCATACGGACGGCAATCCTGACGGGAAGATTTTTGTCAGAATTCCGTCAGGACAAACAGACGGTTTCCTGACGGAATGATTTATTGTCGGGAAACCGTCTGAATTCCGACGGAATTGGCCGACGGAAACCCTGACGGAAAGAATTTCCGTCAGAAAACAGGCTGTTTCCTTGTAGTGTGTGGCTTGACAACAACTACCGTCCTGCTCGTATCCCATCTCATATTTGGTCTAATTTCGTTCACTTCCAACGCCAGTAAGTCGCCAAGTCTTATGATTTATTCTTCATTCCCCTCTTCTCTATCAAGAGATAAACGAACTCGGAAGGAAATCATTCATTCTCATTGCAAATTCCATTAAATCCATTTGTAAGTATAGAAACAAAGCAGTAGGAGAAAGAATGATAGAGGTGGTGGTTGAGGTAGATATGGAGATCACAACTCCAGCTAATAAGTTCTTCATGTTCACCAGAGAATTGCAACATGTGTCCAAAGCCACTCGGTACATTCAGGGTTGTAGTCTTGTGGAAATTAGTTTTTGGTAATGGCAACATTATTTACATATATAAGAATGTTGTAAGAAGATAAACAAATCCTTGAATATACTAGACGTATGGATCCAACAAAAAAAAAAAACATTAAATATTTATTTGTAAATGCGGTTTGTGCAGAAGGAGAGCCAAGAATGTCGAAGGATAGGATCGAGGCGCTGGATTTGGAGAAGAATGTGATTCAGTGGAGGGTGTTAGAAGGACCTCTGAAAAGAGAGTACAAGAGATTCTTGAAAACAGTGAAGGTGAGCCCTAAGCAAGGAGGTCATGGAAGTGTGGTGAATTGGAACATGAGGTACGAGAGGATTGATGAGAATGTGCCTCACCCAGAGGGGCTGCTCCAGTTCTTTGTCGAAGTGACTAAAGAGGTTGACCGATACCTCTTGTCTGAAGAATAGAGGACTATTCTACTTGGCTTTATCTAAATAATTTTTCTGGTGTGTTTGTGTCTTTCTCAATAATGTGATCTTTCTAGATTTGTAAGATGTTGGAAATTTAAGTGAATCGGTGGTTAATTAATGAACCATTGCAATTGTTGAGTCTATGGTTATTTTATTAAACGTACATTCACCACCTTTGAACCATTATAAAATATGTTCCTTGCGTCAAAATCAAAAACAAGAACACAGAGAGGAAGAAGAGAATTCTTAAGACCAAAAGATTTATATCTTTGGTCAAAACACAAAAACAAAACACAAAACACAAAACTCTAATTGTATCTCTTGTGTCTTAGCCTAGAACATGCTAAAGATGAGGCCCTTGATAAGTTCAAGGTTTATAAAACCGAGGTTGAACTAGAACACAATGACTTGGTTAAGAAGTTACGCACCGATAGAGGTGGGGAGTATTATGATCCTACATATTTTTTGTCTGTAGGCATTATACATGAAACTACGGCTCTGTATACACCACAACAAAATGGTGTGTCCGAGAGGAAAAATCGAGTTCTAAAAGAAATGGTTAATTCTATGTTATCTTACTCGGGATTGAGTGACGGATTTTGGGGTGAAGCCATGTTAACGGCTTGTTATTTATTAAACAGAGTTCCTAACAAAAGAAACAAGATTACTCCTCACTACAAGAAAACACTGATTTAGTGTCAGCATATTTCGACGCTATTTCGACGCTATAACCTCTTAGCGTCGATTTAGCGTCGAAAAACATTTCGACGCTAAACCGTCGACACTAATTCATTTTCGACACTATTTCGACGCTATTTTAGCGTCGAATTGAAGTTCGACGCTAATTCGACCCTAATTTAGCGTCGAATGTTCGACGCTACTCCGACACCATATTTCGATGCTAAATGGATGCTAAATCGATGGTAATTCGATGCTAAATTAGCGTCGGATTACCGTCGACACCTGATTAATTCGACGCTAAATCGATGCTGATGTAGCGTCGAATTACCATCGACACCTGATTCATTCGACGCTAAATCGATGCTTATGTAGCGTCGAATTAGCGTCGATTTAGCATCGATTTAGCGTCGAATGATAACATTTAAAAAAAAAAATTATTATACAAAATTATTATACAATATAATAAAAATTAAAAATTATCCGATACAAATTAAAATTATCCGTTACAAATGAAATTAAAACGCTAATCCGACGGCGGTTGTTGGGTCCTTAGGTTCATGATATCTTCGAATTCTTGGTGGAATTGCGTTGAACCGGGAGGTGTAAGAGGCGGTGGAGGACGATTCATCCCTTGCAAGGCAGTGGCTAATGTTGGGTTATCCACTGTAATGATGTCAAAGAAACTGCTCAATGACGAGACATGGGTCTTTAGCTCTGCAATCTCAGCTTTAGCAGCTTGCAACTCAACGGTCAAACGCGGCTGAGACAAACCCGACGAGTAAGAATATTGAGAAGACGAACAAGCTGCCGGGACATCTTTGATGGATCCAACACCCATCGTTCGTCTTTTCTTCTTCGGTGAAACCTAAAAATAAAAGTGTTATACAATAAAATAATAATTAAAAATAAGTTATAATTAAAAATAAGTTATAATATAAAATAAAAACCTAATAAATTACCTCCTCCTAAAGTCTATCGAAATCTTCGAGACCCATCGTAGACTGGACAGACTCATCTAGCTCTTCTAGCCGTGCATTGTACGCGTTGAACGTTTGTTCTGCTTGAGCGGTAACAAACGTCCCATCCTTCCTCCGATGAGTTTTCTGCATCACTCTAACCATCAGAGGAAGATCACTGCCATCAGCCTGTTAAACAAAAATAAACAGAGATAAAAATAAAATATATAATAAATAAATATTTAAAATATAAATAATCAAATAAATTTATTTAATACAAATGTTACTATTTCCAGTCGTATTGTGGCGTATGATGATTGACCCGCACAAAGCTTTGAAGGTCCATCTCCTTCAGCCACCGGCGTGAGACGGGATGCAGAACACTTCCCCGATTTAACCACCGATTTGGGATCCTTCCAAAACAGCACTTGACCTGACCAAACATCGGGATCCATCCCGAGCGGCTTCGCCTCATCGCCTTTCTTGCCCCACGCTTTCTTCAAGTTCCTGACGTAACTGTTGAGACGCTTTAGGGCCTTCTTCTCAAACGCCGCTCGCACTTCGAAAGTATGAGGTTCCTCCCAATGCCACCCTTGCTACAAAAATACGAATAATGTTATGAATATATTTATAATCTAATAATTTAATAAATAAAATTAAATAATATAAAATAACTTACCGCCCATGACTCGAACCAAATATCCCGAACATTCTTCGGCGTCATGCTCCAATTAGGATGCGGCATAGTGAAGTGGGCCTTGATTGCCTTGGTGACCGAACGCGCAACCTTGTTATCCGTAAACCTATTAAATAAAATATTAGAATGTTAATAATTTAATTATAACATGTAATTAAAAATTAATTACACAAAACAAATTTAATTAGTAATATTGAAAAAAATTAAAACATACTATAATGTACCAGGAGGCCTTAACGGATGGATAATCTTAAGCCGTGTCTCACGTCCAGGTTGGCAGAGAAGCTCAGAAATCCGCATCATGTGGAGGGGGCTCATTGTGGTCATCGGAATGATCATCTTCGCCTTCTTCTGGCTCTGGATGAGGCTCTAGCTGAGGCGGTGGCGGAGCTCGTGGCGGAGCTTGGAGCGGAGCTCGTGGCGGAACCTGTGGCAGAGCTCGTTGACGGTAGGTCGCAGCCTGCGAACCCGACAATGATCCTGATCCGGATCCCCGACGACCATTGGATCCGAGAATCGTAGCATCCTCGCCAAATAACTCTCCGTATGAAGGAGGAGAAGGTCGATCCGCCTACAAAATAAAACAAATTAGAAACTTGTAAAATAAGTTGATAGAACAATTCATCGATTATTAAATTTTATATATAATATATGAATACACACACATAAATCCATAAATTTAACATTTGGGAAAGAATTTTATATTGTCAAAAAATAACTTGTAAATTCGTTTTTAATTTTAAATAATTATTTTAAAATCCTAAAACTCATAAATTTGTTTTATTTGACTTTACATAAATAAATTTCATAAAATCTAAATTCAATTCCATAATTTATCAAATCTAAATTCAAATCTATAACTTATCAAATCTTAATTCAATTTCATAACTTATCAAATCTAAATTCAAATCTATAACTTATCAAGTCTAAATTCAATTCTATATTTTCCATTTCCTAAAATCAATTTCCTACATTTTTTCCTAAAATCTATTTCATAAGTTATAACAAATTACTAATATTGGTTAACAAAAATTAAAACAACATAAAAAAAAAAAATTACCATCGGAATCCGTCGGAGGAGGAGGAGGAATCCGTCGGAGGATGAGGAGGAGGAGGAGGAGGAGGAGGAGGAGGAGGAGGAGGAGAAGGATCGATTGGAGGAGATTCGACCCCTACGGTGGTGGTGTTTCAGAATCCGTCGGAGAAGGAGGAGGAGGAGGAGGAGGAGGAGAAGGAGAAGGAATCCGTCAGAGGAGAGTCGACACTACGGTGGTGGTGTTTAGGAATCCGTCGGAGGAGAGGGAGAGGAGAGGAGAGGCAGAGGAGAGAAGAGGCGGAGAAGAGGCTCGGAATCCGTCGGCGGAGAGAAGAGGCTCGGAATTGCAGAAACCGGAGGCAGAGAAGAGGCTTGGGTCTGCTTTATAAAATCCGTGATCCGACGCTAAATCTAAATACTTAGCGTCGAATTAGCATCAGATTACATTTAAATATTGTAAAACATTTCTCTGCTTTCCCACGGAGAATAAAGTTTACCGCCGGTTAGATGGGAAATTTTTTGATTTAGCGTCGAATATCGAACCAATTCGACGCTAAATCAAAAAATTTTGGTTTGGCGCCATTGGTTTAGCCAACTAAATCTGAATTTTTTCGGTTTACTGCCTATGGTTTACTCAAATTAATTCAATATAGCGTCGGTTTTGCGTCGGATCAAATTAATTTGATGCAATTAACTCTCGTTACCCTAAACCCCAAACGTAAAAAAAATTTTGTTAGCGTCGAATCGATGCTAGTTAGATGCTAATTCGACGCTAACTGAAACAAATTTTACGTTTAGGGTTTAGGGTAACAAAACCGCCACTGGTACGAAAAGTATTTAGCCATTTCAATCTTTGCTACAATAGAATAATTTCAAATTTTGAAATTTGAAATTACATATTTGGTTCATATTGGGTTATGATGATATATATATTTATATATGTAAACCTATATAGTTTTTTGAAATAGAAGTCCTTAATTACATGCATTTGTAACATCGAATTATAAAAACATACTATTATGTTCGCAATTAAATGTTCGAATATAGATAACATTGTAGCTTCACTCTGAATCATCGACGTTAAATCTTTTATAGTTTATACCCCAAACCCTAAACGTAAAATTTATTTCATTTAGCGTCGAAGTAGCATCGAAATCAGATGAATTCGACGCTAATTCGACGCAAATGTTGTTTAATAGCATCGAATTAGCGTCAAATTCATCTGATTTTGTTGCTACTTCGATGCTAAATGAAACAAATTTTACGTTTAGGGTTTAGGGTAAAGAAACCGCAACATATACGATAACAATCATAACCATTTAAAGATTTTAAAACCGCAACATATAACAATAACAATCATTTGAATTTTTTCATATCAAATTTCCTAAAATCTATTTCCTACATATTTCCTAAATCCATTTCATTACAAATTTATAACAAATATATCACAAATTTATAACAAAATGTACATATTGATATTTCATTACTATTATATAAAATAAAATTAACATAAAAAAAAATCATTTAGCGTCGAATTAGCGTCAAATCACATGAATTTGACGCTAATGTTGTTTAATAGCATCGAATTAGTGTCGAATTCATCTTATTTCGATGCTACTTTGACGCTAAATGAAACAAATTTTACGTTTAGGGTTTAGGGTAAAGAAACCGCAATATATACAATAACAATCTTAACCATTTAAAGATTTTAAAACCGCAACATATAAGGATAACAATCATATTAATTTTTTCATATCAAATTTCCTAAAATCTATTTCCTACATATTTCCTAAATCCATTTCATTACAAATTTATAACAAATATATAACAAATTTATAACAAAATGTACATATTGATATTTCATTACTAAAATATAAAATAAAATTAACATTCAAAAAAAAATAATCATTTAGCGTCGAATTCATGTGATTTCGATGCTAATTCGACGCTAAATGAAAGAAATTTTATGTTTAGGGTTTAGGGTAAAGAAACTTTCTTACTCATTTAAAGATTTTATGTTCACAACATATAACGATAACAATAACATGAATTCGATAACAATCTAACATCAAATTAATTAGTGTCTACCGGAATAATTTTTTTTTAAAAAAATAAAAATATTCATAAATAATAATATTCTAAAAAATTAGAAATATTCGGAAAAATAAATACAAATGAAATAAAAACACTAATATATGCTTCACTCTGAATCGTCATTTGAGTTGTCGTCATCCTCATCGGTACTTTCTCCACTCTCGTTTGCGAACTCGTCTTCGAGATTTTCTGCATCGGTAGCATACAGAAGTATTTCAGCTTCTCGATTTTGCGGATCTATAAGAATGATGTTGTCTATATCTTCTTCTGGAGTTCTTAGATCCACGGCAGTTTCATTTTGCATAGGAGCATCGTCGGATTCAACTATCATTCCTCTGGGTGCTATTTTAAGCACAAATAACCATGAAATCCCTGTTTTTCTGACACGTGGATATGGAATGAAACATATTTGATCCGTTTGTGATGCAAGGACAAATGGATCATACTTTACATAAGAACGCGATCCATTAACATCGATGACACCAAACTTTCCTACTCGAACCCCTCGCCCGACAACTGGATAAAACCAATCGCATTTGAAAAGGGGGCACTTTAAGTTAACCAAACCAGGGAATTGCACTTGAATAATGTCTTGTATAATGCCATAAAAATCCGTGTCCCCGACTCGAACTACCACACCATAGTTCGCAGTTGCTTTATTTTTTCCACGTTCGAACGTATGAAACACATAATCTCGTGTAAAATACATTGGAGATGGCGTAACTTTCTCCAACGGACCTTGGATCAACTCTCTAAACCATACAGGTTATGACGTGTCTCCATAATCAACCTGGCAAACACAGAATACACATTGTAAATATATAATAAATACACAAATTGTATATATAGGATTTTATGGAAACTAAATATATATAATTTTGTGTTTAACTTATATACATGAGTCCTCAACCATTTAGCAAAGTGTAGATCTTTACGTTTTTCAATCTCACCGGCGGATGCATTTGGGAAAGCCTCGTTAACTTGGCGAATGAATTCACTAATAGAAAATATGGTTATAACAAATGTTTCAAAGCATATATAAGTACGAAAATAACCCTTTTGACCTCAATCCATAGTTGGTAATTATAATATATACCTCAGAAATGGGATAACTTCATCGCATTGTAAGAGAATATATGTGAGTGCACAATTGTAGTCTTCGTACGAGGACCATTCTTGTTCTCTTATGATTCCGGCATGCCTACCAACTGCACAGAATATATCTGGGACATCTGAAACTGGATATGTTTGTGCGATGCCACCATTGTCATACCTACGTGGAGCTCTTTTTCGTGCCCGGACAGTTGGAGGGAAATAATATGAGCTGAAATGAGAGGTTTCTTCGGTTAAACTTCCCGCAACAATTGATCCCTCAACCCTTGCCAGATTTTTTGCCTTTCCTTTTAAGTGTTTCATGAACCTCTCGAAAGGATACATCCAACGAAATTAAACGGGCCCTCCTTAATCGGCTTCGTGAGGAAGATGGACAGGAAGATGCTCCATCACATCAAAGAAAGATGGAGGGAATATCTTCTCTAAGTTGCACAGCAATATTGCGATGTTATTGTTTAGTTGTTGAATTCCATCATGAGTCAGAGTTCGCACACACAGATCTCGAAAAAATGCTCCAACACCTAAACCCAAAATCCAATATCAACCAAAACACAAATGTAATTTTCGACACATAATTTGTTTAGATATTTAAATATCGTCATAGAAAATATACCTGCAAGTGATTCATGCACGTTCGTTGGCAAAAGTTCTGCAAAGGCGAAAAGCAATAATCTCTGCATAAACACATGACAATCATGACTCTTCATACCAGAATTTTTTTTCCTTTGCTCCACAGACTTAGAGAGTTTTGACACGTATCGATCTGGGAACTTAACTTCGGTGGAAACCCAGTTGAAGAATGTTGCTTTGCCTTCGCTTGACAATCTAAAGCTAGGCACTGGAGCTCTCCCATCTCCCGTGAGATGTAACTCAACTCTGGAGCATATAAAAGACAAATCCAGTCTAGGCTTCAAGTTGTCTTTTGACCTGCATGGAACGTTTAAGATGGTGTGCATGATGTTATCAAAAACGTTTTTCTCAATGTGCATGACATCAAGATTGCGGCGCAATAGATGATCCTTCCAGTACGGTAGATCCCAGAAAATGCTCTTCCTATGCCAATTATGTTCTTCAAGGTATCCATATGGGATATTGGTCAGAATATTAAGCCACTTACCACCATGTTTTGATGTGTCTTCAGCTCCCCAATAATCAAGTTGTCCTTCAATTTGTTCTCCTGAAAGATATGGAGGTGGGGGATACGTACACGTTTGCCCTTTGTGAAAAACCTCCTGTCCTCCGGTACGGATGGTTCATAGGGAGAAACCTCCGGTGACAATCAAACCAACAAGATTTTCTACCATTTTTTAGTTGGAATGCATCTGTTTTATTTTGGCAATACGGACATGATAACCTACCATGTGTTGTCCAACCATATCACATTCCATAGGTTGGAAAATCGCTTATCGTCTACATAAGCACAGCTCGCATGGTAAAATTATTTTTCCTAGAGTAATCAAAAGTACGAACCCCATGAGACCACAACATGTTCAACTCGTGAATCAGCGGCTATAAAAACACATCAATAGATCTTTTTGGATGCTTCGGACCATGGATTAAAATACTCAAAAACAGAAATTCCCTCTGCATGCACATATCAGGCGGAAGGTTATAAGGTGTCAATATAACCGGCCACTAAGAATATTGCCTGCCAGACATACCGAACGGACTAAAACCATCTGTACATAGGCCAAGATAAACATTTCCCTTCTCTTTAGCAAAATTAGAGTGTACCGATTTGAAGTTTTTCCAAGCTTTTGCATCAGAAGGATGATGAACTTCTCCTTCAATTGTTGAATGTTCTGCATGCCACCTCATTGATGCAGTTGTGCGTTCTGAATGGTATAACCTTTGTAGCCTATTTGTTATGGGCAAGTACCACATTCTCTGGTACGGCACTTTTCTACCAGCTCCTTGGGGCTTAAATCTTGGTTTGTGGCAAAATCGACATTCCTGTAGATCTTCATCATCTTTCCAAAATATCATGCAATTGTCAATGCAAACATCTATCATCTGCGAGGCCAATCCTAAACTAGAGACTAGTTTATGTATGTCGTAATATGACTCAACAACTTGATTACCCTCTGACAAATATTCTCTTAGAAGAGATGCCCAATCATCCATGCAACTCCCAAATTGATTATGATCAGACTTTATTGTCATCATCCTAGATGCCAACGATAATTTATACAGACCTTCCCTACAACCTTCATAGATTGGTTGTTTTGCAGAATCAAGCATATCATAAAAAAAATTTGCATCTAAATTGGGTTCCTCAGCAACATCAGGAGTAGACATAACTCCAGGAAATGCATCGGTTACCATTTCTTCAAACCTATTATGCTCTAACCCGACCTCATGATCATCATTTTCTATAACAAATTGATGCCGATCATATTGTTAATTCGAATAACCCTGACCCTGATCCATAGGTTGGTAACTAGTACTACCCAAAGTTTCATCTTCATATCCCTCTCCATGATAAAACCAAACATAATACTCAGATGTGAACCCTCTATTAAATAAATGCGTACCAACTGTATCAATTGTCTGTGGCCTCAAATTTTTTCACTTCCGACACGGGCACACCTTCACTCCAGTCCGTTGAATTGTAGGCACACTACTCGCTTGAGCCATGAAAATTTCAAGGCCGTTGAGGAACTCTTCTGAAAGGCCTCCATTTTCATCTTTACGTCGATACAACCTGCGTCTTAGTTCGTATATATCACCCATTTTAAAAATAAATTGGAAAATTTTTTTTTTTTTTTTTCGGAATTGAAATTTTTTTTTTTTTTGAACTTCTGAAATGATTCCTTACGGTGGTGGTGGATGGGTATATATAGGATATTTTCGCATCGATTTTGTATCGATTTTGCATCGAATATTAGCATCGCATTAGCATCGAATTCCTTTGCGTCGATTTTGCATCGAATTCGCGTCGTTTTTGTGTTGTTTCTAAACGACACTAAATTAGTCGGTGAACCCGTATTAAATGTGTCATCTACCTACCAAATTCGACGTAATATTCGACGCTATATTCGATGTGGGGGTCGAAACCAACACAATTAGAATTTGTAACAGTTCGTGAGGGAATTCGGAGATTTCTATGGTAAGCTAGGGTTTGCAAAGGATTTGAGAAAGAGATGTTGTTTATTGCCTTGAAACGTTGAGTACAAATTTTTGTGTATATGAATTCGGATCCCCTTTAGGGTTGTACAAGAGAGATATATATAGCTATTCCTAAGGCGGCTGCATCTTCCCATCTTCTGCGGAGTCGGTCACATTGTCATGGGCTTCGCGTCCGGACCGGGCTATCGTCACGTTACTGGGCTTGAAGGCTTTTGGACAGACACTGCAATTGAGAAGTGGAGTGAGCGATCGGCCCAGGGCGAGCCGACAGTCGGGTCGCGACCGAGCGCTCAGTCGGCCTCGAGTGCCCGGTCGGTTCTGAGTGCTCGGTCGGTCCTGAGTGCTCGGTCGGTCCCGAGTGCTCGGTCGGTCCCGAGTGCTCGGTCGGCCTTGCCTAGACCCGGTCCTTCCCAGCTTCGCTTAAGTTCCATTTCCACATGCTCCGCTCCGCAGGAAGATTTAGGTTCCCCTAGGCCTCCTTTGCTCAGGGTCTGGAGGGCCATCTCTTTGATTGATTTGCCTTTAGACGTTAATGCTGAGGGGGTGAAAACCGACCCCAACAGTTAGCCCCCCAGCTCGGTAGCGTTAGAGTTAACAATGCCGAGTTTGAAGATGTGTTAGATATTAGCATTACCGTCTGAAGTCAAGGTATCTGCCTATCTTGTTTGTAGTACGCTTAAGTACTCATCTTGTTCAATACTCCCCCTCAAGTTCATACAACAAAGTGGAGCATGAACTTGGAAGACACTAGATGGTGGCCTCGTTAAAACCTTAGTAGGGAAAACCCTTTGTGACAAAACCTCTACTTAAGGGAAAAGAGTGCCACGCATAGTGATGAGGGGATTTGAACAAGGAACCTGGTTCATTGTGGATCCCTTGCCATTGATTGGCCTTGGCGGATCCAATGAGGGTTAGATCCCCAGCCCGGTAGTGTTAGAGCTAATAATGGTGCCGTGTTAAAAGATGTGTCGAATATCAGCGTTAACGTTTGAAGTCAAAGCACTTGTCTATCTACAGTAGTAGAGAGTGACTTTTTCGCAAGAGGTTTTAGGACTCTGTAAACATTATGAAGATTTTAAGACTTCGTGCTTCCTCTGCTGAAGCTGCTGCGTTTTCTGCAGAAAAGATTTTTTGATTCCTATGGAGATTTTAAGACTCCGTGTTCCTTATGGAGGTTTTAAGACTCCGTGATACGATTGCTAACGTCAATGACGTTTCTGGGTAATAGCCATGTGATGAGAATCTCCTTTGAAGCTTGTTTTAGGAATGAAGCTTGTTCTTGATGGAAAAGTACCAAAAGTTACTTTTGATCTTTGTTTTGAGCTAATGTAGATTTTGTCCCGTTATGGATAGGACAAAACTTGGTTCGGTTGATTACGGTGAACCGGAGGAGGCGTCACGTCGAACCGAGGAAGTAGCTAAACACGCGGTCGGCCCGAGTTCGATTGAACATGTGATCGGCGACCGCTCGGTCGCGACCTTGAGCGAAGGTGCGGTCGGGCCGAGCTTGACCGAGCATGCGACCGGCGACCGCTCGGTCGCGACCTCGAGTGAAGACGCGATCTGGCCGAGCTTGAGTGAACACGGGATTGGCGATCGCTCGGTCGCGACCTCGAACAAAGGTGCGGTCGGGCCGAGCTCGACCGAGCACGCGATCGGCGACTGCTCGATCACGGCTCCGTGTGACCACGCGGCCGCAACTCCGAGCACGAGCGATCACGTGACCGTGGCTCCAATTGCGGGTGATCGCGGGACCGTGTATTCGAGCCATTCTAACCCCGTCGTCGCGTGTCATGAGAATGTGAACAGTGGGATTCGACTTCGCAGTAAGTTATCCGTTTCACGACATCATCTCGACGAGAGCAATGATGGTGTTGATAACTTAGTGGATGTTGAGGATGCGAGGAGATCCAGTGGTGACGAGGATTTGATGTTGATGTCACTCCTGATGAGATTGCTAGGCGGCGTGAGCAACAGCGGAAGAGGGCCCTTAGATCGGAGGGTAAGGCGGGAGGCACTCCTGATGGAGCACCTCCGAAGCGACAGAAGGTGGGCTCCTCTTTGGCGTTTCGTCAGATTCCCGAAGAGGCGGTGGTGGAGGCAAGTCCCCCGCTCCTGTGCGATCGGTATGAGGTGGCAGCTCCCCGTGCCGATTCCTTCGATAAGCTTGAGGTGTGGTAAAGCTGAGGCGTGTTAGGCGAACTCGGGACCTCTTGCGCTTCTGTTTCTTGAGCGCATGTAGCTCGTTCGTCGTAGTCTTGAGATGCTTTTCCTGGTCCTCTGCTTTCTTCATGAGCGTCTCAAGCATCTGCTTGATCTTCGTGATATCCGCTGGGCTGTTGGCGGCGTAAAGAGCGGTGCTCTTTGTGGAGTCCTCCTTTGCTTCGCTGTTTCTGTGAGATGAAGGTCCTTTGCTGCTTCTGCTGTTGCTTCCTGACATGGCGATGGTGTTATGAAACCCTAGCTCTTCTGTGTCAGAAATTCTCGAGTTCCCTTTAGTCGGCGCCAAATTGTGGGGGTCGAAACTAACACAATTAGAATTTGTAAGAGTTCGTGAGGGAATTCGAAGATTTCTATGGTAAGCTAGGGTTTGCAAAGGATTTGAGAAAGAGATGTTGTTTATTGCCTTGAAACGTTGAGTACAAATTTTTGTGTATATGAATTCGGATCCCCTTTAGGGTTGTACAAGAGAGATATATATAGCTATTCCTAAGGCGGCTGCATCTTCCCATCTTTTGCGGAGTCGGTCACATTGTCATGGGCTTCGCGTCCGGACCGGGCTATCGTCACGTTACTGGGCTTGAAGGCTTTTGGACAGACACTGCAATTGAGAAGTGGAGTGAGCGATCGGCCCAGGGCGAGCCGACAGTCGGGTCGCGACCGAGCGCTCGGTCGGCCTCGAGTGCCCGGTCGGTTCCGAGTGCTCGGTCGGTCCTGAGTGCTCGGTCGGTCCCGAGTGCTCGGTCGGCCTCGCCTAGACCCGGTCCTTCCCTGCTTCGCTTAAGTTCCATTTCCATATGCTCCGCTCCGCAGGAAGATTTGGGTTCCGCTAGGCCTCCTTTGCTCAGGGTCTGGAGGGCCATCTCTTTGATTGATTTGCCTTTAGACGTTAATGCTGAGGGGGTGAAAACTGACCCCAACAGTTAGCCCCCCAGCTCGGTAGCGTTAGAGTTAACAATGCCGAGTTTGAAGATGTGTTAGATATTAGCATTACCGTCTGAAGTCAAGGTATCTGCCTATCTTGTTTGTAGTACGCTTAAGTACTCATCTTGTTCAATACTCCCCCTCAAGTTCATACAACAAAGTGGAGCATGAACTTGGAAGACACTAGATGGTGGCCTCGTTAAAACCTTAGTAGGGAACACCCTTTGGGACAAAACCTCTACTTAAGGGAAAAGAGTGCCACGCATAGTGATAAGGGGATTTGAACAAGGAACCTGGTTCATTGTGGATCCCTTGCCATTGATTGGCCTTGGCGGATCCAATGAGGGTTAGATCCCCAGCCCGGTAGTGTTAGAGCTAATAATGGTGCCGTGTTAAAAGATGTGTCGAATATCAGCGTTAACGTTTGAAGTCAAAGCACTTGTCTATCTACAGTAGTAGAGAGTGACTTTTTCGCAAGAGGTTTTAGGACTCTGTAAACGTTATAAAGATTTTAAGACTTCGTGCTTCCTCTGCTGAAGCTGCTGCGTTTTCTGCAGAAAAGATTTTTTGATTCCTATGGAGATTTTAAGACTCCGTGTTCCTTATGGAGGTTTTAAGACTCCGTGATACGATTGCTAACGTCAATGACGTTTCTGGGTAATAGCCATGTGATGAGAATCTCCTTTGAAGCTTGTTTTAGGAATGAAGCTTGTTCTTGATGGAAAAGTACCAAAAGTTACTTTTGATCTTTGTTTTGAGCTAATGTAGATTTTGTCCCGTTATGGATAGGACAAAACTCGGTTCGGTTGATTACGGTGAACCGGAGGAGGCGTCACGTCGAACCGAGGAAGTAGCTAAACACGCGGTCGGCCCGAGTTTGATTGAACATGCGATCGGCGACCGCTCGGTCGCGACCTTGAGCGAAGGTGCGGTCGGGCCGAGCTTGATCGAGCATGCGACCGGCGACCGCTCGGTCGCGACCTCGAGTGAAGACGCGATCTGGCCGAGCTTGAGTGAACACGGGATTGGCGATCGCTCGGTCGCGACCTCGAACAAAGGTGCGGTCAGGCCGAGCTCGACTGAGCACGCGATCGGCGACTGCTCGATCACGGCTCCGTGCGACCACGCGGCCGCAACTCCGAGCACGAGCGATCACGTGACCGTGGCTCCAATTGCGGGTGATCGCGGGACCGTGTATTCGAGCCATTCTAACCCCGTCGTCGCGTGTCATGAGAATGTGAACAGTGGGATTCGACTTCGCAGTAAGTTATCCGTTTCACGACATCATCTCGACGAGAGCAATGATGGTGTTGATAACTTAGTGGATGTTGAGGATGCGAGGAGATCCAGTGGTGACGAGGATTTGATGTTGATGTCACTCCTGATGAGATTGCTAGGCGGCGTGAGCAACAGCGGAAGAGGGCCCTTAGATCGGAGGGTAAGGCGGGAGGCACTCCTGATGGAGCACCTCCGAAGCGACAGAAGGTGGGCTCCTCTTCGGCGTTCGTTAGCGACCCGACCAGTGATGGTGCTGCAGCAGCACGCTCTTTGACTCCTGGTTCTGGTGAGAGGGCTCTCGAGCTGGCGAGAGCCACAGTGGCTGAGGTTTGCTCTTTCTATCTTCCTCTCTTTGTCCTTGTTATTGTCACTCGACTTTGTTTTTAGCATTCTTTTTACTTTTTTTTTTGCATGCAGCTGTCCACTCAGTTAGATGGCATGGCTTTCTGCTTTGAGGAGGACTCTCGCTCTCGCGACCGTGAGCTTAGCGAGACCAGGAGGACCAACGCTGAGCTCGTTGATAAGGTCCAGGCCCTTGAGGATGATGTTACTTCTGCGAAGAAGAGGTCGGATGAGTTGAGCGGGAAGCTGTCAAAGGCGTCTTCGAGGTATGCGAAGAGCAAGGAAGAAATCACTTTGCTTAGGAGCAAGTTGCTGGAGACCGAGAGTCTCAGGGACGCCCAGATCGAGGAGGCCGTTTCTAGAGCCAAGGATGAGGCGGCTCGTAGCTTTGCTAGCCGGACCCGACAGGTTGCCAGGTCGCTTACTAAGCTTGAGGGGACAACGAAGGACAACATGTTGGACCTTGCTGAGATTGATGCGAGTCTGGAGCTCATTGAGCGTCTCCGTGGGTCTGATGGAGCGACTTTGGATGCTGCTAAGGAGCTTTTGGTTGAGAGGAAGATTTCGATTTACTATGCTCGTGATGTGTTTGATGAGCTTTTCTCTAGCATGAGGCAAGCCTTAGAGATCTCTGCGGACGACAGTGTAGCTGATGAAGATGAGGAGGCCGATGAGTGACCACTCCTTTCTTGCTTATGACTTAGTTTATTTGACTTTTATGACTTTCGTTTCTGAAAACCTTTGTCGGATTTGATGACTTTCGGTTGTAGCATTGGATGGTTTGTATCCTTGCTAGTATTTTGGACCCTTGCGATGTGGCGAGTGCGGGGTGACTCTATAGCTTTTGTATCGTATGACGAACCTTGCTGGTTTTTGGAGTTATGTACTCGCTTTTGATGTCGTTGATGTTGTTCCTATACTTAGGAATTCTTTGAGCTGTTTATGCATTGTTTGTCATGCGTTTGCCAACGTTGGTGTTGGGCTTTGTGACCTGAAGGCCATAAGACCTTGTGTTTGATCGAAGGTTTGAAGACTTCTCATTGTGCTTATTGAAGCCGTTTGCGTTGCTGCAGTATAGTGGAGATCATTTGCTCATGGATGAGGCTCGTTCTTGGTCAATTGCTCATGAGTGAGGCTTTGTTTGCTCATGGATGAGGCTCTGCTTGCTCATGGATGAGGCTTTTGTTGAGACTGTGAAGACGCGAATGCGCTCACGCTCTTTATCTGCCAACGTTGCTGTTGGGCTTTGCTAAATGGTGCTGCTCTTCTAGACACGTCTGTCCGAGAGCAAGTTCACCTTGACCAGCGCTTGTCCTGGGTTTCAGAGTGACACGTTCAAGTATAATCTGAACGGAGGTCACTTGACATGTTCAAGTATAATCTGAAGGGATGTCATTGACTTAGACCAGCGCTTGTCCTGGGTTTTGGAGTGACACGTTCAAGTATAATCTGAACGGAGGTCACTTGACACGTTCAAGTATAATCTGAACGGAGGTCATTTGAATTTATATAGCGCGCTGTATCCGTTGTGGATGTCATAGTGTTCGTATCTCTGCACTGTTGATGTGGCCAGCAACAACAGATACAGAACGACTCTACTCGAATAAAGCTGTGATCGGTCCAAAAAGGACAAGTTTCCTCAAAAGGAACTAGCTGTTCTCATGATGAGTGCTGTAGCGAGTGTTAGCGATTGACGATAGAGTAGTCAATAATTTTTTTAAGGAGTGGCATACGGGTACCCCACTCCCCCCCCCCCCTTTTTAGACGAAAGAGGGTAACTGAAGTCGTCTAGAGACTGTGAAAACACTCACTCCCCCCCGAAGGCGGAGGAGATCAAGTGAGCTCGTACGGAACGAGGCTGAAGGAAAACATTCACTCCCCCCCAAAGGTGTAGGAGATCATGTGGAGCTCATCCGGAGATGAGGCGTCGAAAAAGGTGGTGGTGTCGCAGTCTGGGTGGGTGTTTCGTTTGCTTTGAGTCTTTGTCGTGCTGGTGCCGTAGTCGCTGTAGATACGTTTTGCATCCATGAGGTGAGATAGGCATATCGATGAGTCTGCATGGTAGACTTGAGTGTTGATGAGCCCACGAGGTGAAGAAGTGGAGATGGTTGTGCTTTGGCACCAGCTCAGTATTGAAATTGACGCCGAGATCCAGTCAAGTAGCGACAAGCTCGCAAGGTGAATTCGGTTAGCCCGCAGGTTTGATTTGTTGCGGTGGTGAGAGTAAGGTGAATCCGAGCGGAGCGAGGTGATTGGAGTTCGAGTGGTACAAGATGGAGCTCGATTTTGAGGTTGGTGAATCCCTTCTTTAATGAAGGTCAATCTTGTGCTTAAGAGAGCTCGCAAGGTGAACTTGTGGAGAGGCTTGAGCTCGCGTACATGATTTGATTCGGAGATCAGATTACAAGGTGGTTGCTCTCAGCTGGCGTAGTGGGCGAGTTGACTCGGTGTGAGGCTCCGCGAGTTGACTCGGCGCAGTGAGGTTGCGAGCTCAATCGTGAGGTGCGAGCTCACGGTGTAAGTTGAAGACGAGCGCGAGTTCGAGGTGGAAGATGAAGACGAGCACGAACTCGAGGTGACTTGTCTTGTCGAGTTACGAGCTTGGAGACGTAGACACGGTGGCAAGGTCGATTGCATAGTAAACAAGCTCGATGAGGTTGACTTTAGAGAAGAAGAGCTTGAGCACTTTAGACGAGCTTGCACCATTGATTTTTCTTAAAGAGGAGCCTGCGAAGTCGGCGAAGTTGAACGGTGTCGCAGCGAAGCAAACGGGTGCTGCGAACCTGCGTTGGTGGACTGGGCTTGCAGACTTGGGATTCAATGAAGGAGGCTGACTAGGAGAGGACGAGCTCGCAGATTTTTAGAGACGTCGAACTCGCAAAGGTTGTTGGTCGGTGAGCTCGCGTGCTGAACTTAAAGAAGTAATGTCAAGGTGATTGCGAGGTGGAAATCGGTGGTAACCGTGGATGCGAGCCCCCCACGAGGTGGATCTCAGCATAATCAAGCTTGCGATGTTGATTCTCGTTGCTTGCGAAGTGGTTTTGAAACAAAAAGACGATCGTGCTGTTGATGACGAGCTGCAAGGTTGCAGACGAGGCTACGCGAGCTGTAGCTGTAGCATGGTTGATTTGAAGTACGAGCTTGCATCATCTAGTTGATTCGATCTTGGGAAGATCTTGCGAGACAAGTCTGAACTCGCATCGTTGCTCCGTGGTTACTATGAACTCGCATGTCCACGATTCGGCGAGGGAGGCAAAGAAGAGCTGGTCGAGGAGTTGCGAGCTTCAATCGTCATCTTGCGAGGTTGATTAACTTGCAGTTTTAGCAAGACGTTCTTTGCTTCGGCGAGGTGTCGGTGTCTTGCTCACGAGCTACTTCAAGCAGATATTATGCTCGTGTTGTTAACTTGATTCGGAGGTGGGCCCGAGCTTGTATGACAATCTATGGTAGAGAGAGAGAGATTCTGCGAGCTAGCGGGATGGTCTGATTAGTCAGTGAGCTCGATTTGATGGTGACGAGGTTGCACCGAGGTGGGATGAGCTCCGTCATTGTTGTGTCGTAGAAGCGAGCTTGCCCTGTTGACTCCCACGATGCTTGATTCTCTGGGTCTGATTGAGAATTGCGAAGCTTGCAGTACCGAAAGCAAGGCCGATTTGAAGCCAATTAGCGCTCGCAGGTTGATTAAGTGAGTTCACGAGTCGATTCAGCACGAGAGTGTGGCGGTGTTGGGAATATGGTCTTGATCCGTTCAGGCGACGCGAGTGCGGCTTCGGTCGGATGAGGAGGCATGAGCATGAGCTTAGCCCGATCAGGTGACGTGAGCGCGGGCTCGCTCCGAGCTGGCGACGTGAGGCTAGCTTTGGGTCGGACGAGCGAAGCGAATGCGGCTTCGGTCCGGTCGGATGACTCGAGCGCGGGCTCGGATCGATCGGAGGACGTGAGCACGGGTTCAGATGGATCGAGCGATGCGAGCGCATGCTTGGATGGATGAGGACACGCGAGCGCATGCTCGCATAGATGAGGACGTGCGAGCACGGGCTCGGTTCGGGTGAGCGCCGCGAGCACGGGCATGGCTTGGTGCGGCGAGGATGCGAGGGCGCGAGGGCATGAGGGCGCAAGAGCGCTAGGGCGCGAGGACTGCTGAGGTCGTGAGGGCAGCTTGGTAGTCCGTAGATCGAAGACGACCTGGTCTAGCTGGGCCTTCAGCCCGGCGACCTCTTAGTTTTGGGAGCTTTGTGGAGCCCTGTGCTCCTGCTCCCTCCTGTAAAGCTCCGCTATGGTTGGAGTTCCTTCTCTATCAGCCATAGCGTTGTCAGCAGCGTCCGTTTGGACACGTTTCTGAGGAAGTGGTTGATCTCCGTGAGCCCTAGCGTCGTCAGCGGCTATGTCAATTCGGGCTTGTCTTCGAGAAGGTTGATCTTCATCCGATTCTTCTACCACACGCTCGGGAGTTTCGTCAGATTCCCGAAGACGCGGTGGTGGAGGCAAGTCCCCCGCTCCTGTGCGATCGGTATGAGGTGGCAGCTCCCCGTGCCGATTCCTTCGATAAGCTTGAGGTGTGGTAAAGCTGAGGCGTGTTAGGCGAACTCGGGACCTCTTGCGCTTCTGTTTCTTGAGCGCATGTAGCTCGTTCGTCGTAGTCTTGAGATGCTTTTCCTGGTCCTCTGCTTTCTTCATGAGCGTCTCAAGCATCTGCTTGATCTTCGTGATATCCGCTGGGCTGTTGGCGGCGTAAAGAGCGGTGCTCTTTGTGGAGTCCTCCTTTGCTTCGCTGTTTCTGTGAGATGAAGGTCCTTTGCTGCTTCTGCTGTTGCTTCCTGACATGGCGATGGTGTTATGAAACCCTAGCTCTTCTGTGTCAGAAATTCTCGAGTTCCCTTTAGTCGGCGCCAAATTGTGGGGGTCGAAACCAACACAATTAGAATTTGTAAGAGTTCGTGAGGGAATTCGGAGATTTCTATGGTAAGCTAGGGTTTGCAAAGGATTTGAGAAAGAGATGTTGTTTATTGCCTTGAAACGTTGAGTACAAATTTTTGTGTATATGAATTCGGATCCCCTTTAGGGTTGTACAAGAGAGATATATATAGCTATTCCTAAGGCGGCTGCATCTTCCCATCTTTTGCGGAGTCGGTCACATTGTCATGGGCTTCGCGTCCGGACCGGGCTATCGTCACGTTACTGGGCTTGAAGGCTTTTGGACAGACACTGCAATTGAGAAGTGGAGTGAGCGATCGGCCCAGGGCGAGCCGACAGTCGGGTCGCGACCGAGCGCTCGGTCGGCCTCGAGTGCCCGGTCGGTTCCGAGTGCTCGGTCGGTCCTGAGTGCTCGGTCGGTCCCGAGTGCTCGGTCGGCCTCGCCTAGACCCGGTCCTTCCCTGCTTCGCTTAAGTTCCATTTCCACATGCTCTGCTCCGCAGGAAGATTTGGGTTCCGCTAGGCCTCCTTTGCTCAGGGTCTGGAGGGCCATCTCTTTGATTGATTTGCCTTTAGACGTTAATGCTGAGGGGGTGAAAACTGACCCTAACAGTTAGCCCCCCAGCTCGGTAGCGTTAGAGTTAACAATGCCGAGTTTGAAGATGTGTTAGATATTAGCATTACCGTCTGAAGTCAAGGTATCTGCCTATCTTGTTTGTAGTACGCTTAAGTACTCATCTTGTTCAATACTCCCCCTCAAGTTCATACAACAAAGTGGAGCATGAACTTGGAAGACACTAGATGGTGGCCTCGTTAAAACCTTAGTAGGGAACACCCTTTGGGACAAAACCTCTACTTAAGGGAAAAGAGTGCCACGCATAGTGATGAGGGGATTTGAACAAGGAACCTGGTTCATTGTGGATCCCTTGCCATTGATTGGCCTTGGCGGATCCAATGAGGGTTAGATCCCCAGCCCGGTAGTGTTAGAGCTAATAATGGTGCCGTGTTAAAAGATGTGTCGAATATCAGCGTTAACGTTTGAAGTCAAAGCACTTGTCTATCTACAGTAGTAGAGAGTGACTTTTTCGCAAGAGGTTTTAGGACTCTGTAAACGTTATAAAGATTTTAAGACTTCGTGCTTCCTCTGCTGAAGCTGCTGCGTTTTCTGCAGAAAAGATTTTTTGATTCCTATGGAGATTTTAAGACTCCGTGTTCCTTATGGAGGTTTTAAGACTCCGTGATACGATTGCTAACGTCAATGACGTTTCTGGGTAATAGCCATGTGATGAGAATCTCCTTTGAAGCTTGTTTTAGGAATGAAGCTTGTTCTTGATGGAAAAGTACCAAAAGTTACTTTTGATCTTTGTTTTGAGCTAATGTAGATTTTGTCCCGTTATGGATAGGACAAAACTCGGTTCGGTTGATTACGGTGAACCGGAGGAGGCGTCACGTCGAACCGAGGAAGTAGCTAAACACGCGGTCGGCCCGAGTTTGATTGAACATGCGATCGGCGACCGCTCGGTCGCGACCTTGAGCGAAGGTGCGGTCGGGCCGAGCTTGATCGAGCATGCGACCGGCGACCGCTCGGTCGCGACCTCGAGTGAAGACGCGATCTGGCCGAGCTTGAGTGAACACGGGATTGGCGATCGCTCGGTCGCGACCTCGAACAAAGGTGCGGTCAGGCCGAGCTCGACCGAGCACGCGATCGGCGACTGCTCGATCACGGCTCCGTGCGACCACGCGGCCGCAACTCCGAGCACGAGCGATCACGTGACCGTGGCTCCAATTACGGGTGATCGCGGGACCGTGTATTCGAGCCATTCTAACCCCGTCGTCGCGTGTCATGAGAATGTGAACAGTGGGATTCGACTTCGCAGTAAGTTATCCGTTTCACGACATCATCTCGACGAGAGCAATGATGGTGTTGATAACTTAGTGGATGTTGAGGATGCGAGGAGATCCAGTGGTGACGAGGATTTGATGTTGATGTCACTCCTGATGAGATTGCTAGGCGGCGTGAGCAACAGCGGAAGAGGGCCCTTAGATCGGAGGGTAAGGCGGGAGGCACTCCTGATGGAGCACCTCCGAAGCGACAGAAGGTGGGCTCCTCTTCGGCGTTCGTTAGCGACCCGACCAGTGATGGTGCTGCAGCAGCACGCTCTTTGACTCCTGGTTCTGGTGAGAGGGCTCTCGAGCTGGCGAGAGCCACAGTGGCTGAGGTTTGCTCTTTCTATCTTCCTCTCTTTGTCCTTGTTATTGTCACTCGACTTTGTTTTTAGCATTCTTTTTACTTTCTTTTTTGCATGCAGCTGTCCACTCAGTTAGATGGCATGGCTTTCTGCTTTGAGGAGGACTCTCGCTCTCGCGACCGTGAGCTTAGCGAGACCAGGAGGACCAACGCTGAGCTCGTTGATAAGGTCCAGGCCCTTGAGGATGATGTTACTTCTGCGAAGAAGAGGTCGGATGAGTTGAGCGGGAAGCTGTCAAAGGCGTCTTCGAGGTATGCGAAGAGCAAGGAAGAAATCACTTTGCTTAGGAGCAAGTTGCTGGAGACCGAGAGTCTCAGGGACGCCCAGATCGAGGAGGCCGTTTCTAGAGCCAAGGATGAGGCGGCTCGTAGCTTTGCTAGCCGGACCCGACAGGTTGCCAGGTCGCTTACTAAGCTTGAGGGGACAACGAAGGACAACATGTTGGACCTTGCTGAGATTGATGCGAGTCTGGAGCTCATTGAGCGTCTCCGTGGGTCTGATGGAACGACTTTGGATGCTGCTAAGGAGCTTTTGGTTGAGAGGAAGATTTCGATTTACTATGCTCGTGATGTGTTTGATGAGCTTGTCTCTAGCGTGAGGCAAGCCTTAGAGATCTCTGCGGACGACAGTGTAGCTGATGAAGATGAGGAGGCCGATGAGTGACCACTCCTTTCTTGCTTATGACTTAGTTTATTTGACTTTTATGACTTTCGTTTCTGAAAACCTTTGTCGGATTTGATGACTTTCGGTTGTAGCATTGGATGGTTTGTATCCTTGCTAGTATTTTGGACCCTTGCGATGTGGCGAGTGCGGGGTGACTCTATAGCTTTTGTATCGTATGACGAACCTTGCTGGTTTTTGGGGTGACTCTATAGCTTTTGTATCGTATGACGAACCTTGCTAGTATTTTGGACCCTTGCGAGCGCTCGGTCGGCCTCGAGTGCCCGGTCGGTTCTGAGTGCTCGGTCGGTCCTGAGTGCTCGGTCGGTCCCGAGTGCTCGGTCGGCCTCGCCTAGACTCGGTCCTTCCCTGCTTCGCTTAAGTTCCATTTCCACATGCTCCGCTCCGCAGGAAGATTTGGGTTCCGCTAGGCCTCCTTTGCTCAGGGTCTGGAGGGCCATCTCTTTGATTGATTTGCCTTTAGACGTTAATGCTGAGGGGGTGAAAACCGACCCCAACATTCGACGCTATGCGTTCGACGCTAAATTGACGCTAAATTTGCATCGATTTAGCGTCAAACTTAGACTTCCGATGCTAAATCGATGCTAAATCAACGCGATATAGCGTCGATTTAGCTTCAAAAAGTTTTGTCCCTAATTAGCGACGATTTAGCGTCGAATTGTGTTGTCGACGCCAATATTCGACGCTATAGTCGACGCTATGCGTTCGACACTAAATCGACGCTAAATTTGCATCGATTTAGCGTCAAACTTAGACTTTCGATGCTAAATCGACGAGATATAACGTCGATTTAGCTTCGAAATGTTTCATCCCTAATTAGCGACGATTTAGGGTCGATTTGTGTTATGGACGCCATTACGACGCAAAAATCGACGCTAAAATAGCGTCGGAATAAATTCGACCCTTAATATCGACGCTAAAATACAGTTTTCTTGTAGTGCCTTATGAACTTTGGTACAAAAGGAAACCAAATTTGAACTATCTTCGTGTTTGGGGATGTCGAGCGGTCGTTAGACTACCCCAACCAAAGATAAAAACTTTGGGGGAAAGAGGTATTGATTGTATCTTTATTGGATATGCCGAGCATTCCAAAGCTTATATTTTTTATGTCATAGAACCTAATGATTATGTATCGGTTAACACCATAATAGAATCAAGAGATGCAGTTTTTGATGAAAATCGTTTGAACCATTATAAAATATGTTCCTTGTGTCAAAATCAAAAACAAGAAAATAGAGAGGAAGAAGAGAATTCTTAAGACCAAAAGATTTATATCTTTGGTCAAAACACAAAAATCTAATTGTATCTCTTGTGTCTTAGCCTAGAACAAGAGGAAACTTTGGTTGTCTTATCCTACAAGGGATTTCGTGTAACCCAAGGCTTTGATAAGAGTCAAAATACTCTTTAAGGAAAGTGCTCTCTTGCACGATTCAATTATTATCCAAGTTCATCGTTACGTTACAATCTCGGAGATACATCGACTAGTGACTTGCGGGCCGATTTCCAGAGACATCAATTTCGTATCTATCGGAGTTATGAGTAAAAAGTTATCGTCGATTCCGTAAACCGCGATTTACAACAATCTTAAAGAGTATTCATTTGTGAACGATGGCTAATATTTCGGTGCGTGAGATGACGTCAAAGTTTGGAAAGTTAGATAAGTTTGAAGGAGTCGATTTTCGAAGATGGCAAAAGAAGATGCACTTCCTCCTCACAACACTTAATGTGGTGTATGTTCTAAGTATGCCAATGCCCACTGTGTCGGGGAATGTCGAGGCAGAGTCTGTGGAGGAGACAAGGAAGCAACTTAAATGGGAGAACGATGATTACATATGTCGTGGCCACATTCTCAACGGTATGTCTGATCCTCTCTTTGATGTTTACCAAAATGTCGAATCCGCGAAGGAATTATGGGATGCGTTGGAATCAAAGTACATGGCCGAGGATGCTTCTAGTAAGAAGTTCCTTGTGAGTAATTTTAATAATTACAAGATGTGCGACTCGAGACCGGTTATGGAGCAATACAATGAATTACTTTGCATCCTAGGGCAATTCGCTCAACATGACTTGAAGATGGATGAATCCATCTCGCTGTCGAGTATCATCAACAAGTTACCACCTTCATGGAAGGATTTCAAGCACATGTTAAAAAACAAAAAGGAAGAGTTGTCTCTTGTACAACTTGGTAGCCATTTGCGTATAGAGGAATCTCTAAGGGTGCAAGAGGGAGGGAAACCCAAAGATAAAGAGGCTAGGACTTCTTCGATCAATATGATGGAGGAAAGTGGAAATTTCAAGATGAAGAATAAAGGGAAGAAATGTCCCTTTAATAACAACACTAACGATGGATCTAACAAAAGGCTTAAGAGCATTTGTTGGATTTGTAACAAGTCGGGTCACTTCAAACGTGATTGTCGGGCGGCGAAGGATAAGAATAAAACGGGACAAAACCGTTTAGGGCAAGGGTCTAAGGATCAAGGCCCATTCTCTCATCAAGGTCAGATTTCTGTTTTTGATTCATACTCAAAAGTGAATTATGTATCAAAAATTTATGAGGCATTTTATGTGCAGGATGATGATGTAACGTGGTGGATTGACTCGGGTGCAACAACACATGTTTGCAAGGATCGTCGATGGTTCAAGACATATGAACCTGTTCAAGATGGATTCGTACTTCATATGGGCAATGAGTCGACCGCTCCTATCCTAGGTCGTGGAAAAGTGGTGTTAGAATTTAGTTCCGAGAAAACTCTTAATCTTATTGATGTACTTCTTGTACCCGGAATTAGGAAAAATCTGGTTTCTCGTAGTGTTTTAAATAAGTGTGGTTACAAACAAGTGTATGAGTCGGATAAGTATGTTTTATCTAAGTGTGGTGTCTTTGTTGGATTTGGATATTTTTGTAATGGTATGTTTATGCCACTACAAGAAAACAGCTTTTTCGCGACTACATAAACAGTTGCCAATTAGTCGCAAAACTGGCAATATCTAATGTTTTGCGACTAATTAGCGACTAAAAATGGCAGTATCTAATGTTTCGTCGCTAATTTTTTTAGTCGCAACTTAGTCGCCAATTTGCGACTAATTAGCGACCACTTATATTTAGAATAAATTAGTAGCAATTTAGTCGCCAAATTTAGCGACCAAATAGCGACTATTAATGCAGCTATACTGTAGTCGCTAAATAAATTTAGCGACTAATTAGCGACTACTAGTTATTATTTTTTTTTAAAAAAATTATACTAATTTTTTAATACTTAAATATTAATTAATAATATACTAATTAACAAAACAAAAATTCATAATATATATTATATAAAAACTCATAATATACATTATACAAATAAAAATTTATAAAATGAAAATTAAACTAAAAATATATACAAATCCTAAATTACAAGTAATAAATTCTCACTAAAAAATACAAATAAATTCAATTCATAAATTCAATACTAAAAATAAATAAATTCACATAAAAATAGAAATGGGAAAAAAAATCGTCGGTTTCTCTCCATTGGAGCTCGCCGGATCGGAGCTCGCCGTAGGACTCAACCGTAAAAATAAGGGAAAATAAAGGGTTTTAGATCACAACTGTAGGACTCAATTTAATCAAGGGTGATGGGAGTTGATCCACGAGATGGTTTCTTAATCAATCACAATTTGTTTTTTGTTTTTTATAAATGATACGCATAACCCACTCCAGTTCTGGTTTTTCCGTATCCTCGATCTCCGAAAAATTTCCGTTTCTTCACAAAATGATCTTTTTCATTTCTGGTTGCTCCAACATTTAATTTCATCTTTGTTGGACAAAATAAAAAGTACGCCTATTTCTGATGCGGTTTTCGTTTCGTTCATCTTCTTGCTTGCATCGTCTTCTGAAAAATATTCTCAGAAAAATCCCAATAATATTTTTGAAAATAACTATAAATATAGTTATTTTCTCGCTTATCCGCCATCCCGAATTACTTATTATTTGTTTTTAATAAATAATTTCGTCATGTGACGTGTTAATAATGATATTCTCGCTAAACCCTAAATCTACTCTAAATCCACCCTAAACCCTGAATCCAAAACTCTTAATAAGGATTTTGTCATGAGGATAAAATCGGGATTACAAAAGGGTCCAACAAAGGCGACCATCAAATCATCTACTCTAAACCCTAAACCCTAAATCTACTCTAAATATCCACTTTAAACCCTGAATTCTAAACCCTTAATAAGAATTTTGTCACGAGGATAAAATCGGGATTCCAAAAGGGTCTTACAAAGGCGACTATCAAATCATCTACTATAACACGTGACTTTGTAGGGTTTAGGGTATAAGGTTTAGGGTATAGGGTAAAGGGTTTAGGGTTTAGGGTATAGGGTTTAGGGTTAGGGTTTAGGGTTAGGGTTTAGGATTCGTCTTCTGGTTCATATTTATTGTACCATCTTGATGAAACACGTGACATTATACCAGTTTTTTGCGACTAAAACGCGATTATTTAGCAATCTACCAAATTTGGTCGCTAATTAGTCGCTAATTGGTAGCTAATTTTGCGACTAAATTGCGACAAACGTTTGTAGTCGCAAAAATTCGATACATTTAACCCAAATAGTAAAACACGTGTCTTTGTACCAGTTTTTTGCGACTCAAACTCGATTTAGTCGCTAGTTGGTTGCTAAATTTGCGACTAAATTGCGACAAATAGTGCTAGTCGCAATTTTGCGACTGATTTGAGACTTATTATTATTAGTCGCAATTTAGTCGCTAATTGGTCGCTAAATTTAGCGACCAATTATTTAGTCGCAAAATTGAGTAGCAAAAAATTTGTTTTCTTGTAGTGTGCTTAATATTAATAAAGTTGTCGATTCTATCTATATGACGTGCTCTAGCAAAAATGATACTTCTCGATGGCATGCTAGATTAGGTCATGTACATTATAAACGTATGATTGAAATGTCTAAAGAAAGATTAATTCCAACTTTTGACGTGAATATAGATAAGTCTAGAACATGTATGTTGAATAAGATAGTTAGACAACCGTTTAAGAGCATAGAAAGAAGTGCTAGGGTGCTTGGACTTATACATAGTGATTTATGTGATTTGCATGCTACACCATCTTTAGGGAATAAAAAATATTTTATCACATTCATAGATGATTATTCTCGTTATTGTTATGTGTATTTATTACATGCTAAAGATGAGGCCCTTGATAAGTTCAAGGTTTATAAAACCGAGGTTGAACTAGAACACAATGACTTGGTTAAGAAGTTATGCACCGATAGAGGTGGGGAGTATTATGATCCTACATATTTTCAGTCTGTAGGCATTACACATGAAACTACGGCTCCGTATACACCACAACAAAATGGTGTGTCCGAGAGGAAAAATCAAGTCCTAAAAGAAATGGTTAATTCTATGTTATCTTACTCGGGATTGAGTGATGGATTTTGGGGTGAAGCCATGTTAATGGCTTGTTATTTATTAAACAGAGTTCCTAACAAAAGAAACAAGATTACTCCTTATGAACTTTGGTACAAAAAGAAACCAAGTTTGAACTATCTTCATGTTTGGGGACGTCGAGCGGTTGTTAGACTACCCCAACCAAAGATAAAAACTTTGGGGGAAAGAGGTATTGATTGTATCTTTATTGGATATGCCGAGCATTCCCAACCTTATAGGTTTTATGTCATAGAACCTAATGATTATGTATCGTTTAACACCGTAATAGAATCAAGAGATGCAATTTTTGATGAAAATTGTTTTTCATCAATACCTAAACCAAATGATTTGATTCCTAGTTCAATTGGAACTAAAGAACAAGATGACACAATCGTGCCGTCTAACGAGTCACCGATGCTTCGTAGAAGCAAGCGAGGGAGGATTGAAAAATCATTTGGTCCCGATTTTCAAATTTATTTGGTTGAAGGATCAAAAGATGAGATTGAGTTCCAATACTCATATTGTTATCATATTGATGGTGAACCTAGGACTTTTGGTGAGGCTATGAAGTCTCATGACGTTGCTTTTTGGAAAGAAGCAGTGAATAATGAAATGGATTCCATCATAGGAAATAATATGTGGGTCTTGATGGATCTCCCACCTGGTTGCAAGCCTTTGGGTTCTAAATGGATCTTCAAAAAGAAAATGAAAGTCGATAGAACGATCGAAAAGTTGAAGGCTTGCTTGGTCATCCAAGGTTTTAGACAAAGGGAAGGTATCGATTATTTCGATACTTATGCTCCCGTTGTTATAATCTCTTCAATAAGATTATTAATTGTTTTGGCAGCCATTCATAATCTTGTGATTCACCAAATGGATGTTAAAACGGCATTCTTGAATGGTGTCTTAGAAGAGGAAGTTTATATGAAACAACCCGAAGGATTTATTATGCCCTGTAATGAGCATAAAGTGTGTAAGTTGATAAAGTCATTGTATGGGCTAAAGCAAGCACCAAAGCAATGGCATCAAAGGTTTGATGAGGCAGTTTTATCAAGTGGATTTTAAGTTAAATCAGTCGGATAAGTGCTTATATAGCAAATTTGATGAGTCTGGAAATGGAGTAATCATTTGCTTATATGTTGATGATATGTTGATCTTTGGTACTGACCTTAGACAAGTTGAACTCACAAAAGAGTTTTTGTCATCAAATTTTGCCATGAAAGACATGGGGGAGGCATACGTGATTCTAGGAATTCGAATCAAACGTAATGGTTTCGAACTATCTTTAACACAATCTCATTACATTGAGAAAGTGCTTAAAAAGTTCAATTGTGAGAATTATTCTCCAATGAACACTCCCATGGATGTGAGTGTGAAGCTTATGCCCAATACGGGACAAGCGGTATCACAACTCGAGTATTCTCAAGTAATTGTTGCTTAATGTATGCCATGACGAGCACTAGACCGGATATAGCTTATGCGGTAGAAAGGTTAAGTAGATATACTAGTAACCCCCACCATTGGCAAGCTTTAAGGCGTGTGCTCAAGTACTTGAAAGGAACCATAAATTATGGTTTATCTTATGGTGGATTTCCTTCGGTCCTAGAAGGATATTCAGATGCGAGTTGGATCACCAACGTAGAAGATCATTCTTCTACAAATGGTTGGTGCCATTTCATGGGCTTCCAAGAAACAAACTTGCATTACAAGTTCAACTATGCAATCTAAATTTGTAGCATTAGCGGCTGCGGGAAGAGAGGCATAGTGGCTTAGAAATTTAGTCTCTAAGATTCCATTGTGGCCGAAACTGGTGTTACCTATTTATATCCGTTGTGATAGTAAGCTACTTTGGCTAAGGCCTATAGCCAAGTATATAATAGTAATTCGAGATACTTAGGCGTTAGACATAGCGCGGTACGTGAGTTGATCACTCATGGGGTGATTACTTTAGAGTTTGTTCGGTGTCAACAAAATTTAGTAGATTATTTGACAAAGGGATTAGCTAGAGACTTGGTAACAAAGTCAGCTAAAGAGATGGGATTAAAGTCCATCTAAATTTTTAATTATAGGATACCCAATTCCCTTCTAATATGATATTAGGGGCTGAATTCAACGTGGAAAGCCTATAATTAGAGATTGAAGCAGTAATTTCATAACAACCCAAGGTATGTGCTTAGGCCTGCAAGAGAAAGTTAGGTTGAAGTTTTCTTCTTAATAGATTTTTTGAAAAAGTGCACATTGCAGGTGCATGACTAAAAGATCTACCTATACAAGTGTGAAGAGTAGCCGCTTCAAGAAGTTTGGACTTTGCTTCGTATACTCTCGTGAATGGATAAGGACACATGGCTTATAATATTGTCAAGTATAAACACTTAGAGTAGTGTAGAAACTCTTGTGTGTATTATCTTTATGTGCCCAAAATGAGTTGAAAAGATTCAATCCATAGGACATCTTGATTCTCGGGCGTTTGGAATGTGTAATAACACTAAAATAAAAATTTGATCGTTACGATATTTTCATTTATGCATGAGTTTGGTTTTTTGTGTTGTTGCTTTTGTGAATCAAAGATTACACTTAAATGGGGAAGGAATGTTGGAAATTTAAGTGAATCGGTGGTTAATTAATGAACCATTGCAATTGTTGAGTCTATGGTTATTTTATTAAACGTACGGTTGCAAACATACATTCACCACCTTTGAACCATTATAAAATATGTTCCTTGCGTCAAAATCAAAAACAAGAAAACAGAGAGGAAGAAGAGAATTCTTAAGACCAAAAGATTTATATCTTTGGTCAAAACACAAAAACAAAACACAAAATTCTAATTGTATCTCTTGTGTCTTAGTCTAGAACAAGAGGAAACTTTGGTTTTCTTATCCTACAAGAGATTTTGTGTAACCCAAGGCTTTGATAAGGGTCGAAATACTCTTTAAGGAAAGTGCTCTCTTGCACGATTCAATCATTATCCAAGTTCATCGTTACGTTACAATCCCGGAGATACATCGACCAGTGACTTGCGGGCCAATTTTCAGTCGATTTATAAGGACCCAGAAGACGATTAGCATACTGTTGGAAATCCCCGACTCTCAGCTTTCCAGAGACATCAAGTTTGTATCTATCGGAGTTACGAGTAAAAAGTTATCGGCGATTCTGTAAACCGCGATTTACAACATCAGACATATTTGAAGTGTGCTAGACATCTGGTATCAGACTTCATGTTGCAAGCTGTACCATCTGGAGTAGTTATAAGCATCTCGTAATTATGTACATAGTGTTTATTAATAATAAAGTCATATCATGTTTTATGCAAGTTTTTTTTTATCGTTATTATATAATATACTAGAATTATTTTAAAATAATTTTATTATATATAAGTGGTATTTAAGAAATATTCTCACAAGTTATATTTTTAAAAATTAAAATATGAAACTATATGATATACAGTTATGTTTATTTTGTTTAAATTTTTTATTAAATGTAAAGACAAACAATATGTTTTATCTTATTATATATGTTTGACAAAAACTATAACATCCGCTATCCAGAAATGTGATTTCTGGTGGTCGTGTCGAGCGAAACAGGGTGTGTGTCGATCGACACGAAGGTTTTTGTTGGTGTCGATCGACACGGTCATTTGTATCGCTCGACACGGGCATTTTCTAAACCGGATAATTAACTTTTTAATTACGGATTTGGCTCGGTTTAAAAGCGTTAAACCTAGGGCTCGTCTTTATAAGTCCCTTGGGAAGCGTGCCGTCGAGGTTAGCAGAAAAAGTGTCAGACGAGTTTCTCCCTGGTAACTGATGTAGCATCTTTTGGTCGTGCATGTACTTGTTTGGTTATTGCATCATTGGTTGATCCAATTCTGGGTCTATGGTTGGTTGTGCATGTTCTTGTTTGATTGTTGTGCAATCAATTCGGCGGAGCTAGTTTGGATTAAGAAATGTTACATTGGGGAAGTTTCGGGCAAATCTGGACGGGTAGTGTTCTGTATTGGATCGTATTTGGGTATGAGCATTTACCCAGTACTTTGCCGAGGGAGAAATTTTCTCCCTGTGTTCTGGTTTGGGATTTGTTGTGTGGTTAAAGATCAGATTGTAAGTACACCTATGTTGGCGTAGTCGAGCTGGTTGAGCCTTATGCGGTGTACATGATGATTTCAGGGGTTGGTTTCAGACCCCTTAAGTACGTACTAGTCTCGAGATTATAGGTGTATGGTATTTATTGCTCTAGGGACTGCGGTCCCGAATGACTCTTTTATTTTGGAGATGTGAGTTCTCCAGTTGTTGCGATTGATGTGAGTTCTTTCGCAGGGATGTGAGTTCCCCAGTTACCATTGACTCAAAGAATGTGTTCCAAGAGTGCAAGCGGTATGTATCCTGATGGGCCATAGGATGCGTCCTATGGTGTCAGGTAGTGGAAAGAGTTAAGAGCAATAGGTATCTGCATCGTGCAAATAATCTTAAGATTAGCAATGTGTTTCGAAGGTTAAGTTTGGATCTTGAGGAAGATCAGTTGTGTTTGCCAAGGGTTCATTGGAGTAGAGACGTTATGTTGTTGTAAGTAATGGCGGTTAATATCACGGGAAGTAATCCTAGTTTCAGGTGCTTATACGCGTATGAGTTGATTACTCTAAAAGAAACATTTTTCCTATATAGATCCAGAGCTTGAGGGAGACGTTCCGAGAGTGGAGTCGCATCGACATCGTTACCTCGAAGGAGACGTTCTGAGAGTGTGATGATGACGATATATAAACAAGTAATCAATGTCTGATCGTGGCATAGGTGCGAGACAGGATATGGATCTTGGAGTTCGAGTGTATGATTCTGTGTAAGACCGACCAGAGGATTGTAGGGTGTGATAAGTGTCAAATAGTAGATTATGTGAGGTGATGGTTTTCGAAGGAGGTCGTCAGAGTTTAGGAAGGACATTTCAGACTTTTTTTATGATACCAGTAGTTCTCAATTGGACATCGTTTACCATCCTGGTAAAGCGAACCAGGTAATAGATGCTTTGAGTCGTCGACGAGTAGTTTCGGCTCGGGGGCAGGATATTGAGTCGCTTGTGAGCGAGACTGGTACACTGAGTAGTCCGAATTTGGTTGGTGCGTCGATCGCAGAGGGTTCTGAGTATCGAATCTCTTCGAATGGGACGATCCTTGTTCGCGTTCAGGTTTGGTACCCAAGGTGATGGAGTTGAAGCAAGAGATTCTGCGAAAGGCTCATGCGAGCAAGTGTTCGATTCATCATGGAGCGACTAAAATGTATCGTGATCTCAAGCGGTATTATCATTGGGTCAGGATAAAGAGAGATGTGGCGGATTAGGTTTTGAGGTGCAACACGTGTTCGTTGGTTAAGGCAGAGTAAAAGGTTCCATGTGGTTTGTTGCAGAGTTTACCCATTCCGGAGTGGAAGTGGGATATGATCACGATGGATTTCGTGGTGGGACTACCTAACTAGAAAATCTACGATGTTGTATGGGTGATCGTGGATCGGTTTACTAAGTCAGCACATTTTCTAGCCATCAAGAAGACAGACGAAGAGGCTGTTTTGGCTAAGAAATTTGTGAAGGAGATTGTGAGGCTGCATGGAGTGCCAGCCAGTATTGTGTCAGACCGGGATCCGAGTTTTGCTTACGAGTTTTGGGGAGAATTTATGGCAGAGATGGGCACTAAGGTGCATATGAGTACAGCGTACCATCCGCAGACTGATGGACAATCCGAGAGGACGATTCAGACTTTAGAGTATTTACCGCGGATGTGTATGCTGGATTGGGGTGGTCACTGGGTTGATCATTTGAGCTTGGTAGAGTTTGCTTATAATAACAGTTTCCAGGTGGGTATTGGGATGGCTCCTTTTGAGGCTTTGTATGGGAGGCCATGCAGGACACCCTTATGTTGGACCTAAGTGGGAGAGAGGAGTATTCATGGGGCTACTTATGTTCAGGAAACGACAAAGAATGTTAGAGTTGTGAGACTGAACATGAAGGGAGCTCAGGTTAGGCAAAAGAGTTATGCAGATAAGCGGAGGTGAGAGCTTGAGTTTGCAGTGGGAGATCGTGTGTATCTCAAGATGGCTTTGTTGAGGGTTCCTAACAAATCCATAGCAGAGAACAAGCTGAGTCCGCGGTTTATGGGTCTGTTTCCGCTAGTGGAACTGGTTTGGCCGGTTCCTAATCGACTGGAATTACCTCCGATTATGAAGGCATTTCATAAGGTGTTCTATGTGTCGATGTTGAGGAAGTATCTTCATGAATCGAAGGAGTTTGTGGCTGATATATTAGTATTTTGGTCTCTTTTACGTATTGTTTTCTATTTGTTTTCGGTTCTTTCAAGTTTCTTTTATGTCTTTTCAGGTTCTAGGAGGCTCTCAAGCATGTATTGGAGTCATTGGGAGTCATTGGAGCAAAAGGGACGAATATGGAGAAAAGTTGGCATTTTTCATAACCGAGCACCTGCTCGGTTTTGAGCGAGCACCTGCTCGCCCAAGGAATCAAAGAAGCCAAAGCTCCCTGGAAACAGGACCGGTCGATCCAACCACAAGACCGACCGGTCCACACCCAAAGTCCCGAAGCCGAAGCTCCCTCAAAGACGGACCGACTGGTCCAGTTGAGAAGACCGACCGGTCTCCACACTCGAAGACCCGAAGCCCGTAGCTGCTGGAAGACGGACCGGTCGGTTATCCAGAACCAAGTTGCCCTAATTTTTACTATAAATTAGAGGCAGGCACTTTTCCTGAGACTTTTTCCATTTCACGTTTTAGAGAGACTGAGACTCAATTGTTCCAAGTTCTTGAGATCCTTCAAGTGTTTTTAATTCCTTGGATTTTGCTTGTAAGATTGGAGGATCATCCACAACTTTCTATTGAGAAGAATTCTTAACCCCTTATCTCTTTATTTTACCATGATGAATCTTTCTCAATTGATTGCTGCGTTTTTCTTCCCCATGGTTGAGTAGTCTCATAGCTAGATTAGGGAATTTCAATGGTGAATTAGGATGATAGTGACTGAGCCAAATAGGAATGATATCATTTGTCTTCATCAATTGGGATTCGTATTGCTTAGGCTAATTTGATCACCTAGTCTATGTTCTCAAGTTTAATTTATTCACGACAGTGCTCTAGGTTGCTAGATAAACCATTGATGAGTAATCGGTGTGTAACCAACGACAGTTGATTGTTACTATCGATTATAAACAAATCGAACCAACTTGTTAATGCTTATCAACATCTCTGAATTCAAACGACAGTTTAGGCATTTAGGGTGTTAGATAAAGATATTGATGCATCACGACAGTAGGGCAATATTACATTTATGTTTAAGTTCTAGACCGCGCTTAATCTGAATCCTGAATAGATGCTCAGTTCTTAATCCGAAGTCACCAGCGAATGATCATGATCTAGTGCCTTTCTCTTATTGAATTTACATCGTTTTTAATTGCTATCTCGTTCATTGTTTCATTCCAAACCAAACCCCATTTTGTCTTACCATTAAATATAAATCCATAGTTCATAGAGTAACCTTGGTCTATGTGGATTCGATACCTAAAATACTACTGCTTGCGGATTTGTTTGGGTTAAAACTTTGCTCACACCAAGTTTTTGGCGCCGTTGCTGGGGACCAATTGCGTTACATTTGAAATTGATTTCAATTTATAGTCTAAGACGTTTTTCTAATTTTGTTTTTTGTTTTTATTTGTTTTTGGTGTGTTTCAGGTGCATGAACAGTAGAAGAACAAGAAGAAACATCACCGAATATTTAATCAGTGTTTCGAACGATGAGTTAGGCCGTCTTGAACGTCAAAACCGTCGGCAAAGAAGCTCACCTAATCTGGACACTATGGCTGATCAGGAAGAGATGAACACTCAGTTACAGTTGCTAAGAGATCAGATCGCGGTATTGCAAAAGAATCAACCACGTGCTCCACCTCTACAGCCGGGAATTGGGGATTCAGACAATCCCCATGCTTTTTACCAAAACCGCTCGGCTATAGTTTCGCCAGCAATTCAGAGGCAAGACTTTGAGATCAAGCCTCAGATGATCTCGTTGGTGAAACAACACTTTTTCCATGGATTACCGGTTGAGATATCGATGGCATCCACTGAGATTAATACCAAGGTAGATCACATGTACAATGACCTGAATGCTAAGTATGAAGCCGTCACCGCACATGTGAAGAAGTTGGATACACAAGTGGCTCAAACCGCCGAGGCTATCAAGAGACCAGCTGGGTCTCTTCCAGGACGTGGTGAAACTAATCCTAGGAAGGAGTATGACGTGCATGCTATTGAGTTGAGGAGTGGAAAGGAGTTGGTACCGCCTACGGTTACAAGCTCTCAATTGAAAGCCAAGGAGAAGCTACCCGAGCACCAGGCTCATGAGGATGGTTTATTAAGAGAAGATAGGCTTAAAGAGGTTGGATCAAGCTCAGGGACACCTTAGGTTTTTGTCCAAGTCGATGCTGCGAAAAAAATTTCCGAGCACCTGCTCCCTACTACCGAGCACCTGCTCACTCAGGATGCTCCCAAGAAAATTTCCGCAACTCCGCCCGAACGAGTTTACGTACCCAAGGTGTCTTACCCAGTACCTCCTAAGAAATCTAGGAAGGATTTGGAGAATGCTAAGTGTAAGCAAAATGCTTAAGGATTTGACGGTAAAGCTTTCTTTAGGTGATGTCGTTCAAATGATTCCGTCACTCAAGAGGTACATGAAGGAGCTAGTTGCTGGAAAGGTCGTTGAAGACGAGAATGTGATGATGGTTTCTAAGGAATGTAGCGCCATACTTCAGAGTAAGGTGTTGACAAAGAAGGATGATCCGGGAAGATTTATGATTTTCGTGAAGATTGGTCCTTGCACGTTTGCATGCTCACTGTGCGATTTAGGATCCAGCGTGAATTTGATGCCATATTCTGTGGCTAAGTGTTTGGACTTCACCGAGTTCAAACCTACCAAGATCTCATTGGTTTTCGCGGATCGGTTTACAAAGCTTCCGGTGGGTATCATAGAGGATTTGCACGTCCGAATTGGGGATACTCTAATCCCAGCTGATTTCGTGGTTCTATAGCTTGATGAAGAACCCAAGGATCCGTTGATTTTGGGCAGATCTTTCTTACGCACAGCACGTGCCATTATCGATGTCAAAGAAGGCATAGTGGATCTCCGTCCAGGAGACATGATAGTTCAGTTTGAGATGAGCAAGTTTCTCAAGAAACCGATGATAGATGGGCACACGTTTGTTGTCCATGATGAATCAGAGATGTTAGAGGATGAGATTGAAGAGATTTTAGCAAAGGATCCGCTTGAAGTCGCATTGACTAAAGCCGAGGGGGAATATGGTTTTCTGAGTGAAGACACCCAAGGATTAGCTAAGTTTCTAGATTCTAACACCCGAGTGGAAAAGGGAGACAAATATCTGAGTTTGGGAGAGGATACAAAAATCGAAAACAAGCGAGCTTCTGCTCAGACAGATCGAGCACCTGCTCAGTCTACTGTCCACAGTTCCTGGAGCGAGCTGAAAGCTCCAAAGCTGGAATTGAAGACCCTCCCAGCAGGGCTTAGATACGCGTTTCTCGGTCCTAACTCCACTTATCCTGTTATAGTGAATGGTGAATTGAACAATGTTGAGATTACCTTGCTTTTGTGTGAATTGAGAAAGTATAGGAAGGCTCTAGGATATTCGCTTGATGATATTACTAGGATATCTCCCGACTTATGCATGCACAGAATACACCTAGAGGATGAATCGATGACTTCTGTCGAGCATCAGAGACGGTTAAATCCGAATATCAAGGATGTCGTCAAGAAGGAGATAATGAAACTTCTAGATACCGGGGTGATTTATGTTATATCTAACAGTAAGTGGGTCAGTCATGTGCATGTTGTGCCTAAGAAAGGAGGTATCACGGTAATTAAAAATGATAGGAACGAGTTGATACTGACTAGGACAGTAACCGGACATAGGGTGTGTATAGACTATCGGAAATTGAATGCTGCTACTCGCAAGGATCATTTTCCTTTACCATTTATCGATCAGATGCTTGAGCGTCTAGCTAACCATCCTTATTATTGTTTCTTAGATGGTTATTCAGGTTTCTTTCAGATCCCTATCCACCCAAAGGACCAAGAGAAGACGACGTTCACATGCCCTTATGGCACTTTCGCCTACCGGCGCATGCCTTTCGGTTTGTGTAATGCCCCAGCAACGTTTCAACGTTGTATGATGTCCATTTTTACTGATCTTATTGAGGATATTATGGAAGTATTTATGGATGACTTTTCTGTGTATGGGAGTTCTTTCTCTGTGTGTTTGTCTAATTTGTGAAGGGTGTTGCAAAGGTGCGAGGAGAAGCATCTTGTTCTCAATTGGGAGAAGTGTCACTTCATGGTCCGAGATGGGATAGTGCTTGGGCACCAAATATCAGAGAAGGGGATCGAAGTTGACAAAGCTAAGATATAGGTGATGATGAGTTTGCAACCGCCTACTACGGTTAAAGGAATCCGAAGCTTTCTAGGACATGCTGGGTTCTACCGTCAGTTCATCAAGGATTTTTCCAACATTGCTAGACCCCTCACTAGATTGTTGTGTCAAGAGGTGAAGTTTGACTTCAATAGTGACTGTTTGGCAGCGTTTCACACCATTAAGGGTGCCTTGGTTAGTGCACCAGTAGTACAACCGCCGGACTGGGAACTACCGTTTGAAGTAATGACCGATGCGAGTTATTTTGCTGTGGGAGCCGTTCTGGGCCAGAGGAAAGACAAAAAGCTCCATGTGATATATTATGCTAGTCAGACAATGGATGATGCTCAATGTCGGTATACTACTACCGAGAAGGAGTTATTAGCGATTGTTTTCGCTTTTGAGAAGTTCAGGTCGTACCTCGTCGGGTCTAAGGTAATTGTTTACACCGATCATGCTGCATTGAAGTATTTGCTGACCAAGAAGAATGCTAAGCCCAGGTTGTTGAGGTGGATTTTGTTGCTTCAAGAGTTCGATCTTGAGATTCGGGATAAGAAAGGGTCCGAAAATAGAGTTGCGGATCATTTGAGTAGGCTACACGTTGAAGATGAGACGCCTATGGTTGATAGTCTACCGGATGAGTATATCTATTCGATCGAAATCTGCGATAATTTCCGAGCACCAAATCGAGCACCTGCTCAGATGGAACGAGCACCTGCTCAATTGATCTTTTGCGGAATGATTCAGAATGCTCAACCTCCGAATTTCCCTTGGTTTGGTGATTTTGCTAACTTCTTGGCTGCTGATAGGGTTCTTGAGAACCTAACGGGAAGCAAGCGTAGGAAGTTCTTCCGCGATGTTAGGCGGTATTTTTGGGATGAGCCGTATTTGTACAAGCATTGTTCGGATGGGCTCTATAGAAGATGCGTATCAGAGGCAGAGATCTCTGGGATCTTACACCATTGTCACGGTTCGTCTTATGTTGGCCATTTTGCCACATTCAAGGCAGTTTCGAAGGTGTTACAAGCCGGTTTTTGGTGGCCAACAATTTTCCAGGATGCGAATAGATTTGTGTCTAAGTGTGATGCCTGTCAGAGGCAAGGGAACATCAGCAAGCGTAATGAGATGCCTCAGAAATTCATTCTGGAAGTGGAGGTTTTTGATGTATGGGGGATTGACTTCATGGGACCTTTCCCATCCTCCTATGGACACGAGTACATCTTGGTGGCTGTTGGTTACGTGTCCAAATGGGTTGAGGCAATTGCTTCCCCAACAAACGATGTTGCTGTGGTTTTAAACATGTTTAAAACCATAATATTCCCCCGGTTTGGAGTCCCTCGAGTGGTGATTAGCGATGGAGGAACTTATTTCATCAATAAGGTTGCGACGGCATATCACCCGCAGACTAGTGGCCAAGTTGAGGTTAGCAACAGAGAAATCAAGAATATCCTACAAAAAACCATAGGTACCACTAGGAAAGACTGGGCCGCTAAGTTGGACGACGCTTTGTGGGCGTATAGAACCGCATATAAGACTCCGTTGGGGACAACGCCTTTTCATTTGGTGTATGGGAAGGCATGCCATCTTCCGGTGGAGTTGGAATACAAAGCGGCATGGGCTGTTAAGATGCTCAACCTTGACATCCTTAGTGCATCCAGGAAGAGGTCTATGCAGCTGCACGAGTTGGAGGAAATTAGGCATCTCGCCTATGACAACTCGAGAATCTATAAGGAGTAGACCAAGGCTTACCATGACAAGAGGATTATTTCCCGTAACTTAGCTCCTAACGATCAAGTCTTGTTGTTTAATTCATGCATCAGGTTGTTTCCGGGCAAGCTCAGTCAAGGTGGTCGGGGCCGTTCACGATTAAAGAAGTGAGACCACACGGAGCTATAGTGTTGCTGGACACTAAAGGAAGAGAGTTTGTTGTGAATGGTCAGCGGGTCAAGCCGTATCTCGCTGACACATGCATCGAAGAAGGTGGATCTATTCCCCTCAGCGACCCTCCTCAAGCTTAAACGCTCTACAAAGTCGAGCTAATGACTTAAAAAAGCGCTTGATGGGAGGCAACCCAACGGTAAGGTTTCTTGTACATAAATTCGATTTTTATTTTCTTTTATTACTAACATTTTACTTGTGTTTTCAGTACTTGAATTCTAAAGAAAAAAAAAGGGAAGGAATTTTAATCGAGCACCTGCTCAAACAGACCGAGCACCTACTCAATATCGGGACAAGGCGTTGCCAAGTCTCTGTAAATGAGACCGGTCGGTCCTATTGGCGGACCGGTCGATTTAGAGCATTCAAGGGCCCAGAAAATGCCCCAGGAAATCAGACCGGTCGATCCCACCGAGGACCGGTCGATCCCCATCCAAGTTCGGAACCAATTTTTCCGCTGGAAATCGGACCGACCGATCCAGTATCAGGACCGGTCGGTCCAGTGCATGAGGGCACACTCTGATTTTCTTTTTCCCTTTATAAAAAAAAATAAATAAATAAAATAAAAGAAAACCTAAATTTCTATTTTTCACTAACTTCCTCTTCTTCCTTTTTGCAGCGCCGCACCTCCACTCTCTCCTCTGCTAAATTCTCCCTCACATAACCCAATCTCTCTCTCCCTCCTTCAAAATCTCCGCCGCTCACCGTTCCTCTCTCGCCGCCGATTACAAACCACCGCCGAATCACGCTCCTCTGCTTCACCACCGCCGAATCTCTCTCTCCGTCGCTCAACCCTCTCTTCTCCGCCGTTTCATCTTTTCACTTCACCGAGATTCCCACTCGTCGCCGCCGTTCACAACAATGCCTCCACACGTGCGATTCGGCTACAAAGGTAAGGGTATTGCCTCCTCCTCCGCTGCTCGGAGACCCACCACTTATCCGTGGCCTCGCCCCAAGGACACTCTGTTCGATATTGACACCGCTGGGCTCCCGCCTAATTCAACAACCGTTTGGGACGAGATAAGTGCTTACAACTACAACAAGCTCTAGGCCTTGAAGCTTGAACCGACTAGGTTCTTGTGCGAGCAAACCTTGATCGAACTAGGCCTTAAGGAGCAGGTGCGTAGCATTCTTTTCAACGCGCGTTGCATGAGTTTTGCTCTGGAAGAGGATGTTCTCTACCCGGATATAACTAGGCAATGCCTCGCGACTGCCACTCTCACTTATGCAAATCCGGAGACACCAACCTTTGATGAGGCTACATTCTCGTTCTTTGCTCGAGGAACGAGATACGAGATTTCGATAAGCGAATTTTGCATCATCTACGATTTTCACGCGACCGACAAGAAGCTGGAAGGCCCTAAGAGATTCATGAATCCAAGACATTCTGGAACGTCATAGCCTCTGGAGCATACTCGAGCAACTCCTCGAGCCAAAACCGCCTCCATCATCCCGCTATCCACGTTGTTGCACAACTTCTCATCAACATGTTGTTTGACCGCACTGCCCGTAACAAGGTACTTAATGATGAGTTGATGTTGCTGTTTTTGGGTGTTGGTTTGATTTTAGGAAATGGAGACTCGGAGCAATATGAGAATTATCGCTATAACTTGGGCATCCGGTTTGCCGAGACGATATGCGAGATAAAGGGTCAACCAGCATCGACCGCCAATAGACCTCGTGTTGAGCGCATTGGAAGCTTGCATCGAAGAGCTATCACGTGTGGATATGCAGCATCTACTCAATTTTAAGATCATCGTTAAGCCAAGTGCTTATCAGTTCATAGCTGCAAACAGGGATTCATACTTCATTATGCTTCTGTGCCCACACCTCACACAGCTCATCACGATGGATGACCTTGCATTTTAGCCGCCTCCAGAGTACCTTGTGCCTAATCCGAGCCACTCTTCTTCATCCGCCAGACCGAGCACCTGCTCCCAACCCAACTTCGAAGATGCTGGCCCATCCATTACGCGCCTGACTTACCACATCGATCCTCCCCAAGGTGAGTTTGATCTCCCACCCATCTCTGATGATGCCGATGGTGCGGAGTATAGGCAATGGATGATCCAATCAACAAAGAAGAACAACAGCCTCATGCAGAGGATTATGATGACGCTTTCCAAGGGCTGTTGTCACGCCACGCCAGCAAGGGACGCTTAGCCAGTTCCCTCCAGCTCAACCTTGGGTTCGGGTTAGCCATTAGTACAAAAGAAGAGGAGGACGCGTAGCAATGGAAGCGACGACGCTTCTTCTCGGTGATATCTTTTCTCACCCTTCAATCATCATGGTATTATCTGTTTTATTTATGTTTTTCTTGTGTCACCAATCTCCTAAGCTTTTCTCACACCGGAGACGGTGTGATTTAAGTCCGGGGGAGCGGTCCTGCTTTTGCGTTTGTACTTTTTATTTTCTGTTTTATTGAGTCAAAACTTTGTAGGGAATTAAGACTTTATCTTATGATGATATTCAAACCATCTGTGTTTAACCTTCTCTCTAGTGACCATTTTTACATAGCATGGGTACAAGGAACAACTGGGACACTTCAATGCTCTATTAACCAGGTTTCAGATTGACCAAATTTTCTCTCGTTATTGGCACAAGATTAGGGAAACGAATCATATTCAGGACTTCTTATTCCTTTTACCACTCTTGTTGATCCTGAATAGCTAGCTCATTTTTAGCTAGTACCCTCCTTAACCACTACCTCTTTTCAGACTCCTTGCCTTCTTGTTACTTCATTGTCATATGTGCAGCATATGCGCAAAAGAGCCGGAGAGAATCGAGTCGACACTGCATCTAAATCACTCTTTCTGAAGATTGAGCACCTGCTCGCAAGACATTGAGCACCTGCTCCCATTTTCAAAAGATGATTTTATACTAAGGAAGGAATAGCAATGATGAGCTCCACTTGGGTATGTACAACACTCTTATTTATATTCGTGTTTGAGAGACACATACTTGTCATGTATGTCCTTTTTCATAATCATCCCTTATTATAAAAAAAAAAAAAAAAAAAAAAAAAAAAACGATGATGAAGAGTGGTGAATCTGTAAAATAGAAAAAAGTGTCTCTCTACACAGCGAGTATACCCAAGGTGGATGATTAGCCGAATGATACGTTAGAAAATTTTGGAGAAGAAAGAGTGGTTTAGAGAATGTGGATATCAACGTACTCATTCTCTCTTGCAATTTTGTGCGATATCCTGCATCCTCTACGAAACATCGGGTAATCTTTAAACACTCTAAACACTTTGAACTCCACCTCCAAATGGCCTTAAAACCTTAGCGTCGTCTTCCCTAATAAGGTGCCTTTAGCGAGATCCTCACGCATACTTTGAGTGCGTTGAGTTTGTGTTTGGGAAATGGCTTGGTTGAGAAATGTATTGAGGTTGTTTTGGTAAAGGTTTGCTATTCGTAATTTTGATTATGTGGTCTGCAGATTGAAGGTTATTCGGTTTGCTGAGGATAAAAGAGTTCCCGCGTTTTCAAACCTCTCTCCTTTACTTATTTCTGAATTTGTTCGAGGACAAACAAAGATCTAAGTCCGGGAGAGTTGATATATTAGTATTTTGGTCTCTTTTACGTATTGTTTTCTATCTGTTTTTGGTTCTTTCTAATTTCTTTTGTGTCTTTTCAGGTTCTAGGAGGCTCTCAAGCATGGATTGGAGTCATTGGGAGTCATTGGAGCAAAAAGGACGAATCTGGAGAAAAGTTGGCGTTTTTCATAACTGAGCACCTGCTCGCCTGAGGACTCAAAGAAGCCGAAGCTCCCTGGAAATAGGACCGGTCGATCCAACCACAGGACCGACCGGTCCACACCCGAAGTCCCGAAGCCAAAGCTCCCTGGAAGACGGACTGACCGGTCCGGGTGAGAAGACCGACCGGTCTCCACACTCAAAGACCCGAAGCCCATAGCTGCTGGAAGACGGACCGACCGGTCCTGAGCCAGACCGACCGGTCGGTCACCCAGAACCAAGTTGCCCTAATTTTTACTATAAATTAGAGGCAGCCACTTTCCTAAAAACAAGTTCACTTTTCCTGAGACTTTTTCCATTTCACGTTTTAGAGAGACTGAGACTCAATTGTTCCAAGTTCTTGAGATCCTTCAAGTGTTTTTAATTCCTTGGATTTTTCTTGTAAGATTGGAGGATCATCCACAACTTTCTATTGAGAAGAATTCTTAACCCCTTATCTCTTTATTTTACCATGATGAATCTTTCTCAATTGATTGTTGCGTTTTTGTTCCCCATGGTTGAGTAGTCTTATAGCTAGATTAGGGAATTTCAATGGTGAATTAGAATGATAGTGACTGAGCCAAATAGGAATGATATCATTTGTCTTCATCAATTGGGATTTGTATTGCTTAGGCTAATTTGATCACCTAGTCTATGTTCTCAAGTTTAACTTATTCACGACAGTGCTCTAGGTTGCTAGATAAACCATTGATGAGTAATCGGTGTGTAACCAACGACAGTTGATTGTTACTATCGATTATGAACAAATCGAACCAACTTGTTAATGCTTATCAACATCTCTGAATTCAAACGACAGTTTAGGCATTTAGGGTGTTAGATAAAGATATTAATGCATCACGACAGTGGGGCAATATTAAATTTATGTTTGAGTTCTAGACCGCGCTTAATCTGAATCATGAATAGATGCTCAGTCCTTAATCCGAAGTCACCAGCGAATGATCCTGATTTAGTGCCTTTCTCTTATTGAATTTACATCGTTTTTAATTGCTATCTCGTTCATTGTTTCATTGCAAACCAAACCCCATTTTTTCTTAGCTTTAAATATAAATCTATAGTTTCATAGAGTAACCTTGGTCTTTGTGGATTCGATACCTAAAATACTATTGCTTTTGTCTGTGCACTTGCGGATTTGTTTGGGTTAAAACTTTTCTCACACCAGTGGCTAAAATCCTTGAGGATCTACAGCCTAATCTGACGGTACTGGCGGTTTCGGTGAGGATTCTCGAGAGGAGAGTCAAGGAATGCGTCGGAAGAATATTCTGTTGTTGCGAGTCTTGTGGGATTGCGCGGGTTGTGAGGAGGAGACTTGGGAGCCTGAGGCAAAGATGAAGTTAAAGTTCAGGAAGTGGTTGGACAAGCAGGTCGCCGTTTGAGCTTTATTTCTCTTTGTAGTCCCAGTTTCAGCTTTTAGCATGCGTTGCTTTTGTTGTATTTTTGTTTTCGTTGTAACGATTATACCTTTTTGAGATTTATAAGATGGAGTTTTCTTATTTATTTGTGTTTATAAGATGTGTAGTTCTTATATGATTTATGTGTGGGCCGGTGATGGTCCTGTGTACCCAGAGCTCAAAGGATGCGTCCTAAGAGAGGAAGGGGCACGGTGTACCCAAAGCTCAAAGGATGCGTCCTGAGAGTGGAAGGGACACGAGACACTGATAGCTCAAGGGATGCGTCCTGCGAGTGGGAGTAGTGTGACAGCGATAGCTCAAGGGATGCGTCCTGCGAGTGGGAGGGGTGTGGAATGAGTTAAGGGTAATAGATGTCTGGAAACGGGCGTATAAACATGAGACTGAACGAGAGCCTCGGAGATCAGATGTTAGGATCTCGGGAGATATAGACTGGTTTTTGGGACATGTATGAGTCTTTGATAGACGATTTTTGTGCGGATTCGAGGACAAATCCAGTTTAGTGGGGGAGAATTATAACATCTGCAATCTAGAAATGTGATTTCTGGTGGTTGTGTCGAACGACACAGGGTGTGTGTCGATCGACACGAAGGTTTTTGTTGGTGTCGATCGACACGGCCCTGTGTATTGCTCGACACGAGCATTTTCTAAACCGGGTAATTAACTTTTTAATTACGGTTTTGGCTCGGTTTAAAGGCGTTAAACCTAGGGCTTATGTTTATAAGTTCCTTGGGAAGCGTGCTGTCGAGGTTAACAGAAAAAGTGTGAGAATTTGAGAGAGAATTGTGTTCTTGTGAATTGTTGCAAAGAAATTCATAGCAAACGTTCTTATCGAGTTTTAGAACCGTTGGTGTCGTTTGTTCTTCGTGGTTCGTGAAGAATCTTTCGGATGAGTGATTTCCTAGGGTTAGGAGGTGTGTTCGTGGCCGTTTTGTGTCTCAACCGAATCCGCTTTTCGTTTCTTTTAGGCTAAGGTGAGTTGTGACCGCGGTTTATAGGCGATGAGGATATTCCGTGATGTTTGGTGATTGATTGTTAATGTGGATTTGTATGATGTCGTTTTTGTGATGTTTGTGGATAGGATTCTTGTATTCATCGTGTTTTTGTTACAGGTTTTGCGACCCGTGTAACCGGGATCGAGTCTCGAGAGGAGAAAGACTCGATTCCGCGTTTCAGTGAGGCGTGTCGCTCAACACAGTGTTTTTGGTCGTGTCAATCGACGCCTCTGTGGTGTCGCTCGACACGTACCTCTGTTTTCCCGAAATGTGTTGACTGGTTATCATTGAGTTGTGTTATGTGCTGATTTGAGTTTATTTTGATTGTGTTGTTGAATATCTGAGCCTGCTTGTTACGTCTGTAGGCGGGATCAGCAACTCACTAAGTATTTATGAAATACTTACGCAACTCTTATTTCCATGTGTTGCAGGTAGAGTAAAGTTTGAGATCGTGGGATCATGGCTGGGACGAGAGGATGATAGGATGTCGTATGTTGTTGTTTAATCTAGTGAACCCGTTGTCATAGGTTGCTAGATTTACTTATTTAATTATTTATTCATTCGTGAATCTGGAGTTTGTTTTCTATTTGAAGTCTTTTGGACTTTCAATTATTATTTTATGGAGTTATTGGATTACCTGGTTGGTTGAATGTTTTAATGCTTTCCGCAGTAGAAATTATTAAGTTTAAAAAAAAAAAAGCCTGGTTGTTTCAAAAACACTAATTTTTTGTAATTGACTTGAAATTAAATTAGTGGTTTTTCTTATTTATATTGCATGAACATATAAAGGTAAGGTGATTTTCAACTATTTCAGTATTGATATATTATAAATAAATTGATTCCTACAAAGGTAAAATGTTCAGATTTCATAATTATCTTCAATAATAAATTGATTTGATTTTGTAAGTTTATGGTAGTAAGTAAATGTGGACGTTGAATTTGGATGGAACCAATTAATGGGAGAATCAATTTGATGGTAAAATCTTTATAATTTGTCGATTATAAATAATGAAAACGTTAGATGGGCGTTTTAAGATTTAATGTTGAATTATAATTGATAAATAAAGGGAATAATTAACTTTGGAAGGTTAGGAATTAAATACCAATCCCGAATGATCTGTCATGTTTTTAAATTTGGTTGAATTAGAATTGATTCACAATTAATGGGGAAATCAATTTGATTCCAAAATTATTAATAAGTAGTCAATTTTCTTGAAATGTTGGGTTTGATCATTATTAGTTGTATATAAATTTATTTAATTAAAGTAGATTCCACATTACAAGAAAAATAAAAGTAATTGGCATTTCAAAATATTTCCTACTATTGTGAATGCCTTTTAGAAAAAATTTATTAGTGGCTTAGATATGTTTTTTTCCGTGATATATACAAGTGTCTTTAGTAGTCTAGTGGCTCTTCTCCACCTAAATAACTGAGGTTTTCTGGGTTCGAAACCTAGAAGAAACATTTTAAACTTTTTACTAAATGACTGAGGTTTTCTGGGTTCGAAACCCTGAGGAAATATTTTGAACGTTTTTTTTAAATAATAATTTTAACTAAAGAAAGCGACACGTGTCGTCTTGTCAGAGCTTGTTGGCTTATGACAATCCTAAAATATTATAAAGATATGGGTTTAGAGTATCTCCAATTCATTACTTCGTAAAAACTGGTTTTATTAATAAAGAAATGGTGTAATGAATTAAAGGCGATTACTTAATATTTGGATTAAAGGCGATTTTACTCCAAGTTCCATTTTTGAAAATTCTAAATATGGTGGTGGCATCCGACTTGCAATGGACCAGGTAATTGACTTCATACAAGTTCTTGATGATCGACGTGTTCTATTAGTCGTGACCAAGTTTTCCGGCCAATTGATATCACGGTTGATATATCATGGTTTTTAGCCATGATATAAATCCGTTTTTAGAGTCTTTTTGGTGTTTCTTGAGTCTTTTTAGGATAATGGACGTTTGGAGGCAAATGAGCAAAGTTTGGAAGAAAATAAACAAAAAAAGGTCAAACGTTTGGCGTTTGTTGAAGAACTTTTCACCGATAGATCAGCATGAGATTTTGGCACAAGATAAATAGTTGAGTTAGCTTTCATTTGGAAGTAATTTGAAGATATTAACGGTGAGATCCAGAGTTATTAGAGTTTTAGTGAAGATAGGAAAATCTGCCTAAAACGACCGGTTTGGTGGAAAATAAGAAAATTGCAGATTTTTCTATTTTGACTCGGTATGAACCAAAAACGTGATTTAGCCTATTTATTTTTGTTTTCAGCCATTGTTTAGGCTATACTTTATTTTATTAAGACCTTAGAGAGACGAATCAGACTCCTTTAACTCTTTTCTTATCTCTTTTATGCAATCTATTTTATTCATGATGTTTGTTTCATTCATCATGTCTGAGTAGTTTCCTAGTTAGGTTTTAGGGTTTTCAAAGGATGATGAAAAATTGTTAGGATTTATTTACTATTGGGATTGCATCATATTTATTCTTCACCTTGATTGCATTAACTCTAATTTAAGATTGATCACCTTAGATTAGAAATATTAGGTTGTTTAATAGATGTGGCTGCATTAGTAGATTACTGAAACCAAATCATAGGTGAGCAAAGAGACTATCCGCAAAGAGATTTGGTTTAGAATCTTTGTGAACAAATTGAACCTGATTTTAATGCTTGTTTAAATTAATCTGAATTCGCAACGACAGTTGGTTTTCTAGGGTTTAATCATAGATAATATTTGCAACGAAAGTTAATTTATTTTACATTAGTGTTTGAGTTCTAGAACTGTTCTTCATAAATATCCCGATAGTAATTTTATTCTTCAATTCGTAATCATTCCTGCGAATTTCCTAAGGCCTAGCGTTTGTCTCTTATTGAATTTAAAGCATATTAACCATCACAATTTACTGTTCTGCAACTGTTTTATTTAATACCACTATTCTCTTAGCATAATTCGAACATTGAAAATCTATTGTGTTAATCTGATTCCCTGTGGATTTCTATACCCTAGGTACTGCACATGATCTCTTAATTTGATAAAGTAGCTCTAGGAATAATTTGAGCATATCAACGGTGTCAACAACTAAAGGCAACTAACTCATTCCAGAACAAACATCGTTAGGCTTTCTTATCACATAACTACAAAATAAATTGAAGAGAAAATTACTCAAATCCCATGGAACTATGGTTATATGACTAGAATACCATATATCTTTCAAAAATTACTCAAATCTTTTCACACCCCTAATAAATTACAATAAACACCCTTGATTAGTTTTTCTTAATTGAAATTATTGTTAATTAAAAAATAAAAAACAGATCCACGTCAGTGTGACCGTGATCAGAAAAGAAGGAAGTGTCAAAGGAAAAAAAGAAAAAAACCACAAACTTTCTCAACTGTCTTCTCCGTTTAAGATTCTTTCAAAATCGACATTGTTTCTTTCCTCGTGATCGTCTTCTCCCCGCAATCGAAATCATCTTCCCTCGTACTCGTCGTCGCCAAAAATCGTCTTCTCTCGTAATCGTCTTCTCCGCAGTCGGTCGCCTGTAATCGTCTTCGAAAGGTAGGTTGTTGCGGAGTTGGATGGTTTTATTGCGGCTGAGTTATAAATTATGTTGTGGCTGAGTTATACATTGTGTCTGAGTTAGGGTTTTTTGCGGCTGAGTTATAAATTATGTTGTGGCTGAGTTATGGTTATATTGCGGCTGAGTTATAAATTATGTTGTGGCTGAGTTAGGGTTTTTTGCGGCTGAGTTATAAATTATGTTGTGGCTGAGTTATGGTTATATTGCGGCTGAGTTATAAATTATGTTGTGGCTAAGTTATGGTTATATTGCGGCTGAGTTATAAATTATGTTGTGGCTGAGTTATGGTTATATTGCGGCTGAGTTATAAATTATGTTGTGGCTGAGTTATGGTTATATTGCGCCTACTTCATCTTCTTCTTCGCCTACTTCATTTTCTTCGCCTACTTCATCTTCTTCGCCTACTTCATCTTCTTCTACTTCATCCTCCAAATTGAAACCATCATAACTCCCACTGTAATCTTCGGATCTAGATTCAACTTCTAAGCTATAAGTGAATAAACTTTTATTAGTCTTTCTCGCTCCGGAAACAATAATTACCGGATCCATAAGATCTCTGATGAATGAAAATAATGAAAAAGGTAGATGAAGAAGAATAAGAAGAAGGTCGTAGATGAAGAACCATAATTTGTAAGAGCTGATGACATGGAAAATAAGAGTTGATCACATGGAAAATCGGAACTGATGACATGGAATATCGGTAAGTCAGCCGCCAAACAAACACATGACTCAGCCATTAATAAATCAGCCATCAAGTATAATGTAAGTCCGCCGCAACGTGAATAGTATTTCAGTAATTAATCTTTCGATAATAAATCAGCCGTAATTAGGCTAGGAAATATTAAGTCAGCCGTATTATCAAATAAATCAGCCGTCAAATGAATGTTATTCTAGTAATTAATCTTTCGCTAATAAGTCAGCCGTAACCAGGTTGAGTTATTGTTAACCCAGCCAATTACAGCTGATTTACGTAAGTCAGTCGTAACTACCTCTCATAAGTCAGCCAACCGGAGAACATAACTCAGTCGTCTCTTATCTAAAACTCAGCCAATTTCCACAAATCAGCCTGCCGTTGTATAACTCAGCTGTAACTTGTGTTCATTAGTCAGCCGTTATCTCATAAGTCAGCCAGATTTCTGTAAATCAGCCTTAACTAACGGTTGATTTATGTTCGTAAGTCAGCTGTTATCTCATAAGTCAGCCAGATTTCTGTAAATCAGCCGTAACTAACAGCTGATTTATGTTCGTAAGTCAGCCGTTATCTCATAAGTCAGCCAGATTTCTGTAAATCAGCCATAACTAACGGTTGATTTATGTTTGTAAGTCAGGCGATCTCTCATAAGTCAGCCGCGTTTTTTAACTCAGCCGCGACGTAACTATAATTCAGCCGCAACGTAACCATAACTCAGCCGTAGCGCTTTACGGCTGAGTTCATTAATACACGTCAGCGATTTCCTACGTGGTTGCTTACGTGGCTATGACATTTTTGTAATTACGTTTTTTGTCACAACGTAACAAAAGGGCACGCTGGGTATTAAAAAAATGTCAGTAATAAAAAAAAGTTTTATATGATTCTAGTCATATTACCTAATTTCTGTGGGATTTGAGCAAAGTACCCTAAATTGAAAAAGGAAGTCGGACACTACAAGAAAATCAGCAATTCCACAAAATAAATGAAAAAAAGGAAGTCGCATACTACAAGAAATTAGCAATTCCGAACGACATTTCAGATGGATTTATGGCCGTGAAAATTTGTTTACTCAAAAATTAAAGTTAAAATGGAGTCAGGTGGGCGATGATTTTAGTCGAAGCACCATTTTTAAAATGAAGTCATAGATCAAAACAGCTTCCAGGTTGATATTTCAAAATATTTTGAGTGGTCATGTTTTTATACACTCTTTTATTTAGTGTAAAATTAATTGTAGGCGTATGTTTGATTTTATAATTCATGTAATTTAAAGATATATTTTAGATTTTCTTCAATAAATTAGAAAAATATCTTAAAAGATTTATAATTATGGGAAAGAAAAATCCATTGAAAATAGTTATGTGAAGATAAACGAAATTTCGACTAATAGATTAATGTTGTTATTAAAGGATTTTGGTAGTAATGAGTATTCGTAAACACTTCTTATCAAATTTTTATCAAATCTATGAAGATTTTAAGTGTAAATTTGCTTTTATTTTTGTATTTTAAATAAGTCTACTATTCAAACAATGTTTATTATTAAATTTCAAGTGATATTGGAAAGTAATTTTATTAGAGTTTGTGATTAAGGTAAATGAGTTGCCATCTCACATTTTATGAATGCAATGTCACAATTTATGAGATGTTATGTCATATTAATAAGAGAAATCACATTTCTAATAATATATAGGGGATTAGATTTCAAGTGATATTGGAAAGTAATTTTATTGGAGTTTGTGATTAAGGTAAATGAGTTGTCATCTCACATTTTATGGATGTCATGTCACAATTTATGAGATACAATGTCATATTAATAAGATAAATCACTCTCTAATAATATATATGGGATTTTTTTGTTCTGCATTGGATTTTTACATCCGTCATTACTTGCATCCCACGTGAAATTTTATTCCGTGGCAAGTTACTATACCACGTGAACTCATGTGCCTCTTTTCAAATTATATTGGGAAAATTGTAAAATTGCCCTACATTGAAAGTGAATAAGTCCCAATACCAATTTCCTAATTTTAGCCATTTTTATCACATACTAGCCCTTAACAAATTTTTATAATGATAAATAGGAGGTTTTTTAATTTTTTTTAAAATCTTAAAATTACAATAACATAAAGATTAGTCATTTGTATTAATAATAATTATTTTTATTAAAAAAAAACATGTTCAAAAAAAAGTTTAATTAGTCATAGAGCCTTCTACACCTTTATGAATACACGCTCTACGGCTACGGCTCCGTAGATTACTATCTCTGCCTAATTCATTTTAATCTACCAAGCGTAGATCTTTTGTTCTGCAACACGGTCAATGTTCTACATTTTCGTAGAATGTTGGTTCCACGGTTTACATTAACATCTACTGCATGCGGAATAAAAATTCTACCAATCTCAATATCTTCTACCGCTTCCGGAATATAGTTGCTACCACAATCTTTATTATCTACCGAGAGTAGAATATGGTTTCCGAAAAATCAGTTTTCAAATTCCCTAAATTTAAGAGCTAAATATTCAGATTTCCTTAAATAAAATTTTACAATATTTTGAAAAGATTTTTTTCAAAATACAGAAACTAATGCTAGTGTCTCTTCCTCCTAAGATTCTTCTTCTTTTTTTTTCTTTTTTTTTCTTCTTTCTTCTCTACTTTCTTCGTTTCATTATTCGAGTTTCTTTTTCTTTTTTTTTTTGATTACGTTGGAACACTATAATTGTGTTTTTGGATTTGGTACGAGACTTATACAATTGGTACGGGAGTTATTTGATTTTTTCAGTTATGTTTGAGATGATAACGAAGCAGACTTGATAAGTTTGGTAAAATTTCAAAACAGGAGCAATGATCGATGGGAACTTGCCGTCGATGGGAATTTGTTTCCAGACTTGATAAGTTTGGTATTGACGTCAGTGGAAAAAAATTTCTATTATTCTACTTTAAATTATTTTTTTAATTTTCAAAATTTATTCTTTAAAGTAAATTAGAGGCTATAATGGGATTTCTCTATAATTAAGTACTAATAGGACTTATTCAAGTTCATAAAGTGGTGTTGGGACTTAATTATTTTCAATGTAGGGCAATTTTACAATTCTTTGAATTATATTCTCTGAATTACGAACTGAATAAGTCTCGGAAGTTGAAAAGGCTTCACCAGTAAGGCCAGCTGTTCCTTCTTTAGTTGTTGTATCGGAAAGTCCAATTCATTCCTTTTAGTCGAGTGGAAGAACTTCCCCACCTCACTACTCAACCGTATCTACCTTTTTATTATGGTAATTTTTTCTCCATCATACAAGACCCGTGTCGCTTTCACCTGTAGTTGCAACAGCCGTTTTACTTTATTTTATGGAAGAAGGAGCTCTCATCCGCTTTTTCAAGCTTCCCATCTTACTAAGTTTCCCCCTCATCTTTTTGCAAAAAGCTGCTCTTTCTTACCTCATATGCACATCTGTCTTCGGTTAATTTTGATAATGTTAAAAGACTTGTGTAAGTTCTTTTGATAATGTTTAAAGACCTATGTAAGTTTTTTTTGGCATTTCAAACAATCGGATCTTTGGTAGTTTGTTTTCCATTTTTGTATTTTAATTTTGGAGAAAAACATATATATATATATATATATATATATGGTTTTTTGGGTTAATTAGGTAAATATTATGTTTTGGACATATAATTAGATAATTAATATTATGGAAATATAAATTAGATGAGGAGCAAATTGTTGATTCAATTAGACCAAAATACCTTTAATTACATTATAATAGAAACTGGTTTTAAAAAAAGGAGTGACAGTCAACTATACAAATTTACATAGTCCAATATATCAAACATACATAATAAAACTATAATATATAAAAATTGACAATAACCAGCGATAATCTACTATAAAAAAAGGTCTCTAGTTCAAGTCCATTTGGGAGGAGGGGGATTTCCAAATAAAATTGACTAAAAGCTAACTTCGAGGTTTTTCAAAAAAAAAACATACTTGTAAAAAATAATTCAGTATAATATATAAAAATCGACAATAACTAGCGATAGTCTAGTATACAAATGTACATGCTAATTTACTATAATATTTTACTATACTTTTACAAATAGTTAATCTTTGGCCTACCATTTCGATAAAGAGACAAATGCACAATGAGTAGTTGTAGTTAACTATACAAATTTATATAGTTCACAATGAGTAGTAGTCCACTATACAAATTTACATAGTTCACTATATCAAACATACATGTAAAAGATAGTTCACTATAATATATAAAAATTGACAATACCTAGTGATTGAAACAACCAAGCTTTTTTATTATTAATTAATTAATCCGAATTAATAATCCCATAATTATTAATTCTCAACGATTAATTTCAAACAACACACCAGCGGAAAACACAAATCAAATAATTCCAATAATCAATTCTAACTAACAACAATGATTCCAGAATTCAAATAAACCAACCAAGTAATTCTAGCAACCTAAACACCAGGTTACTAGGAAATAAATCACATAAAACTCCCTTATCATCCTCTTCCTATGCCATGATTCCGAGATCACACTTTTCCTTTACCTGCAACACATGGAAAAAACAATTGTGTGAGTATTATCACAAATACTCAGTGAGCCGGTCATACCATCTACGACCTATCACTAAGGTTCAAAGGCAATAACAACAATACCAAGACAACACACATCAACAGCAATAACAATAACAATCGACAAATCAACAATTCGTGAAACACCACAATACTCCCTCTGGTGGCGATCGACACCAAGCAATGGTGTCGATCGCCACCACCAGAAGACTTGTGTCGATCGACACACCAAGCAATGGTCGATCGACACCTGTCGCAGAAACCTTCGGATTGAGCTTTCTCCTCTCCGGCTCTATTGCAAACAGCGACAATCGATCCACCTGCACCAAAACATCAACAGCATAATCCACACGCCAATGTCACGGAGAACAATTATCAATCAAACAATTGCAAGGAAACGCATCGTTATCAAACCAAATCGCCCAGAAGCCATGGTCACGCACTCACCTTAGCCTAAGATTGATTGAATACAAGGACACACAAAAATCAGAGCCTCATACTCGACCCAAAGCTACTGATTCTCCTTCTCTATCACCTAGAACTCACCATTAGGCTTTCCCCTAAACCGAATTAGGATTTTTCTGAAAAACAGAACCGACACGCTGACTTCGAAAGACCACTGATGTCAAAGATTACTTCGGAATCATGATCGGAAAAATGATTCGGAAAGTATACACAAAGAGATTTCCAACGACAAAAATATTGTGGCCAAACTCGCTTTAGAACTCCGAAAAAACGTCCTCGAAGTGGTCTGATCATAGACCCAATTCTGCACAGACCTCACTCACGAAAACAATGATATCTCTTAGCATACACATCTGATTGACAAACCAATTTGCCTCACAGCTAGCTAAAATAGAGGCGAACTTACCCCATAAAATTTCACAATGATCAGAACTGGTTTGATCATCCGATCCTCTTCTCCAACACAAGGCAACAGATCTGCATGATTCTCACAATTCACCAACACACAAGAACACAAGAATCACTTCTTTCTCTCTCAATTCTCTGTAATTTCTAACCCCAAAACAAGGCTGCACACGAGCCCCTTATATACTTGGGGTTCAGAAGTCCCTTAATCGCATTAACCCGAGCCAAAATAGCGATTAAAACGAATCGAAAACATTAGTGTCGATCGACACTCACACCAGTGTCGATCGACACCCTTACCAAATTCCCAAAATTTGGTTTACGGATGTTACAATGATAGTTTATTATACAAATATACATGCTAATTTACTATAGTATTTCACTATTGTTGTACAAATTTACGTTTAATTTACTATAATAGTTCACTACTTACATGAGTAATTCCATATGGGCATAATTAGAGTTTTATGTATGTAGCAAAAAAATGTAAAGCTATAGTCAAATGACTTTTACAGCCCAACAAATAAGGCTTTAGGTTTTTGACATGTTACAGCCAGAAAATAAATAAAAACAGGTTGTAGTTTGAGGAAGAAAGCTAAAACATGATTGGTAAAGATTTTATAATTTTTTAAAAAACAAGGTTGTAGACTTAAGTTAAAGCCCAAACAATCACCCCCATTAATAAATCAAAGATTTCAATCTTCTTTAATGTATTATTGTTCTGTATTCATTATTTATTTTTGGACAACTATATTTTTGTTCTGCTAAAATTGGATATATCATATATTTGCATTGAGACAATGATAACATATGTCACGACTCTAAGAGCACCAGCAGAAGAGATATTTTTGGGGTATCAAGAGCCCATAAATTATTAAAAAAATCAACGTGACACCGGTTTTGTGCATGATACGTATCACTGGACTGAGACTCTTGATACCGTATCACTGGACTGAGACTCGTGATACCGTATCACGGGACACGTGACAGGCTAGGATTCGACGCGTGTTACATTTTTTTTTTATCACTGGTGTAATGATTGTTTTTTTTTCCAACCATACCATCAATTTTAAAAGTTCCTTAAATACCACTTTTTCAAAAGTTCTAAAAATACCACAAAATTAAAATTAGTTTTAAATGGTCAAAACTAAACCCTAAACCCTAAACTTATAGTAACATCCCAAACCAAAATTTAATATTTTGGTAGGGGTGTCGATCGACACCAAGTTTTGGGTTGTTTTCCGGTTTGATTTTAATCGCTCGGTTTACGTCGGTTAAGGTTGCGGAACCCTAGGACAAGTTATATAAGGTCATCGCCGTATTTTTCAGAGGGAATCAGAGGACGATCTAGGTACCACTAGAAAGCCCTGTCGGTCTAGTTTTCAGATTAGGTTTCCGATCTGAATTCGGAGGTCAGCTGCGATCCCTATGATCGTTTTAATCAAGTGCGTCGTTCTGTTTTCTGGAAATCTGAATTGGGGTTTTAGGAAAATCCAAGTTTTGTGTTCTAGGTAATTGAGGAAGGGTTCCTCGGTGTTTTCGGTTGAGATCAGAGGTTGCGAGGTCGCTGATTTTGTGTTCTCAACTGTTCTTTCCTCGAATCGCGTAATCGAGGTGAGTGCGTGATCGTGATTATGGGACTAAATTGTTAGGTTATCGGATGATTGTGATATGGTTTAGGATTGATTTCTCGTGTTTCTCTGTGTGATTCTCGTGTGGTTTATATGTGAATATCGTGTGGTTTCTGTGTGAAATCGGCTCGCATGATGAAACGGAATCGAGTCGCGAGAGGATTGACTCGATTTAGGTTTTCTGCGAGGAGTGTCGATCGACACCTAGTGGTAGTGTCGATCGACACCCATTTTTGTGTCACGATATTGTTGGTTCGTATTGGGAGTGTCGTCGACACCTAGTGGTGGTATCAATCGACACCCAGTTGTGATTTGTGCTTTGCGTATTCAAGTATCGATCGACACTATGGTGGTGTGTCGATCGACACCATCTGTTCATTTGTGAATTTTGGAAATATTGTTGATTGTTGTTTGATCGCGTAGCTTTTGGCATTTTATTCCCTACTTTGTAATCAGTAGACGAGATGACCGCTTCACTGAGTATTTGTGATAATACTCACACAACTCTTATTTTCTTGTGTTGCAGGTAAAGCAAAGTGTGATCGCGGAATCATGGCAGTAGGAGGAGGATGATAGAATGTCTTGATGTTATTAGTGCATCTAGTAGAACTGTTAGGTTGTTAAAATTGTTAGTTGTCTCAATGGAATTCTGGAATTTAATATTTGCTTGACTTCATTGGATTATTGGATTTGTTGGTTTGTTGGTTAAGTGGATTAAATGAATTATTGGTTTCCGCAGTAGAATCATCCTCCTCAGGCCTTTAAAGAGATTCCGGGGTAAGTATTTATGTTTGTTTATGACTTCTATTCTCCGTAGTTATAGTATCCTTGTCTGTATTTTGAGAAATGCAGAGTGATGGATACTGGAACTAGAGGTCTTGGTAGAGGTAGAGGTCGGGGTCAGGGGCGCTTGGTTGAGTCGTCCAGTGGCATGGCTGCAAGTCCTACGCAGGCGTCAGAGTCTTAGACGTATCATGCAGGATCTGCGAGTGAGACCAGCGCGAGTGCCAGTGTTGGTGTTGTAGGTGCCAGGTGGGGTGCCGGGTTAGCTGGTGGTGGAGTAGGCCCAGGTTGTTGTCCAGCCAGAGTTTGTTTGAGCTGTTTCGCCAAGGAGGCAGCAACGTCATGAGGTTCCTAATCAGGCTAGCAACCATGCGCAAGGGAAGAAGAGGAAGAGGGAAAACCCTTCCAAGCTGAAATCGAAGGATCGTAGTTGGTATGGGTGCGGGAGCAGGGAGCACCGTGTTGTGAGCTGTCCTGTGAGAGCGGAGTTCGGGGAGCTCGAGTTTGTTATCACTGCAGAGAGCCAGGTCATGTCAAGGCCGAGTGTCCCAAGTTGCCACGGTAGGCCAAAGCAGTGGTCGAGTAGGATCTGAGGGAGCAGGACGAGGATTGAGCTCTGGTTCTTTTATCTCATTTGTCGTTCTTTTATTGTCTGTTTTAGAATTTTTAGCTTTGGCTTTGGTGTTTTGAATTTTATAGTTTCGTGTGGTGTTGTAACGACACTACGTTTTGGAAATTTATAAGATAGATTTTCCCTTATTTATTTCCTGAGTTTAGTAAGATATGCAGTTCTTATTATTAATGCCGATATTTCGGAGTAGGAAATATCATGCCTTAGACCATATGAGGTAGGTCTGGTCAATAAGTGCTTAGAGGCGTTTAAGAATTGATTACTCTAGGGGCAGCAGTCCGAATAACTCATTTATAATCGGAGATGTGAGTTCTCCTGTATACTTATTTGGGATGTGAGTTCCCAGAATAACTAGCGAGGGTTGTGGGTTCTCTCACGGGGATGTAAGTTCCCCAGATATCGTTGGCTCGAAGGATGTGTCCTGAGAGTGCGAGCGGTATGCATCCTGTGCGGGTCAGTGTGTGAATGTGTAAGAGTAATTAATGTCTGAAAATGAAAGTAAGCATGATACTGGATGGGGGCCTCAAAGATCGGGAGTTGATCTTGGATTGTTTTGACTGGATTAGATCAGTATGATGGTCTTACTGGGTAATTGCGTTGGTGTATTGAGTCTAGCTAGGTGGGGCAGATCTAGTCATAGATGTTTATAGACTTTTTAGAATTTATTACTCTAGGGACAGTGGTGTTCCCGAGTAACTCATTATAATTTGGGAAGACGGGTGGGTCTTCGGTAGTTCAACATGTGACGAGTATATCACAGTGTAGTACCGAGTGTTACATACCGATGACAGGTAGATCTAGGTGTAGTATCGTGGGATGCTTACTTATCTGTGGCGGGTGGGTCTCAGGATAAGTATCAAGTGATGGGTGGGTCTCTTGAAGGGAGTGAGTTTTCCCTGCATTCTTTTGGGATTTGGTTGCCTCCAGAGACTTATTTGAGACGGGTGGATCTCAGTATAAGTCTAGAGGGAAAGGTGTTTTCCCGGTATACCATGGGTGGTTGGTTTATGCGTTGCTGAGGATGCGTCCTAAGAGCAAGGTAATGAGTTAGGAGTAGTAACTGTCTGGGAAAACGCGTGTATAAACATAAGATTAGATGTGAGTCTATGAGATCAAGTGAGGATCTCTTGTGGTTCTGGCCAGGTTTGGTCAGGATGTTGGCCTATGTTAGGCGGGTCTGAGAGTCGAGTGGAAATCTCGAGTGTTGTGGACTAGGTTATGGTCAGGTATTGGTCTTCGATAGACAATGTGGTGGGCATCAAGCCTAGAGTGGATCCTGCGTTGAAAACTCAGTTCAGACGACCCTGGTAGCAGATGTCACGTTTTATGATCGTGCATGCTCTTGTTTGGGTATTGCATGATCGATTGATCTAATTCTGGGTCTACGGGTGGTTGTACATGTTCTCGTTTGATTGTTGTGCGATCAATCCGCTAGACCTTGTTCGGATCAAGAAATATTGCATTAAGGTTATTCCATGTGGATCTGGGCGGGGGTAAGCTTTATGCGGTGTACCCTTTGGTTCCAAGAAATTGTTCGGACTACTTGATACAGTCTTAATCTTGAGGTGGTAGGCGTGTAGAATTTATTGCTCTAAGGGGAGATGTATTCTCTCATGTGGGGACAGTGGTCCCAGACTCACTTATTTGGGAATTGTGTTTCCCAGTATAAGTAGGGGGAGATGTATTCTCTCGAGGGGATGGGGTTCCCGTGCATTGTGTTAAGAGATGGTGGTTTTCTGGAAGGGATGGTGGTTCCCCTGCATTGTGTTAGGAGATGGTGGTTCTCTGGAGGGGATGGTGGTTCCCCTGCATTATGTTGAGAGATGGTGGTTTTCTCGAGGGGATGGTGGTTCCTATGTATATTTGTGACTTAAGGGATGCGTCCCGAGAGTGCGAGCGGTTTGTTACCTGACAGCTCAAGGATGCGTCCTGTGAGTGTCAGGGTGACGATCTGATAGCTCCAGGATGCGTCCTGCGAGTATCAGGGTGTGGATCTGACAGCTCCATGATGCGTCCTACGAGTGTCAGGGTCTAGATTTGACAGCTCCAAGATGCGTCATGCGAGTGTCAGAGTATTGATTGAGTTAAGAGCAATAGATGTCTGCTACGGCCGAATAAACCTAGGATTAGTGATGTGCTTTGAAGGTCATGAATGGATCTTGGGAAAGATTGTCGTATTGCTAAGTGCTCAGTTGGAGCAGCGATGATATGCTAGAGTCTAGTTAGCGAGTTTTATCAGTAAATGATTCTAGTCTTCAAATGTTGTGCACATGAGAGTTGATTACTCAATAGGAGGTGTTTTTCATAATTATAACCAGAGCTTGAGGGAGACATCCTGAGAGTGGAGTGGCTTCGGTATCGATACCTCAAAGGAGACGTCCGGAGAATGTGATGATGTCTGAAAAATTATGAGTAATCAAAGTCCGAGCGTGGCATAAGTATGAGGCGGAACATGGATCTCGGGGTTCGTGTATATAAACCTGGTAATATCGGCTAGTGGGCCGCATCAGTCGATAAGCTACAGCTAGTGGAAGTGGATTATGGTTTTGATGGATTCTGATGAATACCGAGATGGATCAATACAAGGCTTTGTATGGGAGGCAGTGTGAGTCACCTATATTTTGAACCCAAGTGGGGGAGAGGAACATATTGGGGTGCAGGGTTGTTTAAGAAACATCGAAAAGGATCTGTGTCTTAAAGTTGAGCAAGAAAAAGGCTCGAGATCGGCAATAGATTTATGCTGATAAGGAGGGAGCAGAGTTGGAGTTGGAAGTAGAAGATCGTGTGTATCTCAAGGTGTCAAGGTTATGGAAGTACATGCGTACTTCGGAAGAGTTAGTGGCTAAGATTTTCGGGATCTTCAGCCAGAGTGTTGGTGGCGACGAAACCTTTAAGGATTCTCGAGAGGAGAATTAAGATGTTGCGTCAGAGGAAGTTGCTTTGTTAAAAGCTTTGCGTGCTTCTGTGGTTTTAGAGTTGGAGTTTTTTTTTGGGAACCTGAGGCAAGGATGGAGTTGAAGTTCAAGATGTTTTTCGGCAAGGCGGTTGCCATTTGAGCTTCACTTTCTTGTGGTTCCAGCTCGGTTGTGTGAGCGGGGTGCGGTGTCATTTTGGGTATTCTCGTTCCATGGTAACGACTATACGTTTTTGAGATTTATGTGATGAGGTTCCTTATATGTCTGTGAGATGAGATGTGTGTTCTTATTATTGGTTGGTGTGGACTAGTGGTTGTTCTTTGTAATGATATTCCGGGTTGGGAATATCGTGTTTAGGTCACAAGAGGTAATCCTAGTCAGGAGATGTTTATGAGCGTTTCAGAATTTATTTCCTCTAGGGGTGTGTTGTCCCCGAATAACTCATTTGTGGAGATTATGTTCTCCTGTATACTTTTGGAGATTGTGTTCTCCAGTATACTGTTTGGGATGGTTTTTCCCATGTGTGTGTGTTGGGTCAGTGGTCCCTGCGTTATCGATTGCTCAAAGGACTGTGTTCCTACGAGTGAGAGGGGTGTAAAATGAGTTAAGAGTAATAAATATCTGGAGACGTGGTCATATGCATGAGACTGAATTTGAGCCTCTGGGATCATGGGTTGGTCTAGAGTGGTGTTGGCCAGTGGGCCAAGAGGTTGCAGTCTATGATAGAAGGTTTTGCGGGTGTTGGAGTTCGAGTAAGGTGATCTCGAGGGGTTCTGGCCGGAATGGGTCAGGGTTGTTGGTCCGTGGTAGGAGTTTTGTGCGGAATTCGAGGACGAATCCAGAGTAGTGGGGGAGAATTGTAACATCCCTAACCAAAATTTAATATTTTGGTAGGGGTGTCGATCGACACCAAGTTCTAGGTTGTTTTCCGGTTTGATTTTAATCGCTCGGTTTACGTCGGTTAAGGGTGCGGAAACCTAGGACGTGTTATATAAGGTCGTGACTGTATTTTTTAGAGGGAATCAGAGGACGATCTAGGTACCATTGGAAAGCCATGTCGGTCTAGTTTTCAGATTGGGTTTACGATCTGAATTCGGAGGTAAGCTCCGATTCCTATGATCGTTTTAATCAGTGCGTCGTTCTGTTTTCTGGAAATCTGAATTGGGGTTTTGGGAAAATCCAAGTTTTGTGTTCTAGGTAATTGAGGAAGGGTTCCTCGGTGTTTTCAGTTGAGATCAGAGGTTGCGAGGTCGATGATTTCGTGTTCTCAACTGTTCTTCCCTCGAATCGCGTAATCGAGGTGAGTGCGTGATCGTGGTTATGGGATTAGAGTATTAGGTTATCGGATGATTGTGATATGGTTTAGGATTGATTTCTCGTGTTTCTCTGTGTGATTCTCGTGTGGTTTATATGTGAATATCGTGTGGTTTCTGTGTGAAATCGGCTCGCATAATGAAACGGAATCGAGTCGCGAGAGGATTGACTCGATTTAGGCTTTCTGCGAGGAGTGTCGATTGACACCTAGTGGTAGTGTCGATTGACACCCATTTTTGTGTCACGATATTGTTGGTTCGTATTGGGAGTGTCGTCGACAACTAGTGGTGGTACCGATCGACACCCAGTTGTGATTTGTGCTTTGCGTATTCGAGTGTCGATCGACACTATGGTGGTGTGTCGATCGACACTATGGTGGTGTGTCGATCGACACCATCTGTTCGTTTGTGAATTTGGGAAATATTGTTGATTGTTGTTTGATCGCGTAGCTTTTGGCATTTTATTCCCTACTTTGTAATCAGTAGACGGGATGACCGCTTCACTGAGTATTTGTGATAATACTCACGCAACTCTTATTTCCATGTGTTGCAGGTAAAGCAAAGTGTGATTGCAGAATCATGGCAGTAGGAGGAGGATGATAGAATGTCTTCATGTTGTTAGTGCATATAGTAGAACCGTTATGTTGTTAGAATTGTTAGTTGTCTCAATGGAATTCTGGAATTGAATATTTGCTTGACTTCATTGGATTATTGGATTTGTTGGTTTGTTGGTTAAGTGGATTAAATGAATTATTGGTTTCCGCAGTAGAATTGTTAGGTTTAAAAAAAAAAAAAACCCTGGTTGTTTCACCTACACCCTACCCCCTAGAGCCGACTTAATTGTCTTTTCATCATGCTTTTATATGTTTTCTTCAATTTTACGTCCTTTTTTTTGGTCGAGGCAATTTTACATTTTAACGGTTTGTTATATTACCTTTTTTTTAATCTTATGTTTTCATATATATATATTACTTTGATTTTTATCTATTTTGCAAACATTTTTTTATTATGAGACCGACACCGGTCTTACCACTGAGGACACATTTATTAACAGTTTCATAATGAGTCTCTAACAATAAACTAATATAAAAATTAATACTAAAATAATGTTTATGATACCCACAAAAAATCACCATTGTTCATGCTCTAAGAGTGTCCATCGTACTAGTCTCTAAAAAGAATATTTACATAATTTAATAATAATATTTTTTAATATTAATATAGTATATAATTAAATAAAACATTTCAACCAATGAGAATAAGAGAAATAGTATATTAGTTTTCTGATACTCGTCTCTCAAGTATATTGTTTGAGATACGATTCTTATTCTCTTTCATTATTTTTCAATTTTTTTTATTTGTTTATTGTTTAGATACTATGTGAAAAACTAGGGATGGAAATGGCCTAATGTTATAGTTAACAGTAAACAAATATATGGGATGGAATGTTTGTAACACTGCAGAAACGCGGGAAGAAAAAACATCAAGAAAATTAAAATATTAACTCAACGGGTCTCTCTCAAATATTTTCTACAAAATCTTCTTCCACACCTTTACAGATCGGACCAGTCAAGAACCACAATCTCGAGCTTTTCTCGGCAGTCAGCATACGCTACACTCACAACAACACATATGCTACACTCACAGACGACCAAGACTAATAACTGATTTTAGTAGATGAAGTAAGGTATATAAACCGGCAACAAATTGATCTTAAGAGTAGTAACCTTGTCTATAATGATACAAACGCTTCCATCAACAAATTGATCTTTAATAACCACAAAAACGAAAAACCCTCTAATTCAAGGAGAAAGCGAGGCGATTAGAGAAAGGGTTAAGGTTAAATTGGAGAAGGAATACAGTGACAAGGAGGAGAAAAGCGACGCCGGCGAGGAGAGGGAAACGAAGAGAGAAGATGAGATGACGGAAATCTAGAATTTCAGATTTTGTTTTGTTTTGGTTCTCTATTAAAAAAAAAAAAAGGTGTTTTTAAAGTTTAATGTTCTTGGTAGACCCAAATTGTAATTCTCCAAGAGACAATAATTCTCCAATTCAAGCAAGAGGTTCATCATTTTGATTTGTGATTAAATTGATGAGTTCTCTAATTACAAGTTAATCAATAATCAAATGTAAGACCCCGTAATATCTTTAACATCTCACCTCATCACTTGTAACATTATTGGTCTAGCAAATACATATATATGATTAGATTAGTTCGTCTTTGACACACAACAACATATGCCAGAAAGACATTTACCAACGAGTAAACCACTTTTAGCTGCACAAAAAACATCGCATGCGTTCCCTCCCTTTTGACACAGATCTGGGCCATAGCATTGTTTATACTCTTGCTTTATTCCAAAACCTAATTTACAATAACAATTAAACAAATATACATTCATAAAAAGAATAAAAACATGACAATAATAAAAAAAAATTGTAAACAGACGTGGGTGTATATAATAATAAACTAGTACCAGGAGTGTTATCAGCGCAATGGATAGAAGATTTTGCAAAGAGAATAGTAAGAACAAATGCGAAGAACATTTTCTTGGTGATAGCCATTTTTTTATATATCTTTATCTTTTGCTTTTTATGTTTTATGTAATACTTAGGATGGGTACACATATATATAGTGACACAAATAAAATATTTAAGGTATTTCTTTCTAGTCAAGATTGCAATCAAAAGAAAATAAAGATGGTGATTTTATTACCTTATTATGTTTCAACATTAATGTGATAATATATCTTCTTTACACATATAGTTAAACGTTGCATTATGTTTCCTAATTTTAAATTAAATTTTGAGACATATCTAGCAGTTTTTTTTTTTTGGTCAACCCATATCTAGCAGATTTTAATATTCATTATTTGCATTTTAATATTCATTATTTGTAAGGATAAATGTTGAAAATGATTTTTCATTCGATTTTAACATTTTAAAATAAATTTATTAACAGTTAATCCCTTTACAATTTAAAGAGAAGTACAATTAGAATAAATAAATGTTTTAATTGATTGGCTAAAGCCTATGATATGGAATGATTACATTTCTTTAAGTAAAAGATGGCATAACTTAATTCTAATTAATCTTTTAAGAGTTTTTCTATTATTATATCAATAAAAATGAACAATTGTCGGATCTTTTATATAAATTAACAACAAATTTCGGGGTTTTTTTTTTTGATCACACCAATTTCGAGTTTAAAAAAATCCACTGATACATTTTACATTCATTCCATATTAATGTAAATAATAGAGTTATACATACATAATATATACAAACAAATAAATCAAATTTTATAATACATTAACCGTCACCTAATATTATACTCACTTCCATACTAACATTTATATAAAAATAAAAGTAATTTGATATTTATGATTTTCAATTTTTATTTTTGATTGGCTAGAGAAAATTAATCTTTTGTAGGATGATATATTCCAAAAAAGTAATACTCATAAAACATGAAATATTCCACATAGATGTCACCACCATCGAAATGTATGAATAATTGCTGAAAGTTATTTATTGGGAAATGTAAATAAATAGTCAAATTAGTATTAGTTGTATAATTATAATTTTATTCCCTTTTAATAATGAAAATGGATGTGATAAACATGAATAATGACACTAATCTCTAATTAAAAAAAAAGTTACTGAAGTTTTTTTGTAGAAAACTAAAACAACAGTCTTTTAAAAAAAACACATTTTTAACATATTCATTACCATATTTTGGAAAATAGTTGAAAAATAAAATCATTTACATATCTTAAATTAGTATGTACTTTGAGTTTTCAAGTGAGTTTTTCAGAATTTATTCTTTATTATGCAAAAGACATCTCTATAAAGCATCTGATCAGAATATTAATTTCATTCATATTTATGTATATTTGGTAATATGCTGACAGGGAGTAATACTGATTAACTTTTACACCCAATGTATGCATATAGCACAAAGCATCTTATTCTAACAACACATAACTAATTGAAACCACACTTAAAAAGCAAACCACAACAGAAACTCTAATATGTTTATAAAAGTTTATCTAAGAGTGACTCTCTTTCAACCATCAATAGACGGCTTGGTAGGTAATCTCCGGCCACCCACGAAGCTACTGAACAAATGCAGAGCTCGTGAGGGCTGCGAATATGACACCATATGAGCCGCTCCTCTCACCGTTGCAAAGGCTAGTAGATTTCCATACTCGGTGACCCAACCACCAACCTAGTCACAATCCCAACATCCAAAAGTTAGCAATGACAAGAACTTAACATTGTTTAATGGTGAAGGAAACTACCTGTTCTTTGTGGAACCAGGCTCCATAGGGAACTGTGGTCTTGAATTTGAGATCATGAGCAAGTTCTCGTACGAGAGTTCTTGAACTCTGAAGTGGAATTACAGAATCTTGATTTCCACTACAATTTCAACAAGCTGGATGTTTAGCTTCAGAATACAAGAAAAGAAGGAGATGTTTAGATTCTTACCTGAAGATCCAAACAAGAGTTTGGTTCTTTATAATCCTTTTAAGAATAGGAAGAATGTCGATGTACCCATCAAGGCCACTGTAGTTTAACCGGCTGTGCACATAGTCAAAGTAATTAGCAAATAGCAATCAGTATAGAGTTACATCAACTTTGGTTAGAAATGAAACTGAAAGAGGGTAGAATAACTTACATGCTGCACATGACCCACTTATAAGGTAGGCGAGTGCGGTTTGCGTGAAGCGCATTCTGCACCTCCGGTAGATTAAAATAGAAACTTCTTTCGTATGTCATACATACATCAACTCCCATGCTCATCTTAGTGGCCTGAAACCAATTTCAAAGATTTAGAGACAAAAGTTTTGTTGGTGGAACAATAGACAAAAGTACTAACCATTTTCTTGAGCCTCAGCTCTTGCTCGACAATAGATGGGTTGCATAGATCGAGGAGAACATGATAGTCGTTTACATACTCAGTGACAATGTGGGCTTCAATGATAGCATCAGTGCAGACCTTGCTTACATTGTAAGGACTGGCAAAGTCACATTGGCTCATGATTGTGAGTCTTACTTCATCAGAGATCATCCCATGCGACCAGAAGAACTCGTATGTAGCTGCAAAGTCCCTGTCAAGCTTCAGAAGTGGATTCCCAATCTGATCATAAACAAAAAAAAGGAATCAGAAGAGAGCCAAAAGATTTTATTTGAACGTCAAGAATGAGCTTCTTTTGCTTACTGCAATGCCTTTGACATTGAATTTGAACCCACTTGAGCGTAAATTGTTGCTAAGTATTGCATCAGCCAACTGAGGTATGTAATGTCCTGCAAAAGAGTTGACATATGAGAATAATGAAGTTTTAAAGACCAACATTCCAATATAGGCAAGTAGAAGAATACAAATAGAATTTGGCTAGTTGATAAACAACATGATCAAAACACTAGACCACTAAGATTGTTTCGCTAAACGCATCGCATCTTCAGAAAAAATGAAGATCTAAGAATTTGGTATTCTCATAGCCATTTTTTTTTCCGGAATTATCATGAGATTCTGGGCCAAGCCTGTATGCATCCAGACCCAACCACAACATGTAATATTATTTTGTCCCAAGTGCCAATCGAACAAGCAACATCTAGGATTTGCCAGAGATCTTAGCTATTGGTTTTTGGTTTCTCATAGCTAATTTCTTAAACGAAGAAACAGAATAATCTAAGACACACCTGCGTAGCTTTCACCAGTGAGAAAGAGGTCACGAGACTTCAATTCTGGGAATTTGTTGAACCATCTCAACAAGAACACAAGCATATCATTGGCTGTTCATATACAAGAAACATGTCAAGAAACAACAACAACAGTCTTCTAATATAGTTTAAGAAAGGAGATTTCAAAATCTTACTAGTAGATTCGTCCCCGGTGTTGTAATCAGAGCTTTTGTTGGAGTAAGACCATCCTACTCCAGCTGGTGACTCCACAAACAGCAAGTTCGAAGCTACACATTTCACAACAAGAAACAATAGCATCAAATGTAGAACCACAGCTTTTTGCATAAAACTGTCAAAACATACCTTTGTTCCAAGACATGGAGTTAATGCGAAGGCCACGACCATCGCCTGTGGGGTAAAATGGACCTAACTCAGTAAAAGCTCCTCCACCAACAGAAGAACAACCTGGACCTCCGTTAAGCCAAAGGGTTAGGGGTTTGGTGTCAGGTTCTTTTACAGCTTCGACGTAGTAATAAAAGAGATTACGGCCATTCCTCGAGTCCACATCGACATATCCTGCGAATTGTCTGAACCCGACCTTCGGTTGACCAGGCAGCCTCACCACCAGATCTTCTCCCGGATAACCTTGAGCAAATCTACAAGTATATCCCAACCACTGCATTGTTACCAATACCACCACCATCGTCACCACCACGGCCTGGCACGATACCATGATCTGAAACATGTTTAAATAAAAATCAACAACAAGTTCTTAGTTAAGTTCAATCTCACTGAATCTTATACACATACAATTTAGGAGCATAAGCCACAACGAGTAAAGAAAATATATAGATCTTGTTTTCAAAGAATTGTTCAAGAGGGTGAATTATTTTTGTGAGCTTGGTTTTTCAGAATTTTCTTGATATCACTCTTGTGATACCACTTTTCATAAAGAAAAATCTTACTTTAGTTTCTGATTGGCGAAGAACTCCAACTGGAGAGGAGTGAAGTGTTCTTTCTCACTTTAGTGCTTTTCTGATTTTGTTGTTTATGAAGTTAGTGTATTTTCGACATTAATGAATAAACAAGTAAATTTTTCACAAACAACAACAACAACAAAAAAAAAGCTTTAATTATTTATGTCTCCTCTCTCTTTCGGTCAAAAAAAGATTATAATTACTAAAATACATAATCTTTTTCTTCTGTCACTATACAATTTTTTTTTAAAATTAACCTATTTAATATTTATGAATGAGAAAATAACAAGATAAATTTATGAAATATGATATAATTCCAATCAACACATATTTATTTACACTCTTCAACCTCATACCACATTTTTATTGGAAAATACGTAACTGCTCTTCTACCACAATCTCTCTCTATAGAATCAACGGTGACGAAGACAATAGACGCAAACAATGATGGTGACGGAGACGGAGACGGTGGATTAAAACGGATGTGTTGACGGAAGGAGATAGTGGACGTAATTAGAGCCAGTAGCAAATACGACAACGGTGGACGCATTAAAACAGAATTGGTGACAGAAGCAGAAACAATAAGCACAAACAGAGCCGATGGATATAGACCATGGACGAAAATGGAGCCGGTGATGGAGATGAGACTATGGATGAAAATTGAACTGATGACGGAGTCGATGGACAAAACGGAGACGTGGACCAAAAACATAAGCATACCAAATCAAGGGCATTTTAATCTTTTCGCAGATCTTCTGGTATGAAATTGAAAACCATTACAAATATTGTATAGATGAAAATATTTTGAACAAATTATAGTATAATTTTTTTAAAAAGATAACATTTGTAACATTTTCCTAATTTTTTGAATAAAATGCTGATATCAAATAAATAAAATACTTAGAAAATTTGATAAATAAATAAAATCCCAAAAATTCTCAAAGATTTTTAAGCATCTAAAAATTCCAAAATTTTGAATTTAAATATATTTTTTATCACCTGTATTTTATTTCAAATAAAAGCTTCTAACCATAGGTGAGTACAACTTAAACAAAAGGCAGCCAATTGTTTGACTAGAACATGGTATTGCCACCGTTTTTCCCTTTCATTTTGATGTAATCAACAATGTTAGGTCGAAGCTTGAGTAGTTTTTGCCATATCCAAAAATCTGTTGTGGTGAGCTTAACATCCCCATCCCATAAAGCATTGTTACGAAGTAATTAAAAAAACTTCACCCAATTAAGCCACCCGTAATGAATAGTATGACATGTTGAAGAGGTTCCATATGAGATTCAATGCAAATACCTTTAGAGACCTCATGCAATCTATGAATCCCAAGCTCTCCCTGTGTTTCGACACCCAAAGCAACATTTGCTTTATGAGAATTGTATGGCGATCCGCTTTAAAAATAAGGTTTATGATATTAAAAAAAAGAAATGGGCCACTTTACTCTTAAAAAAAACATTTAAACAAAAAAACAGTGTTGAGTATATTGTCGGATCGTCGTAGATCAAACGTTACACACATCGTCCTTGGTTTTGACTATGATAATAATAATTTAAGATACATGATAGCCATACTTCTAAACAGACAAACATTTCATTCATGTACGTCCTTACATCGAGTATACTTTAGGGGAGATGGAGTGGAATAGACATATTTTTAAATAGACAAACTTTTCGTTCATGTCTTTATCTAGAGTATATTTTAGGAAAGATGGAGTGGAATATCGCAAGAATTGTTGTATTGTATGAAAAGGTTCAAAAAGAAATCAAAGAATTATTGTGTTGTAAAACTCTAGTCATATTCACACTCATTTTTCTTCTTAGTTTTAATGGATTGAAAGCTAAAGAAAAAGAAATGGGCCGCTCTACTTTTTAAAAAAAACATTTAAACAAAAAACAGTGTTGAGTATATTGTCGAGATCGTCTTAGATCAAAAGCAACGCACATCCTTAGTTTTGACTATGATAATCATAATATAATATACCTGATAGTCATATTTGTAAACAGATAAACTGTTCATTTATGTCCTCACCTCAAATACATTTTAGAAAAGATGGAGTGGAATAGACATTTTTTAAAATAAACAAACTTTTCTAGAATATATTTTAGGAAAGATGGAGTGGAATGTCGCAAAAAATATTTTGTTGTATGAAAAGGTTCAAGAAGAAATCAAAGAATTATTGTGTTGCAAAACTCTCGTCATATTCACACTCATTTTTCTTCCTTGTTTTATTTTTTATTTTTTTGTACGTAAACCGTTTTTCTTTTGAGGATGATTTTGCGTGTCATTTGGTGTGTCGTTGTTTTTATTTGTTTAGTTATCGTGAATCTATTTTAGGACATAAATAATGGAACCGGATTTGTTTTTTTCAACAAAAATAAAAAAAGAAATTTACAATGGAAACTCGCAGAAGGTATGAAAATTCAGAATCGTGCCTAGGATTATGGAGACCATATGCAGTGTTTACTAAAAAACGGATTTCAAACTTCATCTAACACATTGGTGCCAATTTACATCTGGAAATGTTGACCGTGAGTCAACGTAAACGGAATGGTGACATGGCCGACACGTCGACAAACGGCGAATGTTGCGTGGATGGGAAAACGGCCTTTTTAGACTTGGACTATTTCGAAAGTGCCGATTTATACCCTAAAATATTGACCACGAGTCAACGTCAACAAAATAATGACATTTTAACCATTTCAACTCTTAATTCATCAATTTAATTTCAAATTTTTTTCTCATACTTTAAAAATAAAATTTCTTTTTTTCAATTAAATTATGAAAATTCAATTTTAAGTAAATACAATTATTTTGAAAATTAAAATTTCCTTATATTGTTTTTGTCCCAATTCACCTTCAATTACAAGAATTTGTCCCAATAAGATTTCATTAAAAAAAACTTGTGATTATCCTTAATTTTTGTTTGACATATATTAATATTTCATTTTAAAAATAATTTTAATCAAAATAAGGAAACTCTGATTTTATAATTGATATAAAGAAAGTCCAAAATAAGAAAATTCTGATTTTATGTAATTTAATATAATGTATAATATTGTTTGATATATAAAACAAATTGGGGAAACATAATTTATGAAATTATAAACATAATCTTCGGGAAAAAAATTAAGGAATATTTAGATCATAGATTTTGGAAATATGAAAACTAACTTTCTTGAAAACATATTCTACAATCGGTACATGATAGACAATGGTAGAATTTTAATAATTTAATTTAAAAAGGAAATTTATGTATATTTCGTTTATTAGATTTTATATGTTTAACATTAACTTCGGAAATATTTAAAAAAAAAATAGGGAAATTTTAATTTCCAAAATAATTGTATGTAATTAAAATTGAATTTTCATAATTTACTTGAAAAATGAAATTTTATTTTTAAAAATATGATAAAAAAATTTGAAATTAAATTGATGAATTAAGAGTTGAAATGGTTAAATGTCATTATTTTGTTGACGTTGACTCGTGGTCAACATTTTAGGGTATAAATCGGCATTTTCCAAATAGTCCAGGTCTAAAAAGGCCGTTTTCCCGTCCACACAACATTCGCCTTTTGTCGACGTGTCGGCCATGTCACCATTTCGTTCACGTTGACCCACGGTCAACATTTTCAGATATAAATTGGCACCAATGTGTTAGATCAAGTTTGAAATTTGAATTTTAGTTTAGTTTGGGATTAAATTAACCGACAAAGGTCAGGTATCAATTGGCACTTTGCAAATAGTCCAGGGCTGAAATGGTCGTTTTCCCCAGTGTTTACCATAAGCAGTGTTTAGAAAAGAAATCTCAACTCATATAAAACAAATTTAATAAAATAATAATACCAAAAATATTAATATTAGTCTTTTATTTTCGATAACAACACACTATTAAATAATAATCGAAATCTAATTTGTTTCATGCTAATACAAATATGTTTTATGTTTTTTATTTTGAATTTTCTTTTTACAGTGTACATTCTCAAAAACTCAGATTTACCTTCTAAATATCAATTTTTGAGAATCAATTTGTCTTGATATTCTTGAAGACAAGTGGACTCCATCTCTCACCGTTGAAAAGGTTTGAAACTCGATCATATGTTTTAGTTTTTTTTATTCATTTTGATTTTGCAATTATGATTTGTCTTTCAACTCACTCATTTATTTCTCTTTCTATACAAATTAACAAATAATTAAACAAATTATAGGTGCGTTTGTCAATAACTGCACTACTGGCGGATCCAAACTCAAATGGAGACATTGGAGCGCCGATCAAGAACAATAGGCTCGAATTTGACCAGATAGCCCAAAAATGGACCCAACGACATTCTTAAACGCTAACATATACTGTAGTTGTTTTCCTATTTTCGAAATTTGTTATTTTTTATACATTATCAACTGCTTCGGCTCATATCTTATTGTGGACTTCATAATATATTACAAATAAAAGGTTCCAATCTTCTGTAAGATGTTTTGTTCTGCTAAAATTGAATATATCAAATATTTGAATCGAGATATGATAGCATATGTCATGTACGTATACGGTATATTATTTTGTTTTAGCTAACTTTAAATTGATTAATCTTAAACTTTCGGGATACATCAAGAAGTGGGAACTACATCCTCTTTGATTGCTACGGTATATCTAAAACCTAAAATCAGTTCCTTATCTGAAAGAAATAATATTTGTCGTGGTGGATATAACTCATGCTAATTTTCAATAATGTTACTCATTCTTCCTACAATTTATGTAACTTTGCACGCATGCCTGCGTTGCTTTTCTTTAATTAACAAATCTATACAATGATATACTTTTATTTCCTCTGTTTTAGATAAAATAATGACTTGACAATTAAGACAAGGGGATCTAATATCTTACCTTTTTGCTATTGCCACTAATACAAAATATTTACTTTAAAAACCTGTAATGATATTAATGGTTAACTTTAAAATTATTCTCTGTTTATGAAGAAAATATTTAAAAGCAATGATATCAAAATATACTGTATTAATAGTGATGATAATTATGAAGACATTTATTATAGGTCAATTTTTTGAAGCTATAAATCCCAAGACCTTTTCAGTTGTTTCCAACACAGTCCATACAAACATCTTCTAATTAAAAATATAGCAAAAAAAAAGAGAACCATCTTCCAAGTAAACGATTAATTTAATCCAGTTTTTAACTCAAATTATTTCAAATCTTTACGAAATCGTTCATCACGTTTTCAAGCACCATATATACTAAAAACATTACTCTTGTTATTTCATTTTATCAATAGGCAATTCGTTTGGTGATTAATCATAAAGATGTCGATGGAGAAAAAAGCAATGCAGAGGATTGAGAAAGGATACAAGGCTATGAACTCAAAAGAGTCTTTGTACAGCATTGGTAAATTTTTTAGGTTCATTCACATACATCTTAATTTTGACTCGTTAATTCGTAAATTAGATGTTCTGTTATATATTTTTGATATTTTTACTTGTAACAATAACCCCACTATTTCAATTATTATCATTCTTGTTATAACAATGCTACATTTGTTGATAATATATCTATATATATACAGGTAGAAGCTCAAACGATACATTCAAATGGAATGCGATGATTGAAGGTCCGCGAGGTACTCCTTATGAAGGTGGCATGTTCTCTATCGACATTAACTTTCCTAAGGATTATCCTTTTAAACCACCCAAGGTTATACTATAAAACAAAACAAAATCGAAATTTAATTTATTTCATGTTATTTATCAAAATGAATATGTATTATGTCTTTTTGTTTGAATTTTGTTTTTCACAGTGTACATTCAAAACTCGGATTTACCATCCAAATATTAAATCTTAAGGATCAATTTGTCTTGATATTCTTAAAGACAAATGGACTCCATCTCTCACCGTTGAAAAGGTTCAAAACTCAATCATATTTTATGTTGTTTATTCTGATTATGCAATTATAATTTCTCTTTCAAGTCAATCAATGAATTAATTTCTTAATTATAAATTAATGAAAAAAAACAGGTGCTTTTGTCAATAACTTCACTATTGGATGATCCAAACCCAAATGATCCTCTTGTACCAGAAATTGGAAAGCAGTTCAAGAACAATAAGATCAAATTTGAAGATACAGCCCGAAAATGGACCCAACAACATGCTTAAAAAACTTAATACATAGTTGTTTTCTTATTTTCGAAATTTCTCATTTTCTTGTTAGTTACCACCGCTTCGGATGATATATGATGTTATTCTGGACTTCATAATGTATTATTATGCTAATATTGGATAAATGAAATATTTGAATCCAGACATTATTACATATTCAATGTACGTATATCTAAAATCTAAAATCAGTTCCTAATCAATTTTTTTTTTCTTTGTCAATAATGTTAGTCATTCTTCCTACGGTAACACAGTTTATGACTTTATGTAACTTTGCACGCATGCATGCGATGTTTTTTTTTAATTGAACAAATCAATACAATGATTATAGTTTATTTCCTCCGTTTTTCTTTAATTGAACAAATCAATACAATGATTATAATTAAACAAATCAATACAAATAAATAAATCAATAAAATAAATAAAATCTTACCTTTTTCTTATTGTCATCAATTGTCTCCCCATCTACTTAAAAAAGGCTCAAGAAGATGTACTCTTCCCTTATCATTTTAAATGTGAATAATCAAAGCTCACTCACCTTTGTTTTGCGGATTAATTGCTAATATTTGTAGATGGTTCTTTTTAATCAGTGCAGAAGGTGCTAAATCAGTTCCAAATACTCTGTGGACTTACTATCAATATGCCAGAATGATCAAAATCGATTGAGTGTTTAAATATCTAGAGATGTATGTACTTGAATGAGCCACGGTCTATTTTGTCCCAAACTATGGAATGATCAGGAACATGATTGACTTTATCCCAATAAGGAGGCTTGAGCTTCATCTGATCATTTTATGCACTTGATTCTTATCTTGAATGCATGAAAATTGTTTATGAAATCATATTATCAATGAAGTCGTTTATTAAAGTTAAAGGAAGCGTTTAGCTTGATATTAGCCCAGGCCCGATTTAGACATTATGCAAGTTGTGCACTTGCACATGACCCACTCACGATCCACATTTTCCGTTACATTTTTCTTTGCAAAAAGCCCCAAAATATTTAGGGTTTTCATAAAAAAGGCTCTTATTATTTATAAATATACCGAAACCCCCTTAAATTTTCAAAAAAAAAAAAAATGAGCATAAGGCCCACAATGTTATCGAGCCGGGCCTGTATTAGTCTAGTCCGAATCTAGCTAATACTTTGAAATTGAATCGTCAAATTATTAGTTTTCAACTGTTAAAGACTAAAGAATATTGTTTTAGAACGGCCGAATTTATTTTGGTAAATCCATATCTAACTATTTAAGAATATGGTTGGTAAAATTTTCGGTCTGCCAATTAAATGGAAGGTCGTAGGTATTATATTCATGATCCGATATAAAATTAGTGTAGGAAGGAAACACACGAGTTCTGCGCGAAGGAGTAAGTGTTATTTAGAGTTTGAAAAAAAAAAGAGATTTAGGGGTTTACTATATAAGAGATTTATATGTGATTTAAGGGTTTCAGTTTATGGATTGCTCATACAAATTAAAAGTATGAAAGTGAATAAGGGCATCTCCAACCCCTTTCCATATCTCATTCCAAATTCTATTTTGGAGTAAAATTCTCTTTAATCCCATTCCATTTTAACTCCAAAAAGGTGTAAACCCATTTGGTACTCCATAAAGTAATCTCATTTTCCACTCCATTTGGAGTTGAAATTTTATATTTAATGGTCTTTCAAATTTTAAATGATTACATTTTAAGAGATAAATAATTGTTTTCGTGATGATTTTTTTTTTTTTTTGTTTGATAGTCTCTTTAATTAAAATTTTACGATTTTATCAAATCACAATAATGTGTAACAAAATAGTTATATTATATAATAATGTGTAAAATTGTAATGTATGCAACATCCTGAACCCAAAATATGGATTTTGGTCAGGGGTATCGATCGACACCAGGGCAGAGTGTCGATCGACACCAATATTTTCGGTCAAATTCGGTTTGATTTAAAATCGTTCGGTTTGTTGCGCGGTTTAGGAACGCAGCCCTAGGTCAGGTTATTTAAGGTTCCAGCTGCAGAAGCACGAGTTGGGCAGAGAAAAACCAAAGGAAAAATCGTGTTTTGAGTATTCGAGCGAGAATCGAAAGGTTTGTGATCCGTTCTTCGTCGGTTTCACTAGGAGATTCCGTGGGATCCTTTAAGGGTTCGTTTGCGTGGTATTGTGAGCGATTTCTCGGTGTTTCCTGTGAGTTTCATCGCTGATTCGTCGCTGTTCAATCCTTTTTCCTTTCAATTCGCGATTTTGAGGTGAGTGCGCGATCGTGGATATGGTACTAGGTTATTAGGATTTGGAACGATTGTTGGTGATATATTTATTTTTTTCCGTGATTGTTCTGTGTGATTTTTGTTGTCTGTGTCGTGATGAACTCGTGCGATGAAACAGAATTCGAGTCGCGTGAGGATTTGACTCGGTTCAGGTTTCCTGCGAGAGGTGTCGATCGACACCTAGTGGTAGTGTCGATCGACACCACTGTTTTATAATCGCGAGGATAGTATGCTTGAATGCAGTGTCGATCGACACCAAGTGGGTGTGTCGATTGACACCCTCTGTTTTAAATGCTGTTTTCATCATTTTTATGGATTGTTGCTTGATCGCGTAGAATTGATAATCTTTATTCCCTTACTATGTATCCAGTAGACGGGATGATCGCTCCACTAAGTATTTATTAAGTACTTACGCAACTCTTATTACCATGTGTTGCAGGTAACAGAAATGCGTAATCGCAGAATCAAGGCTAGAGAAGAGGATGATAGGGTGTTTAGTTTATTTAGTTGTTTCTAGTGAACCTGGTTTTTAGGTTGCTAGTATTATTTGAATTATGGAATTTGGTTTGTTGAACTTGGTTTGCTGGTTTAATAATTTATTGAATTATTTTTATGAGAACTTCCGCAAAATGTTTAAGAGCTGTAGAGAATTAATATTTATGGAAATATTAATTCGGCTATTAATTTAAATTAAAAAAAAGTGTTGGTTGTTTCTTTTTGATATCAGAGCCTAGACGTTTTTAGGACTTGGCAATTGGATGAATTGAGACGATGTGTTTAATTGTTTATTGGTGGTTAGACAATTAGTAGTCTAAGATCATTCTCTTCGGCCTTCAAAGAGATTCTGCGGTAAGTTGTGTTTTATTGTTTGTGACTTCTCGTTTGCTCATGTTTTCCGGTCCTGTGTGGTAGATGGATACTGGAGCGAGAAGTTGTGGTAGAGGCAGAGGTCATAGAGGCCGAGGATGTGGTCGTGGACCCGTAGGGGCGTCGTCTCGTAGTGTGGCTGCATCCCAGACTCATTAGGTAGAGACCTCGAGCGAGACCAGTGTTAGTGCCAGTGTGGTTGTGGGCGCCGGGAGAGGTGCTGGTGGTGTTGTTGGTGCCAGAAGGGGCGCCGGCAGAGGTGCTGATGGTGGAGTGGGCCCAAGTGGGGGTGCTGCCCCAGCTCAGGGTCGTGATGATGTTATTGTGGGACTTCTGACGCAGTTGTTGGATCGGTTTTCGGCAGCGGTTCCGGCACCAGCTCCAGCAGGACCTCCGGTGGTGGAGGCGCAACAAAGAACTGCAGCGGTTGAGCGGCCAAGGGCTGCGGTTGCTAACATCGTCCCTATCTTGTGATGATCGGACAGATGCAGAAGATTGGTATGCCTTTCTTTGCAGGCAGAGTTTGGCCAGAGGGGGTCGAGGAGTGGCGCTTGAGAATGGAGCGCAACTTTAGATCAATTCGTTGTCCTGCTGAGTATTAGGTGGAGTTGGCAGTCCACTATCTTATTGAGGACGCTTATTTGTGGGGGAGATCGATTGAGACCAGGAGAGGTGCTTGGACCTGGGGCGAGTTCAACGCCAAGTACTTTCCTCGGGAGGCTAGAGATCATCTTCAGACAATGTTTATGGAGCTGACTCAGGGAGAGAGTATTGTGCGAGAGTACGATGCTGAGTTCAGCAGACTGTTGGTTTATGCTGGCCGTAACATAGAGGACGAGAGGACCCTGATGCAGAGGTTTTTGCAGGGGCTTTGTCTGAGAATCAGATCGCAGTGTCGCGGTTCTTTGTACGCCTCGAGGGCAGATTTTGTGGAGCTAGCTGCTTCTATTCCGGAGGATTAGCGTGAGCAGGCGAGATCTGCGATTGTTCCACCAGTGGTTATTCCATCCGTTTTTTCTCAGGTTGCTCAGCCGAGGAGGCAGCAGCAGCTTTCTCGAAGTTCTGGCAAAGGCGGCAAGCCTGCGCAGGGTCAGAAGAGGAGGTTTGATGAGGTTTCTGGGGGCAGCCAGAGTGGTCGTAGCTGTTATAGGTGCGGGAGCACATAGCATCGAGTGGCTAGTTATCCCAAGAGGAAGGCATCTCGGGATGCCTAGGTGTGTTTTCATTGCCGAGAGTTGGGGCATATCCGGCCGATGTGTCCTAAGTTGTAGCAGATGGCTTTGGCAGCAGTTTAGCCAGCGGCAATGGTAGCGGTTCAGCCAGTGGCAGGGCAGCATATGGTTCAGTTGGCAGCATATGGTTCAGTTGGCAGCAGTTTAGCCTTTGGGTCAGCTTGGGCCTACACTGCGTGTATATGGGCCGGCAGATGCGGGGCAACTTGGTGGCGCACAGATCACAGGTAAAATTCTAGTTTCGAACTTTATAAATTCTTTGTGGTTGAATTATGGTTGTTGTTTCTTTTATTTTGCCTGTGATAGTCTGTTAGGGTTTTCAACACATGTAATTGTGTAGGGACCTTATTAGTGGGAGGTGTTGAGTTCCACGTTCTGTTTGATTTTGGAGCATCGAACTGCTTCATTACTCTGGGGCAAGCCGAGAGCAGTGGCATCAAGAGCAGTGCTGGTGAGCAAGAAGGCGGGTTCCTGGTTACTTCCGGCCAACCTAGTGCAGTGGATGTTCAAATTTTCGGGCAGTCAATGCCGGCAGACCTGGTGATTAATCCGATGGAGCTTTACGACATGATTTTCGGAATGGATTGGCTATCGTTTTATAAGGGTCATCTGGACTGCTTTCGGGGCAGAGTCATTTTTAAGCGAGATGCGGGGAGGTTAATGTTTCAGGGCGTGAGACCTACTTCTGGGAGTCTGGTAATCTCGGCTATTTAGGCAGAGCTAACGATAGCGCGGGGTTGCGAGGCTTATTTGGCTACTATTTCGATGCCGAAGCCTAGTGGTGAGGTTGCTATCAGGGAGATCCGAGTTGTTCGGGATTTTATAGATGTTTTTCAGTCGCTGCAGGGATTACCGCCGTCGTGGTCAGATCTTTTAACGATTGAGTTAGAGCCCGGGACAGCTCTTATTTTTAAGGCTCCTCACAGGATGGCTCCAGCAGAGTTGGCAGAGCTGAAGAAGCAACTGGAGGATTTATTAAGCAACGATTCGTGCGACCGAGTATTTCACCGTAGGGAGCGCCAGTTTTTTTGTGAAGAAGAAGGATGGTAGTTTCCGTTTGTGTATCGATTACTGAGGTCTGAACTGGGTCACTGTGAAGAACTAGTACCCTCTCTAGAGAATTGATGAGCTTTTGGATCATCCGAGGGGTGCTACTTAGTTCTCAAAGATAGAGTTAGCATCTGTTATCATCAGATACCGATAGATGAGGCAGATGTTTGTAAGACAGCGTTCAGGACGAGATACGGGCATTTCGAGTTTGTAGTTATGCCTTTTGGTTTGACGAATGCGCTGGCGGCTTTCATGAGATTGATGAACGACGTGTTCAAGGAGTATCTGGATGTGTTTATTATCATCTTTATTGACGACATTTTGGTTTACTCAAGAAGTCCCGAGGAGCACGAGGCTCATCTGAGACTGAATTTAGAGAAGCTTCAGGAGCATAAGTTATATGCTAAGTTGAGTAAGTGCAGTTTTTGGCAGAGGCAGATGGGATTCCTTGGTCATATCGTATATGTAGAGGGTGTTTCAGTAGATCCGGCGAAGATAGAGGCTATCAAGTATTGGCCTAGGCCGAGTAATGCTACCGAGATCAAGAGTTTTTTGGGTTTGGCAGGCTATTCCCGGAGGTTCGTCAAGGGTTTTACGAGTATGGCTCAGCCGATGACGAAGCTGACCGGGAAAGACATTCCATTCTTTTGGTCGCCAGAGTGCGAGGAGAGTTTTGCGAGGCTTAAGGAGATGTTGACTAGTACGCCAGTACTGGCACTACCCGAGCCGGGGAAGCCTTATACCGTACACTGATGCTTCAGGAGTTGGTATGGGTTGTATTCTGATTTAGGAGGGCAGGGTCATCGCGTATGCTTCGAGGCAGTGGCAGGGTAGTGAGCGTAACCGCCCCTACGCATGATCTTGAGTTGGGAGCGGTGTTTTTCGCTCTGAAGATTTGGAGATCTTGCCTTAACGGTGGGAAGCTGCAGATCTATACGGACCATAAGAATCTACAGCATATCTTCACTCAGCCGTTGCTGAATATGAGACAGAGGCGTTGGGTTGAGTTGCTGGCAGATTACGATCTGGAGATTGCTTATCACCCGGGCAAGGCTAATCAGGTAGCAGATGCTTTGAGTCGGCGAAGGTTTGATTCAGCCCGGGAGCAGGATATTGACGCTTTAGTGGGTGAGATTAGCACGTTGCGTCTTTGTACGATTTTGCAGGAGCCTTTGGGTTTAGAGGTAGTCAATCATGCAGATCTTCTCAGTAGGATCATAGTGGCTCAGCAGAGTAGTCAGGGTTTGATTGATGCATCGCGAGCAGTTGGTTTCGAGTATCTGGTCTCTGCGAATGGGACAATTCTGGTTCGTGGTCGAGTTTGTGTGCCTCGAGATGAGTTGTTGAGGCAGGAGATTCTGAGTGAGGCTCATGCTAGCAATTTCTCGATTCATCCGGATGCGACTAAGTTCTTGATCTGAAGCGGTATTATCACTGGGTCGGGATGAAGAGAGATGTGGCGGATTGGGTCACAAAATGCGACACGTGTTCGTTAGTGAAGGCAGAGCGTCGAGTTCCGAGCGGTTTGTTGCAGAGTTTACCCATTCCTGAGTGGAAGTGGGATATGATCACTATGGATTTTGTGGTCGGTTTACCTAACTCGATAACTTTTGATGCTATATGGGTGATTGTGGATCGGTTGACAAAGACAGCACGATTTTTTGCCATTAAAAAGACCGATGGAGCTGAGGTTTTGGCTAAGAAGTTCGTGAAGGACATAGTGAGGCTGCATGGAGTGCCAGCTAGTATTGTGTTAGACCGGGATCCCAAGTTCAATTCAGAGTTTTGGAGAGCCTTTCAGGCAGAGATGGGCACTAAGGTGCATTTGAGTACAGCTTATCACCCGCAGACTGATTGTCAGTCAGAGAGGACTATTCGGACCTTGGAGGATTTGTTAAGGATGTGTGTGTTAGATTGGGGTGGTTACTGGGTTGATCACTTGAGCCTGGCTGAGTTTGCTTATAACAACAGTTTTCAGGCGAGTATCGGCATGGCTCCTTACGAGGCTTTGTATGGGAGGCCGTGTAGGACACCTTTATGTTGGACCCATGTGGGGGAGAGGAGCATTTGTGGTGCTACTTTTGTTCAGGAAACAACGGAGAAGATATGTGTTTTGAGGCTGAACATGAAAGAAGCTCAGGATCGGCAGAAGAGTTATGCAGATCGAAGAAGAAAAGAGCTTGAGTTTGCCGTGAGAGATTGTGTGTATCTCAAGATGGCTATGTTGAGGGGTCCTTATAGATCCATTTCTGAGAACAAGCTGAGTCCGCGTTTTATGGGTCTGTTTCCAGTAGTGGAGCGAGTGGGATCAGTGGCGTATCGGCTTGAGTTACCTCCGATTATGGATACATTTCATAAGGTGTTTCATGTTTTGATGTTGAGGAAGTGTCTCCATGAATCGGAGAAGCTAGTGGCTAAGATTCCAGAGGATCTGAAGCCTGATTTGACGGTTTCGACGGTTCCTGTGAGGATTCTCGAGAGGAGAGAAAAGGTTCTGCACAAGAAGAAGATACTGTTGCTAAGAGTCATGTGGGACTGTGGCGATATCGAGGATAAGACTTGGGAGTCAGAGGCAAAGATGAAGTTGAAGTTCAGGAAGTGGTTCGACAAGTAGGTCGCAGCTTGAGCTTACTTGTATATTTGTGGTTCCAGCTTTGGTTTTAGCATGTTGCTATTGTTGTTGTGGTTCAAGTATTTTTCGTTTCGATGTAACGATATACATTTTTTGGAATTCAATAAGACAATGTTTCCTTATTTATTTCTAGTATTATTATAAGATTGGCGATTCTTATAAGCGTTTTTGGTTGACCAGCATGGGTCGTGTTTCAGAGGATATTTCGGGTGGGAAATATCGAGTTTAGCCATGTGGGGCAGATCTAGTATTAGATGTTTATGGGCGTTTTAAGATTTATTACTCTAGGGACAGTGGCATCCCAAGTAACTCATTACCATTTTAGAAAGACGCATGGGTCTCTGATGGATCTACCAATGACGTGTGGGTCTCAGTGTAGTATCGCGATTGTATTAACCGATGACGGGTGAACTTCGGTGTAGTATCATGGGATGCTTACTTATCTGTGACGGGTGGGTCTCAAGATAAGTATCAGGAGATGGGTGGGTCTCTTGGAGGGAGTGAGTTTTCCGTGCATTCTTTTAGGAGTTGGTGGTCTCCAGAAATTTATTTGCAACCGCCCTATTTATCAAACGGACGTTTGTATTTTTGTTAAAAATAAATTATTTTATTTTTTATTTCTGAAAAATATAGGTATATACTTAACTTTAATATAAATATATAAAAATCAAACTAAAATGTTTAAATTATTATTTCTATTTTAAATAGTATATAATATTTTCTATCAAAAATTATTTACTATTTAACCGCTCTGTTTAAACGGGGTGACCAATCTGACCCAATATACTTTTTTTTGTCCTCTCATTAACCGTAGTTGTAGTTTAAAACCACCGATCTGCCAAATAAATAAGATCGGAAAGTTTTATGCATTGAAAAAAAAAGGAAAAAGTATCTTGTCTCTACTATCTTAACAACTTTTCAAGAACGAAGGAAAATCTACAATAAAAGATATAACGGTTGCAAATTGATTTATACTCTTATGATTTTAATAAATTGTGTTTGTACGACACTCGATATACTTTTAAACTTTTTTTTTTAATTTGTTTTAAATGAGACACACCAAAGATTCTTGGTAGCATATATGACTACATGTCACTTTTAAAATTAAAAATAGAGACAATAATAAAAATATATCATTTCTCCCAAAATATATTTTACCATAAACCACACACAAAAAATTCTTACATTCTCTACCACAAAATACTATTTGACCTTGTTGAAAAGATAAATAAACCCTTCCATCTACTTCTTACATTTCGTGGACAATATTTTGTATTATCTACCGCCGACTGTTGGCTACCACCGTCGCTGTCGCTGTCTCTGTCTTATTTATCGCCATTGTCTCCGTCGACATCTTGTCCACCGTCGTTGCCTACGACGTCATTTTTTCCACCACCGTAGTATCCGACGTCATCTTGTTTATCACTATTGAATCCGTCGCCATCTTGTCCACCACCACTGTTTACCGACATCATCTTGTCCAACGCCGCTGTTCCGACCCCATCTTGTACACCGATTTAGTCTCCGACGCCATCTTGTCTACCGCCGTAATCTCCGACGTCATCTTGTCTATCACCGTTGTATCATGCGCCATCTTGTCCACCATCGCTGTTTTCCGTTATCATCTTGTCTACCGCACCGTCTTCATCTCCGTCTTATTATCTTTCTTCTTCATCATCTTCACCTCCATCACCAATGAAGAGAAAGCTTATTCTTCATCTTCTCCATTAAATCATTAAAGAGGGAAAATGGGAGAAGAAAAGAGAGAGAATGAGAGAAGAGTAAAGTATGGGTGAAATAGTAATTTGGAGAAGGAGAGAATGATAAATAGTGAAATATGGTATGGTTATGAAAAAAGTTTTCGCAAATCGTATTTTTGGTAACTTCTTTTTTAACAAAAGGTATTATGTGTAATTTTCTCTTAAAAATATGGATGAATGAGTAAAAGCATAATTTTGGCCGTAGTCGTAGGCGTTTCGGTATTCGATTTGATTCGGTCCATATTTATGAAATTCATATCAGTTTCATTTCTGTATTTTCAGTATTGGTTTGGTTCAAATAGTGAAGTTGAGAAGCGATTGATCACTAAAAATACTTTTTCTGATGCAGTGATGTCGGTGGAAACGCAACTTTACTTAAACTATGTTTTAGTTAATTTTTGTTCGGTTAATGGTACCAAATCTTTTAAAATATAGGAACCGTTTAGATAATTTGACGTGCACATAGTTTTCAAGATCAAAACTTTGGGAAGAGTTGTATCTCCAATAATGTTAATGGATTTAGAATATAGTTTGTTGTTGACTAACGCTGGATCTAAATTGGTCATGATTCCACCCAAATTGGTAATGTTTCTCCTAGAAATCAAACAATTCTCATCTGATCGCGAAGAGCTAAAGATTTTGGCGGTTAGAATCCAAAACCACTTTAACTAATGAAATAAAAAAAACTTGCAAACAGAGACACAAACCAGCAAATACAAGCATAAATATGTCTTAAAATTTGCGTTTGAACCCTACTTTGGTAGAGCCAACAAAACATTTCGGAGAGACGATGTCGAGCACCACTCAAACATCCGCCACAAAACTTGACAAAAGAATTGAGGGAATTTTAAGGCTCCTCACAGGATGGCTCCAGCAGAGTTGGCAGAGCTGAAGAAGCAACTGGAGGATTTATTAAGCAACGATTCGTGCGACCGAGTATTTCACCGTAGGGAGCGCCAGTTTTTTTTGTGAAGAAGAAGGATGGTAGTTTCCGTTTGTGTATCGATTACTGAGGTCAGAACTGGGTCAGTGTGAAGAACTAGTACCCTCTCTAGAGAATTGATGAGCTTTTGGATCATCCGAGGGGTGCTACTTAGTTCTCAAAGATAGAGTTAGCATCTATTATCATCAGATACCGATAGATGAGGCAGATGTTTGTAAGACAGCGTTCAGGACGAGATACGGGCATTTCGAGTTTGTAGTCATGCCTTTTGGTTTGACGAATGCGCTGGCGGCTTTCATGAGATTGATGAACGACGTGTTCAAGGAGTATCTGGATGTGTTTATTATCATCTTTATTGACGACATTCTGGTTTACTCAAGAAGTCCCGAGGAGCACGAGGCTCATCTGAGACTGAATTTAGAGAAGCTTCAGGAGCAGAAGTTATATGCTAAGTTGAGTAAGTACAGTTTTTGGCAGAGGCAAATGGGATTCCTTGGTCATATCGTATATGTAGAGGGTGTTTCAGTAGATCCGGCGAAGATAGAGGCTATCAAGTATTGGCCTAGGCCGAGTAATGCTACCGAGATCAAGAGTTTTTTGGGTTTGGCAGGCTATTCCCGGAGGTTTGTCAAGGGTTTTGCGAGTATGGCTCAGCCGATGACGAAGCTGACCGGGAAAGACATTCAATTCTTTAGGTCGCCAGAGTGCGAGGAGAGTTTTGCGAGGCTTAAGGAGATGTTGACTAGTACGCCAGTACTGGCACTACCCAAGCCGGGGAAGCCTTATACTGTACACTGATGCTTCAGGAGTTGGTATGGGTTGTATTCTGATTTAGGAGGGCAGGGTCATCGCGTATGCTTCGAGGCAGTGGCAGGGTAGTGAGCGTAATCGCCCCTACGCATGATCTTGAGTTGGGAGCGGTGTTTTTCGCTCTGAAGATTTGGAGATCTTGCCTTAACGGTGGGAAGCTGCAGATCTATACGGACCATAAGAATCTACAGCATATCTTCACTCAGCCGTTGCTGAATATGAGACAGAGGCGTTGGGTTGAGTTGCTGGCAGATTACGATCTGGAGATTGCTTATCACTCGGGCAAGGCTAATCAGGTAGCAGATGCTTTGAGTCGGCGAAGGTTTGATTCAGCTCGGGAGCAGGATATTGACGCTTTAGTGGGTGAGATTAGCATGTTGCGTCTTTGTACGATTTTGCAGGAGCCTTTGGGTTTAGAGGCAGTCAATCATGCAGATCTTCTCAGTAGGATCATAGTGGCTCAGCAGAGTAATCAGGGTTTGATTGATGCATCGCGAGCAGTTGGTTTCGAGTATCTGGTCTCTGCGAATGGGACAATTCTGGTTCGTGGTCGAGTTTGTGTGCCTCGAGATGAGTTGTTGAGGCAGGAGATTCTGAGTGAGGCTCATGCTAGCAATTTCTCGATTCATCCGGATGCGACTAAGTTCTTGATCTGAAGCGGTATTATCACTGGGTCGGGATGAAGAGAGATGTGGCGGATTGGGTCACAAAATGCGACACGTGTTCGTTAGTGAAGGCAGAGCGTCGAGTTCCGAGCGGTTTGTTGCAGAGTTTACCCATTCCTGAGTGGAAGTGGGACATGATCACTATGAATTTTGTGGTCGGTTTACCTAACTCGATAACTTTTGATGCTATATGGGTGATTGTGGATCGGTTGACAAAGACAGCACGATTTTTTGCCATTAAAAAGACCGATGGAGCTGAGGTTTTGGCTAAGAAGTTCGTGAAGGACATAGTGAGGCTGCATGGAGTGCCAGCTAGTATTGTGTTAGACCGGGATCCCAAGTTCAATTCAGAGTTTTGGAGAGCCTTTCAGGCAGAGATGGGCACTAAGGTGCATTTGAGTACAGCTTATCACCCGCAGACTGATTGTCAGTCAGAGAGGACTATTCGGACCTTGGAGGATTTGTTGAGGATGTGTGTGTTAGATTGGGGTGGTTACTGGGTTGATCACTTGAGCCTGGCTGAGTTTGCTTATAACAACAGTTTTCAGGCGAGTATCGGCATGGCTCCTTACGAGGCTTTGTATGGGAGGCCGTGTAGGACACCTTTATGTTGGACCCATGTGGGGGAGAGGAGCATTTGTGGTGCTACTTTTGTTCAGGAAACAACGGAGAAGATATGTGTTTTGAGGCTGAACATGAAAGAAGCTCAGGATCGGCAGAAGAGTTATGCAGATCGAAGAAGAAAAGAGCTTGAGTTTGCCGTGAGAGATTGTGTGTATCTCAAGATGGCTATGTTGAGGGGTCCTTATAGATCCATTTCTGAGAACAAGCTGAGTCCGCGTTTTATGGGTCTGTTTCCAGTAGTGGAGCGAGTGGGATCAGTGGCGTATCGGCTTGAGTTACCTCCGATTATGGATACATTTCATAAGGTGTTTCATGTTTTGATGTTGAGGAAGTGTCTCCATGAATCGGAGAAGCTAGTGGCTAAGATTCCAGAGGATCTGAAGCCTGATTTGACGGTTTCGACGGTTCCTGTGAGGATTCTCGAGAGGAGAGAAAAGGTTCTGCACAGGAAGAAGATACCGTTGCTAAGAGTCATGTGGGACTGTGGCGATACCGAGGATAAGACTTGGGAGCCAGAGGCAAAGATGAAGTTGAAGTTCAGGAAGTGGTTCGACAAGTAGGTCGCAGCTTGAGCTTACTTGTATATTTGTGGTTCCAGCTTTGGTTTTAGCATGTTGCTATTGTTGTTGTGGTTCATGTATTTTTCGTTTCGATGTAACGATATACATTTTTTGGAATTCAATAAGACAATGTTTCCTTATTTATTTCTAGTATTATTATAAGATTGGCGATTCTTATAAGCGTTTTTGGTTGACCAGCATGGGTCGTGTTTCAGAGGATATTTCGGGTGGGAAATATCGAGTTTAGCCATGTGGGGCAGATCTAGTATTAGATGTTTATGGGCGTTTTAAGATTTATTACTCTAGGGACAGTGGCATCCCAAGTAACTCATTACCATTTTAGAAAGACGCATGGGTCTCTGATGGATCTACCAATGACGTGTGGGTCTCAGTGTAGTATCGCGATTGTATTAACCGATGACGGGTGAACTTCGGTGTAGTATCATGGGATGCTTACTTATCTGTGACGGGTGGGTCTCAAGATAAGTATCAGGAGATGGGTGGGTCTCTTGGAGGGAGTGAGTTTTCCGTGCATTCTTTTAGGAGTTGGTGGTCTCCAGAAATTTATTTGAGATGGGTGGATCTTAATATAAGTCTAGAGGGATAAATATTTTCCCAGATACCATGGGTGGTTGGAATGTGGTTGCTAAAGGATGCATCTTGAGAGCGTGGTAGAGTGATGATGAGTTAAAGAGTAATAAATTGTTGGCAAAATGCGTATATAAACATAGGACTAGATATAAGTTCAGGGGTCGGGTGAGGATCTCTAGTGGATTATTGATCAAGTGGGGTTAAGTGTAAGTCTTGAATAGACGGTTTGCGGGATTCGAGGTCGAATCCAGATTAGTGGGGGAGAATTGTAACATCCCGAAACCAAAATATGGATTTTGGTCAGGGGTGTCGATCGACACCAGGGCAGAGTGTCGATCGACACCAATATTTTCGGTCAAATTCGGTTTGATTTAAAATCGTTCGGTTTGTTGCGCGGTTTAGGAACGCAGCCCTAGGCCGGGTTATTTAAGGTTCCAGCCGCAAAAGCACGAGTTGGGCAGAGAAAAACCAAAGGAAAAAATCGTGTTTTGAGTATTCGAGTGAGAATCGAATGGTTGTGATCCGTTCTTCGTCGGTTTCACTAGGAGTTTCCGTGGGATCCTTTAAGGGTTCGTTTGCGTGGTATTGTGGGCGATTTCTCGGTGTTTTCTGTGAGTTTCATCGCTGATTCGTCGCTGTTCAATCCTTTTTCCTTTCAATTCGCGATTTCGAGGTGAGTGCGCAATCGTGGATATGGGACTAGGTTATTAGGATTTGGAACGATTGTTGGTGATATGTTTATTGTTTTTCCGTGATTGTTCTGTGTGATTTTTTTTTTTTGTGTCGTGATGAACTCGTGTGATGAAACGGAATTCGAGTCGCGTGAGGATTTGACTCGGTTCAGGTTTTCTGCGAGAGGTGTCGATCGACATCACTGTTTTATAATCGCGAGGATAGTATGCTTGAATGCAGTGTCGATCAACACCAAGTGGGTGTGTCGATCGACACCCTCTATTTTAACTGTTGTTTTTGTCATTTTTATGGATTGTTGCTTGATCGCGTATAATTGATAATCTTTATTCTCTTACTATGTATCCGGTAGACGGGATGACCGCTCCACTAAGTATTTATTCAATACTTACGCAACTCTTATTACCATGTGTTGCAGGTAACAGAAATGCGTAATCGCGGAATCAAGGCCAGAGAAGAGGATGATAGGGAGTTTAGTTTATTTATTTGTTTTTAGTGAACATGGTTTTTAGGTTGCTAGTATTATTTGAATTATGGAATTTGGTTTATTGAACTTGGTTTGGTGGTTTAATAATTTATTAAATTATTTTTATGAGAACTTCCGCAAATTATTTAATAGCTGTAGAGAATTAAATATTTATGGGAATATGAACTCGGCTATTAATTTAAATTAAAAAAAAAAGTGTTGGTTGTTTCAATGTATGTGTAAGTTTTTTTTGTTAAAAATGTACGGATGTGTAAGTACATAATAATAAACATGATCGCGACACGTGTAAATCTTTCGATTAGATTTTGACACGTGTTATTTTATTCCAATTAGATTTTGCCACATATATTATACAAATCTTAAATCTTTTTAAACTATAGATTTGTATTATATCATAAAGATTATAAAAAAGAAAATTTTATAAAGATCAACAGATATCAAGATTTTGTCAATTAATCTCTATTTAATAATTCATTATAATAGAATTTGGAAAAATAGATATATGAGTACCTACATAATAAAACTAAACCTAATTCCATTAAGAATTTGAAATAATAATAACAAAAACTAAATATTTGAAAATATTTTACAAAACAATTGGAAAGATTAAAAAATAAAAAAGAATCAAAATAACTTAAAAACAGTGAGGTCCCTCTATGAGAAATTTTGAGTTATGCCACTTTTCAAATATGCCACTGTTTGAAAATTCTTACAATCATGCCACTGTTTTTTTAATATTCTCAGTTTACCCTTAACCTTAGAAGATTTCAGATCTTATAACATATATTTTTTAGAGAGAAATTTGAGATCGTCGATGATTTCATCGATTTTAAGATCGTAGATTATGAGAGCTCGATCCTGTGAGGGCAACGATCGTCGTTGATTTCGTGGTCGATTTGGTTAAACCCAAATTCGTCGATTTTGAAGAGACATAGAGATTTGGTCATATCCAATCTCTTCGAAACGTCATCTCGAATCTGATGAAGATCTCAAAGCAAATTCAAACACAAACGACAGTAAATTTTTGAGTTTGGGTTAACTATTATGCATTTATGGTATAAATTTTATAGGGGGAGAGGGGTAGGGTTTTGCCTTTACATTATAAAACTGATAACAAAAATCTTATAAAACTGTTAAAAAAAATTATAATGTTTTTAAAAGGTTTAGTAAAACTGTTTAAAAACCTTATAAAACTATTTAAAAACCATGTAAAACTTTTTATATGTTGTGAATCAAGAGAACGAATGGGGAAGATTGTGTTTATTCATTAATCATAAGATCCTTTATATAGGATTATTACAAGAGAGAAAAGGAAAATTCCTTTTCCTAATGGGAAAAGGAAAGTACATAAAAGGAAAATCCTAATTCAACTAGGATTCATTAAACCGGCCTAAAGACTAAGTGTTAATGGGCCGTAAACGGACCAGAACTAGTTATGACAATCCACTATGATTTATAACACTCCCCCTTGGATGTCATAACTCTAATGGGCTTGTAATACGCTTTGGATGTTGCCTCATTAAAACCTTACCAAGTAAAACCCATTTTGGGACAAAACCGTGGTGAAGGAAAAAGAGTACAACACGTATTACTCCCCCTGTTCTGAACCTCACTGCAAGTCTTTCAAACGACGCATTCCAATCTGATAAGTAAGTTTCTTGAACGTTGAGGTTGGAAGTGACTTGGTGAATAGGTCTGCTGAATTCTCACTTGATCGTACTTGCTGCACTTGAATTTCTCCATCTTTCTGTAGATCGGATGTGAAGAAGAATTTTGGCAGAATGTGCTTCGTCCTATCACCTTTGATGTATCCATCCTTAAGTTGAGCTATACACGCTGCATTGTCCTCGAACAAGACCGTCGATTCCTGCTTACCTTCGGCCATTCCACAATCCACTCTTATGTGCTGGGTCATCAGCCTTAACCAAACACACTCACGACTAGCCTCATGAATTGCCAATATCTCTGAATGATTAGAAGATGTAGCTGCAATGGCCTGCTTCATTGACCGCCAAGATATTGCAGTTCCTCCATGAGTAAACACATAACCTGTCTGGGACCGTGCATTATGAGGATCTGAAAGATAACCTGCATCAGCAAAACCAACTAAACCGTCCTTAGATTGGTTAGTATAAAATAGACCCAAGTCTTTCGTTCCTTGTAGGTAACGAAGAATATGTTTTATCCTGTCCCAGTGCCTTTGGGTCGGACATGAGCTAAATCTTGATAATAAATTCACGGCAAAACATATATCTGGCCTAGTGTGGCTTGCCAGATACATTAAAGCTCCTATGGCACTGAGATATGGCACTTCGGGACCAAGGACTTCTTCAGAGTCTCTCTTAGGACCAAACGGATCCTTTTCTAGATCAAGAGATCTCACCACCATTGGGCTGGACAATGGGTGACATTGATCCATATTAAAACGCTTGAGTACCTTTTCAGTATATGCCATTTGATGCACAAGGATTCCATCATTTATGTACTCAAGTTGCAATCCCAAACAGAACTTAGTTTTGCCTAGGTCTTTCATCTCAAATTCTTTCTTGAGGCATTCAACTGTTTGGACGATTTCACCAGGGGTTCCAAGGATGTTCAAATCATCCACGTAAACTGCTATGATAACAAACTCTTTGTTTGCAAAATTTTTTTTTTATAAAAATACATGGACTGATGGGATCATTCTTATAGCCTTCTTTGACTAAGTACTCACTCAATCTATTGTACCACATACGCCCACTTTGCTTCAGTCCATAAAGGGATTTGTTCAGCCTTATGCAGTGTTGTTCTCGAGAACCTTTCTTATCTTTGAGCTCAATACCCTCTGGTAATCTCATATAAATCTCATTATCCAGTGGACCATATAAGTATGCAGTTACAACGTCCATTAACCGCATATCCAACTTTTCTCTTATAGCCAGACTTATCAAAAATCTAAAAGTTGTAGCATCCACCACAGGGGAGTATGTCTCCTCATAATCTATTCCTGGTCTCTGTGAGAATCCTTGTGCAACAAGCCGTGCTTTATATCTCACGATTTCACCATGTTCATTTCTTTTCCTCACAAAGACCCATTTATGTCCAACTGGTTTAATCTCATAGGGTGTCCGAATTATTGGACCAAAGACATCCCTTTTCCTTAAAGAATTCAACTCCACGTTTATAGCTTCTTTCCATTTAGTCCAATTTTCACTCTGAGTGCACTCATATATCGACGTGGGTTCTAGATCCTCCATAAGTTCAAGTGCTACCTTAAAAGCAAATATATCATCGATTTCCACACACTTTCTATTCCATTGTATTCTAGACATAACATAATTCATTGAGATCTCATTATTTTCAGGAACGTCAGAACCATGAAACTCGGCGTCCCGAGTCTCATTGCTTGGAACTATCGGTTCAGTTATGTCTGGGGTTCCATCAGATTCCTCAACCACGATTTCAGCACCTTTCTTTCTTTTCCGAGGATTCTTATCTTTGGAACCTATTGGCCGGCCACGTTTTGAGTGTGGTTTAGATTCTGTAGCAACTTGATTGTGTCCCTCTTGAACATCAATTCTAATCGGTGCATTAACAGCTGGTATGTAAGACTTAGTTACTCTTTTCGGGTCAGCAAAGGAATCTGGCAATTGATTAGCTAGCTTTTGTAAATGTATAATCTTTTGGACTTCTAATTCACATTCTTGAGTCCGAGGATCTTGCCATTTTAAGGACGTTTGATTCCATATAATTTCCTTTACCAGTCTGTTATCTCCTCCTAATGTTGGATAGACAGATTCGTCAAAATGACAATCTGCGTACCTGGCCTTAAACAAATCACCCGTGGTTGGCTCAAGGTACTTAATGATAGTAGGAGAATCATATCCAACATATATCCCCATCCTCCTTTGAGGTCCCATCTTTGTTCTCTGTGGTGGTGCAATAGGCACATAAACGGAACATCCGAATGTTTTAAGATGGGATATGTCTGGCTCTTGACCCGTTATTAACTGTGATGGGGAATATTTATGTTCACTAGATGGCCTGATACGAATTAGCTCTGCTGCATGTAAAACTGCATGTCCCCAAGCTGAGACCGGGAGTTTTGATCTCATTAGCAACGGTCTAGCAATCAACTGTATGCGTTTAATAAACGATTCAGCCAAACCGTTTTGTGTATGTACATGTGCCACAGAATATTCAACACTTACCCCCATGGACATACAATAATCGTTAAATGCTTGGGACGTAAATTCACCAGCATTGTCAAGACGTATAGTCTTTAAAGGAAAATCTGGAAAGTGTGCATGAGCTGGGCAAGCAATCTTGCAAATGCCACATTTCTAGTTGATAATAGGCAGACATGTGACCATCTCGTGGATGCATCAATAAGGACCATAAAATATCTAAACGTCCCACAAGGTGGGTGTATTGGTCCGCATATGTTTCCTTGAATTCTTTCCAGAAAATTTATCGTTTCCTTAGTTACTTTGATTGGTGATGGCCTAGTAATGAGTTTCCCTAGTGAACATGCTTCACACGTGAGATTCTTTGGGATAACTCTCCTTTCTTTCAAGGTGTGCCCATTAGTACTTGCTAATATCTTTCGCATCATGTTAGCACCGGGATGGCCAAGCCGGTTATGCCAAAAAGTGAAATTCTCAGTAAACTCTTTGTTTACCATAGCATTTGCTTCTATCATTCCGATCTTAGCACAATAAAGGCCCACAGAAATGGCAGGTATAGTCTCTAGGACTTTCTTATAGCCATGGACGGTTTCAAAGATTTGAAGGAATTCTTTGTTATTCTCGTCCTTAGTTTCAACATGAAGACCATTCATTCGAATGTCTTTAAAGCTCAATAGACTTCTCTTTGAACTAGGTGAATATAACGCATTAGAAATTTCTAGATGCGTGCCCTTAGGTAATAAAATATGGGCTTGACCGTGGCCTTCAATTAAATTTGCTATACCCGCAATTGTGGTTACATTTGCCTTTTTAAGTGTAAGATCAATGAAGTATCTCTTATCTCTTAATATCGAGTGGCTTGATCCACTATCCACAATGAACACATCCATATCGTTCATACTTCAAAAGAGATAACAATAGATACTTTTAAATAACACTCTTTCATTCCATAAAGTTTAATAGAAAGCAATAACACAAAACCAAAGTATAAAGTGTAAAACGTAAAACAAGCAAAACACAAAACACCAAAACAGAAAATCAAAATCAATCACTTAAGTATATCTGAGGTTTCAAAATTCATCAAGTCATCTTGCTCATGATCGAAATCTCCTTCATTATCATGCTGGATCATATGAGTTTCTGGATTCTTCCCTTTAAGGCTCTCTTGATAGAGTTCAACCAGATGCTTGGGAGTCCTACATGTCTTAGCCCAATGATTACTCATTCCACATCGATGGCAAACTGATTTTGGGTTTGATTCTCGTGGTTGAGAAGTAATACCACGGTTATTACGATCATAGTCAGTTCGGTATCCGCGTCCTCGTCCTCGCCCGCGGTTAGAATAATCGTTATGGAATCCGTGGCCTCGGCCCTGACCTCGGTCGTATGGATTAAAATGGCCACGGCCACGTCCTTGCCATCTACCCCCACGTCCACGACCACGATGTCTATAATCACTTTGGACGTGGTTAATTTCTTTCTTTTCATCTGTGGCCACATTCGTTTCAGGAAGTGGGGCTGATCCAGGAGGTCTCATCTCACTGTTTCTCATTAGCAGTGTATTATTCTCCTCGGCTAGTAATAGACATGCTATAAGCTTTGAGTATGTCTCAAAACCTCTTTCACGGTATTGCTGTTGAAGCAACACGTTATTAGTGTGAAAGGTGGAGAAGGTCTTTTCCAACATGTCTTTCTCAGTTACCTTCTCACCACATAGTCTCAATTGAGAAACTATTCTGAACATAGCCGAGTTATATTCTTCCACGGACTTGAAGTCCTGGAACCTGAGATTCCTCCAATCATAATTGGCCTTTGGTAACAACACCGTTCTATGGTGGTCATATCTTATCTTTAATTCTTTCCAAAGGTCCAAAGGGTTCTCAATGGTTAGGTATTGATCCTTGAGACCCTCAACAAGATGATGACGAATGATCGATATCGTTCTGTATCGATTCCTTTCATTCTCATTATTATCCTCAATGATACATTCGCCAAGTCCTTTAGACTTTAGATTTATCTTAGTATCCAACGCCCACTGTAAGTAATTGTCTCCAGAGAGATTGAGGGCAACATAATCCAAATTGTTGATTTTCGACATCTGAAAACATTCATCCTATTCTCTAAGAACTATAAGATTTTAAAGTTTATGCATATGATGCAAAATAGGTCATGGGTGCTTATATAAACGGGTACGAATGCATGATGCTTATGAAACCAGATTTTTATGTTTAACAACCTAACATAATGTTTTTATATGCTCATGATGCAAGCCTAGTATTCAAATTCTAAACCGTATGATGATATGACCGGATTTTAATCAAGCATGTTATGTCTATATGATGCAATCAGTTTCAGTTTCATGTTTATCAATCAACGAATCAATCCAAACAAGCAAACAAACAAACGAGTTCAAATAAATATGCAACCAAATTTGGACAGAGTGTTTACTGTCGATCGACGGGTGATTTGTGTCGATCGACACAGTTTAATTCAAACAACAAATTCAGGCAGAAGTTTACGTGTCGATCGACATAAAACTAGTGTCGATCGACACGGGTACAGATCATGCAATCGGTTTGGATTTTAATTGAATTAGGTTAGGGTTTCAAGTTAGGGTTTCAAGTGATTACGAATCATGAATCAATAAACACAATCAAGCAAGCAATAACAATAACAAGCATGATTTAGATTAGGGTTTCTAAGATTATCATGAATCTAGGTTCTTTAGATTAGGGTTTCTTATTGTTTACCTTAACCTCCGTGAGTCTTCTAGTTCGCCGTAACCGTTGATAGGCTGTATGAACTTTCTTCTAGTTCGCCGTAACCTTAAAGGCTGTATGAACTATGATTTGAACAGTAACGCCGGATGAACAGTAATCGTCGATGAACAGTGCGCGATGAACAGTACGCGATGAACAGTACGATGAATAGTAACGATGAACAGTAATCGCGTTTTTTGTGTTTTTAGGGTTTAGGGAGCAACTCGTGCTGATAACGTGTTGTGAATCAAGAGAACGAATGGGGAAGATTGTGTTTATTCATTAATCATAAGATCCTTTATATAGGATTATTACAAGAGAGAAAAGGAAAATTTTTTTTCCTAATGGGAAAAGGAAAGTACATAAAAGGAAAATCCTAATTCAACTAGGATTCATTAAACCGGCCTAAAGACTAAGTGTTAATGGGCCGTAAACGGACCAGAACTAGTTATGACAATCCACTATGATTTATAACATTATAATGTTTATAAAGTTTTATAAGGTTTTTGTAAAGTTTATAAGGGATTTAAACAGTTTTATAAGGTTTTCAAACCATCTTATAAAATCTTATAAACCTTTTAAAAACTTTACAAACCTTATAATAATCTTATAAACCTTTTAAAAACCTTTTAAATTATTTAATTGTATAGTTTTTAATGACATGTAAAAAGTCTTATAAAACTGTTTAAAAATTTTATAAATAGGGGAAAATCCTAAAATTAACCAAAACCATATTTGACCAAAAAACAACCAAACCCCACATCTGACCAAAAAACAACCAAAACCTAGATCTGACCAAAAAATTAATCAAAACTCAGATCTGAACCAAAATCGAATCAAAAGCTCAAATTTGTAACCAAAATCGAATCAAAAGCTTAGATTCGTAACCAAAATCGAATCTAAAAAACAAAATTCATAGACTAACTTCTTCTTCTTCTTCAATCAATTTAGAAGAATTGATTTAGAAGAAAAAAAATTCAGAGATTTACGTTGATGAGAGAAAATCGAAAAATCCTAGATCTATCCTCGATGCGATTGTGTTCCATAGAGTCAAAGAGAGAATCGAAAACCTTAGATCTATAACCCAAATCGGATTTGCAATTTCAGAGAAGAGAATTTTTTGATAGAGAAAATTTTTGAAACTGGGAACGTGAAAGTGAAGAAGAAAGAAAGTTGAGATATGTTTTTTTCAATTAGGGGTAAAATTATAATTTGGTTAGTGAATAGTGGCACACTCGTAATGATTATGTGAACAGTAGCATGTTTGATTAAAATTTTGCCAAGTATGGCATATTTATAATTGTGCCCTCTCTCTATATGTAGTTTTTCACTTTTCGTGTTTTGTTTTTTTCACAAATTATAAAATTTGAAAATTCAAATAGGAATATGAGAAACTAATTCAACAAGATTTTGAAAGGTAGAATAGCGAAATAGTAAAAGGTAAACCACTTCAAATATAAATAGGAAAAAAGTTGATTTAAAAAGACGTGATCAAATTTTATTGGAAATCAAATAAGAAAAAAGTCAAAAACAATTAAATTTATTTAGTATAAATTTTTTTTTTCTTATTTTGTTTACTTTCGTGGTGATTTCCTATTTTTTATTTACTTTTCCGTTTTTGTTTTTTTACGGGTTATAAAATATTTTTTCATACACCCGCATATATGCAGATCCTTCACCTAGTTAATAATATATATATACTCAAATTATACTTTTTGGAGTAGAAAATGGAATAATACTTTGGAGTTAATAACTCCATATTGGAGTAAAATATAGAGTAATACATTGAAGAAAACAACCTATTAAAAACTGTTAGGAAATTGATTAATTTTTGTTGTGGAGTTCCTCCCAATTGTGTATCATAAAAGAAATTCTTCCTGATTAAGATAAAACTAAGTTACTATGAAACAAAGGTAAACCAAGAGTATTGGGGAAAATAATATTTAACTCATTCAATCCATGTTTTATCAAGTCCCAGTCGTCACGGACTTCTTTGTTCCGTGTTTAAAAAGAAAACATTTCAAAGAGATTGACCAACAATATTCCACAAACAATAATAACTTGCCCTACTAATACGATCTTTTTTATGTGTGATTTTTGTAATTTCAAAAAGTGAACGAACAATAGTTATTCGAACCCATTGACGGGTTAGACCTTCATTATCACGGAGACGACCCCAAGTCAATTCACTTAGTGAATTTATAGATTATAAAAAGAGCAAGAACTTGAATAGCTTTATCCAACACCAAAGAGATAGAGAGAGCAAGTGAGAAATGGGTTATGCAGAGAAAAATCATAATTTTCTTTTGATCATATTCACAATTTTGAGTTGTTTTGTTGCAGCTTCTGCAACTATCTCAGAAGCAAACGCTCTTCTGAAATGGAAATCCACTTTCACAAACCAAACAAGCTCATCTAAGTTGTCTTCATGGGTCAACAACAATACTAGCTTCTGCACCAGATGGTACGGTGTTTCTTGCAACTCGCGAGGGAGCATCATCAGGTTAAACCTCACCGACACTGCCATCGAAGGTACTTTCCGCGATTTCCCTTTTTCTTCCCTCCCAAACCTAGCTTACGTCGATCTCAGCATGAACCGAATCTCTGGAACCATCCCTCCTCAATTCGGAAAACTCTCTAAACTCATCTACTTCGACCTCTCCATAAACCAATTAACCGGAGAAATCCCACCCGAGCTTTGCAATTTGCAAAACCTCGAAACTCTCCATCTAGTTGATAACAAGTTAAACGGGTCGATCCCATCTGAAATCGGTCTCTTAACTTCAGTTCAAGAAATCACCTTGTCTAACAATTCCTTGTCCGGACCAATACCTTCTTCCATTGGAAATCTTACCAAGTTGGTTAACTTGTACCTCTTTCTCAACTCTCTCTCTGGTCAACTTCCTCCCGAGATTGGAAACCTAACCAACCTTTCCGAGCTCTGCCTCGATAGAAATAACCTCACCGGCCAAATCCCTTCCACTTTCAAAACGTTGACGAAATTAACATATCTCAACATGTTTGAAAACCAATTTTCCGGCAAAATCCCCATTGAGATCGGTCGCTTGACCAATCTAGATACCCTTAGCCTTCATACAAATAAACTTATCGGTTCAATTCCTTCTTCCCTAGGAAATCTCAAGAACTTAGCCACTCTTCATCTTTACCTGAATCATCTAACCGGTCTCATCCCCCCAGAGCTAGGCAACATGGAATCCATCACTGATTTAGAGATAGATCAGAACAAACTTACAGGTTCTGTTCCTGATTCGTTTGGCAACCTTACAAAGTTGCAGTGGTTGTCCCTCCGTGATAACCATCTCCTTGGTCCAATCCCGCCAGGAGTTGCAAACTCTTCAGAGCTACTCGTCTTGCAACTCGACGCAAACAACTTCACCGGTTTCTTGCCTGAAACCATTTGCAAAGGAGGCAAGCTTCAGAATCTCACATTAGATGACAATCACCTCAAAGGTCCTCTCCCGAAAAGCTTGAGAGATTGCAAGAGCTTGATGAGAGTAAGATTCAAAGGGAACGGATTCGTTGGAGATATCTCTGAAGCTTTCGGGGTTTACCCAAATCTCCATTTCATTGATCTCAGCCACAACAAATTCCACGGCGAGATTTCAAGCAACTGGGAGAAGAGTCGAAAGCTAATTTCCTTGATCATGTCAAACAACAACATCACGGGTGCAATCCCACCCAACATTTGGAACATGACACAACTCGGTGAGCTTGATCTATCAACCAACAACCTCAATGGCGAACTTCCAGAAGCAATCGGAAATCTCACGGGACTAACAAAGCTAATACTCAACGGAAATCAGTTATCCGGAAAAATCCCTACAGGAATAAGATTGTTAACCAATCTTGAGTATCTTGACTTATCCTCAAACAAATTCAGCTCCCGGATCCCACCAACCATTGACTCGTTTTCAAAGGTTCATTACATGAACCTGAGCAGAAACGAGTTCGGTGAACGCATTCCCATGGGATTAACAAAACTGACTCAGTTATCGTATCTTGATCTCAGCCATAACCACCTCAACGGAGAAATCCCATCACAGCTCAGCTCCCTACAGAGCCTCGACGGACTCGACCTCTCACACAACAATCTCTCAGGTCTCATTCCACAAGCTCTCGAAGAAATGAACGCGCTACGCTACATCGACATATCAAACAATAACCTCGAAGGTCCACTTCCAAATACCACAGCGTTTCGAAACGCAACCGCAGATGCATTAGAAGGAAACAAAGGCTTATGCAGTAACAATACTAAACAAAAGCTGAAACCTTGCCCTATCACTACTGCTAAGATCGAGAAACCGAAAAAGAAGGTGTGGATACTAGTACCAATCATTGGAGCACTCTTCATACTCTCTGCATTCGCCTTCGCCGTGACATTCATTCGAAGATGGAAAACACAAACCGGAGACGATTCTGAAACAGGAGAGAGTTTATCAATCTTTAGCTATGAAGGGAAATTGAAATACCAAGATATCATCAAATCAACCAAAGAATTCGATCCAAGTTACTTAATCGGAATCGGAGGATACGGTAAAGTCTACAAAGCAAAGCTCCCAGGTACGATCGTAGCCGTGAAGAAGCTACACGAGACAACGAAGAAGCCAGAGTTCCTTAACGAGGTAAAGGCATTAACGGAGATTCGACATCGGAACGTCGTGAAGCTAATCGGCTACTGTAGCTACCGGAGCCAGAGTTTTCTCGTTTACGAGTACATGGAAAAAGGAAGTCTAAGGAAAGTGTTAACCAACGACGAAGAAGCTAAGAGATTCGATTGGGGAAAGAGAATCAAAGTCATGAAAGGAGTGGCTTACGCGTTATCGTATATGCATCATGATCGATTAACGCCGATTGTACACCGTGACATTAGCAGTGGAAATATACTTCTCGATGATGATTACGAAGCTAAGATCTCCGATTTTGGTACAGCGAAGCTTCTCAAGGCGGATTCGTTAAATTGGTCCGCCGTCGCCGGAACATACGGCTACGTTGCTCCAGGTAGATTCTCTCGATTTGAATGTTGATGGAACGAATTGAAAAAAAAAAAAAACCTAAATTCGAAATTTGAAATTTGAATTGTAGAGTTAGCGTACGCGATGAACGTGACGGAGAAATGTGATGTGTTTAGTTTTGGGGTTTTGATGCTGGAAGTGGTGATGGGAAAACATCCGGGAGATTTGGTTTCGATTTCTCCGGGGAAGAATGTTTCACTGGAAAGTATTTCTGATGATAGGATATCGGAACCAGAGGCGGAGATGAGAGAGAAGGTCTTGAAGATGGTGAAAGTGTCGTTATTGTGTTTACAAGCGGATCCGAAATCTCGGCCAACAATGTTATCAGTTTCCACAGCATTTTCCTAGAAGGACTCCTTGAGATGCCCCTACCAAGATTTCTTGAGGTTTTGAGAACAATTAAAAAACGGAGTCTTTTTAGTAAAAATAATTAACGACACAGTATAACTTAATTTTAAAAAAGTGATATGAATGGTGTTTGGTTCGAACTTATGTTATGGATATATGGGATTATCAATAACCACTGTACTATGACAAATATATGGAATTCACAAAAAAAAAAAAAAAAAAAAAAAAAAATTACAAATATATGAAAATTTGAGACCCCAAAATTTGAATATTTAATAGGATCATGCGACAAATGTCTTTTTGCTAAGTCAAGGACCTGTGTATATTCTCAAAAACTCCAAAATGGAGTAACCGTTACTTAAGTAAGAGTTAAGAGTTACAAAAAATATTATGTGTAGAGACTTAAAATACAAAAGATTTATATGTGAATTAGGATTGTATTTTATGCCTTAAATGGATTTAGGTCTTCCAACAGATGTGGAAAAATAAGAATTTTAAAAAACTAAGATTTGTATGTGAACTTGGTTTTCAAATTCGATATTGTGTTTCGATTTTGAGGATAGCGAATTCTAAATTTCTTCAAATTAATTTTTGTTTGGAGCTTCTAAGGTGTTTATGGTATGAGATCGTAACCATTTTGATTATGTCAGTTGATCATTGACATATGTTTTTAATTTCTAGTGTCTAAAAATGTATCGTATTTTCGGTGATTACTCTACAAAGATACGATATATGCGCAAGATGTGGGAAGACAAGATGATCAAGAAGACTTGGATTATAATATTGGCTAGAAATAGTAGAACAATCTCAGGCATATAACTAAAAATGTCATGGACATCACGTTCGCAGGTAATATTAGCAAATACTAGCACACAATCTTGGAATATGTAAAAGGGAATGTTTATTTTTATAATCAAATTCAACTCTGAAAACGGTCGTGGTTAAGGGATCAGGAATCGCTATAAATTTGTTATGATGTCTAATTTTGGTATAAAATCCGTAACATTTTGTCATATATTTTTTTTTCTATTTGTTGGTCACAGCAATTTGTAATGATTTTTTTGGCAGTAAATACGATAAATAAAATAAATTACCAAAACAAAAGAATCACAGATCATATAATAGATATATCTATATAAATACATGGAAAGTATTATACACAGAAAACCAGTAAGCAAGCTCAATCATTATATATGTGTGGGTGGGTTTTATACTTTTATGACAACCAATCAAACCGTTAATGAGATTACGATATTGGGTGAAATGATTTGTTGATTTAAATTAAATGGTGAATTATTTACAATCAAATAATTCAGAAAGTTGCGAGAAACACGTGGCAAAAGGGATATACTGTAAATTGAGAGAGATATTTTAGTATATACGGACATGACATGCCTCGTCGTGTCCCCAGTGTCCCCTTACCCTTAAGTCTTTCCCTTTCTATAAATCAATCATCGTCTTCGACTCCCAACATAAACAAAAACACTGCCCAAAACCAAAGCAAACAAAAATGGCGACTCTTAAAGTTTCTCCTTCCGTTCCTTCTCCTCTTGAAGACGCTGATCAATTGAGAACCGCCTTTGAAGGTACACTTACTCTGCTTCTCCTCTTTCTCTACGGTTCAGTGTTAACTTACGAGTTGAAGAAATGTTGAATCTGTTCTTGTTTTGTTTGTTCATATGTTTGATGGTTTTTTTGATGTGGATCGAGTTTGTTTTTTCGATCGGTCGGATCCATTTTCGCCATGTCGGTGGTGTTATGAATCATAATGCTCTGTTTTGATATTGTTGATACAGATCGTTGATCGATCTGTGTAAGTGATCTTATTTCCTTGTTGGATCTAGAAGTTTTGTTTTTGTTCTAATGGTGATTTGTAAGATCCCATCATATAACCGATGTGGGATATCTTAACATAATTTGATCCGTTTTTATTCTTCCCTCTCTGATCAGAACTGATTTTTTGATTGTATGATCATATTTACTGACTATGTGATCTTGGTTTTGATTGTTTCATTCTCAAAGCCGTAGATCTGTGTTCTTAATTTAGATCTAAAATGTAGTTATTATTAAGATAGAATTGTCTGTTTTGTAATTCAAAATTCAGATCTTTAGACCATTTTTGTTGATCTTTATTCTTGGATCTGCCCGTAAACCTGATTCGTGTTTTCGGTTTTGTCAGGATGGGGAACCAACGAGGACTTGATCATATCAATCTTGGCTCACAGGAGTGCTGAACAGAGGAAGCTGATCAGGCAAGCTTACCATGAAACTCATGGAGAAGATCTTCTCAAGACTCTTGACAAAGAACTCTCTAACGACTTCGAGGTACGGTTTTTTCCATAAACTCTTTTCGATGTTGTGTTGTATCCTCCTAATGTCCTAATATGTTTTTTTATTCATGGACAGAGATCGATCTTGCTCTGGACTCTTGAACCAGGTGAACGCGACGCCTTATTGGCTAACGAAGCCACCAAGAGATGGACTTCGAGCAACCAAGTGCTTATGGAAGTAGCTTGCACAAGGAACTCAACTCAGTTACTTCATGCTAGGCAAGCGTACCATGCTCGTTACAAGAAGTCACTCGAAGAGGACGTTGCTCATCACACCACTGGTGACTTCAGAAAGGTAAGATTGAGTTTCTTAGCGTAAGTTCTTGTGTTGAAAACATTCATTAAGTTTTGTGTTTGTTTTTCCAGCTTTTGGTTCCTCTTGTAAGCTCGTACAGGTACGAAGGAGACGAGGTGAATATGACATTGGCAAAGCAAGAGGCTAAGCTTATCCATGACAAAATTAAGGACAAGGAATACAATAATGAGGATGTTATTAGGATTTTGTCCACAAGGAGCAAAGCACAAATCAATGCTACTTTTAACCGTTACCAAGACGATCATGGGGAGGAGATCCTCAAGGTGAAGGCGAAAAGATTTCAACTTTAAGAATCTTGGTTGTTTTATTGAAATGCTGATTGTTTTGTTTTGATTTTGCAGAGCCTTGAGGAAGGTGATGATGATGACAAGTTCCTTGCATTGTTGAGGTCTACGATTCAGTGTTTGACAAGACCAGAGCTTTACTTTGTTGATGTTCTTCGTTCAGCGATCAACAAAACCGGAACTGACGAAGGAGCTCTAACTAGAATTGTGACCACAAGAGCTGAGATTGACTTGAAAGTCATTGGAGAAGAGTATCAGAGAAGGAACAGCATTCCCTTGGAGAAAGCTATTACCAAAGACACTCGTGGTGATTACGAGAAGATGCTCGTCGCACTTCTCGGTGAAGACGATGCTTAAACACAATTCTCAGTCTCTCTCTCTCTCTCTCTTCTGATGAGTGTGTGAAATCCTTTGTTTTTTCTTCTTTTTAAACATTGTTGTTTGTTTCTGTTGTTGTGTGCTTTTAAGTTCCTAAATAATGGAAAAAGAGAGAGAGAACCAGTGTGGTCTCTTACGTTATATTACATATAAAGAGCCATGGCCATAAAACATACCAAAAGTTGTTGTCACTACCAAAAACACAGAGACAAAAGGGTAGTGTCAGTTTTCTTAAGGCCTATCCGATCTTAAAACATAAAACAACAACAAGAAGAACCATTAGTGATGGTTCAGTAATCAAGGGCTCTTCTTCAAGATGTTCTTGGAGAAAATCTTCTTGCAATAAGGACTGGATCGTAGCTGCCCACACCGATTAACCTTCTCGACCAATCTATCGCGAACACGGCCCTGTTTCAACACACAAGAAGCCAAATCATTGTCAGCTTTATGTCATTTTTTTTCAAATTCTTTTGTTTATGAGTTTGGACCGACCTTGGTTACATGGAGAGCGGTTTGGATGACGTAGTTTGCGAAAGGATCCTGCAAGAGATGTTCAAAGTTCGGAACAGATAAAAGCTCGCGGACAATGTCATTTCGACTCTCTGGATAATTCTTTAGACATTTCTCCACCACATGGCTACTGAATTTCTGAGTAGCTAGCTCCACGTAATGCATCCTAAACTGGTACAGCAAATTCAATGAAGGTTCTTGTTGATCTATTAGGTACTGCACCACATAGTTCCTGTCCAAATCCATTAAGTAGAGCCTTGAGTCTATATAATATCATAACAAATCTTTAGTCTAGAATCTAGAGTAACGGTTAATGTTTTACCCGAAAGGATCCTGAGAAAGGTGAAGCGAGTGTCTAGCAATCTCAGCGACGAGTCTCTCGTGTTGCACTCCACGAGAGCTTGAAATGCAGCACTGAAGCACACAGCAACCATGACGATGCGTTGCAATCTCAGCACAATACTTTGTAGCAAGTTCCAATACAAACTGAAACACAACATTTGTCATATATGTGTTTAAATTACTAATCAAAGCTTAAGTAAGAAAGAAAAGAATGAGATTTAACCTTGTGAGCATTATTTTCAAGTGAATGCAAGCAAGTCTGTAACACATGATTCCCATTCAAATCTTTAACCAGTGTGAGAAAACCTGGTTTAAGACCTGACTTGACCAGCTCGATCTGTTGCTTCGTTGTCACAGTTTCTATCATCTTCTGAACAACTCTTGTCCTGAAAACTTATGAACCCGAGAAGATATTAGACATACACAGCGGATTACTATAGGCTTTTACACAAAAGTCTCTCAGTTTTAATGGTATGTACAAAAACAGCAAAAAGAACAAATAATAAATTCATTTTACTCTACCAAACTTTGCCTTGTTTTATTGACAATGATATCTTTTCTCTACCAAACTATTTAATATGTTTCAAATGTTTCCATATTTAGCAAAGATTTCATCTTTCTCACAAAACAAGAATGATTTTAACCAAAGTTGAAATCTCTACATCTCATTCTAGACTTGATTTGAAATATCCTTTTTTTCCCAAAAGAATATAAATTTGATTTGATTGAAGAAGAAAAAGCTTACCCAAAAGTATTGAGACTAATTTTGATGAGCTCGTTGGATCTTGAAGTCAAAACCCTAACCATCATTGTTCTTTGTTCGTGTGAGCAAACTTGTAAAAGAGTTTGGATCAAATAGTTTCCAAAAGGATCCATTGATAACTCGATGACATGACCAAGGATTTCACAGACTATAACCTTTGTAATATCAAGAAACGTTCCTTGTTCCACCAATTTCTGCAAAAACCTTGAAGCAATCTGATCTCTTGCCATTAAATCCACAGATCCGTAGATGTTTATCATTGATGCTAGATCCAGAGGCATATCACTTTTTGTAAACTTTGGCTCATCTTCTTTAAAAGACCTATCTTCTGGATAAGAACAAGCTCGAGGACCTTCAATGGCGGCTAGGGCTTTAGAAAAAACTCTATTTCCTTCAAACATCAACGAACGCTTTATGGGTCGGTGCATTTGCTCCGTGACGAAATCTCTGTGATTGGTGAGAGGAATCATGTCTCTGAACCCGTTTAGGTCATGAGATTCTTGTAAAGCAAGTAATCTAAGATCTGCCGGAGAACCACCATGAGAAGTGTTCTGGTGAAAACTCCGGCGAGCAGAGAAAAACCCATCGAGACCCAGATTCTGGTCATAACCATGGAGATTAGTAGACCCGAAATCTCTCGGGTCGACCCGAAACGGCTCAGATTCAGGTCCGTTTTGGTGAGGAGATTCTTGTAAAGCAAGTAATCTAAGCTCTGCCGGAGAACCACCATGAGAGGAGTTTTGAAGAAAACTCCGGCGAGCAGAGAAAAGCCCATCGAAATTCATGAGAGAAGCTCCGTTACTGAGATTCTGGTGAGATCCGAAATCTCTCGGGTCGACCCGAAACGGTTCTGGTGCAGGTTCGTTCCAAATACTCATGTCACAAGAGATACCCATTTTGTTAAGCTTTTTACAGAGATCTAGAGCATCACCAGCCTTCGATTTGTGAAACTGATTCTTCAGAAATGGGTTTGGGTCGAGAGACGGAAGAAACCCACCGGGTCTGAAATCAGGAAGACGACGATCCGGAGCTTGTCCGTTGAAATCTCCCGGAAAACCTCCGAAACCCATAAAGTTGTCTCCAAACATACTCGATCAGAACAGAGAACCGATTTTAGTAAGAAACGAGTGTAAACAGAGAGAGAGAGAGAGAGAGAATGAAAAAGACGAAACGAAGAAGAAGACGAAGGAGAGAGAGAAAGAGAAGGATTGAGAATTGTGATATAAAAAGGGAAAATGGTGGAAGAGAGAGAATAATGAGAGTACGTACGAATTTTCCCCTCTCGTCCAAGGCTGGTATGTCTCTTTTGTCGTTTCTCAGTCACACTCGCCATTAATGTGTAACAGAGGTGCTTTTTTTTGCAAAGCCTCCGCATGGAAATTTCATTATTTGCAATTTTGTCCCCTTTTTTATTGGTCATGTTTTGTTTTTGGTACTCTATCTTCGTTCGTTTCATTTATTTGTATTTTTTAAATTTTATTTTTGATTTTGTATTTTTGTTGTTTGTTATTTGTTAAAGACCCACACCACTCTCATAAACGGTGTTTCTTCACTCCTCCTCACACGTGGGAAGCTAAATCCGTTATAAACCAGAATTTGTTTGTATATTGAGATTACAAACGCGATCGTGTTTCTCTATAAAGAAATGTTACTATTGTTTCTTTCATTTTTTGTCTACCAAAAATATCACATTTCATTTGTTTTTAGTCGTTTTTTCATCCATCATTTCTATAATTTATTTTATTTTATTTTATTCTTCTATCTTGTCAATCATTTACTATTTTCTTCCAATAAAAATTATTATTATTTACTTTATTAAATATTATATAACCAATACTAGTATTATACAGTAGTTAAATGATCATAACATGACTTAGAATAGATTTTGTTTCTCCATCTTATCAATCATTTATTATCTTATTTTTTTCTTTCTTTTCCAATATAAATCATTATTTACTTTATTGGATATTGTGTAACCAATAATATTATGTATTCTTTAATGATCAGTACGACTTATGAATACATTTTTTCTCTCCGTCTTATCAATCATTTATTATCTTATCTGATTTTTTACTTTTCCAATATAATCATCATTATTTAGACAGTATGTGTAATAGTGTCATGGTTAATTTCCTCAATATTGGTTTTTTGTTGGATAATATAATTTCTCAACAAATAAATGAAAAAAACAAAAAAAAAAAGTGGAACGGAAATTTCTCGTGTCATATGAAATTCTGGGTCTAAAATACCCATGATATTATATATCATAATCCGTAACTTTTATATGGCTAGATGGCTTATATCTTTTGTGTGGATATACACCTAGTGCCTTTAACTTTAGCTGGTTATTCAGTTAATGTATGAATACTTCGGATGGGGTTAAATATATGTTTCTCATTTAGGGCAGACCAGGGCCAAACGTTCGTTTCCCAAAAAAGAAACAGACTTCCTATTCTTGTGATCTGCTCAGTGGCCACTGCGCCAAACATGTACCACAGCTTTTGCAGAAACGGTCCACAATCTTTTCCTTAGTTGACAGATTAGCCCCAAAATAACCAATCAAATCAATCCAGTACCCAACAATTTGTTGGCAACAAATACAGAGACCCAAAACAGTGGTCATCACAGTTATAAGTCTGAAACTCGCAAGAACAAAGAAATCCACAAAGTCCGATCGATAACCTATCTCGATCATTTCATAAACCAATCACACAAAATCCGAAAACATAAAGAAATAAGAAACATCCAACGTACATAATCTATAATGGTGATAAATAGTTAGACCCTTCTAAGTTTGTAGAGAAATTTAATTTGGACTATAATAATTATTTTTTGGTAGGAGTAGGTTTTGAAACGTTTTAGACCAAGGCAATGCTGCTTTCTCCACCAGGTGGTTTACGAACACCACCGAAATAGTCACGAGATTGAGCCTTTGCATCTGCAAATATGTCATTTCCACTTATCTCCTTCAACTTCACCGAGCTAAGAAGCTTCTCAGCCGCTGCAGTAGACGGAGCATCCCCTTTGAATACATTGTTTCCCGACAAATCCATGAATTTCCTGTCCGGAATCCTCTTGGCCGTCTTTAGTTCCTCCTCCTGCAAATTGACAACCCAATAAGTGACTTGGACCTTTAAAACGATACTTATAATGAAACGGAAGGAGTAAGGGTTAGTGCAAATTACGGGTTTGGTATCCGATTCTCCCAAGGCGAAGTTGTCTTTATAAGCCAAGGCACGAACAGTAGGACGTAGTTTGATTTCAGGTGGAGGAGCAAAGATGTTATGACCACTTAGTTCTTTACCCTTAGCATCTGAGAATTGCTTACTAAGCTTAGCATCAGATTGATGCTCCAATGTACCACTTAGCTCACGTTGTTTCGCCACTTCTGACGCCGTCGCTAGTTTCTTTGGGGTCACAATCTCTTCTTCCCCAAATGAAATGTGACTTACAATTGCTGCTGGTGTTTGCTGAAACAAATCAAAACACACACACACAGAGTTGATTAATCAAACAAGTACAAAAAAACGTTTCCAATTATCAAGAAGAAAAGACATAACAAACCTGAAATGTTCTTGATTTGCCATTAGCACTTCCTGACTCAGATTCATCATTTTCTTCATACACAGTGAATATTCCATTCCCTGTGATTTCCTTCATCTTGTAATTTGAACATGGCTTTCTACAACACAATGCAAAATTTTACCCAACGTATATAGAATTAAGTAACAACCAAATCCAATTAATTTTCTAACAAATCATGGGATTTTCCAAAATCAAATCAAATCTACAGATTTAATTCACACGAAGGAAGAATTAAGTGACAATAAAATCAAACCAGATAATTAACAAATCATCGGTTTTTGAATCTCAATTAAAATTAGGTCCAATCTCAATCTCAATTACTTAAAAAAAGAAAGACTTAAAATTTCAATTTTCTTCTAATCAACGATAAGATTAGAAGAAAAGGACAATTTAAGAGAAGCGTGAACGATACGAACAAGATCAAAAAAGAGAAAACCTAATTTATGGCGGATTATAAACCCTCGTATTAAATACTAAAATTACAAACATTCTATTGGGTCCAAAAATAACGACAAGATCATATCCGTAGCATAGAGACAGATTCTTAGTACTTGTTGCTACGCATTTAATATTTTATTCTCAGAGACAAAAAAAAAAAAAAAAAAACTTCTGATTCTGTAAAAAAAAAATGGCAGAGAAAATTTGTCAGATCTCTCTTACCTCTTGTTCAGGCTCTCTACTTCTTCGTCTGTAACTTGTCCTCCAAACACAACTTTACTTATCCCATCGGACGGCTACGATTGACTCCCCCAATTTCAAAAAAGTAACAATAATAATCAGAAGGAATCAAATTCGTGAGAGATCGTAGATCGTGAAATCAATTCGTACCTGGTACGATCTAGCTCCAGAGCGAGATGTTACGGCGGCCGGAGATTCAAACGGTTGATTCTCCGGCCAAGTTAGTAGATCCGCCGTTGAAGTGTGTGGTTTCCTCACCGGAGTGTTTTTCTCCATCTCTTCACCACAAAAATGAAAATAAAAAACTGAAAAACAAAATCCAGAGAAATGGAAAGTGAGACGGAGAGGAAGAGAGAGAGAGTACGTTTGTTTTTTGTAGAGAAGAGAAAAAAGCTTCGAAGTTAACAACAATGGCGGAGAAGAATGAGATTTCGTAAAAGCGATTTACAGAAGGAAGCGTATGTATAGAGAGAAGACGAAAGAGAGTGGAGTAGTAGCTACTCTTCTTCTGTTTCAAAAACAATATAAATTAAAGAAAATAAGAGAGTTGTTTCTCTGTATATTATATATTAAATGGAGAAATTCGTGTCACCAACAAAGTTTTTGTTCTTTGCATACTATTAATTTCTAAAAGTTTTTTAGATATCACTTTTATCAAAATTTCCAAAAAAACCACAAATACAAAAATTGATTTTTAAAAGATGTAGAATATAAATTTTTTGGTTTGTATTAACTATTGTACAATTAGGGTATAGTTTTAGGGGTAGGAAAATTGATTTTTAAAGGATGAGAATATAAATTTTTTGGTTTGGATTAACTATTGTACAATTAAGGTATAGTTTTAGGGAGTAGGGTGTAGGTTTAGGGTTTAGGGTTTAGTTTTGATCATTTAAAACTAATTTTAATTTTGTGTTATTTTTGGAAAAAGTGGTATCTATGAAATTTTTAAAAAAATTAATAGTATCTAAGAAATTTTTTTAAAAAGTGGTATCTATAACAATTCTCCAAATAAATAGTGTACACTGTGACACACAGGATTATTATCTCTCTCTTTTTCTTTCTTCAACTGGTGAATATTTGAAATCAAGTACCGCCTTTGCTTATTGGATGCCTTTTTTAATTTTTTTGAACAAAAGAGGAATTTTTAATACTTTTAATATATTCTCTTGGCATGTGATCGGCTCTTTTATCGTCGTGACACGTGACGGTGATAGTTGGACGATTACCTACTGTTTCCGGTTTTAGTCTTTGATTTTTTGAATTTCAAATTTTTTAAATAGAAAATTTGGTTGTTATACACATGGCTTTTCTTTCACCAAATATTACCCTTGCATATAAAGAAAAGTTTTGAGTTTTTTATTTATTTATTTTACTTTTGGAATATGTTTCACCTGAATTCCATGCGTAAAGTATATACTTCTTTGTTAATAAAAAATGCCTTTATTTAGCTTTTTTCTTCAAATTATGAAAAATTAATTTAAAAATTTGTCGGTATCCTTGGTTCTCTCTAACCGCAACTGTATGTCATTTTTGATTGTTCAATTGATTCGTTTTTTTTACATAAATATAAATAAACAATTAGACGTAGCACCATTATTTTTCTTACCGCTATCAATTATCATTATATCTTTTAATTATTTCAATATTGTCAATTTTTGGAAAAAAAACTACTGTTGACCATTTTTTCTCTAATTATTTTGTATCAATAATTAGACGATAAATTGAATAGTAAAATTTTTGTTTTTGAATAAATGCTATAACCGTTGAAATTCCCGCTCAAACGCTGTAAACTGTTACCCCAAGATTTTAACACAAGCGGTAAATTAATTTGAATATTGCCTAATTATAATACTTTTCCAAGATTTAAATTTTTTTTCCAAAAATTGACAATATTGAAATAATTAAAAGATATAATGATAATTGATAGCGGTAAGAAAAATTTTTAAAACTCAGCGTCAATAATCAATAGCTTTGAACGTGACCTCGTTTGGACGTAGCTGCGTTTGCAACCGCCCTAATTATCAAACAGACGTTTGTATTTTTGTATAAAATATTTTTTTTTTCTGAAAAATATAGGTATATACTTAACTTTAATATAAATATATAAAAATCAAACTAAAATTTTTAAATTATTATTTCTATTTTAAATAGTATATAATATTTCAAATTATTATTTCTTAATTTGAATATTGCCTAATTATGGGGGTGATTGGTTCGGCTATAGGTGTAAAAATTTTGCTGTAGAATTTTTGTTGTAATTGTTTTTGCTGTAGTTGTACATTTTTTCTGCTGCAGAATTTTTTGCTATAGAATTTTTTTGTTGTAGATTTAGAAGTTGTAGCTGTAAGTTTTTAGCTGTAACTAATTTAAAATAAAACATGATTGGTAAGTATACAATATGTGATGTAGTTTTAGTTTAATTAGTTTGTGTAGATAAAAATTATTATCATTTAGAAATTTATTGCTACTTTAAACATATAAAATAAAATTTGTTAAAAAGAACAATTTTATATGTTAAATAAATTTATTTTATATGTTAAAAGTAGCAAAAAATTTCTAAATTATAACAATTTTTATATGTATAAACTAATTAAAAAATCATATATTGTATATTACTAATCATTTTTTATTTTAGAATATTTTTATATCTAAAAATTTGAATTTACAGCTTATAAATGTACAGCAAAAATATCTGCAGCAAAAAAAAATGTACAGCTACAGCCAAATAATTTTTATAGCAAAACAAAAAGGTTTTTAGATTTTGGGTTGTAACTTTGAAAAGAAAGCTACATCATGATTGGTAAAAATTAGAAACAAGACTTTAGTTTTAGGAAAAAAGCTACAACATGATTGGTAAAGATTTTATAATTTTTTTTTTAAAACAAGACTGTAGAGAGGTTGAAGACTAAATTAAAGACCAACCAATCATCCCCTATAATACTTTTCCAAGATTTAAAAATTTGTGTCAGTTCGTATAAAACTCAGCGTCAATAATCAATGGCTTTGAATGGTGACCTTGTTTGGACATAGCTGCGTTTGCAACCGCCCTAATTATCAAACGGACGTTTGTATTTTTGTTAAAAATAAATTATTTTATTTTTTATTTCTGAAAAATATAGGTATATACTTAACTTTAATATAAATATATAAAAATCAAACTAAAATGTTTAAATTATTATTTCTATTTTAAATAGTATATAATATTTTCTATCAAAAATTATTTACTATTTAACCGCTCTGTTTAAACGGAGTGACCAATCTGACCCAATATACTTTTTTTTGTCCTCTCATTAACCGTAGTTGTAGTTTAAAACCACCGATCTGCCAAATAAATAAGATCGGAAAGTTTTATGCATTGAAAAAAAAAGGAAAAAGTATCTTGTCTCTACTATCTTAACAACTTTTCAAGAACGAAGGAAAATCTACAATAAAAGATATAACGGTTGCAAATTGATTTATACTCTTATGATTTTAATAAATTGTGTTTGTACGACACTCGATATACTTTTAAACTTTTTTTTTTAATTTGTTTTAAATGAGACACACCAAAGATTCTTGGTAGCATATATGACTACATGTCACTTTTAAAATTAAAAATAGAGACAATAATAAAAATATATCATTTCTCCCAAAATATATTTTACCATAAACCACACACAAAAAATTCTTACATTCTCTACCACAAAACACTATTTGACCTTGTTGAAAAGATAAATAAACCCTTCCATCTACTCCTTACATTTCGTGGACAATATTTTGTATTATCTACCGCCGACTGTTGTCTACCACCGTCGCTGTCGCTGTCTCTGTCTTATTTATCGCTATTGTCTCCGTCGACATCTTGTCCACCGTCGTTGCCTACGACGTCATTTTGTCCACCACCGCAGTATCCGACGTCATCTTGTTTATCACTATTGAATCCGTCGCCATCTTGTCCACCACCACTGTTTACCGACATCATCTTGTCCAACGCCGCTGTTCCGACCCCATCTTGTACACCGATTTAGTCTCCGACGCCATCTTGTCTACCGCCGTAATCTCCGACGTCATCTTGTCTATCACCGTTGTATCATGTGCCATCTTGTCCACCATCGCTGTTTTCCGTTATCATCTTGTCTACCGCACCGTCTTCATCTCCGTCTTATTATCTTTCTTCTTCATCATCTTCACCTCCATCACCAATGAAGAGAAAGCTTATTCTTCATCTTCTCCATTAAATCATTAAAGAGGGAAAATGAGAGAAGAAAAGAGAGAGAATGAGAGAAGAGTAAAGTATGGGTGAAATAGTAATTTGGAGAAGGAGAGAATGATAAATAGTGAAATATGGTATGGTTATGAAAAAAGTTTTCGCAAATCGTATTTTTGGTAACTTCTTTTTTAACAAAAGGTATTATGTGTAATTTTCTCTTAAAAATATGGATGAATGAGTAAAACATAATTTTGGCCGTAGTCGTAGGCGTTTCGGTATTCGATTTGATTCGATCCATATTTATGAAATTCATATCAGTTTCATTTCTATATTTTCAGTATTGGTTTGGTTCAAATAGTGAAGTTGAGAAGCGATTAATCACTAAAAATACTTTTTCTGATGCAGTGATGTCGGTGGAAACGCAACTTTACTTAAACTATGTTTTAGTTAATTTTTGTTCGGTTAATGGTACCAAATCTTTTAAAATATAGGAACCGTTTAGATAATTTGACGTGCACATAGTTTTCAAGATCAAAACTTTGGGAAGAGTTGTATCTCCAATAATGTTAATGGATTTAGAATATAGTTTGTTGTTGACTAACGCTGGATCTAAATTGGTCATGATTCCCCCCAAATTGGTAATGTTTCTCCTAGAAATCATTTGAAAGAGACTCACTCAATAAGTCAAGAATCAGTCAAACCTTTGCTAATAAATTCCTCCTCTATTGATGAAAAGTGTACTTTGCATTTATTGGCTTCATAATATAGCAAAACAAAACTTCAACAAGATCTTCAAACTTTCTTTCGGATGTTCGGATATAGGTGAAACGCGATTTTAAATACATAGATAAAATCATTTTGAACAAATCCATCAAGATCTAAATAGTTCTGTAGAGACAAGCAACAAAAATTGATCCGAACCATATCAAACAATTCTCATCTGATCGCGAAGAGCTAAAGATTTTGGCGGTTAGAATCCAAAACCACTTTAACTAATGAAATAAAAAAAACTTGCAAACAGAGACACAAACCAACAAATACAAGCATAAATATGTCTTAAAATTTGCGTTTGAACCCAACTTTGGTAGAGCCAACAAAACATTTCGGAGAGACGATGTCGAGCACCACTCAAACATCCGCCACAAAACTTGACAAAAGAATTGAGGGAATGACAAAAATTTGACCCAAAACTAGATCTCTTCTCACCAATAGCGGTCATGCCATAGGTCGAACAAAGTCGTCAACGAATGGGTCTATCGCTACCAGTTTTACCAAGTTCAAAAACGAGCTATATCAAAACTTTGATAAAATCCGAGCTGATTTCACCAAAACCAAAAATTTAATGGAAAAGATTAAAAATAAATCACAAAATTTTATTTTGGCGTGATATTGAAAACACCTAACTGTGAAATATACAAAATTTTAACCAAGTTGTATTTTTTTCATACGTGATTTAAACAAGCAGCATAGACTGCAAAGTATTATCAAAAGTAACATGATAAATTTTAGAAAACAATCATAGCGATATTAATGTTATTGTGGTATACTTTTTTTTTATGGTCAATTTGTGCATAGAAAAAATTAATAATTGAGGAAGTAACAAAATATGGCATATGTGGCAAGTTATGAACCATTAGATTTAGGTCAATTTGCTAGTTTTTAAGTTATTGTTTTTTTTATGGTTATTGCACACAATTTCTTTTCTCTTTAAAAAACCCCGAAATTTGGGTCTAAAAATAAATTTATGTGTGTTTAGAGCCAACCTTTCAGTAATCTCTTCAAGAATGTCTTTTTTCGAAGAGGAATTAAAACAAGGATACAATAGAACCAATTTTAAGATTTACCACACACAAAAAAAAAAAAATAGAATCAATTTTAAGTACTAACCACTAATCCAATAATCTATTATATTGGGCGAGTGGTTAGCCCAATGTGGTGGTACTTAGTTAATGTATAATTCTGATTTAAATCTTCGACTTAATCGTTAGCGAACACACTTCTATTACGCTTGAATGTTTCATGTAGTGTGTTTGGATCAAATCACTTGAATATAAATACAAAATTTATGTTAATTTTGTAAACAATGACCAACATAAAGTCATATGACTGCTATTACTGTTCTTTATATTGTGGCACCACAATTAAATTTTAAATAGACACAGGTAATCTTATGCAATGCCCACATATTAATAATATTAGTACAAAATAAATTATAATAATTATAATGACGAGAGATGACTGGTCGTAAGGAAGCATATATGATAGCACGTGATTAACAACGAAAATCATCTGTTACTGTTCGGATTTAAGAGTGTATGGGTTCCATAATTACGAAACTGGAATACAAAAGTATATGCTTTGTGGCCAACATCAACTGTTCAACATCAACACACATCATACACGTCATTAAAGAAGTTTTCAAATGCGTTAACATGTAATAATATCCTAATAGCCACCAACCTCTCCTCATGTATTATCTATGATCCTTTCTCGTGGTCGCGTAAAATCTCTCATAGGCATTGTATATCTTCTAAATATTATTTGAGAAGTTAAAAGAGAGAAATTTCTTTCATTTCACAAATTTATGGAAGTTTTTGATCTTTTGATGAAAAAAATACACCATATATGATATATCATTATGCAAAAGTACAACTTAGATTAAAATAAAAATCCTTAAAATACCACCATATTTTCAGTTTCAAAAGTACATTTTTTAAAAAATTTCCACAAATACCACATACACAAATTAATTTTCAATGGTTTGTAATTTAATTTTCGGAGTTTGGGTTAACTATTCCAAAATTAGGGTATAATTTTAAAGCATATGATTTGAGTTTAGAGTTTAAGATTTAGTTTTGAATGTTGAAAGTTGATTTTAATTTTGTGGTACTTTTAGAACTTTGAACAAATAGTTGTACTTTAAAAACTTTTGAAAAATAGTGGTATTTTTGAGAATCGCCCAAAAGAATACAATTTTAACAACTTAATTCCATGATGAGAACTATCTTTATAATATTTTAAGGTTTACAAAAGCCAACAAGCTCTGACAAGACGACATGTGTCACCTCTTCCTCTGAAAATTTTTCTTTAAAAAAAGTTTAAAATGTTTCTTACGGGTTTCGAACCCAGCAAACCTCGCTAATTTAAGTGGATAGAGAGCCACTAGACTGCTAAAGACACCTGTAAAAATCATGGAAAAAAACATATATAATTCACTACTAAAATTCTTTCTAAAAGTCATTCAGAAAACCTTGATTGGTGTCTAGTAATTCAATTAAATCTTTAAACTTCCCATATACTTAGGAATTATTTCCAATTCTTATTCAATAAAATCAAAAAAGAACATTGAAATGCATATGATCCCTTACCCAATATTGTTTTACCAAATTTTCATGGTTGTTTATTTTTTTTATATATTTAATGGTAATAATTCTATATTTGAAGATTATATATGTAAAATTACGTTTAGTATTTCCTAAAAACATTACTTTATATTTGTATCAACTCATATACTATATAAAAATTACATAATTTTATGTCAATTCATATATATATAAATACAACATACAAATTAAAAAAAAAAGATGATAAGCAATCAAAATATAGAAAGAGGTTGTATAATAAATAATTAGTTTCTTATAAAATTTTAACCAATTATTTAGATAACATAATTTATTCTAATAAAGTTTTAAATAAAATATATTTATATTTAAATAGTATCCATCAATATTTAAATAGGTTGAGAATCACTTTACATTTATATGTCCATATAATATAGATAAGAGAAACCACTAATCTAATTTCAAGTCAATTACAGAAAATTAGTTGTTTTTGCCAAACATAAATAATAAGCTAAAACATATAGTTTACTTTCATATTATAGTTTTTAAAAATATAACTTGTGAGAATATTTCTTAAATATCATCTATATATAGTAAAATGATTTAAAAATTTATCTAAGGGGGGTGTATTGGATGTGGTATTTCAGTTGATTTGATGGTGTTTCTAAAATCCTCTGTTATTCAACCAGTGATTTTAAAATCCGTTTCCAAATCCTGTGTTATTGAACATGGAATTTATGTCAAATACATCAAAATAATATACAATCCTGTGTTATTCAAACTGTGATTTGTTAAACCCATATCAAATCCCTTGTTATTCAAAACTCAACAATGTTTTCTAAAAAGAGGATTTTAAGTGATTTGAGATTCATTTATAATTATAAATTAGGCTTAACAAATCACACCTCTAGAGGTGTGATTTAGATGTGATTTGGACAAAACAATAAAAAATATATCTTTTATATTTTTTTATTTTTCGTCGTGGTCCCTTCCTGCTTCTTGTTATCTTCTCTTCCTTATGCTCTTGCTATTCTTCTTCTACGTGATTACAATCATATTCTACGTTTGATTGTTTTTTTTTCTTTTTCTTCTTTTTGAAAATAATATAATCAAACAAGTTATTTTCTTTGGGTTTTTTTTATTACTTTGTTTTGTTGGTTTTTAGATATTTTTCTCTCTTTGATTTTGTTTCTGGTTTATATGAACTAAAAAGAAGTAAAACTAGAAATGATGTGAGAAGAAAAATAGTCTCTTGAATATGAGAGTATTATAAGAAGAAAAACAATCATGAATAAAAGGAATATCAAATCACTAATAATCCTCTCAAAAATAAAAGCAAATCACACGAAATCCATCAAAATCCTACACAATCACACAACAGGATTTGCTATTTTTAATTATTTAAAAATCAAAATCATAACAAATCTTCAAAATCCACCTAAATCCCATCAAATCACAAGTTTCATCAAATCCACTGAAATACCACATCCAATACACCCCCCAAATAGTTTTTCCACGCAACGCGTGGACTTTTTGAAGTTTTCCATATTTTTAAGCTGAAATACTTTCTTGTTCTTCTTCCCGAATTCAATTGTTTTATACATTATACTAGTCCTGGTTTCCGGCTAAAACCGAACAACCCGAACCGAGGAACCCAAAATTTTCGGTTCTCGGCAAAAGCAAGTAGTAATGATGAGAACCGAACGGTGAAATTGATATTGTGCAATCGGAATTCAGTTCGGATCGGTTCGGTAATCGGAACCGATCGGTTTACCTAAACCGTAAATCCCAGCCATATATATTACCTAATAATCAGAGATTAACCCTAATTTTTTTCCTTTTTCGCCTCTGCCCCCTTAGAGAGAGAGAGAGAGAGAGAGAGAGAGCAAAGAACCCAGAAACCTTTTATCTCCGATCTAATAATCATCTCCGATCTAATCATCATCTCGTCTCTTCTCCTTCATCAAATCATCGACATCATCACATCTTCTGCATCATCTTGTCGCTCGTGGTTTAGAAATAAGGACCATTTCCTCTTGGATTTAAACTGTGACCTCGAAAGATTAAAGGCAAGCTCTTCTTCTTTCTCTTGAATCTCTTATTCCTTTGATTCTTTGATCTCTAAGCTCTAATCTCTTAAGAACTTTTCTGTTTCAGGTTTGATTCGGTTTATTTAACCTGAATATAAGAAATTTTGGTTTTATTTCGGTTGATAATTTAGGACAAATAACCGACCGAATAAACCGTATACCGACCGAGCCGAACCGAAATTGATTTCAGTTCAATTCAGAACAAATTTTTAATAACCGAATTTTGCATAAAACCGAATAATCCGACCCGAATAACCCGGTTTAACCGTAAACCCAGGACTACATTATACTTTTGTATCGAACCCGAAGTGAAACCCTTTATAGTCTTCCCATATCTTATTTTACTATTATTTGTTTGTCCATTTTTTTTTTGTGCAACCTTTTCTCTATAGACACTAAACCGCATCAAAAGCGAGATCAAACAAAGCATTCTTTGCTAAGGAATCAGCTAAACAATTTGCTGTCCTTGAAATGTAATGGAAAGAGATAGAATCAAATCTTGGAGCGAGAAATGAAATGTCATGGAGTACACCATGGAGTTTGGAAACTTTTAAGCCATTGTTAATCGCTCGTACGAGTTGTAAGGAATTGGATTCTACCGATAAAGTCCTCATATTTTTAGCCACAACTTGAGACAACGCTGCACGTATCGCCAGGCCTTCGGCGACCAACGGGGAGTCCACATTTGTCATTCCTTCTTCGAAGTTACGTCGAGTCTTGAGCTCTTGATGTTCAAAAGTCCAACCCAGCCCTGCAGATTGGATATCCTCACGCCAAGACGCATCAGTTTGACAAACATAATCCCACTTCTCCTTTTGTACCGAATTAGAGACCAACGGTTTCAAAACCATGTTTTACTCTCTTGTACCTGTTGCCATTCAATAGCTTCTCTAATAGCTTTAGACACTAACTCCCTACTTTGGCTATCTTTGTTATTAAACATAAGGTTATTTCTCGATTTCCAGATGTTCCAACAAAGCCAAGGAGCTAAAGGACCCTTATTAACCCAACAGGCGGTACACACTCCAAGCTCTTTACCTCTAGCCAAATTTTCTCAAATGAGCAGAGATTCTCTAGCCTAGGTGTTGTAGTGAAGGGTGCAAGTGCCCAAACCTGAGCCGCAAATTCACAATGAAGAGCATATGTGAGACAATCTCTACACCTCCATACCTAGGACAAGAAACTTGAGATTCATGAATTCTTTCCGCTAATCTTTCTCCCACCGGGAGCGCTCCTTTTGCAACTTTAATTTCCAGAGAAAATGTTTGATCTTAGGAGATGTTTTTAGAGACCAACATCGGAAATCCAGCTCAAAGAGTTTCCATTCACCATTCGATTTCTTTGCCATTTAAAGACAATTCCGATCCCTAAATTATCTTTTAATATATATTATTAGACTTTTAATTATTTTCACACCAACAATTTTTAACTACTACTTTGGATAGTTTATCTTAAATAAGGCAAGGTTAAACAGAAGATTGCAACAAATTAGGTAAAGAGAGACACAGAAGATTTGAGAGCAAATTCGATAGTTTATTATCTTCACGATCCTCCGCTTAGCAATTCATGCATTTCTCAAACTCAAACGAGTTTGAAGGTCCCCACATGGTACATGATTTCTCAAACTTTTTATCGTTTCAACTTAATTAATTCTCGGTACCTTCGTTTTACACTTTTCCTGTGCACACGTGTTGAAATATTAAGTCATAGCAAACAATGACTTTTCGGTACCTTAATTAATTCTCGGTAACATGAGTTGATATATTAACCAGAAGTTGAAAAAACAATGTAAAGACATTAGCAAACAATGAGTGAACACGTTTGCGTTTTAGAAAGGATTACATAATTTGGTGGGTAAACTTTGCAGAAGAACATCAAAATCATAGCTATCAGAATCAAGTACAGTCCACCTTAAAGAAACTTTGTTGGGCCAATAGAATTTGTCGGCAAGGTAGTAAAAAATAATTTTGTTGTTTAAAGAGAAACAAACAGTACAAATCGGGCAAGAGGGACAAATATAAAAAACTTTAAAATATAATTTGATTATTGATTGTTTAAAGAAATGTTTGCGTCCACATATAGCCAATAAGATACATAAATGCTTACAAACAAACATATAGTATTATCAAAAACTGAAGTTCTTTAACTATTTTCTACTAAAAAAAGGGTTCTATAACTATAAAGTATACAAATTAATTTTCTCAACAACAACAAAGTATACAAAATACGCTAAACTAATATGGTAAGGGTCTTAAAAGAGTGTGAGACAAGCTTCCATAAAATTTTATATATATTGGGGTTGCTCTGGTTTATGGTTGCTCTGGTTGGTGACATAAAATCATGTGTATATTGGGGTTTATTATTCTATAAATTATTAAGTCTTGCAAGTCTCCGATTAATTAAAACATAAGTGGAAGCATACATGAAGAATCCATAGCTCAAAACTTGTATTCGATGACTTTGTCTTCTCATGTACATGTACTGTGTACATAGGTTTAAACATGTTTTAAAGTTTTGTCCTGGTTTGTTTCATACATTTGCATTGAGTCTTGGGATATTTTAGTCTTTTTGCTTTGATTTTGAATATTTTGGTTCTAACAACCTTCATGAGTTTCGGTCGAAGAAGAGTCTAGCAGTTATTTTCGGGTCGGGCCGGTTTAGTTTAATTGCCCGGTTTTGATGTGGTTTAGGGTTTCCAACCCTAGGACATTATTTATAAACTCTTTTCTCAGGGAGCAGCCATGTTTTAAGAGAGAAAACACGTGAGTTGAGAGAAAAGGTGATTCTAAAGTGTTCTTGAGGGTTTTGTGCGTTGAGATTAAGAGGAAAGAGAAGACAGTTTCGGCTGTTCTGGTAGAAGGGAGGAACAGACGATCTAATCAAGTCTGATTGGTGTGAATTTTCGTAGATATGTTCTTCTGTCTCTTATCTATCATTAGGACAATCCAGATTGCCGTTCCGATATGTAGTTAATGAGTTATGGTCGTTTTCCCGTGAGTGGTCTGTGCAGTTTCGGGTTTTGATCAGTCTTCTTGGGAAGTATTTTCCCAGCGATTGAGAAGGATTCAGAAGACCATCTATATACCGTTGGAAATATCTTTCGGTCTAGTTTCCAGATTAGGTTTCCGATCTGCATTCGGAGGTAAGATCCGATCTCTATGTCCTTTCAAAGTCAGTGCGTTGCATCTGATTTTTTGACAAATCTGATTTGGGTTAAGGGGAAACCCTAGTTGTGAGTTCTAGGTATTAGAGAAGGCGTTTCATTGGTGTTTGCGTGTGAGATTAAAGGCTGAAAAAGTTTGGGGTCACTGGATTCATATTCATATCCTTGTTCTTCGTTCCTAAGGCTAATGTGAGTGCGCGACATGATTTTTGGGCTAAGGAATACGATTGTTTTGTGTGATTATCTTATGGATGGTTTGTGTTGAGATATGATGTTCGTCTCAGTGATTTTTTGTCGTTGTTATTGTTATGTGTTATCGATCTAGAGATCGCTAAAGGAATTGAAATCGAGCCGTGTGAGGATTGGCTTGGTTCCGCGATCTGCGTTGGGGTGTCGATCGACACATGTGATATGATGCTGTGTTTTTGCGATTGAGGTGTCAATCGACACCTAGTGGTTGTATCGATCGACACCATAGTTGTTGAGGCGTCGATCGACACAAGTGTTAGGTGTCGATCGACACCATATTTCTGATTTATGAGAATTGTGTTGATTATTCGTATTGTTGATTATGTCTGTGTTGATTGTTATTTCTTATACCTGAGTGATACGCCGTAGGTGGAATGAGCGGCTCACTGAGTATTTGTGATAATACTCACGCAACTCATTTTTCCATGTGTTGCATTGAGATGAGATCGTGGAATCATGACTATGCAGAGGAGGATGATCTAGGAACTCGGTTTTATGTGTTTAAGTTAGAACTGCTTTTTAGGATTGCTGGTTAGGTCGCTAGTGAATCTGGAATTATTCTAGTATTATTGAATGAATGGTTTATTGTTTTCCGTTGGTTTATGTTTGATTGTTGGTTACTTGAGAATTAGTAATTGTTTAAAAAAAAAAAAAATTGGGTGTTTCACAAGTTGTGGGTCGATAGCAAATTTCTCTGCCTTTTTTTTGTTTAATTTTACAGGAGTTTAGTACTATACTCGAAGCAGAGTAGTTACCGGATTGTGGATTAACCGGGCCAACCAAGCGATCCAATGTTGGCGGGGAAAACATTGTTTATATGCGAGAGAAGAAAACCCTAAAACCCTACATGAAGATCAAACTTTCATCTTCAATTCAAGAAACGAAGAAAAAGCACTTCACCGCTATGATAAATAAAAATATTCCGCTAACCGTCCTTGTAATTCTATTATATGATTAAGATGAATGTTTAAAGATCTTAATGTAAATTATGATTACATGCATGTTGATTTCACATACACAATCATGTCAAATGAATAACATTTAATACTATCACCCATCTTAAACAAATATTTCAAAGATCATAAACTTAATCTTTCAACGGATTTTTGACAAGAAATTGTGGCAAATTCATTGTATGTATAATCGTCGTGTTTTGTATTCTAAATGTTTGGTCAAATGTGAATGAGATTGTTAGATATGACAATAGATATAATATATGATATGTAAGGCAACTGGCAACGGGCCTTGAAGCATGTTTGGGTGTGTGGCCCATGAATGGAAGAGACTGATTACGCCAAAGTTCTTTACATGTTTGAGTGGGAAGGTTGTCGAGGCTTGTAAAATAATAAAATGTTGTTTGGGGAGCAACTGGCAACGGGCCTTTAAAGACTTTAGACTGTAGAATTTTTTTCAAAAAAAGGAACAGTAAAAACTTTCGCTTCTAAATAAACAACTGTGATTTAAAAAATCCAAAAAGTCTAATTAGGTAAATTTTGATTTTAAAAAATTTAGTTTTTTTAAAAGTCTTTACAGTTTTAAAAGTTTGATTGTAGCCGTTTTCTAAGCAAAACTGTAAAAACCTTTATTTTTTAAAAGTCTTTACAGTTTTAAATTCAGACCTTTACAGTTTTAAAAGTCTAAAACTCTATTTCGGCTAGAAGGCACAGGAAAAGTTTCTCTACTCTAATGTCATTTTTGCTTAGATAATCTTTTGGTTTCCCTAAAACAATATAAGGAAAGGATCATGAAAGAATCAAGTCAATGATTTCCCAAGTCATGGAAATATGATTGTATACATCAAGGGACTATATATGGATACTACATATTCTTTCATTTACTGTAAATTGATTCATTAGTGATACCCCAGCTCTGTACATATGCTGTATATATATGTTAAGAGTCTCTTCTAATAATATTATTAATTCTCTATTCATCTATATGGTATCAGAGCATAAATACTCCTAAAGACCTTAATTTTTCATTTCTTTCAAAATCTCTAGCCACCTCAGCAATGGCGAACCCCAACACGTCATCTCCTTCGGCTGTTGAAACCATCACCGTCAACAACAACACGCTTCTCACTGTCAATCTCTCCTATGTTACCAAATTGACCTCCAACAATTACCTCATGTGGAGCTTGTAGGTTCATGCACTTCTTGATAGTCATGGTTTGGCTCATCACCTTGAAGAAACCTCTGATGTTCCAGCTTCAACCGTTGTCACCAATGATGTCATCTCTGTGAATCCACAATTCAACTTGTGGAATCGCCAGGATAAGCTCATCTGTGGAGCTCTTCTTGGTGCGATCTCCTCACCGCTCCAGCCACTTTTATCGCGTGCAAAATCAGCCTCTCAGGTCTGGCTTACCCCTGCAACCACGTATGCAAATCCCAGCCGCGGTCACATTTAGACGATCAAGAATCAACTCAAACAATGCTCAAAAGGAAACAAAACGATTGATGAATACGTTCAAGGCCTTATCGCAAAATTTGACCAACTCGTGATTCTTGGTAAAACAATGGAACATGAAGACCAACTTAAAGTCATTCTTGATGGTCTCCCTGATGAATACAAATCTGTTGTGGATCAGATCGAAGGCAAAGACACGCCTCCAACAATTCCTCATGTTCATGAGCACCTCCTTAACCATGAGGCTAAGCTTTTGGCCACTTCTGTAATGACTTCACCTTCATTTCATGTCACTGCGAACAACGCAAAATACCACCAACAACTACTCTTACAACAACAATCATAACAATAATTATAGTTCCAACAACAACAACATGCGCAATAACAATGATCCGAATTAGAACAACAATCGCTCTCCTAAGCCTTATTTAGGCAAATGCCAATTATGCAATGTGCAAGGCCACAATGTGAAGAGATGTCCGTGTTTTCAATCCGGTAACACGTCCATTGCTTCTCCTCAAAGTAGCTTGTTCCGTCCATGGCAGACGCGAGCTAATCTCGCCTTTGGTGCTCCGTATGAGGCGAATCAATGGCAACTTGACACTGGTGGCACTCACCCCATGACGTCTGATCTTCAAAAACTTTCTCTTCACCAGTCAGACAACGGTGGTGAAGATGTGACTGTTGCGGATGGTTCTCCACTTGACATTACACACACGGGTTCAACCACTCTACCCTCTTTTACTCGTGGTCTTCATTTACAAAAAGTCTTGTGTGTTCCTGACATACACAAAAATATTGTATATGTCTATCGTCTATGTGACACTAACCAAGAGTCCGTTGAATTCTTTCCCGCTTCATTTCTTTTGAAGGATCTCAGAACGGGGGTCCCATTACTCCAAGGAAAAACTAAACCGTTTCAACCTGTTTCTCTTTCCACATTTACCCAAACACAATGGGATGTCGGAGCGAAAGCATCGACATGTTGTCAAAACTGGACTTACGCTTCTCTCTTCTGCGTCGTTTCCTGTGGAGTATTGGCCATATGCCTTTTCGGCCATAATCTACCTCATTAATCGGCTTCTGACGCATGTGCTTGTGAATCAATCTCCGTTCTTCAAGCTATTACACACAAAACCTAACTATGAAAAGCTCAAAGTCTTTGGATGTCTCCGTTTTCCGTGGTTACGACCATATACGCAACACAAACTTCTGCCTCGATCACAACCTTGTGTGTTTTTTGGGTACTCCTTAACTCAAAGTGCGTATTTATGTCTCCATGTTCTCACGAGCTGAATTTACACCCCGAGACATGTTCATTTCGACGAAGCTCAATTCCCCCTTAAAAAGATGGTGAAATCTCAATCGCGAAACAAGGAATTTATTCACTCTCCACTGGTTTTCATTCCAATTCCTATCAAAAGTTTGCCTAGTAATGGACCCCTATATTTTGCCCTTCACAAACAATCATCACCACCTGCTCCATCAACTGCTCCGATGAGCTCTTCGTCGTTGTCTCCGACGAGCACTTCGTCGCCGACTCCGATGCCATCTCCGTCTCTACAAACTCATGTATCGTCTCCTGACTATTTCTCTTCTTCTTCATATTCTATTCACTCTGAAATAAAGCCTCACACCTTGGCCCATCAAGCCCAATCTTCCAATGAGCCTACTGCTCTACCACATAATGGATCGCAACCCACGATCTAGACTCAACCTTCCCCTCTTACCTCCACAAATACTCCACTAGCGACGACACACTCTCAAATTTCCCGAATCACCGAACCACATGAACCACAAACAACCGACCCTATTCAACCATCACAAAATAACCACAAAATGCAAACTCGAGCCAAAAATCAAATAACCAAAACAAAGAAAATCTTTAATCTCCTTGTTGTAGGACCGAGAAAATCAACAAAACCATGAAACCGTGATACAAGAACTAAAAGATAAAGTTTGACGTGGTCCATGTTCGAAGAATACAATGCTCAACTGACTAATCATTCTTGGGATTTAGTGCCTCCTCGTCCATCTCAAAATGTCATTGGTAATCGTTGGGTTTTCATTATCAAGTAGCATCCTAATGGTGATCTTAATTGGAACAAACCGCGTTTGGTTGCCAAAGGCTTTCATCAACAATATGGCATTGACTATGTTGAGACTTTTAGTCCCGTAATCAAGTCTACTACCATTCATACTGTACTTGATATTACGTTGCTTAATCGTGGCCAATTAAACAATTAGACGTTAACAACGCCTTTCTTCAGGGTGAACTAAAAGAGATTGTATACATGCAGCAACCTCAAGGTTTCATCGCCAAGAATCGTCCGGATTATGTCTGATTATTGCGTAAACCAATATACGGTCTCAAGCAGGCTCTCGCGCCTGGTATATGGCTCTTAAACAACATCTCCTCGATACCGGGTTTGTCAATTCACATGCGGATGCTTCTCTTTTCATTAAACACAAAGGGAAAACTTTCACTTACGTTCTTTTCTATGTGATGATATCCTTGTCACCGGTAACGACTCGGCTCAAGCAGCGGCAGTTCTCGGTTCCTTTGCTGAACGATTCTCAATCAAAGATCCCACTGATCTTACTTATTTTCTTGGCATTGAAGCAACACGCTCCACTGACGGTCTTCATCTAATGCAATAAAAATATGTTGTTCATCTTCTTGCTAAGAATAATATGTTGGATACAAAGCATGTTGCTATGCCTCTTCCCACCTTACCTAAGCTTACTCTTCATAGTGGTACTGTTCTATCCGACGTGACTCAATATCGTTCGGTTGTTGGTAGTCTACAATACCTTGCATTTACGCATCCGGATATTTCTTATGCTATCAATCGTCTCTCACAGTTTATGCATAAACCAACCAACGATCATTGGCAAGCTGCTAAACGTGTTCTTCATTATCTTACGGGCACACTTACACATGGAATCTTTATTCACGCTAACTATCCGCTTCATCTTCATGGTTTTTCGGACGCTTATTGGGCTGGTGATTTTGATAATTTTGTCTCCACTAATGCTTATATCATTTATCTAGGTCGTAATCCAATCTCATGAAGCTCTAAAAAGCAATGAGGTGTTGCTCGTTCTTCAACCAAAGCAGAATATAGGCCCGTTGCTAACACTGCCTCTGAAATCCGATGGCTATGTTCCTTGCTCACCGAACTTGGTTTCACACTTCTGATTGCTCCAGTTATCTACTGTGATAACATCAGTGCCACCTACTTGTGCGCAAATCCGGTCTTCTACTCCCGCATGAAGCATCTTGCTCTTGACTACCACTTCATTCGCAATTTAATTCAAGCATGCATGTTACGTGTGTCTCACGGCTCGACAAAAGATCAACTCGCTGATGCGCTTACTAAACCTCTCACTCGTCCACAATTTCAAACTGCATGTTCCAAGATTGGAGTCACAAGATTTCCTCCATCTTGAGGGGGCGTATAAGGAAAGGATCATGAAAGGATCAAGTCAGTGATTTCCCAAGTCATGGAGATATGATTGCATACATCAAGGGACTACATATGGATACTACATATTCTTTCATTTACTGTAAATTGATTCATTAGTGATACCCTAGCTTTGCACATATGATGTATATATATGTTAAAAGTCTCTTCTAATAATATTATCAATTCTCTATTCATCTATAAACAAAACTTAATCAATTTTAGATTTCACTGTTTTGTAAAATCTACTTTTCATTAATATGATATTTGTCTTTTAGTAAAAAAAAATATAAGATTTTTAAGAAAATGGCTAGAGAGTTATACAGTGATTGTTTAAACAAGTAGAGTGGAGAGTGGATGAAAATATCTTAGCATGTGCTACCTCTATTCGTGCTCTTGTTACCGGGGTCAAAATAATTTGCATACACCATGGGGTTACGTGACCCCGTTTCTCCAACATGGCTCTGTCTTAGGTGTCACATGTTCATCGTAGGGTCGGATATATTTTTTTCCGAAAACTGTTGTGAAGTATGATATTCTTGTATTTTGCTATATTTTTGGCACATCATCATCCTGTATTTGCATATAATTTAGGCATTTTAGGTGCATTTGGATCTCTTTTTGTATTTCTATAGGTTTGGAGATGGTGGCTTTACTATGAGGTGATTTGGAGACCAAATGGATGCAAAAGAATGGATTAAAAGGAAGCAAGAGTGATTCATTTGGGTGCAAGAAGGAGCCACGTTGATTTCAGAAAAGTGAAGAAATGAGAAAAACAGCAGTCCGCGTACTGTGACCTGATACTGAGGGTCAACCCTCGGTATGAATGAAAGAAGAAAAATGAAGCCTTTTGAGTAAAATTGGCAGACTGCATGTTGTAGGTTGATACCGAAAGTTGACCCTCGGTATGGGCATTCCAAGAACCAAACTATCTGATTCAGATCAAGATGGGTCGACCCGATTTCAATTCTACATGATATAAATCTGTATTTAGACATAGAAAAACCTAGTTTTGAACAAGATTGATGAGACCTTTCCTCTTTCATGATTCAAACACTTTTCTTATGATTTGTGATTGGATCTTTGCTATTTATCATATCTACTGAAGCTTTTCTTAATCTCTTATCATCTCTTTTATAATTATGTATTTCTCTATGATATGACTGTGTTTTGCATCATGATTACTGAGTAGTCTTTCAATGGACGTTTGATCAATGATTAGTGATGTGTAGGCTTACATTCTTATGATTTCTAAAGATTATGATGTATATAATGCTAGATTAGACTCAGCTAATCAAAATCTAGATCATGGATATTTTATGCCCGGAAGGTGTTCGATAAAATGTCTAGAATCTTGTTCTTCATTGTTAACTAATGGGAAATGATACTTAAGGTGTTTAGTTGGCTCTATAAATTTATGCTTAATGATTACTGATCATTTAATTGCAATTGAGAAATTATATTAATTAAATGGTTAGTAAATGGATTATTGTCATGGGAATGGATTAGTCTATTTTGAGTGATTCATGTCATTGAATTGAGTTTGAATTGTTAGTCCTAGCATCATTAGTTATACATTAATCATTCTGAGTCAATTGTTTTGTCCAAAACTCATGATTTTCTATATTTGATCAACCTTTTAGTTGTTAGTCTTCTTTATCTTCTTTTATGTTAGGCAAACAAAACCAAATTTTCAGTTTCCTTAACTAATTCAATTTGTTCTTTAGTGATTTGACTTTGCACAAATTGAACAACACAGAGACTCGAGCTTCGGGGCCTAGTGCCAACCCCTAACTCGCCGGTGATCGAGTCACCGGAAACCACTATAACTCGGTGTTAACGAGCCGATCAATGTTACAATTACAATTAGAGTCTTCTTCTTTGCACTATTCTAATTGATTATCTCTTATCTGTATGTGCAACTTCTACAGGAACCTTCAAGCTCAGATTTCTAGAGAAGATTTCTCAGCTGGAAGATCAGAATCAGGTGACTTTTGCACTACTCGCCGACGCATGGCTCAATCAACCTGAAGCCGTAGACGAAACAGATCGAAGAGACGAACTTGAAGATCCGATACACCGGAGATTCCGATTCGATCTCTTAGCTCAAGCTTCTTCTCTATTTATTTATGAACTGATAACCTCTCCTTCATGTTTTTATTGTAACAACTCTCAATTTAGGAAGATGAAGTTGACCCTTTCTTAAACTCTATCTTTAACCAGGCTTTATTTGCTTTTCTGTTTAAAACGTAACGGGCTTTATCAGGGCCCATTAGTCATAATAGCCCAAAAGCTAAAACGACAATATCCACAAATCTCCACCTTTGTCGTTTCACTGACTCCAAAACGCCTAACACTTCACTTCTCTCTCAACTTAGAACCCTAGCCGCAAACATTGTTCCGACTATGTCATCTCCGCCATCGAGATATCATCCAACACTCGACCCAGATTCCGACAGCGAGACTTTCAAGCCTGATCGTGAAGACATGGAACCAATCCAATACACCATCAACGTGAACTTAGAGCCAAGTAAGTCCTTTCGACTTCTCTTCCCGTCTCTTCAAGAAACTAAAACTTCCAGTTTCTTTCAGCTTCTAACTTTTCCTGTTTCCTTGCTGCATCAAATCTGCTCTCAACACCAACCCCACATAGCTTCTCAGGAGATCGCAGACTACATACTTCTTGGACAAAGCATGAGGTAAACACACCCCTTTGCCTTCCTTTTCTTTAGATCTACTTACCATTATTCCATTATAGAATTTGAACGAGATCTAAACCATCTGAAACCATTTATCGATTTAACTTCCAGAATCAAGTTACTTCAGATACTAACCTGATCCTTCTTTTCTTTCCTTGCGAGATGACCCAATCGACAGAGCCATCAACTTCTATGCCCGAAGGCACTCAGGAGAAGACTTTGAGCGTTACGAGGCAATCCTAGAACACATTACCAGGTAAACTTTTTTGTTAACATGTCTGCTGGATTCTTAGTAGTGTGAACCTTCTGAATTTTGATTAGGCCTAGCTCAATGTAGTCTCTTATCATATGAAACTTGTTAGCAATATGCTTAGTTCTGCCATGAAATGTTGCATTCTTAGCTAGGCATATTGCACTCTGTGAATCACAATTCAACTTGAACTGCTCCACCTTAAGCCCTAATTCTTCACAAAACTCTCTAATCTACAAACCCTCTTTAGTAGCCTCTGATAAGGACATATACTCAGCTTCTATTGTAGATAAAGCAACCACACTTTGCAATGTAGACCTCCAACTTATGGTGTTACCCCAGACTTTGAAAACATAACCTATAATTGATCTTCTTGAATCTAAATCTGCTGAATAATCTGAATCATTGTAGCCTTCAATGTCTAGCTCATCTAAATCTGCTGAATAATCTAAATCTGCTGCACCATTTAGATACCTTAGGATCCATTTCACCGTATTCCAATGAACTCTGCTAGGATTAGCCATAAACCTACTGACTAATCCTACTGCATAGGCAAGATCGGGCCTTGAGCCAATCATTGCATACATCAGGCTTCCTACTGCACTAGCATAGGGAACTGATTCCATTAGCCTAGGCTCAGTCTCCATCTCTTGCTGAGTTAGGCTCCTCAGTTTAAACTGGGAATTTACTTTCACTCATACTGAAAGTTCTAAGTACTTGTTTCAAGTACTTTTCCTGAGACAATTTAAGAGTTCCTTTCTTTCTGTCTCTTATTATATCCACACCCAAAATCCTTTTAGCTGCTCCCAGATCTTTCATTTCAAACTCAGCACTCAGCTACTCTTTCACAACTGCTATCTTCTTCTTATCTTTAGCTGCAACCAACATATCATCAACATAGAGTAGAAGAAACACTGAATCTTCAATAGTCTTGCCTTTCACATAGATACAAGGATCTTTAATACATCTCACAAACCCCTGAGTCTTTATGAAGTCATTGAACCTCTGGTTCCATTGTCTTGGAGACTGTTTCAAACCGTACAAAGATTTCTTTAACAAACACACTTTATCCTCCTGACTTTTCTTAATAAAACCCTCAGGGTGATCCATATAGATATCCTCATCTAGATTACCATGTAAAAAGGCAGTCTTGACATCAAGCTGTTCTAATTCCATATCCAGATTAACCACAATAGACAACAGAATACGAATAGATACATGCTTCACCACTGAAGAGAAAATCTCATTGTAGTCAACTCCTTCAACTTGAGTAAAACCCTTAGCCACCAGCCTAGCTTTAAACCTCTGAAGCTCAACCCCAAGAATTCCTTCTTTTATCTTGAAAATCCATTTGCATCCAACATTTTTCTTGTTAGGTGGCTTATCCACAAGAATCCAAGTCCCATTTTTCATCAAGGACTTCATCTCTTCTTCCATACCATCACACCATTTCTGCCAGTTTTTGTTTCTCCTAGCCTCAACAACTATTTTTGGCTCATCTAAATCAATTTGCGATGTACAAAATAGAGCATATGCAACCACATACTCTCCACTATCATATCTAGCATGTGGTTTTCTGTTCCTTACAGGCTTATCCCTAGCAATGATGTGATCTTCTGGAACTGGTTCACTCTGACCAGTTTCTTCCTCATACTCTGAAGACTCTGCGTCTTCATGATCCCTTTCTTCTTCTGAGCTATCTGATTCTTCCTCAGTAGCTCCACCTTGAACTGAACCCTCTGAAGACTCTGACCTTACTGACCCATCAGTAGTAGAACCCCGAATCAAAACTGGACTAAAGGATACTCTTTTAGGTTTCTTTTCCTTAGGGTTCCTTTTATCCTTCTTAGTTTCCTCAGTGTCAGTGTAGATGGTCTCCTCATCAAACACTACAATCTGGCTTATAATAGACTTTCCTTCATTAGGAAGCCATACTCTATAGCCTTTAGTACCCTGAGAATACCCCATGAAGATTCCCTTAACTGCCCTAGGACTCATCTTGTCCTGTGTAGTGTGCACATAAGCAATACAACCAAATCTTCTTAGGTGATCATACTCCACCTTATCACCAATCCAGACTTCTTCAGGAATCTTAAAATCCAAAGCTGTACTTGGAGTCAGATTAATCAAATACACTGCAGTAGCAGCCGCTTCAGCCCAAAACTTCTTTTCCAACTTAGACTCAGCTAACATGCTTCTGATTTTATCTGCTATAGTTATGTTCATCCTTTCAGTAACACCGGTTTGCTGAGGTGTGTAAGTACAAGTTTTGTGACGCTTGATTCCAGAATCCTTACACAAATTATCCATCTGAGTGTTACAGAACTCTAAGCCATTATCTGTTCGTAAACATTTAATCTTTCTTCCAGTCTGATTTTTAACCATAACTTTCCATTCAGAAAAATTTTCAAACACTTCATGTTTTCCCCTCAGAAACCTTATCCAAACCTTCTTGGAGTAATCATCAATGAACGTATGCACATAATCCAGTTTGCCTTCAGTATGCACATAATCCAGTTTGCCTTCAGTATGCACATAATCCAGTTTGCCTTCAGTATTATGCTTAGCTTTAGGAAAACTTTGCTTGTGAGACTTCCCAAGGACACAAGTCTCACAGAAATCTAGAGTGTGCACATCCTTCTTGCTTAGGTAACCGTCCCTGACCAGAATATTCATATTCTTTAAGCTCATATGGCCAAGTCTAGAATGCCATATGTTGATCAAGTTTACCTCAGCCTTAACAATAGCTGCTTCACCGCAGACAACCTCTCCTTGTAGATAGTACAAACCATTCTTCCATTTTCCTTCAAACACCTTAGGTCCTTGACCCTTGTCTGGCATTTTCTTATACAATTTAGGATGAAGTCTTCACCTTCATACCTTAAACCATTGTGCCCTAGCTGACCATAGGAAATTAAGTTTCTTCCCATAGTAAGCATATATCTGACCTCTGTCAGAATGACTTCAGATTTGTCAGGATTGACAATCTTGATGTTTCCTATTCCCCTAACCTTGCTTATTGTGTTATTTCCCATTAGCACATTTGCTCCGTCAAGCTCCATGAAGTTAAACAGGCTGCTTCTGTCAGGGGTTATGTGAAACGTACAACCTTAATCAAACACCCATTCATTCTTAGAGTACTCAGTACTAGCAGTAAGAATCATGGGAAGATCCTTTTCTTTAGAAACAGTAGCAACAGCTACGTTAGCTGCACCATTAGGTTTTACACCTTTAAACTCAGGACAATCTCTCCTGAAGTGTCCTTCTTTGTTGCAATGCCAACACTTTTTGCCTTTAGCAGATTCTTTGGGCCTAGACTTGGACCTCTTATCCTTACTCTTAAACCTGCCTTTCCCATTACCAAAACTTCTCTTCTCAGTCCTGCCTCTACCAACAAACAACCCTTCTGCTGGTGCCTTTGACCTGTTCAAGAGACTAGCTTCTCTGAGATAAGTCTCTTTGGAGTAAGCTGATTCAGTTACTTCATCCAAGGTCAAGGTTTCCTTGCCATTTCCTACTTTAGAGTATGAACTATAGACAAAACCTCTATGGCTTGATCCTCATCACTAATGTTAATGTTTAGGCTAGCTAGATCATCTACCAACCTCAAGAAGCCATCTAAGTTTTCTTCTATGAACTTAGACTCATCCATTCTGTAACTAGCAAACCTCTTCTTGAGATAAATTTGGTTAGGCAAATATTTAGTTTGATAATCCCTTTCTAGAGCTTGCCATATACCTAAAGCAGTTTTTTCTTTCATCACTTTTCTGAACACCATGTTCCCTAGACATGAGCATATGAGATTCTTTGCTCTAAGATCTCTATTTTTCTTCTGCTCATCTGTGTAACCAGTAGAGGCTACAGATTTCTTAGTTGTTGGTGTTTCCTCCCCAGTTGTACTTGGGGTTGCAAGACCTGACTCTTCCTCTCTCCTCTTAGGTAAAGGAATGAAGATTCTTGCACTGGATGTAGAAGAACCAATCTTCTCTTCTCCAGAGATAATCTTGTGCAAACCTTGCAGCTCAAGCTGCATCAACATCTTGAACTTCCACATACCAAAATCCCCTTTACCATCAAACCTTTCCATGTCAAACTTAACAGCAACTGGATCCATCTTGAACATTCAAGAACCAATTTGTAACCTGCAAAACAACCCAAGAACTCAACACTGAAGAACAGCTTTTTCCCAGCTGACCAATCAAGCAACCTGACTGAATCAATTCAATCCTTCTTGCTCCTTGAACGCAGCTCTGATACCACTTGTTAGGCAAACAAAACCAAATTTTCAGTTTCCTTAGCTAATTGAATTTGTTCTTTAGTGATTTGACTTTGCAGAAATTGAACAACACAAAGACTCGAGCTTCGGGGCCTAGTGCCAACCCCTAACTCGCCGGTGATCTAGTCACCAGAAACCACTATAACTCGGTGTTAACAAGCCGATCAATGTTACAGTTACAATTAGAATCTTCTTCTTTGCTTTATTCTAATTGATTATCTCTTATCTGTATGTGCAACTTCTACAGGAACCTTCAAGCTCAGATTTCCAGAGAAGATTTCTCAGCTGGAAGATCAGAACCAGGTGACTTCGGCTCAATCAACCTGAAGCCGTAGACGAAACAGATCGGAGAGACGAACTTGAAGATCCGATACACCGGAGATTCCGATTCGATCTCTTAGCTCAAGCTTCTTCTCTATTTCTCTATGAACTGATAATCTCTCCTTCTTGTTTCTGTTGTAACAACTCTCAATTTAGGAAGATGAAGTTGACCCTTTCTTAAACCATCTTTGACCAGGCTTTATTTGCTTTTCTGTTTAAAACGTAAGGGGCTTCATCAGGGCCCATTAGTCATAATAGCCCAAAAGCTAAAATGACAATATCCACATTTTAGCATTCACATTTCACTTTTTTCACTTTGTTGCATAATTAGGTTTTAAAACACAAAAATATCATCTAGCTTAGCTTAATCAATTGCTTGCATTTTTAGTGTATTATTCTCAACTCCTTGTGGATTCGATACCTTGATTACTACTTGATTGCTATCAGGCCCAGCTCAGATTAAATATGGGCCTTGTGCAAAAAAAAAAATTGCCAAAATTTAGGGTCTTTTCTGCAAGTTTTATAAAATTTAGGACCTTTTTTACAAGTAATTAAAAAATTTATGGCTTTTTTTGCAAAAAAAAATCAGCTGAAAATCTAGATCCCACGGTGGGGCTCTGTGCACTTGCACAGCCCGCACAGCATGAGAACCGGCACTGGATTGCTTGCACTTGGATTTTAATTAGATTTAAAATTTGTCTCATCAAGAGATACACGTAAATTTTAAATCATCCGGTCTCATATCTCTGCCCTTTTTCTATCCTTTGCTCTAATAACATATATATGTTATTGAAAGCGACAATAGATGGATACGAATGAACCCCAGGTTTGGATGGATATGAGATCTAACCTTCGTTCTCGATCTTGGAAAACAAAAGGTGGACCGAATTCATTAATTGTAAGATCAAGATTTTATATTTGGCTTTTCTCTTCTAGAGATCCATATATTTATTTACAATAGAATATTTTTCTAATGATTTTTTATGTATTTCGTCGTTCTCATATATATTCTTTGTTTTATCAAATTTCACCGAAGAACATTTTGTATGTGAAGTGCATATATACGTATCAATATTTTTCTTTTTTTTGGTCAACCTATACGTATGAAGTTATAAGTACATTTTCAAGCAAATAAGTATTCTCTACATGCACAGTGCGTTATAACAGGCAAGCATTCCACTAATCTAAGAATACGGAACTTAAAACTTAGAACACTCTTTGGTTCCACGTAAGCTTTTGGCCATATTCCATTAATGTATAACTAATGATGCTATAAATACTCGCTACATGGGCGGAGGGCAGGGCACTTGCCCACCATGAAATTTTTAAAATTAGTGTATTTGATTAAAGATTTTTTATGATGCTCATGTTGATGTATAATTTTATGGTGTATTGTTTAATGATTTTTAGTTTTGCACCGGATGAAAATGATTTTATGATCCGCCACTGACTCGCTATATACTTCTTCGTGTACATGAGAAGATCTTTTATGTGCCTGTAAACCTGTTTTGGAGATGTCGTATCTAGAGGAAATGAATATATGCTCATAATTACTTGAAATAATAATATTCTCTGGCATGGGCCTTCTCAAATGATTCCAAATAAGAAAGAGACACAAATCACCACAAATTCTTATGATTATTATATCTTCCATCGTGCCCTCAATATCGGCCCAACTTGATCCCCCGACCATTCCTCATCATTGTTTTATAAATGCATATACGTACGTGTATATAGGTATATTATATACTAAATATATACATATCTGAGTGTATGTAATGGAGAATATATGCATTCTGAATTATTTTTCTTGTTAAGTGTTAATATATTTTTTTGAGAAAGAAAGTGTTAATATGTAGAACCCAAAGTAAAGATTTAATTCGTATCTTAATCAAACTTAGCGTATTCGGACCGTCTTGCTTTTCTAATAATGACATTTGATCCGTTTTCATTTTCCTTTACATAAATTTCCAATTAAAATCATTATACCAAAAATAATTTCGAGAAAAATTGAAAATCATTAGACCAATTAATAAGTAGAAGTAATACTTTTCAATTTCATGTACATACATACAGCGATGACTCGGTGTCCATTGACCTTTATCAAAGACAAGAAATTTGACCATTCTTCTGTAGTATAGAGGCTCTTACCGAAAACTTTCTACTTCCACTGTTTATTTTATTTAATAATTTCCTTAATAACTATTTACAAAAAGGATTTAAGCAGGTCACCTGACGACAAAAAAAAAAAAAAAAAAAAAAACAGGTCACCTAACCTGCTATCCACATCATCCACTTAGCCTGGGAAAACAAACAAATCCCCGTGGGGAATGACTTACCAAGCACCCTAATCCTCAAAAAGCAAACAATTTTTAATAAGATTTTCTTCACAAGAGGCTACTAAAATATAGGGTCCATATTTCATGCAATGAATTTTCTGCCCTTATTTTTGAAGATTTTCTTCATAAGAGGCTACTACAATATAGGGTCCATATTTCATGCAATGAATTTTTTGCCCTTATTTTTGCTGAAACGTTGCTTGACTTTGAAATACAATAACCATCATAAAAATAGAGTTTTTAACATAATTATGTTATACACTACAAGAAAACATGTGGTATTCCAACGGCCAAAACCGTCCGAATTCCGTCGGAATAGATCCGTTTCCGACGGTTTTGGTCCGTCGTTTCTATCTCGTCGAAAATTAAAATCCATCGGAAATCCGTTGATCACTAGTGACGGATCTCCGGATTCCGTCGACCTTTCGTCGTTATAACGTCGGAAGAACAATCGGTGACGGTATTCTGACGGAATCGGAAATCCGTCTCTTTCCGACGGATTTCCGACGAACACGACGTTCCGACGGAATACCGAGGGACAATGTAACCGACGGAATTACGACGGGAAAGGATTCCGATGGATTTCCGACGGTATAGGATTCCGAAGGAATTATTAATTTTTATAAAAAAATTAAAATTAATTAAATAATTAAATATAAATAAAATATAATAAAACATTTAAAAAAAAAAACTGATTAAATTAAAATTGTTTTGAAAATATTTTAAAGTTTTACATAAAATTTTAAAACATAAAAGGACTACTGCGGCCTATGGCTACTGAAGAAATCGTTCATCTTCTGTTCCATCGCTCGAAATCGTTCGTCGGCCTCCGCCTTCTCTTTCGCACACCGTTCCTCCACTGCCCTAAGCCGCTCGGCCAGCTCTAGGTTTTCTGCCACCAAACTGCTACCACCGTGATATCGAACCGACGAAACGGACGAGGAACTATCTTCAGGGAGGCCGTAGACACGGCATTTGGTCTTAGGAGTCACCTACGACAAAAAATAAATTCAATCTTATAACTTAGTTCTATTAAAAGGTTTTTTGAAATTTGTTTAAATGTGACACGGTTACTAACCTTGTAGGTGAACTGGTTGATCTTCTCGACTGGAACTTCGGTGGGCGGCGGAGTTCCTTCATCGATCGGTTGCGATTGGAGGTACTGCTCCCCGAGCCTCTCCACGCTTTCCACGATTTCACGAGCAATCGGATCTTGAATTTCCCCGGTCTTCTTGTTGTTGTGCGCAACTTTGATCAAATAAAGATGCGATGGAAGCACACCGGTCTCCTGAAACTTTTAACATATACAATTTCGTTAGCGAATTTAAAATTTTTTGAATTATTTAAAAATTTACCATTTTATCAGCAACTGACGCCTTGCTCGTTGCTCCAAGGTTGTGGGTCGCCGGTCCCTTCCCCTTTCGGTTGCTATTGCGGTTAGTTGAGTTTTTCCCTGAGGTCGCCCGAGTTTCCTCCCGTTCCCAATGTGCAAGAAGTCCAGCCCATAATGTTTCTTTTTGTTTCAAAACCCGAGGCACCTTCCCGTATTTGTACCACGACTCCTTCCACTCGTTCATCTTCAACGAGTACTTCCTCCCAGCCTTTTCGTCGAATTTCTTACGAACCAACGTTGTGAGCGGTGGGTCCCACGTAAATTCTTGCTGAAAAAACCACATTCCCGCATTAGTAATTAAAATGTGAGTCATATAAGAAATATATTTTAAAATTAGAAAATAAAATCATACCGCAAATTGCCGAAACCAAGTGTCCCGGTCCTCCACTGGGATATCACTGTATGTGGGATACAGTTTAGTTACCAAGCAATTCATCATTGCATTGATAGAACTCGTAATCCCGTTTCCCGAGTATTGGAACCTATTATAATATTTAGTTAAATATTTTAATAAATTAATTTAATCCAGTACATATTTAAATAAGACTTACCAGGTCGTGTTAGGTGGCCTGTCTGGATCTAGACGAGTCAACCTATCACGTCCGGGTTGCGACACAAACTCCTCGATGCTCATGACCGTGGGAGCTGAGCAGGCTGTACCCGTGGGCTGAGACATGTGTGGGTCTCTAATCCGAGATTACTGTCGAGGATATGCGTCTGACTCGCACTCCGACCTCCCGTACTGGAAGTCCTAGACTGATGATATCTCGGATAGTCCCTACGATTTCCAAAATTCTAAGATTTTGAGATTTCGGGATTTATGGAATTTAGAATTTATAGGAATTTGGGATTTTGATATTTTGATATTTTGGGATTTAGTTATTTGGAAATTTAGGATTTTGGATTTAAGGATATTGGGAATTTGGGTTATTTGGAATTTTGAGATTTAAGGAATTTAGTTTTCGGAGATTTTGTTATTTAGGGACTTAGGAATTTAGGGGTTTAGGGATTGCTTGGAATTTGAGATTTTTGTTATAAATGAATTTATTGAATTTGGGATAATGTGGTTTTGGGATTTAGGGACTTAGTGATTTAGGGAAATTGCCATTTTGTAATTTAAGTAATTAGGGCTTTTTTGTATATTGTATATTCAGAAACCGAAGTTTATGGATTTAGGTTTTGTTGGGAAATTGATATTTATAATTTTAAAAAAAATTTTAAAAATTTTTATAGAGTAGTTTTAAAATTTTAAAGGTTTAAAATTTTTTATAAATTTTATAAATTTTTTTAATTTTAAGGATTTGAAACGATTTTCTTAAAATTTTCTATGTAGGATTTTAAAAATTAAAAAATTTACAAATTGGAAATATTTATAAAATTTGCAGTATCTAAAAATCCCTAAATTGGTAAATTCCTAAAATTATCAAAATACCTAAATCTCTTAATCTATAAATCCTTAAATTCCCCAAAATTCTTAAATTCAGAAAATTATCTACAAACCTAATTTCATAAATTTCTAACATCCTCATGAACCCTAAATTGCTTAATTCCTAAATTTGTTAATTTCTAATTTACTAAAATTCTCATAAGCAATAACGAAACCATGTTGAACAATCTTTGTAATTCCACATTTAACCAATCCCAATTTACTAACCTACAAATTCAAGAACAATTTCGCAACAACTCTAAAAAATTATGTAAAACTTACATTGGGTTCTGATTTGGGGGAAGGATTGTGAGAATTGAGCAACAAACGTCTGATTAGCGGCTACAACGGGGACAAATCGGCGGATAAACGGCGGCGAAATGGAGGAAATTTGGAGGAAAAATAAAATTTTCAGTTCTGTCTGCGGGGAAGACGAAGACTGTGGATTTAATAGAGTGGCCGACGGAATTCAGACGGAATTCCGACAGACTCCAAAAACTCCGACTGATGTTTGGCGGCATGTCAAATTAGGGTTTTCCGTCAGAGATCCGTCGGCAATTTTGACGGAATTCCGACGACAATTGTTTTTAATATCTTTTATTAAATTTCCGGATTAATATATACAATAAATTTAAATATCCGTCGCAAATCCGTCGTAATTTCCGACGGAGAATTATTTCTTCTATTTATTTCCTCCTTTTAAAAAAATTATTTAATTAAAATACACATCTGTCGGAATTTCAGGTTAAATTTTTTTTATTTTTCTTACATAGATTAAATTTTTTCCGCGGTAATAAATACTAAAAATAAAATTTCGTCCACAATGTGAACGAGTTAGAGATTTATGAAAACCAAGACAATATATATATAACTTGTGGGATTCCCGGGCTTGGCTCTTTGATTGGCAGAACGATCGAATGCAATTTTGATTTGTTGATTTTTAACTATATAGTAAAAAGTCGCCAAATCAAAATTGCCTTCAATCGTCCTGCCAATCGAAGCGCCAAGCCCGTGTATCCCGCAAGTTCTACCTATGTTGCCTTGGTTTTCATAAATCTTACATTACACATACAATATGACTTTAAATAGCAAAATAGGAAATATTACACATGACAACATTATACGATCGTACAATAGATACTAGGAAATTATTTAACATAAAAGCAACATAAAGCTGTAATCATAAAATTATTCTTAATCACCGTTGTATAGTGGTTGCTTTGATGCGTCTAACATATCGAAAAACCTTAGAGATTATAAATTAGGTTCTTCAACCCTATCACCCTCATACCCACCCGACTGCAAATTCTCTCTAAACGCATCGTTAACCATCGCAACCGTACTTACCCCAGCATCTACTTCCGGTGTAGGTTCTCCTACGCTATCCGGAAAATAAGGTTCATTGCTACTAGTACTACCATATTCATAATTGGTTTCTCCATGTAAAAACCAAACCTTATATCCCGGCGTAAAACCATATCTATATAAGTGATTCCAAACATTATGAACCGCAACACTAATTCTATTACAGCAATTAGAACATGGACATTTGATATCCTGACCTTTTTTGGCTGCATCTACATTACTGGGTAAATTCATGAACTCGCATATACTTAGAGCGTACTCGTTCCTTAATAAGTATGAGCACACATCCATCATTGGCTCGTCCATCCATGCCCGAAAATATGAACTCATCTTTATAATGTTTTTTCCAAGTTTATGAATTTTTGTTCTGATGGAATGAAGAATTGTGCAAACTTATATATGTACATCGGAAATCCGTCAATACATCCGACATAACACCCTACCAATCCCATCGGTCACCGCAGACGATATGGTAACCACTCAAACTGTACCGACATCGGACACCGTCGGAATTCCGTCGGATATCCGTCACTAATTCTGACGGATTTTGTCCGTCGGAAAGACGTCCGTACACGGTGACCAATCAAACTTTGCCGACATCGGAAAGTTGGAAGTCCGTCGTAATGCCGTCGGAAACTTACGACAAATCATTGTCGTCTGTATTCCGTCGGTAATTTCCGACGGTTTCCCAACGGAAATCCGACAGTGTGGCTTTCCGTCGGAATACCGTCGGAATATTTTGACGGACTTCCGACGGATTCATTTGGGTCGGTAAAACGTCGGTAATTCGTTGGAATTGGCCGACGGAATTCCGACGGACCAAAAATTCCGTTGGAAAAGCTAATGTTTTCTTGTAGTGATAGAAAAACTAAAGTGGTGACTTGCTCTTGGCCAAGTGCGGCAGGTACGTCAGAAGTAGGAGGTGACTTCTCATCTTCGGCCATAAAATACATAAAGACCAATCGGTGTTTTATATTGATTTTTTTTTTTTTTTGAGAAACTGAAATTATTGTTTAGTTTAATGTTTAGCTTCGGTTCAATGTTTATATATTGGTTTATATTTGGTTCTAAGATTTTACTCAGTTCTATATTTTATAAAGCAAGCTAGTACGACATGCAAAGAAACAAAAGATGGCAAAATTTGCACTCGAAAAGGACAAACTACCTAAAGTTACACCATGTTGATACCCTGTGTTTTTAACCTAGCACCATTTTCACATGGTTTTGACTTCTGATATATGTGAAATTGGCTTCCAAAGTGGTAATAAGATACGGATACTTTGTTATATATCTATAAAAAACTAAAATTTGGTGATAGACCAAAACTTTGGTTATTAATAATAAATAGTGGAAAAAACTAATATGTCTAAGGAAAGAGATATCCTAAGTTGATTTAATTTTGGCACTTTATATTGAGAAGAACATCTTATCTTATGATTTATTGAACTTGAAAAACTTTTCCAACAAAAGATACCAAACACCAATGAATGATAGATATTTATGTAACTGAAAAAAACCGTATATAATTATCGATGAATTATCTAATATTGTACTGGATCGTGATGGTTTTTTTTGAAATTGCGTGGAAGATTCAATTAAACTTTAATCAACGGTCTTAAGTATCTTGAATAGGATAGAACTCTTTCTCAAGTCCTTAATCAATACCTCATTTCAATTCAAATATTATATATTCGCTTATATAAATAAAGTCCACAAATATAAATCTGAACGAGGCAAATAATTCATCTACATATATACACAAAATCAATGTGATCAAGCAGAAAATTAGTGTCAGTTTTGATATGCTACAACTTTATACCTCTGCGGAACGATAATAATTTGAAGAATATTCAAATAGCAATTTGTCTATGTCAGATTACTCAAATTTAATTTGAAATCTAGTGACTGGAGAAATTTTACCAAACCCTTATTAGTAAAATCTTTCCCACATGAACTGCAAATACAATGTTACTAGAAATGTCTTTTTCGTTTTAAAAGTGCAATAAAAAATAGTGAGCACCTGATGTAAGCTTCTAAATTGAAAGATAGTTCGAAAATTCCAAAAACAATTTAAGGAAAAAACATCACATGTCTTACAACACATCATAACTCACTCGTTTCTATTTTGGGAAATAAATTTAGATAGCTTCATTACCACTGTCGGTAATGTTTTAGGCATTCAGTTATGAGACTAACTACGACCCATTCCCTTCAATGTATAAATGAACCATATGAAACAGGAAAGATGATTCGATTTTTTTCCAATACAAACATCCCATTTTTGTAGGTTATATAAATAAATAAAAACATCCCATTTTGAAGCTATTGCCTATGGATTTTGACTGTCGAAAAGAGAAGGACAAATACTAAAACCTAGTTTTCTATATACAGGGATGGAGAGAAGTTCATAAAAGTAGTCGGGTCGGATCATTAATAAGACTATAAAACCTATAGTACATAGAGGGGAAATATGTCAAAGTAACGATTGAACAAAAGACATTACACGTGTGAACTGTCCTATGTAGACCAACGAACCAAATCCGAATTAGATTCTCTTCGAAGACCTAATACGTAACGTATAAACATATACATACAGTACTTACAGCATGTGGAGAATCATATACCCCATTATGGATTACCGTAACGTGTAGCCAGAGTATATATCACTAGAAATCAGAATAAAATTTAATGGAATATATCATTCATAAAAAAAAAAATCTGATAACTCAATCTCAGCATAGACTACAATCTGTTTTTAGCAAATTGATACTAGATTTAACAATATAACATAATAGTTTAATCATTATACTCAATAATTAAAAAATATTGTAAGATCTGATTTTTAATTACTAGAATCTGTAGGGCAAATCCAGGGATCAACTGTTGTTGTTGTTGTAGTAGTAGTAGTAGTAGTACCTGAAGAACCTTTGATTGGAGCTGAAGAAGAAGATGCAACATTATCATGCATCTCCGGTCTCTTTTCCAACCGGCGATCAAACTCCGAGAACTGTTCCATCATCAAGTGGTGGTCATCATCAGCCGTTGGATTGTGATGTTGCTGTAATGCCCCGAGATTATTAATAGAATCAAGGTCTTGCAGTGAGGAAAGTGTTGTTTGATGGTTATGATGATGTTGATGAGATAAAAGAGACTGAAATGTAGAAACTTGGTGATTTTGTGGGAGGGGCAGCTCGGGAAGAGGAGACTGAAAGTTCATGGAAGAAGTGGTTTGATGGTATTGGTTGAGAAAAGGAGATGATGTGGAAGAGATCAAAGTGGGAGGCTTCTGAGGGGTTGGACGAAAAGGGTTAAAAGAGAGAGGATCAGAAGGAGATCGGAAAATATCGAAGCGGCGAGTGGTTGAGGAAAAGGGAAGGTATGAGGTGGAGAAAGAAGAGGCGGGAACGCCGGTGAATTCTTGAACCATAGCTCGGAAGTTAGAAGTGTCGGTGGTGAGAACTGTGGTGGGTGCTCTTCTTGAAGCTCTTGTTCGTTTCTTAGGGCTTCTTGAGGAAGAAGGAGCAGGAGGGGGAGGAGGCGGTGGTGGTGGAGGTAGAAGGTTGGTTTGGTTTAGAATGTGATCGGATATTGGAGGGTTGATGAGATTGTTAACCAAGTTTAGGTAAGTGGAGGAGGAGGAGAGAGTAATTGGATCGCCGTAGAAGGCGGAGGAGGAGGAGAAAGGAGGGAGGAAGAAAGAGGAGTGGTCTGATGCAACACCTGTCGATGGAGACTCGTGATCATCGCTTGAAGATTGCAAGCTTCCACTGTTACCAGAATCCATATGGACATGGAAGAAACAAGAACATGAGACAAGAAGAAGAGCTTGTTGTATTGGTGAATCTAGGGTTTTGAGAAAAAGAGAGAGAGAGATGGCTAAAATTAGTTTTTATTTATTTAAGGAGGTCGAAGGAAGAGAGAGGAAGGAGGAGAAGGTATGGTGTCGCCATTGATGGATGGGGAGAGAGAGGAGGAGGTGGCTGGCGAAAAGTCAAACTCAATCTGAAAGCGAAAAAAAAAGAAAGAGGAGAGAGGGACAAATATCTCTTTCTTTCTCTAGTGGGGATGTGATGAATGTGATAGTGTTGAATTTTTACAATTTATATATTTTAACTTGGGACTATGGTTCATTTGTTTAGAGTGCCTATATATATCTTCCTTTTTTTTTTGGTAACATATATATATATCTTCCTTAACCTTTATTTTGGCAAATGATCCACACAGTTTACTTATATATTCTACTTTGAAGTTTTTTTTTTTTTTTCCTACTTTGAGATTAATTAGTTCACAAGTTACTGCTAGACAAGTAGGATGTGAAAGTCTTGAAATTGTCCAGTGTTGTATATTATGTCGAGATCAAATTATGGTGACATAATGTGCTAGAAGCTAGTGTTGTTGAACAATTTATATGATTGATAAAACGAGTGAAAATGGATGCGTTTTTGGACTAGTTTGCGATAGTCCAATATATACTAATTTATATACAGATCAAAAATATATTTTTTAAAACAAAATTCTTTGAAATAAATCAGAATAATTTGGGAAAATACAAGGTGTAACATACAAAATACTGATAAAGGATAATGATATATTTGTGTGGAAAATGTGGTTTATCTAGAAATTATGGAAAAAGTTTTCTAAAGGGTCTGTTCAAAACTTTGGAACATTTTCAAATACGCATTTTCAGAATTCAAGGCTAGGAATAATGCTCAATTTTCTTCTATGTGTATAAAAGAGGATGATCCAATGGTTCATGATTTTTCCAACATACGGTGCCAAATTGATGATCCGTGGAAAGAATCGGATCCAACCACTAGGATTGGATGGTTCTATTATCATGGAAACATGGCAATGCTTCTAGAGGTAAGGGAGGACAAACGACTGAGACACATTTGCACGCCGGAATAGAAGTCTTGTTGTGGGCATTGTCGTGCATTTTGGATAACAATATCGATTGTCAAAAGTTTGAAACAAATTGTTCAGAACTGGTTCAAATTTCGTAGTCAGCATAGGAGGGGCCAATCTTCGCCAAATACACAACTAGGTTCACAAAACTACGGGTTCGGGTCCATATTTATTGAGGAATGGCCAAAATGATGCGCAAGACGGACTCTTGCAGATTACAACTGTCCAGAGCAGTTCTACGCTAACATGTCTGCGATTTATCCACCTCCGTTTCAGCAAAATGATTTTGAGCTCAAACCGGCGTTTTTCTCTTTAGTTGCTCAAGACCCATTCTGCTGTCTTCCACATGAGAACCCGATGGACCACATCGAGAGGTTTGAGGATCTTGCATCTGCTATCAAGGCGAATGGAGTTTCAGATGATTATCTGTTCTTCAAGCTTTTCCCCTATTCTCTTCATGGGGAAGCTAAGTATTGGCTGATGACGCTTCCACCGGGCTCGCTTACAAACTAGATGATACAAAGAATGCTTTCCTAAGCAATTTCTTTGACGATGCGAAGTCTGAGGACCTGAGAGCTAAGATTGCTACTTTCAAGCAGGGAGATGTTGAGGCATTCAAGGCTGCTTGGTACAGATTCAAAGGCTATCAGAGAGATATTCTGTGACTCTAGATGCAACAAGCAACGGGAATTTTAACACAAATTCTCCAGCGACTGCTATCCAGCTCATTGAGAACTTGGCTAATAATAACAGTGCTAACAACATTGACTAAAAAAGAAGCCAGTATGGACATAACATCAGTGGAAACCAGCTAGCAGAGGTCACTAAAAAGCTGGATTCAATGCACGATCTTCTGGCTGGAAAGAAGAAAGTTCAGTTTGCTAAGGAAGTTCAGACATTTGAGCCAGAAGATGTGCACTATGTCAATGGGTCTGGATACTAGAAGTACGACAATCAACAAGGCTATGGTTCGAAGCCATTTCAGAGCAGCATCAATTATCAAAGGACTTATGGTTCTTCATCCAATCATAAGCCTCCTGAACTAGACAACAAGATGGAGGGTATGCTTGAGTAGATTCTAGAAGGACAGCAGAAGATGACAATGAGCTTCAACCAGAAGATAGATGTGGGAGCCTAAACTAGCACAATTAGATTTGTAAGGGTTTCGTGAGGAGGTAGAGATTTCTAGGGTTAGCTAAGGTCGCAAGAGAGGAGTAAGAGCTTTGTATTTGCTTTGGATGTGTTGAGTACAAAGTTGTGAATGAATTTTTGAATGCCTTCTCAAGGGCTTTGACATCAAGTATATATACTATCTCTAAGGCGGCTAAGCTTCCTAAGTCTTCGCGGATTCCTTCCTTGCCTAGGTCGGTTGCGTCAAAGTGGGCTTCGCGTCTGGACCGGGCTTCGGGCTTCCCTCACGTCAATGGGCCGGAGACTGCATCGAACTGAGGATAAGATCACCGACTGAGGTGAGCGCATGGTCGGTCCATGGTGGCGAGCCCGTGGTCACCCAAGGGCGAGCCTGTGGTTGCACATGGGTGAAGACGTGGTCGCCCAAGGGCGAGCCCGTGGTCGCACAGGAGCGAAGCCGTGGTCGTACAGGAGCGAAGCCGTGGTCGCACGAGGGCGAAGCCGTGGTCGCACTGTCTGGTCCTGGTCCATTCCTGCTTCGCCCAGGTTTGTTCCGCTACCACATGCTTTGCTTCGCAGGAAGACTTAGGTGCCGTTACGCCTTCTTCATCGAGAGTCCGGAGGGCCATTTCTTTAGTCGTCTTGTCTTTGGACGTTAATGTTGAGCAGGTGAAAACCAACCCCAACAGTTAGCCCGTCAGCTCGGTAGTGTTAGAGATAATAGTGCCGAGTTAAAGATGTATTGGGTATCAGCGTTAACGTTCAAGGTCATGGCGTTGTTGGCATAACCACTCACACAGCAGTAGAGAGTGACTTCATACTTGAGGTTTTAAGACTTCGTAAGCATTCTGAAGGTTTCAAAACTTCCTGCATTGTCTGCTGAAGCTGCTGCGTTTCTGCAGAAATTTTTTTGTTTACGAAGGTTTTAAGACTTTGTATTTCCTATGGAGGTTTTAAGACTCCGTGTCCCGAATTCCGGTGGTGAGGTTGCCGCGGGCAAGGGAGTCAAACACGTGTTTGCCAACGCTGTAAGCATTTGGTTTACCAAAGGTTTTAAGACTTCGTGCTTGATTGAAGGTTTGAAGACTCCTTACTTTGCTTACCGAAGCCACTGCGTTGCTGCAGTACAAAGAAATTTTTTTGTCCTTTTGCTCATGAATGAGGCTTTGTCCGCTCATGAATGAGGCTTTGTTTGCTCATGAACGAGGCTTTGTTTGCTCGTGAATGAGGCTTCGTTTGCTCATGAATGAGGCTTTGTTCACTCATGAATAAGGTTTTGTTTGCTCATGAATGAGGCTTTGTTTAGGCTGTGAAAACGCAAATGCGCTCACGCTCTTTATCTGCCAACGTTGTTGTTGGGCTTTGCAGAATGGTGCTGTTTTCTAGACACGTCTGTCCAAGAACAAGTACACCCTAAGTTTTACCAGCGTGGAACCTGGGTTTCCGAATGACTCGTTCAGGGTACATGCCAAACGAAATCATTAGCAGCTGCATTTTACCAATAATGCTTGTTGGGTTTATGAGTGATCAATTGAGTTCATCTACCCCAATACTGAACACTGATATTTATATAGCGCTTTGAATCCGATGTTGGATGTCATTGTGTTCGTCCGGAGACAAGGCTTAGAGCTTCTAAAAAAGTGGTGGCGTCGCAGTCTGGGTGGGGGTTTTGTTTGCTTGCTTGCTTAGCCTTCATTGTTGACTTTTGATCTTCATTATTGACTTGTATGTAAGTGAATTTTGGCTATGGATGAGACAACAGACTTGGCCTTGTAGGAAAAATGCAACACGACGAACACGGCGGTGATGTTGACCGTGGTGTCGCCGCTCTAGGTGAGAGCTTTGCTCGCTCCGAGTCCTTGTCATGCTAATGCCGTAGTCGCTGCAAATGCGTTTTGCTTCCATGAGGTGAGATAGGCATATCGATGAGTCTGCAAGGTGGACTTGAGTGTCAACAAGCTCACGAGGTGAAGAAGTCGAGATGGTTGTGCTTTGCTGCTAGCTCAATATTGAAATTGACGCCGAGGTCTAGCCAAGTAGCGACAAGCTCGCAAGGTGAATTCGGTTAGCTCGCAGGTTTGATTTGTTGTGGTGGTGAGAGTGAGTCAAGCTCGCAAGGTCCTTTTTGGAGAGACGGTAAACTCGAAACGTGGATATCATTTTGTCAACTCATCTCGAGGTACTTTGAAGAGCTTTGGCAAAGTTAATCTTGATTCAAAGGAGTCATAGTTTTTAGTTTATTTGATTCGGTTCTCCATGGAATCAGTCTCCCAAAGTTGGTCTTTTTTTTTTTTTTTTGATGCTGCGAAACTGTCATGAGTGAGACGAGGTGAGACTGAGGTGAATCCGAGCGGTGTGAGGTGATTAGAGTTCGAGTGGTGCGAGATGGAGCTCGATTTTGAGGTGAATAGGTTAACTTGCGAGGTAAGGAGGAAGAAACGAGCTGATTTTGTTTAACGACGAGCTCGTCAAACGTAGCAAAGTGGCGACGATCTCCGTATTGCACCGCAAGCTTGCGAAGTGGTTTTTCTTTAAAGAAACAACTACAAGGTGGCGACACGAATATATTTCCGGATTGAATTTGAGTTACTTGCCGAGGTCGCAATGTTGATTAGAGGCAAGGATGAGCTCGGCAAGGTTAGATGAACTTGCGAGCTTAAACGTGAGGCAGAGGAGAAGCTCGTTTTTGCAAAGCGAAGAAGAAATCAAGCTCGCGAGGTTGATAAAAATTTGATATCGAGCTAACGAGGTCATTCAAGTTGTTTCCTTGAGATGCGAAATGAAAATTAGGAGGAGGAGCTCGCGGCGTTGAGGAGCTCGCTGCACTGAGGAGCTCGCGGCGTTGAAGTGATTTCAAGCTTGCGAGTTTGATTGTTGCCGAGGTCACGATATAAGGCAAAGAAATCTTGTGATTTAGCGAAGTGGGCGAGTTGACTCGGTACGAGGTTCCCCGAGTTGACTCAGAGGAAACAAGCGAGTTGACTTAGAGGAGCTTGTTCTTGCTAAGTAACGAAGAGATCGAGATTGCGGAGCTGTTTGAGTGGTGAACGAGCTTAACGAGGTTGATTGCGTAGCAAACAAGCTCGGCGAGGTTGATTGAATGTTAACCTAAGCTCGGCGAGGTAGGCGAGTCGGACGAGTTGGATCGGTCGGCGAGGTGGATTTCGAGCACAAATCAAAGCTTCTCCTGTTTCTTCATAGATTAGGCAGAGGCGAAGTCGATTCGGAGCTGCGACGAGGTGGATTTTTGGAACCATTGTAAATCGACAAGGTCGACTCCAGTTCCAGCGAGGTAGATCGAGGTGATTAGGAGTTATTGACAAGCTCGTAAGTTGAGAAAATTGTTTCGTTCCGTCGTTGAACCGGTTAGATCAATTTAGAGAAGGAGAACCCCGTTTAATTCCATCGAGGTGCTCCAGTGCCGAGGTGCTCAGGTCGACAAAGTGAAGCTTCTAGATTAAGCTTGTGACGTTGACTCGGAGGAGGTGAGCGAGTAGACTCGGCAAGGTGAGGTTGTGAGCTCAAACGTGAAGTGGAGGAAAAGCTTGCATTTCTGGTTTGGTTCATCCTTAACCGAAGACAAATCGAGCTTGACCAGTAGGTTGAGACAAAAATAGAGACCACAAGGTCGATTTGGAGAGACTGATTTCAAGACTCCGAGGTGGATTCAAGATTGCACAGCAAATCGAGGGGGAATTGAGGCAGCGAACTCGCGACGTCGGAGTTGAATCGAGACCGGAATCGAGCTCGCTAAATTAATTCGGAGGAGGCGAGCTTGCGAAGAGTTCTTTTGATTTTGGAAAAGAAGAAACTCGTGTCAATATGTGAAAGTGACGAGGAGAAGCGTTGATGACGAGTAGAAGCGTAGACGACGAGGACTAAAAATGACAATTTTAGAAGAAGGTGACGAGGTCTATTGAGCCTCATAAACCCGCGAGGCTTAGATGTGGTGACGAGGTGTTGAGAAAGTCTTGTTGACGAGGCGAAGAAGAAACGATGTTGTAGTGCTAAATTGATTTAGGCCTTAGTTATGTGATTGCGAAGTCCATGAGACCTTTGTCTTATTCTTCTTTTGTTGAATTTTTCTCCTTCACCGAGATTAAAAACAAGAAGGTCACGAGGCCACGAGGCCACAAGGTCACGAGGTCAAGAGGTCACGAGATCATTCACCTCCGACATGTAAACTCCTCTTGAACTCGACTTCTTTGGAGATAAGTTCTTTTGCCTATCTCGACTTGGTTAGTATCTTATAGGTTGCCATCATTTTTGTAGTGAATTAGCCATGCATGGTAGTGACCATGAGCTCCACGAGGTGGATAACTCCGACTTATAATCCAACCTTTGCTTATATAGATCCGAGGAAAACCCTTTAGACGATTTAGAAGATTCAAGGGCCGCCGTGAATGTTATGGCTCTTTAAACCTTTTAAGGTTGGCGAGCCCAGCGAAGTGGTGTTAAGCTTATCCAGAGAGGTGCCGCAGAAAAGTGTTGCGATTCAACGAGGTCAGCGAGGTCGATTTGTGACGACGCCGAACGTGCAAGGTGACTTGAGTGATTCCACAAGGTGAATATTAGTTACAACGAAGTGACACGGCGGATTTAACATTGACGACGTCAAAGTGCGGTTGCTTGTCGAGAAGAAGATGAGTGACGATGAGGTAAATGTAAAGTTGAATCAAGGAGCTTGTGTAGTTGTAAAATTTCATGTAGGAAGAGAGAGACGAGGTCGCGGCAAAGTAATGTGAGCCGACTCGCTGGGAGGTGAGGTGAGCTCCGTCACGACGAGGTGGACGAGCTTTTTTACTGCGAGGTGCTGGTCGGTGGAGTTGAGTGCTTGCGAGCTCGTCGTGACAGATTAGTTGCGAAGTGAGACTTGTCTTAGAAGAAATTAAGTTGCAAGGAGTTAAACTGTGTAGGCCTTTGATTTAATCTTCAGGCCCATCTTGTCAACAACACGAGTTTTTTTTTTTTTTTGCAACGAGGTGAATTCAAGCTTGATTGGTGGAGAAGCTCGATCCGGCGAGGTGGCTAACACGTTGAGGTAAAAATACGATTTTTGGCGAAGCCAAAACCGAAGCAAATTTGAATCGAATCTTTTGGGTCTGCCGGTATTGGTTGAGTTTGACTTGATTTGATATTAGATTGATATCTCGAATCCGTTTCCTTGATAGCCTGCGAGGTGGAACTCGCCACAGCAAAGTGATGCCGAGTTGATTCGACATTGCGATGAGCTCGTGACCTTAACCAGCGAGGTGCAAGGTTGGCTTCGAGTTGGTATGATTTCATTCGCGGCATGAATCCACAAGGCGAAGCTAATTGATCTGTTATCGAGGTTAATCTGGAAAGATTCAGAAACTTGACAAGTGACTCATTGTCACGAGGTATAACAATACACCCGATGATGTCACGAGGTGACTTCATGTCTCTGGCGAGGTTACTTCGTGCCTTTGGCGAGGTCACGAGGTTGGATCAATATGTCACGAAGTGATCCAGGGTCAAATAGAGGCGATGACGTGGATGCGAGCTCCACGAGGTGGATCCTAGCATAGTCAAGCTCGCGATGTTGACTCGGAACAATGTCGATTCTTGTTGATTTATTGTGTCACGAACCGCGAGCATGTCTAGATTTATTCGGGTAATCGATGCTCCCCGAAGTTGATTTGTTGCTTGCGAGGTCCGTATTGTGTCGCCGTGAGCTTGCAAAGTAGTTGCTAAACCGTGAGACTTGATCCAGTTGGTGCAACAAGGTGGAGTTGTAGCTGCGAGTCAGTTCAGTCAAGCTTCCAAGGTGAACGAGTTGACCCACTGCGAGGCGAACGAGTCAACAAGGTCGAGTTCCATCATAGATTTGTAGCAATGACATCGAGATTGGTTTCAATGAGGTTGTTGTTGGTGCTTGATCCAATGGTATCAAAGTAGAGGTAACACAAGGTGATTGAGGAGAGGAGGAAATTGAGGTGTGAACGCACGCTTAATTTGTGAACCAAGCCGCGAGCTTGATTTGTTTTACGAGGTGGGTTTAGAGCTGAGGAGCTTGTGTCATGGTGTTAAAGGTCATATGAACTTGCGAGTTAATACGACGAGCTCGCAACACCAAGGCATTAATCCGTTGAGCTTCCATTGTTGATTCGTTGTGTCTGCAAAGTGAAGTAGGGATAAATCAAGCTCGGCGAGGTGATTGGAAGCTAGGTTTGGTGAGATCGAAACTCTCCTTTGTCACAGCGAGGTGGAGCAAAGTGCTCAGTTAGATTTGGTTAGGCTCGCAATAAGTGGATTTCGTTCTACGTCGAGCTCCGGAAGTGACAGCGAAGTGGCTTGTTGAACCATTAGGCCAGGTGAAGTGTTGGGGCGACTGATCCTCGTAGACTTAAGTCCGCCAAGTTTGCAGCGAGGTGCTCTGCGAGGTGAGAAAGAGTTGTTGAATTTGGGCCTAAAACTTTGTTTTTTTTAAGCCCATCAACGAGATGTTACGAATCTTCAACCCCTTTGTCCGTTTCCTATCACCTTGCGGGCTGAAATGTGGTTCATATTGGCAATCTCTGAGCTCGCAGCCCCTCCGTTCACCTCTCTTCCCTTGCGGGTCTGCGATGTGATCCAGTGTGACGCGAGGTGGAGTGAGGTCAACAAGCCTGGTAACGACGAGACCAATTTGAGTTGTTGTTAGGTGACGACGAGAAGCTTTCAAGTGAATTGTTTTATCTAAGATTGGAGATTTTAGCCCTCGCCATGCTCTCAGCAAAAGGCGTGTTCCGTGCTTTCTACAGTACGAAAGTGACCCCGAGAGCCTTCCCTGTGATCCGGTACATCTGTAGCTTGGTTGTCCTCAGGTCAGAGACGACCTGGTATAACTGGGCTTTAACCGCAACGTCCTCTTCGTCTCGGGAGCCTTGTGGAGCCCCGCGCTCTTGCTCCCTCCTGTAAAGCTCCGCTATGGTTGGAGCTCCTTCTCCATCAGCCATAACATTGTCAGCAGGGGCGTTCGGACAAGTTTCCGAGGAGGAGGCTGATCTCCATGAGAACAAGCATCATCAGCAGCTGCGTCGGTTTGGGCTCGTCTCCGAGGGGGTTGACCTTCGTCCGATTCTTCCACCACACGCTCGGGCGTTTCATCTGATTCCCGACGAGGCGGTGGTAGAGGCAAGTCCTCTGGGCTTGTGCGATAGGTCCGAGGCGGGAGCTCCTCGTTCCGATTCCTTCGATTAGTTCAAGGCATGTTGAAGCTGAGTCGTGTTGGACAGACACGAGATCTCTTGCGTGTCTTTCTCTTGAGCGCTCGCATCTCGCTCTTAGTAGCTCCGTTGTACTTCTCTTGATCCCGTGCTCTCTTCGCCAGCGTCTCAAGCATCTGCTTGATCTCCGTGACATCCGCTGGGTTGTTAGTGGTGCGAGGTGCGGTGTTCTCCACGGGGTTCTCCCTTACCTCGTCGTTCCTGTGAGACGAGGATCCTTTGCCGCTCGCGCTATTGCTGCCTGACATCTTGACGGTGTTGCGAAACCTAGCTTTCTTGTGTCAAAAACTTTCTAGTTCCTCTTAGTCGGCGCCAAATTGTGGGAGCCTAAACTAGCACAATTAGATTTGTAAGGGTTTTGTGAGGAGGTCGAGATTTCTAGGGTTAGCTAAGGTCGCAAGAGAGGAGTAAGAGCTTTGTATTTGCTTTGAATGTGTTTGAGTACAAAGTTGTGAATGAATTTTCGAATGCCTTCTCAAGGGCTTTTACATCAAGTATATATACTATCTCTAAGGCGGCTAAGCTTCCTAAGTCTTCGCGGATTCCTTCCTTGCCTAGGTTGGTTGCGTCAAAGTGGGCTTCGCGTCTGGACCGGGCTTCAGGCTTCCCTCACGTCAATGGGCCGGAGACTGCATCGAACTGAGGATAAGATTACCAACTGAGGTGAGCGCGTAGTTGGCCCATGGTGGCGAGCCCGTGGTCGCCCAAGGGCGAGCCCGTGTTTGCACATGGGCGAGCCCGTGGTTGCACATGGGCGAAGCCGTGGTCGCCCAAGGGCGAGCCCGTGGTCGCACAGGAGCGAAGCCGTGGTCGCACGAAGGCGAAGCCGTGGTCTCACTGTCTGGTCCCGGTTCATTCCTGCTTCGCCCAGGTTTGTTCCGCTACCACATGCTTTGCTTCGCAGGAAGACTTAGGTGCCGTTACGCCTTCTTCATCGAGAGTCCAGAGGGTCATTTCTTTAGTCGTTTAGCCGTTCAAACTGAAACGGAGGATTATTTTGCGGAGTTCTACGAAATTTTTGGGACTGCAGAGCAAGTGTCGATCGACACTGTGCCTGAGCATCGAGCGACACCTCTCAAAAAGTCATCTGAGAACTCGACACAGAAGCTAGTGTCGATCGACACCCCGTCTAAACAAGTCCAAAAATTGCGAATTCTTCAGTTCAAGCAGAGGAACAAGTCTACAAGCCAAATGTTCCTTTGCCCAAAGTTAAAAGGTCCAAGCAGGAGGTCGAAGAAGCCTTTTGCAAAGCAATGATTGAGAAAATCATGGTGGAGATGCCTCTAGTCGATGCGGTTAAGCTTTCGCCTACGATTAGAAGATATGTCAAGAGGATGGTAGCTAATGGAGTTAGTCCTGAGGAAGGAGCCTTACTAACCAGAGATATCAGAGCGATTCTCCTAAGAAGAAGGACGTAGTGGTTCCTGAAGATCCATAGCAGAATCCCAGTCAAGCTTCCAGATCCAGGAAACTTTGTGCTTCATTGTTCTATCTCAAGAGGGCAATTTCCTCACTCTCTTTGTGATTTAAGATCCGGTATTAACTTGATACCATTATCTGTTGCTATTGATCTTGGGATGACTGATTTCAGGGCAACCAGGATGTCTCTTCTATTAGCCGATCGGTCCAAAAGATTCCCAAAAGGAATTCTAGAGGATGTTCCAAACATGATTAAGGACTGCATTATTCATGCGGATTTTGTAGTTTTGGATTACGACGATAAGCTTGAAGATCCTTTGATCCTAGGACGACCATTCTTGGCTACTGCTGGCGCGCAAATCGATGTGAGGAAAGGAAAGATCAAACTTGATCTAGGTGATATTGTTATGGATTTTGACATGGAGAATACAAGGTGAAAATCCACCATCGATGGTCAGACTTTTTCCGTAGAGATTTTAGAGGATTAAGACTCTAAGGAGTTAGATGCCAGTCCTTCATCTGTTGCTGAACAGATAATTCCACAACTCCCAGCCCACGATCCTCCCCAAGAGCAAAGGTACGAGTCTCCTGTACTTAATTCTGAATCTCCTCATTTCATCAATGATTTAAAGGTTGAAAAGGCAGTTACGCGCTCATACAAGCATCGAGTTTCTCGTGCAAGACTTGCTTTTTCTTCTGATGAATGTGCAGGAATTCCTACGGAGAGAAAAAGGACCTCAAAGCCTTTTGCGAAAATGTGCATCATCATTCCTCAAGAGCTTGAAAACAAAGGAGATGTAGTCGTTAAAAAGATGGTGCAGAAGACGCAGAGGCTCTTCCTTGGAATCTTTCCATGGAAGAGTGCAGATCCTCCATATATCTAGTTCCTCACAACAGTCAAGCTAACAGACTAAAAACAAGCGCTGAGTGGGAGGCAACCCACTAGTAAGTATTTTATTTTTTTTTAAATTTTTTCTTTTATTACTAACTTTCAGTTTAGTTTAAGTGTTTCAGATTTCTTTTTTTCAAAAAAAAAAAATTGCGGATGAATAGTGGATCGACCATGTTGTCGATCGGGTGAAAATCATGGGTGTCGATCGACACCCTTGCCAGTGTCGATCGACACCCCCCCAATAGGTAACAAATTCATTTATTTTTCAATTTATTTCGTTTTCTATCTATTTTATTCACCAATCTCATGCTTAATAACAATGGGGACAGTGTTGTTTAAGTCTGGGGAGGTAGTTGCTAACATTGTGTTTTCTTTTGAGCTTTTAAGGTGTTTTTCAAAAAAAAAAAAAAAAAATTGTTTTATTCGGGTCGAAACTCCCCTTTCCACTTGCTTTGAACAACACTCAAGGACGATTTTCGATGCAAGTTGACTGGTTTTACTGAGATGGGTAAATGGAAGTGGATCGGTTTAACGGAGCGAGTTCAGATTTCTGGAGAACGCCAGAAAGACGTTGCAGACCCCGCCCTTATGAACCTCTAATCTCATGTCTTGGGCGTTGAAAATCGCAAGACTTGATTCAGCTTCCAAATACATGAAAGCGAGGACGAACCGCTCTTGAAACTTCTTCCTAAATGATGAATTCAACTGTCCTAGATCAAAAATCAAAAGACTCATGACCCTGTCTCCACAAGAAAAATAGTAGTGAGAGCTGATCTAGTGAAATCATAGAGATGCCAAGGATCTAATAAAAAATCTACAAAAAAGTGTAGTTCAAGCAGAAAAGTGCAAGTCTAAAAATCATAAAAATCCTTAATCAAAAAAGTTCAAAAATGGGCAATGCATCTCTATGAAATCCTTAATTGGATACAGTTTCGAAGGGAAGAGAGAGGGTGAAACGCAAGAAAGTGTTCAAAGAAGCAAAAGAATTTAGAAGGTCCAGCGATCGATATTCCCTCGATGAGACTGCACCTAATTAACTAAAGAAGTTTGCGACTGAAAGTCTGAGTTTCTCTAAGGGGTTTGGAATCAATCTGAGCTTTTCGGAAAACATCGAAGTATCACCGGATTAGTTTTGCAAGGTATGTGGTTCCTAAAGGAGTGATAACATCTGTTTTGCTTAGGGACAAGCAAAAACCTAAGTCTGGGGGAGTTGATATATCATGGTTTTTACCTAGTTTAGACCATGATATAAGTCCAATATCTATAGTCATTTGTGTGTTTTGTGTTTGTTTTAGAGTCTTTGTAGGTACTTAGTTGTTTGGAGCATAAAAGATGTTTACTGGGAGTTTTGGAGCATTGTGGAATGAAGCGTCAAAGTGTCAAAGTTTGGATTCATAAATCAGACTTGGTGTCGATCGACACCATCTCTGGGTGTCGATCGACACCCGTACAGACAGGCCCAATTACCAAACTTTGAAGATTTTCGTTTTTGCAAAGAAGTTCCAGATGTTTACTTTTATGTTTCCAGTCGGTTTTGTACCTCTATATATACGTTTTTACAGCCATTGTTTAGGCTTATGCTTTATTTTACTTAGTTTAAGAGATATCTGTTTTTAATAAGAATGGTTTCTTCTTTTATTATGTCTGAGTAATTTCTTTGTTAGGTTTAGGGTTATTCAAAGGTGTTTGATGATTTGCTAGATCTGATCTGAATTGCATAGGATTAATTTCTTTAGAATGTTCTTCATCTTGTCTTGTGATTAATGCTGATTTTAGATTCATGACCTGAAATCTTATCTTAGGATAATTAATAGAAACGACAGTTTTATTGATTACTTGATCTAAACTTTTATGAGCAAAATTCCTTTTTGCAAAAAAATTTGGTTTAGGGTTTTGTGAACAATTGAACTTTACTTTAATGCTTGTTTAGATTGTTAGGATTCGCAAAGAAATTTTGTTTTATATGATTTAAATTTAGATAATCTCTGCAGCGAAAGTTGATTGATTTTACATTCGTGTTCATGTTTAAGAACTATGCATCATAATCCTATCTTTTATTTATCATATGCATATCTGATTCACCTGTGATTTCCTTGTGTCTAGCTTTTATTCCTATTGATTTTACAACCGTTTTTATAGCTTTTGATTACTTGTTTTACATTCATAATTTACTGCTTAGCTTAATATGAACCTATTAGATCTATTGTGTTTCTGATTCCCTATGGATTCGATAACCCTAAGTACTACAGTGATCTCTTAATTTGAGAGAGTAGTTCAAAGGATAATTTGAGCATATCACTTACTATCGGGATATTTATGAAAAGAAATTCTAGAACTGGAAACTAATGTAAAATAAATCAACCGTCGTTGCAAATATTATCAATTTTTAAACCCTAGAAAGCCAACTGTCGTTGCGAATTCAAATTAATTTAAACAGGCATTAAATTCTTTGCCCGATTTGTTCACAAACATCTTAAACCAAATTTCTTTGCGGATAGTCTTTTTACTCACCTATGATTTGATTCCAGTAATCTAATAATGTTGTCGCATCTATTAAACAACATACGATATCTAATTCATGCCTAAATCAGAGTTAATGCAATCAAGGTGAAGAATAAATATGATGCAATCCCAATATAAATCCTAACAATTCTTCATCATCATTTGAAAACCCTTAAACCTAATTAGGAAACTAATCAGACATGACGAATGAAGCAAACATCATATAAAATATAGATATCTCTTAAGGTTTAATAAAATAAAGCATAAGCCTAAACAATGGCTAAAGAAATATATAAATAGAGTCTCAAAACCGTCATAGACATAAATGTAGACTTCTAGAACTTCTAGGCGAAAACAAAAATTCTTCAAAATTGTAATCTTTGGGCTGTTACGAACGGGTGTCGATCGACACCAGAGGTGGAGTTGATCGACACCAAATCTGAAATTCGATTCCGACTTGATCACTTCGGCTCTTCCTTCTGCAATGCTCCAAAAATCTTCATAATCTTACATTCTACCCCAAACTTCCAATTACATGTAAAGAGACTAAAACTTACACAAAATACTGGAAAGACTCTAATGAAATGACTTATACCATGGTCGAAAACCGGTAAAAACCATGATATATCAACTCCCCCAGACTTAGGTAAAAACCATGAAAACCGGTAAAAACCATGATATATCAACTCCCTTTGTTTTATCTTATTCATTTACTATGTTGGTTGTAATAAACTATTTGTTATGAAAGGTGCGTTCCTTTAGGTTCCAAAGTATACCTCCACATGATATTGTATATGGTAGGGTACATTTTAATTAAAATAAAACAGTATGTATATTTCAGTTTTGTTTAGTCTCGATTCGATTAATATGTTGGTTACATTATATAAAGTCACCATTAGAATACTATGGATCAAAATTTTACTTATCATTTTTCCCCCTAAAACTACATGCACTAATGCAAGTATACTTTAACTCGAGTAATCAGACGTTATAATACATTTTTATCGGCTATTTATTAGTATAGGTTATTTAAATTATGGGATAATTAGTTGTATAACTCAAAAAAAAATTATAATTCAAAATCTAACAAAAACTCACTTATGTGGCCAATTCATAACCATTAGATTTAGGGTTTTTAGTTAGATTTTGAATTATATATATTTTTTTTTGGCTATATGGCAAATTAACCCTTCAATTATTTGAAAAGAACTTTAATTAGATTTTTTACATCAAAAAAATATTGCTTTTACGGAATAAATTAAATACAGTATATGAGTTGTATTCATTTTTGATATATCATGGTTTTTACCGGTTTTATACCATGATATATGTCCGTTTTATAGAGCCTTTTAGTGTTTTCTAGTGTTTGGTGTTTTATGTTAGGTACTTGGACGTTGGACTCAATTGGTGTTTACTAGAGCTTTATGGAACATTGCGGAGCGAGCTGTCAAAGTTGCAAGTTTGGATTGAAGAAATTCAGAACATGTCGAGCGACAGAGACTAGTTGTCGATCGACAGGAAGATTTTACAAGCGTCGAGCGACACACTTATCACGTCGCTCGACACGACCAACTTTAGACGAACCAGATTTTAGATTTGGAAGATTTCCGTTTTCGCGCCAAAAAACCCAGATGTTTGCAATTGAACCCATGCCGACTTTTATACTTATAAATACTTATTTTCAGCCATTGTTTAGGCTTATGCTTTATTTTACTTAGAGAATTTTATACTAGCGATTTATTATTCATGTCTATGGCTGAGTAATTCCCTAGTTAAGTTTTAGGGTTTTTCAAAGGTTAATGAAGAATTGTTGATTTATTTACTTTTGGGATTTTACATCATATTTATATAATCTTCATCTTGATTGCTTTGAATTCTGATTTAGGCCTGAATTAGATATTCTGGGTTGTTTAGTAGATGCGACAGCATTATTGAATTACCTGAATTGAATCATAGGTGAGCAAATATCTGATTCGCAACGGCAGTTGGCTTTGGATCTTTGTGAACAATCAAACCTGATTTTATTGCTTATCTAAATTAATCTGATTTCGCAACGACAGTAGGTCTTCTAGGGTTTAAGCATAGATAGTATTTGCAACGACAGTTGATTTACTTTACAACAGTGTTTTGAGTTCTAGATTTGCACTTCATCAATCCCATTAGTAAATTTATTCTTCGATTTGGATTTATTCCTACGAATTCCCTAAAGCTTAGCGTTTCTTTATTATTGAATTTAAATCATCTACAATCACTTGCTTTACTGTTTCTGCATTGCTTTTATTTACAACATTACTGCTTAGCTTAATTTGAAAGTTTAAATCTATTGTGCAATTTGATTCCATGTAGATTCGATAACCTAAAGTACTGCATTGATCTCTTAATTTGAGAGAGTTTAGCTCTAGGTCTAATTTGAGCTTATCAAATTTTGGCGCCGTTGCCGAGGAGTCACGCCATTAGATTTTTATTATTAGAATTTTGTCTAAGTGTTTTTTATTTTTATTTTACTTGCTAGTTTCTTGTGTTTCTTTCTGTTTTGCGTTTCAGGTGTATGCCTGATACAAGGAGCTGCAAAGACAAGGAGCTAGTTGGACACGGTCTTTAGGAGCTTGCACGTTTGGAACGTGAGAACAGACGGGTAGCAAGGATGGTTGCTCAAGGACATATCGTACTCAGACCGGGAGAAGATGGAATCCTGCGTGATCGAGCAGGATTGATGTACAACGACGAGGGACAAAGGATCAACGACGATGGTACTGTTATCGTCGAAGAAATCGTCGAACAGAGGGAAGATGAGCAGCAGAGACGCAACGAAGAAATCAGACTCGCTCGCGAAGAACAGGAACGTGTTGAGCGACACGAGGAAGAGATCGCTCGACGCGTGGAATTACGTCGTGTCGAGCGACAGAGAGAGCTTGTCGCTCGACAAGAAGAAAACCAATGTGTCGATCGACACGATATTGTTGTCGCTCGACAGGGAGGCCAGATTCAGCCGGCTGGGCTGAGAAACGACGTGAATGCTGCAGCAGGATGCACGCTTGCGGATTTCAACAGACCTAAGCAATTCTATGCCAATCGGTCAGCAATTCGTCCACCACCGTTTCAAAGAAACGACTTCGAGCTAAAGCCTGCCTTCTTCAATCTAGTAGCTCAGGACCCTTTCTGCGGTCTTCCTCATGAGAATCCTATGGATCACATTGAGAGGTTTGAAGACTTGGCATCTAGCATCAAGGCTAATGGAGTCTTTAAAGATTATCTGTTCTGCAAGCTTTTCCCATACTCTCTACATGGGGAAGCAAAGCATTGGTTGAGGATGCTACCTCCAGGCTCACTAACTAACTAGGAGGATACGAAGAATGCTTTCTTAAGCAATTTCTTCGATGATGCAAAATCTGAAGATCTCAGAGCAAAGATTGCTACATTCAAACAAGGTGACTTCGAGGCATTCAAGGCTGCGTGGCATAGATTCAAGGGGTATCAGAGAGACTGCCCTCACCACGGCTTCATGGATGTTCAGCTGTTGAACATTTTCTACAGAGGGATTGCTACTCTAGACGCTGCGAGTAATGAGAATTTCAACACGAATTCTCAAGAGACAGCCTTGAGACTCATTAAGAACTTGGCTAGTAGCAACAGTACCAAGTGTGTTGATTTTAAGAGGAGCCAGGGGAAGAACGTCAGTGGTAATGAGTTTGCAGAAGTTACTAAGAAGCTGGATTCAATGCATGATCTCCTTGCAGGAAAGAAGACGGTTCTGTTCGCAAAGGAAGTTGAGACGTTTGAACCTGAAGATGTAAGTTACGTCAACGGATCTGGATTTCAGAGATTTGGAAATCAACAGGGATATGGTTCAGCTTATCAGAAGCCATTTCAGAACAGCGGCTACACTAGAGATTATTGTTCTTCAGCTTATCAGAAGCCTCCACCGCCATCTGTGGAGAGCCAGATGGAGTCCATGGTTGAGCAAATGCTGGAAGGACAGCAGAGGATGACGGTGGATTTGAATGGCAAGCTGGATTTGATCTATAAGGATTTGAATGGGAAGAACGAGTCTTTGGACATTCATATGAAGAAGCTGAATCCGTAAGTTGCGCAGAGAAGTGAATCGGTGAAGAGGCATCACTCTAATATGATCAGACTGAAGACTGGGATCGAGAGAATGTCTGAAACGGAGCTTGTAACAGTTGAAGACAAGGATTATTTTGACGAGTTCGACGCGATCTTTGGAACAGCAGAACAAGCGTCGAGCGAGGAGGACGTCGTGTTGCTCGATACGATAGAATTCAACATGTAGATCGACGTGGATATGGGTGTCGATCGACGGGATAAAATTCCAAGTGTCGATCGACATAAGCATTGTGTCACTCGACACGTGGTCTAGGACAATCCAGATTTTGAGAAAACTTCTGTTTCTGCAGTAGAACGAGTCTACAAGCCGCCACTGCCATATCCGAAAGTTTCTAAGAAGTTTTTTTCAGTATCTGAATCCAGAGACATAACTCCAGAGTCAAAAATAGCCGAGAAGCCTGCTCAACCGTCGCTAAGGAAGCTACCCAAGCTAGATAATCTGTGGCAGTTCATAGTTCCATGTTCAATTAATGGAATAGATTTGGAAGGCACTCTCTTGGATACAGGAGCTAACGTGAATGTCATATCTCATGATGTTGTAAAGAAGCTGGGGATATCGAATATTCAACCTTCAAATGCTTTCGTCGATTTGGTTGACTCTTCTTTAGTAGCTCCTGCAGGATTCATTTCAGATTTACAAATTCGAATAGGGGATTGTCTTGTGCCAGCTGATTTCTACATTATCGAGACTACTAAGCCAATGGTTCTTGGCTTTTCCTTCCTTGCCACTGTGGGCGCAATCTTGGATTTCCCTAATCAGAGGATATCTTTCACCAAGATTGACAAGGAGATCTTTTATTCAGCGATCCTTCTCGAGGACATTGCTTGTTGGACAGTGCATAAAGGAAAGAAGCTAGCTTTAGATCCTGGAGATGATGAGAAGAAGGTTCAGAATGCTCCTGTTGTGATTCCTGAAACAAGCGAACCACATTCTTCAGTGCCTAAAGAAGAGGTGAATGTCATCAAGGTTAAGTGCAAGAAAGCTTCCAAACCATTCTCCAAGTTCAGGATCATCATCCCTTTAGATGTACAGGAGAAAGGAGAAGCTGTTATTCAACAGATGCCGAAGAACACGATGAGACTTTTTCCTGGGATTGTTTCTGATAAGTCTGGGGGAGCTGAAACGTCTAGTGCGATGATAAGAGCTACAAGTTTCCTGAAGGATAAAGGAGGAACAAAACCTCCAGAAGATCCACCAAAGTCCTGAATTCCTGACACAGTCAAGTTAATGACTGAAAACAAGAGCTTAGTGGGAGGCAACCCACTTGTGAGTCTGCTAACTATTTCTTTTATTTTGTTTTTATTTTCTTTTTCAATTTTACGTTTTGGTTTTGTTTTTATTTTGATTTTCAGAATTGAACGTATGAATGCAAGTGATGATGAACATGAGACTACTGTGTCGAGCGACGTAGCAATACGTGTCGCTCGACACGAAGGAAGTAACTCTATCGATCGACGTGGAACTCCAAGTCGCTCGACGCTACCACATTATGAGTGTCGATCGACACTAGGGTCGTGTCGCTCGACACGATCCCCGGGTTTTGATTTCTTACTTGATTTTTCATACGTTTTGTTTCTTATCTATTTTTCTTTACCTTCTCTGGATTTAATAACACTGGGGACAGTGTCGTTTAAGTCTGGGGGAGGTAAGTTACTAACTATTGTGTTTTTTTTGAGTTTTTGAGTGAATTTTAAAATTTTTAGAGTCAAAACCTCCTTTAGACTGGCTTTAAACAACACTCAAGAACCATTTCCAATGCAAGTTGGCTGGTTTTACTGAGGTGGGTAACTGGAAGTGGATCGATTTGACGGAGCGAGTTCAGACTTCTGCAGAACGCCAGAAAGATGTTGCAGACCCCGCCCTTAATGAATCTCTAATTTCTTGTCTTAGGCGTTGGAAATCGCAAGACTGGATTCAACTTCCAAACGCTTAAAAGCGAGGACGGACCGCTCTTGAAACTTCTTCCCAAATGACGAATTCAACTGTCCTAGATCAAAAAGAAAAAAGCCTCATGACCCTGTCTCCACAAAAACAATAGTAGTGAGCGCTGATCTAGTGAAGTCATAGAGATGCCAAAGATCTAATAAAAAAGTCTACAGAAAAGTGTATTTCAAGCAGAAAAGTGCAAGTCCGAAATCAGAAAAATCCTGAAGAAAAAGTTTTAAAATGGGCATTGCATCTCTATGATATCCTTAATTGGATACAGTTTCAAAGGGAAGAGAGAAGGTGAAATGCAGGAAAGTATTAAAGGAAGTGAAAGAATCTATAAGGTCCAGCGATCGATATTCCCTCGATGAGACCGCACCTAAATAAATGAAAGGGGTATGCGACTGAAAGTCTAAGATTCTCTAAGGGGTTTGGATTCAATCTGGAGGACTGCTATACTTCTAGGGAAACATCGAAGTATCACCGGATGACTTTGCAAATGTATGTGGTTCCTAAAGGAGTGATAACATCTGTTTTGCTTAGGGACAAGCAAAAGGCTAAGTTGGGAGGAGTTGATATATCATGTTTTTATCGGTTTTTATACCATGATATATATCCGTTTTATAGAATCTTTTAGTGTTTTCTAGTGTTTGGTGTTTTATGTTAGGTACTTGGACGTTTGGACTCAATTGGTGTTTACTAGAGCTTTATGGAGCATTGCGGAGCGAGCTGTCAAAGTTGCAAGTTCGGATTGAAGAAATTCTAGAACATGTCGAGCGACAGAGACTAGCTGTCGATCGACATGAAGATTTTACAAGCGTCGAGCGACACACTTATCACGTCGCTCAACACGACCAACTTCAGACGAACCAGATTTCAGATTTGGAAGATTTCCGTTTTCGCGCCAAAAAGCCCAGATGTTTGCAATTGGGCCCATGCCGACTTTTGTACTTATAAATACTTATTTTCAGCCATTGTTTAGGCTTATGCTTTATTTTACTTAGAGACTTTTATACTAGGAATTTATTATTCATGTCTATGTCTGAGTAATTCTCTAGTTAAGTTTTAGGGTTTTTCAAAGGTTAATGAAGAATTGTTGATTTATTTACTTTTGGGATTTTGCATCATATTTATATAATTTTTATCTTGATTGCTTTGAATTCTGATTTAGGCCTGAATTAGATATTCTGGGTTGTTTAGTAGATGCCACAGCATTATTGAATTGCCTGAATTGAATCATAGGTGAGCAAATATCTGATTCGCAACGGCAGTTGGCTTTGGATCTTTGTGAACAATCAAACCTGATTTTATTACTTATCTAAATTAATCTGATTTCGCAACGACAGTTGGTCTTCTAGGGTTTAAGCATAGATAGTATTTGCAACGACAGTTGATTTACTTTACAACAGTGTTTTGAGTTCTAGATTTGCACTTCATCAATCCCATTAGTAAATTTATTCTTCGATTTGGATTTATTCCTACGAATTCCCTAAAGCTTAGCGTTTCTTTATTATTGAATTTAAATCATCTACAATCACTTGCTTTACTGTTTCTGCATTGCTTTTATTTACAACATTACTGCTTAGCTTAATTTGAAAGTTTAAATCTAATGTGCAATCTGATTCCCTGTGGATTCGATAATCTAAAGTACTGCATTGAACTCTTAATTTGAGAGAGTTTAGCTCTAGGTCTAATTTGAGCTTATCAATTTTAGTATAAATATGTATCATTAAGACAATTATTTTATTGTAGAGTAAATTGAGCTGTTATGGATCGAAACGATCAATAAGTCTTTATATCGGAATTCAATAAATGTATTCCAAAGAAGATTCGAAGTTTCTTACAACGAAGTTTATAATTGCCAAGTTCTTTAAAAAAGAAGAAAAGGTTTTCTACATACTTGATGAGGAAGAGAGAAAATCCTTCAAACATAAAAATATGAAAATAAAAGAACATTAGTCATACAACAATTTTTGCTGCATGCGAAAACTAACTCATTTATTAAAGGGAAAAGAAAATAAGGTCAAGAATTTGGCTATCATGTTCTTAGTGACATTTGTTTCCATTCCATCAGTCGGCGCAAAAATTCTTCTACCTGCTCAAAACATTATTAAAATTTTTTTTTGTTATTCCTCCATAGAACCATAATAAAACTCAAAAAGAAAAAAAATAACCAATATTAATTACCTCGGAAGGTTCTTTTAGAGAATATGTAGCATTCGTTTCCTTTGGAACTTTGGACACAAGTATACCAAAGCCTTGTCCTTTGTCTCTCAGTACCTACACACATCAATATATTGATTAATTAATCAGTCTATAAAAGCTAAACAAAATTGTAAAAAAAGCTAAATACAGAAAACAGGAGCAACCTTTATGTATAACCTAAAAAGTTTTTAAATGAGGTTGTAGATAGTGAATATATATTTACCTTAAAAGCATCCTCGTCCGTACGATCATCTCCGATGTAGATGGGCAAAGCATTGTTACAGTGAGCGAATCCTAAGGATTCAAGCAAGAACTCAAGAGCTTTGCCTTTGTCCCACTTGATGGTTGGTCGGATCTCTATAACTTTTCTTCCTTGTGTTAATCTCAGTTCTGGATACTCACTCAATATCGATGTCACGTGTTCCACAACTACACCCCAGTCCTATCATTACGAATCAACAAAGCGTTATAAATTAATAATTTTCTTTGTAGTAATAGGTTAGAAAATATTTGTGATTTGAATTTAGAGTTTAATTTAATTTATTACATTTTGATCAACACAACGGTAATGTACGGAGACACAAAACTTGTTGTTCTCGACGCTTGCTCCTTTTACTTCGCTCATTTTCTCCACTAGACACTTGGTGACCTATACAATAAGTTCATATATGTTATTACTCAATAGATATCGTTATATTAGTTAGCTTGGAGATAACGCTAAATAAATAAATAAAGATTCATTACTAGTAATTTTTAGTAATATGGAGAACTAGAAAAAGGTAAGAAACCTGGTCAATCATGGGCAAGAACTCATTCGCGGCTTGGAAAAGAACACCTTTGTTGTTCTGTGTCCCAAAAAAATATTAAACCATGGTTAATATGAATCTCTTTATCTATCGATCAGCATATATATATAATATATGTCTATTTATGTTAAAATACCTTGTTGTGCTTGGTTTTCTTGGAAGGTCCTTTAATATCCATTCCATGGCTACCCGCATAGTAAAGTCCAGGGAGTTTCACGAATCTACGTACCTAACAAATATTAAAAAGGAGGAACAAAAACCCATGAGTTTTTTTTTCTTATAACCTGAATATATCAAACCAAAACAATACAAATCTTTTGTTTGTAATCATGGATAAATATAAAAAAATGTTAAAAGGTAACCTTATCGCGGCATCGTCCGGTAACAATTGCGGTGGGGAAATATCTAGCGACGCCTTTCACCGCGTTTCTCATCTGATAATCAAATGTTCTTAGAAAATGTTGAATATCTCAAAAACAGAGGAATAATCAAGAGGTGAGAAGCAAAACCTCGTCGGTCATGTAAGCGTGGTCAGGGTTTTCTACAATGGGTGATAATGTACCGTCGTAATCAAGAAACATAACGATTTGTTTCCCTTTGGCAGCTTCCACGATTTGTTCGAACATGCTTAACGCCGAGGGGTGTTGAGCCATCCAAGAAGATTCTTCATCGTCGGGGAGGGAGGAAATGTTCCCAGGTCGGCTTCGGGTCGGGGAAGAAGCTCTCATGGCTTCAATCCAAGTGTTGATCCGGGTTTGGCTCGGGTCAGCCTCTAGTTTCTGCACAAGTTTCTTCCGGGGAATGCTGATGTAACGACTACCGCCGGGAGAAAGAAGAGTTTGGTTCAATACCGGAACCCGAACCAAACTGATGCTTCCTTTTGCATCGGAGATTAACGCATTATGATTAGTCATTGGGAAAAGGGGAAAAAACAGAAGAGAGGTCGAAAAACTGATGGGGGAGAGAGAGAGGAAAGGGGTTTGGTGTGAGAAAGACAGGTTGTCAAGTCTTAGTACATATAGGGTCAGATTGGTCACTCCGCTCCGTTTAAACAGAACGGTTAAATAGTAAATAATTTTTGATAGAAAATATTATATATTATTTAAAATAGAAATAATAATTTAAAAATTTTAGTTTGATTTTTATATATTTATATTAAAGTTAAATATATATTTATATTTTTCAGAAATAAAAAATAAAATATTTTATTTTTAACAAAAATAGAAACACCCATTTGATAATTGGGGCGGTTGCAAACGCAACTACGTCCAAACGAGGCACCATTCAGAGCCGTAATGATAATAGACAAGGTTTGGTCAATTTATAAACTTCCATTGGAAGGGTGAAAGAGCTTATTCCTTGTTCTCCAACCACATCACTCCTATTTGTTTCATTTTATATATAGTTTTATTTAACGATTTTAATTCGAGGTTCATACAAGTTAATTGATAAAATAAAAAATTTTGTTAACCGATCTCGGATCCAAATTTGAAAATGGTTTAGATTATTAACAATGTAAGGTTGTGGTAAAATATGTACCGTTTCTTGTGTAATAATTCAGTAAAATTATTAAGAAATATAGTAGTATAATAAATAATACCTCTATTATTTTTATTATACTGTTATTTTTTATAAGTAGTTTATTTATTTGTAAATTTATTGTTATTTGTATAGTTACGTCGTGTTTGTAAAAAATTTGAACAACCTTGTATCTCCAGTCAAACTTAACATTTTTTTTTATGACTCAGGGCATTCCAGACCTATGAAGGGACTCAGACTAATCCCTGGAGGAGGTGCAGCCCAGGATAAACTCTCTCTTCGGATATTTAAATGGGTCGAAAGCGAAGACCCATATCCGTGTAAGAGGTTCATAAAGTTTAATCAGTTTTCGTGTTGTTATCAAGACATATAATACATTTTAAATGACAATTTTTTCTTTTGAGGTTTTTGATGCAAACAAAATAAAATAAGTAATTTTGCTAAAGTGATAGCTTTTGGTGCAAGTTGCGTTTCTCTCTTTCGTCTCTTACCGTCCCGTCCACATTATTTATATATATGAGTATAAAAATCTATGTTTTATACACGTGTTATATGCATTTTTGTTACCACTCGTCCCATACTATATTTATTCTACCATGTACCATATTATCACCCGATTTTTTTTTTTTTCCGACATCAGAACCAGGGCTGGGATAAATAACCGAACCGAACTGCCGAACCGGAACCGAACCGAACCGAACCGAACCAATTCACTGTATACTAACCGATCGGTATGATTTTTTAAAAATTTCGGTTAACCGAACCGAACCGAACGGAACCCGATAACCGATCGGTTAACCGAATAATTTTATTTTATTTTTTTAAAAATTTTTTTCTAGAATTTTAACCGGATTTTAACCAGATTTTAACCGGATTATACCAAAATTTTGAAATTAACCGAACCGAACCGAACCGAACCGAACCGAATTAACCGAATTTACCAAAAATTAACCGAATAAACCGAAAATTTTACAAAAAACCGAATTATTCGGTTTATTCGGTTTTTAAAAAAAACCGAAAAACCAAAAACCGAACCGAACCGAATAGTAGTTCGGTTATTTTCGGTAAGTTTTCCAAAAACCGAATTAACCGAAAAAACCGAAAACCGAAATCCCAGGGCTAATCAGAACACAATTGACCGGTCCATTAGATTAATTCCTACATTAAGTAGGCAGAAAAACTCGATTCCCGATTGAGATGGTAGAATAAATATAGTATTATCAGTGGACTTACCTCCTGCCACTCGACTAAGGTCACTTCACTATTATCACCCGAATTGAAACTTCAAAATTTCAACACATAGTCTCATATTTCAAAACCTTAAAACACATAAACTTGATTTTTTTGTTTACCAATCAACTATTACCCAACTAAATTCTTTACTTTTTTGAAATTAAATCTGATATTGACGCTAAAATTTATTATTGTTCCTATTAGACGAGATACAACCAATCGACAAAAAAAAATTGACGATCCGATTTTTTTTTCTTCCCCTAGTTTTTTTAGTTCATCATCAGTTTTCGTCGAAATTTTCAACTTTACCATCAGTTCATCATCGAAAGACCAATAAACTCAAAAACTAATTGGATCAAATGAATTGAATTGTTAAAATTAGAGAGACAAACTATTAACATCATAAGGAAATTATGGGTACCAATTAAAAACCAATTGACAATGAGTAGAGAGGCCATAGTACTATACTAGTTATAAGTGGTTTCCATTTTCGATTGAGACATTTTAATACTCTTCCTCGAAATGATGACTCTTTGGACTCATTCACGACCTAAACTCATTTCTTTATGGATTGATTATATCTGTTTGGACTTGTTGGGTTCTAATACGGACTTCCAACTTAAAATTAGTTGGCAATGAGTAGAGAAGTTTATATCCAAAATTTGACTATCTGCAAAATTTTAAACCATCCGAAATCTTGCGATTAACTGTTAATGTGTTTGTTCAAATGTAAATACTTAGAGGAAGTCCTCTAGGCTCTAGCTATATTAAGTGTTCAATTCCTATAAACGAATATATGAAGTTGATGAAATCATATCCGAGTATGATTGAATACAACTATAGTGTCCCGTAAAATCAATTTGTCGGTTTCTTATCGTTCTTTTTTTTTCTTTCTGAAAAGGTAAATATCATTACATTTAGGTTTGACACAATGATTATCAAAATATTTAAATCTATGCAACTGATCCCATGCAAAAAAAAAGGATTATAAATATGAAAGCAAAATCAGTCGACAACGTAGACATTTTATGCTGGGAAGTTTTAGACGCCCGGAACGCAACGGGAGCCTTGCAAAAACCAAGAGCGGGATAAGAGACTAAAACTAAAATCAAACGTCATTAAACCAAACATAAATTGTTTCATTGGAAGCCCGCGCGCATATAGTGCCTTGAAACTAAGAAGTTCTCGAAGCCTGTCCTCGTTGTCGTGTTCTTATAAACCTAGTAATAAAATTCATTTTTCGTGAATAACGAACGGCAGTACGAGTTCTTAAAAGCTTCTTCTACTTTGCTTGATTTACTTTGTGGACTATCTAGTTATTGATTTTATAATTTTCTTAAGAGAAATTAAATAGCAAAATAAGTGTAAATGAGTCAGCATCGTTTTGGCTTATTATGAAATCTCGCGAAACTGTTGAAGAAAATTTACATATTCTTCCACGGGAAAGACATACGAATGCAACATGATAATTCATTTGATTAGAAACCTCGTTTAAAATTTTACATATTGAATTTCTATTTCCCTTTCGGCCAACGATTACATTTGTTTTCTAGTGACGTCACACACGGATACGGTTACATTATTTTCCACGAACTTTGAAATGATATTAATTAATATAACAGTAAATGAAACGAAGCTTCCTGGTATTTTTCATGCAAAACATCTCTGTCCATATTTATATACAAAAAATTAACAAATTTAAAAATTAGGAAAAAGAAAAAAATTATGCACGCGTAAAACAGTAAGAGTCTTTTTTCTAACATCTAAAAAGTGTAACTTTTTCTATATAAAAAAAACTGTTAAGACTTATAATTAACGAAAAGAAAACCCATTGTCAAACTACAGCGCATGCAAATGTGTTTTTAGTCAATACGCATGTGGCTATCGAAATCCGGGTTTTATGTACATTTTTGTCAAGATTTTGTATTTGTATACATGCATATGTGCACACATGTAGTTTCCAGGTAACGTCACAAAATTAAAGGAGATCTTTAACATCATTGCATACGAAATTAGCTTTTCTTAGCCGTCGAGGTAGTTTCGTAAAGAAATATTCTTTTTTTTTTTGTGAAACTTTCAGTCATAATATTCTTACGGTCTTAGATTCTATTTTAGACCAAAAAATTAATATTCGTAGACAATCATGTGAATATCTGTCCAAATACAGAGTTGGGGAAGAAATGCATCCCTATACGTATTTATGTGTTACGTCATCGTCTTGCGCATGGAGCCACGTAAGCATGATCTTAAAATTTTATGTAATAGACTCTCGGTATTTGGTTGGGTTACATGTGTTGGAGTAAGCTTGAAGAAAGCTTGAAGTTTTCTAAAAGAGATTAGGACTAGAGATTATGTTTAGGAGATATCTAAACATAATAAAAGAAAATTGTCCTAATAAGAAAAAAGGAAAATTTGCTTAGGTTTATACTATCTATGGAGATGCAAGGATGTTGCATAACTGAGTGAGATTTGAGAGTTTTAGTTTTTGATTGATTTTTCTAAGGCTAATAAAAAAGAGATTCTTTTATAAACATTGATTCTATATTTTCTTTCTTGCTTCTATATTTGGTATTAGAGCTTGAAAGACCATAGAGGAACAATGGGAGATCTTACCGTGGCTACTACAAAACCTAAAGAAGGAGGAGGCTCTTCTTCTTCCATCGTGTGTCCAATGTAGACAACAATCAACTATACGGTTTGGGCGATGAGGATGAAGATAGCACTTAAAGTTCACAAAGTTTGGGAAGCTGTTGAAACATAGGGAGATCAAATTGATGGCAAAAAGAACAATATGGTTATAGCCTTGTTGTTTCAATCAATACCAGAGAACCTTATCCTACAAGTCGGAGAGCTCGATACAACAAAGAAAGTATGGGAAGCAATTTGAGCTCGACATGTGGGAGCAGAGAGGGTTAAAGAGGCGAGATTACAAACTCTAATGGCTGAGTTTGATCGGTTGAAGATGAAGGATTCTGAAATTATTGATGACTTTGTTGAAAAGTTATCTGAAATCTCATTGAAATCTGCTGCCCTATGAGATAACATTGAGGAATCAAAGTTGGTTAAAAAGTTTCTCAAGAGTCTTCCTCAGAAAAATACATACACATCGTGGCATCTTTAGAACAATTTCTAAACCTTAATACCACGACGTTTGAAGATATCGTAGGACGCTTGATAGCAAACGAAGAACGTATCTACGAAGAAGAAGAAGAAGCTCAGGAGGATCAGAGTAAGTTGATGTATGCGAATACAAATTCAAAGATGGTTCAGTTTACTAGGGAGTACAATGGAGATTTCAGAGGAAGAGGTCATGGAGGAAGAGCTTTCTATAGAGGACGAGGTCGTGGTCGCTACGGTGGAAGAGACATGTCACAAGTCACATGTTTTTGATGTGATAAAACAGGTCACTTTGCTTCATATTGCCCGGATCGGTTACTTAAGCTACAAGAAACGCAAGAGAGTAATAACAAGGATACACAGGAAGCAGATGAGCTCATGATGCATGAAGTAGTCTATTTAAATGAGAAAAATTGCGTGCCTAGTAAGTTTGAGACAAACACAGACGGGGATAATGTGTGGTACCTTGACAATGGAGATAGCAACCACATGACCGGAGATCGAAAATATTTTGAGAAGCTTGATCACTCTATTACCGGAAAAGTGAGATTCGGAGATGACTCACGGATTGATATCAAAGGAAAAAGGGACAATTGCTTTTTATGATATGAATGAGAAGCCTAGGATAATGACTGATGTTTATTTTCCCTGACTTAAAAAGCAATATTGTTGGGGTCGGTTTTCACCCTTTTCAACAGTTACGTTTAAAGTCAAGCATATGAAGAAATGACTCTCTAAACTTTCAACGAGCAAGGTAGAGTAAGCCCCTAAGTCTTACAGCGAAGAAAAGCGAAGCAAGTGATCGTGGAGTGAGGCAAAGTAGGAGCGGACTGGCACTGTGGATCGACCACAGGGTCGGCACTGTGGACCGACCACAGGCTCGGCTCTGTGGACCGACCACAGGGTCGGCACTGTGGACCGACCACAGGCTCGGCCTCTGTGGATCGACCGCAGGGTCGGCTCGGTCGCCTATCCTATCCTCATCCCAATGCAGTCTCTGATCCATCAACATGAATGAAGCCTGAAGCCCACTCCAACGTGACCGACTCAAGCAAGTACGATTCCGCAAAGACTTAGGGAGAAAAAACCGCCTTAGATGTAGTATATATATCTCTTTTGTACAAACCCTAAAGGGGATCCGCAATTTCATACACAAACTCTGTACTCAACTTTTACACAGCAATAACAAAACCCTTTTCAATCTCTGGTGATCCTAGCTAAACATAGAATTCTCTAAATCCTCTTCACAAATCCTTACAAGTTTAATTGTGTTAGTTTTGACTCCCACAATTTGGCGCCGACTAAGGGGAACAGAGAGTTTCTGACTCACGAAAGCTTGGGTTTTGCAACACCGTCAAGATGTCAGGAAGCAACAACATGAGCAACAAAGGGTCCTCGTCTCACAGGAACGACGAGGCCATAGAGAACTCCGTGGAGAACACCGCGCCTCGCGCTGCTAGCAACCTGACGGCTATCACAGAGGTCAAGCAGATGCTTGAGACGCTAGAGAAGAGAGCACGGGATATAAAGAAGCACAACGAAGCTACGATGAGCGAGCTGCGAGCGCTCAAGAGAAAGACACGCAAAAGATCTCGTGCCCGTCCAACACGTCTCAGCTTCAACACGCCTCGAACCTATCGAAGGAACCAGAACAAGGAGCTGTCGCCTCGGACTGATCGCACAGTCCCAGAGGACTTGCCTCCACCACCGCCTCGTCGGGAATCTGATGCAACTCCCGAGCGTGTGGTGGAAAAGTCGGACGAATATCAACCACCTCGGAGACGAGCCCGGACCGACACACCTGTTTACAACGATTTTGCTAATGAAGAAGGGGCTCCAGTCTTAGCGGACCTCTACAGGAGAGAGCAGGAGCGCAGGGCTCCACAAGACTCCCGTGACGAAGAGGTGGCTACGCTGAAAGCCCAGTTAGATCAGGTCGTCTCCGATCTGCGGACTACCAAGCTGCAGATGTACCGAAGCACGGGAAAGGCTTCTGGGGTCGCCTACGTGCTGGAGAAAAAGCGGAACACGCCTTTTGATGAAAACATCGCGAGGGCTAAAATCTCCGATCTTGGATAAAACAATTCACTTGAAAGCTTCTTGTCGTCACCTTACAAGAGCTCAAACTGGTCTCGTCGTTACCAGGCTTGTCAACCTCACACATCGCAGACCCGCAAGGGAAGTGGGGTGAATGGAGGGGCTTCGAGCTCAGAAATTGCCAATACAAACCACGGTTCAACCCGCAAGGTGATAGGAAACGGACAAAGGGGTTAGAGATTCGTAACAACTCGTTGATGGGCTTGAAGAAACAAAGTTTTAGGCCCAAATTCAATCAACTCGTTATCACCTCGCAAAGCTCCTCGCTCCATCAACTCAGCCCCCCTCGGTCTACCTCGCCGGAACTGGAGTCGACCTTATCAGTTTACGAGGGTTCCAAAAATCCATCTCGCCGCAGCTCCGAATCAACCTCGCCTCCGTCTAATCTATGAAAATCAGGAGAAGCTTTGATTTTGGCTCGAAAATCCCTCTCTCCGACCAAGCCAGCTCGTCTGCCTCGCCAACCTCGCAGCCGATCTCATGACTTGGCGACCTCGCCACCATACTCCACCTTGCTGTAAGACCAACTTTGACAACAAGAGCATCGTGGCAAGGCCAAGCGAGCTTCTATTCTTCGGATTCAACTTCGCTAATTCAACGATGCAACAAGCTAACTTCCCGAACGCGTGAGCTCTCCTCTTCGCCGGACCAGCGTCCCATTACCTCGCCGAGCTCCTCCTCTCCGAGCTCCTCCTCGCCAATTCCTTTCTTCGAAACCAAATCAACCGGCATACGCGAGCTCACTGAGCCAACTCACGAGCTCACCGAGTCAACTCGTGAGCTCACTTAGTCAACCTGCGAGTGCTAATTTGCTTCAAATCGGCCTCGTTTTCGGCACTGCAAGCTTTGCAATTCTCAATCAAGACCTAGAAAATCAAGCGTCAACAGGATAAGCTCGCTTTTACGACACAACAATGACGGAGCTCATCCCACCTCGGTGCAACCTCGTGACCAAAAGCTTGAATCGTCTTTACTGCCTTCACACGTGCCCATCATTGCACGAATAGCTCGCCAAGGTCTCCTCATCTCACGATTTGACCTCTTTGCCTTGCGAAATCAAGATCCACCTCGCCTCTGCTTTTTCTCTTCGCCGAATGAGCAACGCAAGCTTGCACTCGCAGCAGGTCACAATAGATCACTACGACAACATACTCATTTTACACGATAGCCCGCGAGCTTAACTTCTCTTGTTCAACCTTGCGACATCGTCACCATCGAATCGAGCTCACTGACAAATCAGACTACCCTGCTAGCTCGCAGAATCTCTCTCTCTACCTTGCAATCTCTAAAATTCAATCTTGTAGCTCTGCGACTCGACTGAGTCAACTCGCCTAAATCGCTGCTATTTTTCTCTTTTCATTTTGCAGAGATTGTCATACAAGCTCAGACCCACCTCCGAATCAAGTTAACAACACGAGCATAATCTCTGCTTGAGGTAGCTCGTAAGCATGACACCTCACCGAATCACGGACCTGCGGGTTCATAGTAACCATGGAGCAACGGTGCGAGCTCAGACTTTCCTCGCAAGATCTTCCCAAGATCGAATCAACTAGGTGATGCAAGCTCGCAATAAGTCAGCTCGTTCGCATCGCCTCGAGCTTCACCTCGACCTTACAGCCGTGTCTCCTCACCAAGATCACCTCGTTAGTGGGTCGACTCGTCCACCTTGGAAGCTTGACTGAACCGACTCGCAGTTACAACTCCACCTTGTCGCACTAACCGGATAAAGTCTCACGGTTTAGCAACCACTTTGCAAGCTCGCGGCGACGCAATACGGACCTCGCAAGCTGAAAATCAACACCACTTCTTCTATTGCATAAATTCAGCTCACCTACACAACAAATCACCGAGGTTGTTCGCAATCACGACGAATAAACACCCCCGAGCTAGACCGATCCAATTCGTCCGACTCGCCTACCTCACTGACAAAGCCAGCTCGTCCACCTCGCCGAGCTCAAGTTAACACTCAATCAATCAACTTCAACGACCAACAAGCTCTGCGAGTTCGATGTCTTAAAAAATCTGCGAGCTCGTCCTCTCCTTATCAACCTCCTTGATTGAATCCCAAGTCTGCGAGCCCGATCCACCGACGAAAGCTCATAGCACCCGTTCACCTCGCCATCGGCACTCCACCTCGAGCTCGCGCTCATCTTCAACTTATGCCGCAAGCTCGCACCTCACGATCGAGCTCGCAACCTCACTCGCCGAGTCCACTCGCGGAACCTCACACTGAGTCAACTCGCCCACTTCGCCAATTGAAAGCAACCACCTTGTAATCTGATCTCCAGATAAAATCGTGCACGCGAGCTCAAGCCTCTCCACAAGCTCACCTTGCGGGCTCGCTTAAGCACGAGGTTGATCTTCGTTAAAGAAGGGATTCACCAACCTCAAAATAAAGCTCCATCTCCCACCATCTCGACTTCCTCACCTCATGGGCTCGTCGACACTCAAGTCCACCTTGCAGACTTGTCGATACGCCTATCTCACTTCATGGATGTAAAACGCATCTCCAGCGACTACGGCACCAGCACGACAAAGACTCAGAGCGAGCAAAGCTCTCACCTAGAGCGTCAACGCCACGGTCAACATCACCGCCGTGTTCGTCGTGTTGCATTTTTCCTACAAGGCCAAGTCTGTTGTCTCACCTACATACAAGTCAACAGTGAAGATCAAAAGTCAACAATGAAGGCTAAGCAAGCAAGCAAGCGAAACACCCACCCAGACTGCGACGCCACCACCTTTTTTGAAGCACAAGCCTCATCTCCGGATGAGCTCCACATGATCTCCTACGCCTTCGGGGGGGGGGGGAGTGAGTGTTTTCACCAGTCTCTAGATGACTTCAGTTCCCTCTTTTGTCTAAAAGAGGGGAGAGTGGGGTACCTGTATGCCACTCCTTGACAACATCGTCACTAAAAAACAACAAACACTCGCCACATCACTCATCATGAGAACAGCTTATCCTTTACGGACTGATCAAAGCTTCAATCGAGTAGAGTCGTTCCGTATTTATTGCTGCTGGCCACAGCAATAATGAGGAAATACGAACACAATGACATCCACAACGGATACAGCGCGCTATATAAGTACCAGTGTTCAGAATCGCCCTCGGATAAATCCAACTGATCACTCAGAAACCTAACAAACGTCGTTGGTAAAATGCAGCTGCTAGTGACCTCCGTTCGGAATGCGTTCTGAACGTGTCACTCGGAAACCCAGGAAGCACTTTGGTCAAATCTAGGGTGAACTGGTTCTCGGACAGACGTGTCTAGAGAACAGCACCATTCTGCAAAGCCCAACAGCAACGTTGGCAGATAAAGTGTGTGAGCGCATTTGCGTTTTCACAACCTAAACAAAGCCTCACTCATGAGCATACAAAGCCTCATTCATGAGCGAACAAAAGCCTCATTCATGAGCGAACAAAGCCTCATTCATGAGCAAACGAAGCGCAGTGGTTTCGGCAAACAAAGTAAGAAATCTTTAAACCTTCAATCAAGTCTGAAGTCTTAAAACCTTCGGTAAACCAAGTGCTTACAGTGTTGGCAAACACACGACAAAAGCATAGAACAGTCTAACGGACTCCTAAGTACATCAACAACACCTAAAGCAAGTACTTATATCCGAAACCATCAAGGTTCATCATGAACAAAAACTACAAAGTCGTCCCGCATTCTCCACAATGCAAGGATCCAGAATGTTAACAAGGATACAAGTCATCCAAAACTACAACAAAAAATCATCAAATCCAACAAGGGTTTTCAGAAATAAAAGTCATAAAGAGACTACAAATAAACTAAGTCACAAGCAAGAGAGGAATGGTCACCCATCGGCCTCCTCGTCCTCATCAGCTACACCATCATCCTCAGAGATCTCTAAGGCTTGCCTCACGCTAGAGACAAGCTCATCAAACACATCACGAGCATCGTAGATCAGAATCTTCCTCTCAACTAGGAGCTGCTCTGCGGCATCCAGGGTCGGTCCGTCAGGCCCGCGAAGACGTTCGATCAGCTCCAGGTTCGCGTCGATCTCAGCAAGGTCCAGTATGTTGTCCTTCGTTGTCCCCTCAATCCTAACAAGCAACCTGGCGACCTATCTGGTCCGAGTAGAGGAGCTACGAGCTGCCTCATCCTTGGCCTTAGCAACGGCCTCCTCAATCCTAGTGTCCCTGAGATCCTCAGCCTCCACTAACTTACTCCTAAAAGCAACATCGTCCTCGAGGGCTCGGTTCCTCTCAGTGAGCTCAACGTTGGCCTTCTTGGCCTCGCTAAGCTCATTGTCACGAGAGCGAGAGTCTTCCTCAAAACAAAAGGTCATGTGATCCAGCTGAGTGGAGAGCTGCATGCACAAAGAATAACATAAATAATGTTGTCAAAACCAAAGGAAGTAAAGCAAAGAACAAGGAGGGAGAGAGATCAAACCTCAGCAACTTTGGCTTTCGCCAGCGCAAAAACCCTCCCGCTAGAGCCGAGAGTCGGAGAGTATGTTGTTGCAACGCGACTACACGGTCGGTCCGACTAGGCAATGCAATCGGCACGACCACGCGATCGGCCCGATCGGATACAACCACGGGTTCAATCCCACATGAAGTTAAAGGTGCGACCACGTGCTCGGTCGAACGTGCGACCACGCACTCGGTCGAACGTGCGACCGCGCGGTCGGTCGGAGGTGCGATCACGCGATCGGACGATGGTATGATCACACGGCCGGCCACGACCACGGTTTCAGACCCGCACGAAATCGCGACCGAGGAGTCGGTTTCAACTAGAACCGCGACCGTGGGATCGGTCCGAGTCGAGGCCGCGGCAACATCGTCGTCTTGACACAACGGCACCGCCGATCCACCACTATCAAGTGTGGTTTGCTCCATAACACCTAGCTCACCTATACACAAACAATTGGTTTTAGGGATCCAGGGTAATCTACCACACTTATAGACGCCGCGTCATCTCCTCTAGAAACTACCTCGTGGTCAAGTTCTTCTCACTAGAGCATAACCTCACTTTGCGGTCACATCTTACCCAAATCACCGTAATACTCCTCGTCATCATCTTCTTAAAATTGACTTAAGCGTCAAAGTGATCTCGCCAAGATTACAATCTCTGCCTTGGGGTCGATACGGTTTTTGCCGACCCAACCTGCCTCAAGGCTCGTTTGAATCGATGTTGCCGTTCACAGAATAACTTCATCCTCTTCGACGGTAACTTTACTTTGGTATCACTTCGTGGCTAGACAAAGTTGACCTCTCTAATCGACTTCGGTGTCACCTCGTCGTAGTCAAGCTCTAATCAAATTTACCTTGTCACTATGTCGAGCATAACTTAGCTAATTCAATTAGCTGCACCTTGGGGTCAGTTTGATTTAATGTAACCTCACCAAACGGGTCCCGGATCCCTTTCAAAAGAACACAACACTCTCCCTTCTGGAAATCACCTGGAAACGTCATTGACGTTAGCAATTGCAACACGGAGTCTTAAAATCTCCATAGGAAATACGAAGTCTTAAAATATTCGAGAGAAAAAATAAAAATCCTTTCTGCAGAAAACGCAGCAGCTTCGGCAAAGGAAGCACGAAGTCTTAAAATCTTCATAACATTTACAGAGTCTTAAAACCTCTTGCATAAGGTCACTCTTTACTACTATGATAAAGGCTAAGCAGGCACCTTAACTTCAAACAAAAATGCTGATATCCACTACATCTTTAACTTGGTACTGTTATCTCTAACATTACCAAGCTGGGGGGCTAACTGTTGGGGTCGGTTTTCACCCTTTTCAACAGTTACATTTAAAGTCAAGCATATGAAGAAATGACTCTCTAAACTTTCAATGAGCAAGGTAGAGTAAGCCCCTAAGTCTTACTGCGAAGAAAAGCGAAGCAAGTGATCGTGGAGTGAGGCGAAGCAGGAGCAAACTGGCAGTGTGGATCGACCACAAGGTCGGCACTGTGGATCAACCACAGGGTTGGCACTGTGGACCGACCACAGGCTCGGCTCTGTGGACCGACCACAGGGTCGGCACTGTGGACTGACCACAGGCTCGGCCTCTGTGGATCGACCGCAGGGTCGGCTTGGTCGCCTATCCTATCCTCAGCCCAATGCAGTCTCTGATCCATCAACATGAATGAAGCCTGAAGCCCACTCCAACGTGACCGACTCAAGCAAGTACGATTCCGCGAAGACTTAGGGAGAAAAGATCGCCTTAGATGTAGTATATATATCTCTTTTGTACAAACCCTAAAGGGGATCCGCAATTTCATACACAAACTCTGTACTCAACTTTTACACAACAATAACAAAACCCTTTTCAATCTCTGGTGATCCTAGCTAAACATAGAATTCTCTAAATCCTCTTCACGAATCCTTACAAGTTTAATTGTGTTAGTTTCGACTCCCACAAATATCATAAGTCTTGGACATGGTACTGAATCAGGCTGTGATATACGATTAAAAGGAAACTATTTGACGATGCTTGATCGTGATATAAATCTGCTTGTCAAAACAGAGAGGTCCAAAAATCGGTTGTATAAGGTTCGGATGGGATTAAGGATCAATGCGGTTCTATATTATTCTGCTATAAATGAGTCAAGTAAGTGGCATTCTAGAATGGGGCATGTGAATTTTACGACTTTAGCTTCAATGCTGGATAAAGGACTTGTGTTAGGAGCTCCAAAGCTTTCTCTTGAAAAAGAAATCTGCAGCTCATGCTTATTTGGAAAGCAAACTAGACAAATGTTTCCTCAAGAGACCACGTTTCGAGCAACAAAGAAGCTAGAACTCACTCATGGAGATCTCTGTGGCCCCATTACACCAAGTACAAGTGCTGGAAATAGATATATTTTCGTTCTAATTGATGATTACTCTCGTTACATGTGGACAATTTTGTGAAAGGAAAAGGGAGAAGCGTTTCAAAAATTTCAGAAGTTTAGAGCCTTGATAGAGAAAGAATCAGGAACAACAATTCAAACTTTCCTGACGGACACAGGAGGAGAGTTTGTATCTTTTGATTTTAATTCTTTTTGTGAAGATGCATGCATTAAATGACACTTGACAGCTCCATATACTCTACAACAGAACGAAGTAGTAGAAAGACGCAACCGAACGTTAATGGAGATGGCCAGAGGCATATTAAAGCATATGTATCTGCCAAATTACCTGTGGGGAGAAGCTGTAAAGCCCTCTACTTACCTCTTAAATCGAGTAACGACACGAGCTTTGAAGGATAAGACCCCGTATGGATGTTTTCGAGATAAGAAGCCAACGATCGAGCACATTAGGATTTTTTGGTGTATTGGATATGCAAAAGTAGATAAAATGCACATTAAGAAGCTAGATGACAGGACACGGATGCTCGTTCATTTAGGAACCGAACCAGGATCTAAGGCATATCGTTTGATGGATCCACAAGAGAAGAAAATTATAGTAAGCTGTGATGTTGTTTTTGATGAATTAAAGGGATAGAATTGGAATTATAAGGGCTCGACACAAGATGGTGGTGGAAGTTTTAAAATTTTGTTGATGTTTTCGAGAATCGTGGACTTCAAAACATAGAAGATAATGAAGCAGGTTCAGTAGATGAGCTCGGAGATGATGATGGTCTTGAAATAGAGGTGGACACGAAACAGAGACAGAACACCAGAGTCCGGTTCAAACTGATGGTTCACCAGCACCTATCCTAAGGAGAACACAAAGGCAGATTGTTATGCCAAAACGTTTTGATGACTATGTTTTGCTTGCAGAAGAAGAAGGTGAGTTCTTGCTCCTATGTTTGAATAATGAACCAAGAAACTACCATGAAGTAAAAGATTATAAGGAATGGGTATGTGCTGGTGAAGAAGAGATGAGTTCAATAGAGAAGCTTAGAACTTGGGATCTTGTTGATTTACCTATATGAGTAAAACTGATCGGCTTAAAGTGGGTATTTAAGCATAAAAGAAACTCGGATGGGAGCGTCAACAAACATAAAGCTCGAATAGTGGCTAAAGGGTACGTGCAAAAATATGGTGTTGATTTTGAAGATTTTTTTGCTCCAATAGCTAGAATAGAGACTATAAAACTTCTCATTGATCTTGCGGCTTCACATAGTTGGGAGATACACCATCTCGATGTCAAAACAACTTTCTTACATGGGGAACTCAAAGAGACCGTATATGTCTCTCAACCAGAAGAGTTTGAGAAGAAAGGGAGTGAAGAAAAAGTCTATAAGCTTAACAAAGCATTTTATGGCTTAAGACAGACACCTAGAGCATGGAACAACAAGTTAAACCATATTCTTATAGAACTTCGGTTTGAAAAATGTTCAAAGGAACCCTCTGTTTACCGTAAGGAAGTTAGTAATGATCTTTTGGTTGTTGGTGTATATGTTGATGACTTATTTGTCACAGGGACAAGTCTAGATATCATTATCAAATTTAAGGAGGAGATGGCTTCTTAATTTGAGATGAGTGACCTTGGAAGGTTGACATATTATCTCAGAATTCAGGTGAATCAACATCAAGATAGAATAACTTTGAATCAAGCACACTATGAGTTAAACATCTTAGAAGAGGCAGGAATGGAAAACTGCAATCTAGTTCACACACCCATGGAGAAAGAGTTAAAGTTGTCCAAAGCTGAAAGTGAAGAAGAAATTGATGCAACGATTTACAGAAAAAATGTGGGTTGTCTCAGGTATCTGTTGCACACTAGACCAGATCTCTCATACTGTGTGGGAATGCTAAGTAGGTATATGCAGAGTCCAAGGGAATCACATGGAGTAGCAATGAAACATTGCTTAAGATACTTAAAGGGGACTACGTACTACTCTTGGTTTGTCTTATGGAAGGTCAAAGATACCGAAGTTGATAGGCTATAGTGACAGTAGCCATAACATCGATCCGGATGATGGAAGGAGTACCTCATGTCACATATTTTATCTAGGGGATAGTCCGGTTACTTGGTGTTCGCAAAAACAAAATGTTGTGTCTTTATCATCTTGTGAGGCTGAATTTATGGCTGAAACTGAAGCTGCAAAACAAGCAATCTGGTTACAAGATTTGCTATTTGAGATCATTGGTGTTACATCAGAAAATGTCATTATTCGTATTGACAATCAATCAACGATCGCTCTCACAGAGAACCCAGTGTTTCATGGTCGAAGCAAGCATATACAAAGACACTATCATTTCATTAGAGAGTGTGTTGAGAATGGGCGAATAGAGGTGGAGCATGTTCCGGGAAGTGAGCAAAAGGCAGACATACTTACAAAGGCTTTGGGAAGAACTAAGTTCAGAGAAATGAAAGAGCTCATGGGTGTTCAAGATTTGGCTACAATGGAGTTCAAGCTTAAGGAGGAGATTGTTGGAGTAAACTTGAAGAAAGCTTGAAGTTTTCCAAAAGAGATTAGGACTATAGATTATGTTTAGGAGATACCTAAACATAATAAAAGAAAATTGTCCTAATATGAAAAAAAGAAAATTTGCTTAGGTTTATTCTATATAAGGAGATGCAAGGATGTTGTATAACTGTGTGAGATTTGAGAACTTTAGTTTTTGAGTGATTTTTTTAAGGCTAATAAAAGAGAAATATTCTTTTATAAACATTGATTCTATATTTTTTTTCTTGCTTCTATAACATGCATTTGAAAACCATGTAGTAAGCAAAATTTAATTAATTCAAAAAGAGACGTTAGAAGATAGAGAAGACGAAATATGCCAAATGAGCCTGTATATAATTTGGTCACCTTGGTAACTTGTCGTAATGTTATTTAATACTGTAGAATCCACGTGCGTTTAACTTTACATTACTTGTGGTGTGTATGAACATTGACCAATGACCATTGTTTTTGGTAAAATATGAACATTGACCATTAGTTTCTATTACGTTTAGATTCATTTGTTGACTTCTATAGGAAAGGTTTTGTGTTGCTATTTGTAGTTGGTAATGAAGGAGAACAAGTGTCGTTTTGTGAGCCGTGGTTGTCTCTTTTTACGGACCTAACCTAATATTCCCGCGACTTTCTTCTTGAAAAACTTTGGTGACTTTATTTCATTTATCCTTTATTTCCAAAAAAAAAAAAAAAAAAAAAAGCAAGCCACGCAGCTAAAAAATTGTTTAAGGTGACTTAAAATATGGTTCATTTGAATAATTGAATTTGAGGGTTGAATAATAGTTCACAAGAAACAGAAAACAAAAAGCTAAAATTATAAAGAAAATAATGTTTTAGGTTCACAAAAAAAAAAAAATTGTTTTCAGAAAACAGAAAGCTAAATTATAAATGAGCTGACATTTACCCATTGTATCGGTCATTTACCATTTGCTAACAAGTCCCATATTTTCCGAACTATCGGAACACTTCCTTTCGCCGAATTAAGGGTCCGAATGGTGACGTTGAATTGAGCGGTGCAGATAAAAAATTATGCTGTACGGTACGGTATAAGTGCGGTACGGTACGGTATAAGTGCGGATCAGAGAGAAAAAATTGTGTGGTGCGGTGCGGCTTGGCTTTGAATGGAAGCATATTGTGGGACGTATTTTTAAGCATTTTTGTAAATTGTTTTTCAATGTCACTATTCATTATTATAGCAAAGTGCGGGACGTTTTCACTTTAAATAATAATATAAAAAGAAGAGGCCAGATGTGGTTCGTTTATACGAACAAAATTTTGTCCCGCACTGCAATTAGTATTACTCGAGTGCAGAGGCGTGTTTCTAATGTTTGAAGTGCGTTTTTTCATATTTTAATATGATTTTTAGAAAAATTGTAACAAATTGCACACATAAAGTTTATGAAGAGCACATGTTTGTTTGAACAAAATAATTGGTTTGGGAACTCAAAATGTTAGAAAAAAAATAATTAAATTTGATAAATTATTAGATCTGCACCGCACTTCGTAATTTTACCATTCAACTTTTGTTTTATTTATTCCGCATTAACAATTTTGTCTATTCCGCATATTTGTATGAACCGCACCATCCCATCAAATCTATTTGTTCCGCACCGCTCTATTTACGTTACTATTCGAAGCCATATGTGTAACCAGTGCGGGTTTTTAACAATTGTGTGATTGGTAACAAACAAGGGACAATTTCAAAAATGCTAGTGTTGAATTTTTTTTTTTCAACAAGCCACTATCACATGCACATTTACGAACATGCCACATTTTAAAAAAAAATACACGGATTATAAGATTTTAAAATATATTAAAAGGTTTTTTAAAGTAGTATAAAGTTTTTACCTTATGGTTATATTAAAACCTTATAACCCTGTTTAAAAAACTTTTTCATTGTTTATAAACCTTATAATACGTGTTTTTAAAAAAAAATCTGAAAAATAAGTAAAAAAAAGGGTTTGTAAACATTGTCACGCTTGCAAACTTTTTTAGATGATGGCATGATTGTAAAGTGTCAAGCGAAGAGTGATATATCTTAAAATTCTCAACAAACAATAATCACACATTTCTATTTTTTTTACATAAATACACATGCTTAAACAAATAATTTTACATAATTTTATTACACATATTGAACAAATAATAATTCCTGAAATGTTTTAATTTTAAGTTTTAAATTACTGCATTAATTGTTTAATATGTAGAAATTATTACTAAAGGATAGAAATTATTATTTTACATATTACTTACTTGATTCTTAAACAATATCTAGCAAATAATATATTGTATGCGTGAGTTTCTTTTTAATGGCTTTTGTGAGAGTGTTATGGGTGTGAGTATTGTGCATGGTAGCATATATATATATATATATATATATATATATATATATATATGTGTGTGTGCGCGCGCGCGATTAAAATTAATTGTTAAATAATTCATTTGCTGAGTAATAATTCCATTTCGATTTCCGCACAAGATTACTTTTTGTTTTTGAAACCGCAAAAAAAAAAAAAATTAGAAATGTGTGATTGGTGTTTTATTTGGGGTACTAATAAAAACACTCAGAGAACCGCACTGCATATGTGCTCCAATCACAGCAGTTTTATTTGGATCCATGGTTTAACCAACCAACCTGGTTATTACTCAGTCGACGAGATCCAACAAAATCTGTTGGATATTTAAGTGAAATGGCGCCTTTTGCGAAACATTGCAATTGTTGGTTTTATAAATGAACGGTTGCAAACGTTCATTACAATTTTTGAACCAATATAAATAATTGTTTCTCTGCATCAAATGTAGAAGAAGAAAGAGAGGAATGTGAGATTCACCATAGACCAAAAAATTTCTTTCTTTGGTCAAAACACAAAAACAAAACACAAAACTCTTTTTGTATCTCTTGTGTCTTAGCCTAGAACAAGAAGAAATTTTGGTTGTCTTATCCTACAAGGGATTTCGTATAACCCAAGGCATTGATAAGAGTCGAGATACTCTTTAAGGAAAGTACTCTCTTGCACGATTCAATCATTATCCAAGTTCATCGTTACGTTACAATCCCGGAGATACATCGACCAATGACTTGCGGGCCGATTTCCAGTCGATCTATAAGGACCCAGAAGACGATTAGCATACTGTTGGAAAGCCCCGACTCTCAGCTTTCCAGACACATCAAGTTCGTATCTATCGGAGTTACCAGTAAAACGTTATCGGCGATTTTGTAAATCGCGATTTGCAACAATCTTAAAGAGTAATTTTTTCGTGAGCGATGGCTAATGTTTCGGTTCGTGAGATGACGTCAAAGTTTGGAAAGTTACATAAGTTTGTAGGAGTCGATTTTTGAAGATGGCAAAAGAAGATGCACTTTCTCCTTACATCTCTCAATGTGGTGTATGTTCTAAGTATGCCAATGCCCACCGTGTCGGAGAATGCCGAGGAAGAATCCGTGGAGGAGACAAGGAAGCAACTTAAATGGGAGAACGATGACTACATATGTCGTGGCCACATTCTCAATGGTATGTCTGATCCTCTCTTTGATGTTTACCAAAATGTCGAATCTGCAAAGGAATTATGGGATGCGTTGGAATCAAAGTACATGGCCGAGGATGCTTCTAGTAAGAAGTTCCTTGTGAGTAATTTTAATAATTACAAAATGTGCGATTCAAGACCGGTTATGGAGCAATACAATGAATTACTTCGCATCCTAGGGAAATTCGCTCAACATGACTTGAAGATGGATGAATCCATCTCGGTGTCGAGTATCATCGACAAGTTACCACCTTTATGGAAGGATTTCAAGCACATGTTAAAACACAAAAAGGAAGAGTTGTCTCTTGTACCACTTGGTAGCCATTTGCGTATAGAGGAATCTCTAAGGGCGCAAGAGGGAGGGAAACCCAAAGATAAAGAGGCTAGGACTTCTTCGATCAATATGATGGAGGAATGTGGAAATTTCAAGATGAAGAATAAAAGGAAGAAACGTCCTTTTAATAACAACACTAATGATGGATCTAACAAAAGGCTTAAGAGCATTTGTTGGATTTGTAACAAGCCGGGTCACTTCTAACGTGATTGTCGGGCGGTGAAGGATAAGAATAAAACGGGACAAAACCGTTTAGGGCAAGAGTCTAAGGATCAAGGCCCATCCTCTCATCAAGGTCAGATTTCTGTTTTTGATTCATACTCAAAAGTGAATTATGTATCAAAAATTTCTGAGGCATTTTATGTGCAGGATGATGATGTAACGTGGTGGATTGACTCGGGTGCAACAACACATGTTTGCAAGGATCGTCGATGGTTCAAGACATACGAACCGGTTCAAGATGGATCCGTACTTCATATGGGCAATGAGTTGACCGCTCCTATCCTAGGTCATCGAAAAGTGGTGTTAGAATTTAGTTTTGGGAAAACTCTTAATCTTAATGATGTACTTCTTGTACCCGGAATTAGGAAAAATCTGGTTTCTGGTAGTGTTTTAAATAAGTGTGGATACAAACAAGTGTATGAGTCGGATAAATATATCTTTTCTAAGTGTGGTGTCTTTGTTGGATTTGGATATTTTTGTAATGATATGTTTATGCTTAATATTAATAAAGATGTCGATTCTATCTATATGACGTGCTCTAGCAAAAATGATACTTCTCTATGGCATGCTAGATTAGGTCATGTACATTATAAATGTATGATTGAAATGTCTAAAGAAGGATTAATTCCAACTTTTGACGTGAATATAGATAAGTGTGGTACATGTATGTTGAATAAGATAGTTAGACAACCGTTTAAGAGCATATTAATAAATGCTACGGTGCTTGGACTTATACATAGTGATTTATGTGATTTGCATACTACACCATCTTTAGGGAATAAAAAATATTTTATCACATTCGTAGATGATTATTCTCGTTATTGTTATGTGTATTTATAACATGCTAAAGATGAGGCCCTTGATAAGTTCAAGGTTTATAAAACCGAGTTTGAACTAGAACACAATGATTTGGTTAAGAAGTTATGCACCGATAGAGGTGGGGAGTATTATGATCCTACATATTTTCGGTCTATAAGTATTATACATGAAACTACGGCTCCGTATACACCACAACAAAACGATGTATCCGAGAGGAAAAATCGAGTCCTAAAAGAGATGGTTAATTCCATGTTATCTTACTCGGGATTGAGTTACGGATTTTGGGGTGAAGCCATGTTAACGGCTTGTTATTTGATAAATAGAGTTCCTAACAAAAGGAACAAGATTACCCCTTATGAACTTTGGTACAAAAAGAAACCAAGTTTGAACTATCTTCGCATTTGGGGATGTCGAGCGGTTGTTAGACTACCTTAACCAAAGATGAAAACTTTGGGGGAAAGAGGTATTGATTGTATCTTTATTGGATATGCCGAGCATTCCAAAGCTTATAGGTTTTATGTCATAGAACCTAATAATTTCGTATCGGTTAACACCGTAATAGAGTCAAGAGATGCAATTTTTGATGAAAATCGTTTTTCGTCAATATTTAGACCAAAGGATTTGATTCCTAGTTCAAGTGGAACTAAAGAACAAGACGACACAATCATGCCGTCTAACGAGTCACCGATGCTTCGTAGAAGCAAGCGAGGGAGGATTGAAAAATCATTTGGTCCCGATTTTCAAATTTATTTGGTTGAAGGATCAAGAGATGAGATTGAGTTCCAATACTCATATTGTTATCATATTGATGGTGAACCTAGGACTTTTGGTGAGGCTATGAAGTCTCATGACGTTGCTTTTTGGAAAGAAGCAGTGAATGATGAAATGGATTCCATCATAGGAAATAATACGTGGGTATTGACGGATCTCCCACCCGGTTGCAAGCCTTTAGGTTCTAAATGGATCTTCAAAAAGAAGATGAAAGTTGTTGGAACGATCGACAAGTTTAAAGCTCGATTGGTCATTCAAGGTTTTAGACAAAGGGAAGGTATCGATTATTTCGATACTTATGCTCCCGTTGTTAGAATCTCTTCTATAAGATTATTAATTGGTTTAACAGCCATTCAATCTTATGATTCACCAAATGGATGTTAAAACGGCATTCTTGAATGGTGTCGTAGAAGAAGAGGTTTATATGAAACAACCCGAATGATTTGTTATACCCAGTAATGAGCATAAGGTGTGTAAGTTGATAAAGTCATTGTATGGGCTAAAGCAAGCACCAAAGCAATGGCATCAAAGGTTTGATGGGGTTGTCTTATCAAGTGGATTTAAGTTAAATCAGTCGGATAAGTGCTTATATAGCAAATTTGATGAGTCAGGAAATGGAGTAATCATTTGCTTATATGTTGATGATATGTTGATCTTTGGTACTGACCTTAGACAAGTTGAACTCACAAAAGAGTTTTTGTCATCAAATTTTTCCATGAAGGACATGGGGGAGGCAGACGTGATTCTAGGAATTCGAATCAAACGTAATGGTAACGAACTATCTTTAACACAATCTCATTACATTGAGAAAGTGCTTAAAAAGTTCAATTGTGAGAATTGTTCTCCAGTAAGCACTCCCATGGATGCGAGTGTGAAGCTTATGCCCAATACGGGACAAGTGGTATCACAACTCGAGTACTCTCAAGTAATTGGTTGCTTAATGTATGCCATGACGAGCACTAGACCGGATATAGCTTATGCGGTAGGAAGTTTAAGTAGGTATACTAGTAACCTGAGTACCCACCATTGGCAAGCTTTAAGGCGTGTGCTCAAGTACTTGAAAGGAACCGTAAATTATGGTTTATCTTATGGTGGATTTCCTTCGGTCCTAGAAGGATATTCATATGCGAGTTGGATCACCAACGTAGAAGATCATTCTTCTACAAGTGGTTGGGTGTTCTTACTTGGGGGACATGCCATTTCATGGGCTTCCAAGAAACAAACTTGTATTACAAGTTTGACTATGGAATATGAATTTATAGCGTTAGCGTCTGCGGGAAGAGAGGCAAAGTGGTTTAGAAATTTAGTCTCTGAGATTCCATTGTGGCCGAAACCAGTATCACCTATTTCTATCCATTGTGATAGTCAAGCTACTTTGGCTAAGGCCTATAGCCAAGTATATTGTAACATCCCATTTCCAATTTTTGTATTTGGAAAGGGGGTGTCGATCGACACCAGTTTAGGTTGCTAAAAATGTTGAGATGAACTGGAATTTGTTTTAATGGTTTAATGGTTTAATGTTAATGTTGATTCCGCTGGTTATTGGTTGTTGGTTGTTGGTTTGAGTTAACCGTTGAGAATTGGTATTTATTGGAATACTTAATTCGGGTTAATAATAATAAAAAAAATCTTGGTTGGTTCAATATGGTATCAGAGCCCTAGAGCCCTTACGGGTCTAAGGCTGTTAGTAATTGGTTGATTTTAGACTGTGGCATGAATTGGCTTTGAGTAATTAGTTAATTCTGTGAGTTGTAGAGTCTTAAATCATCCTCTCCGAGCCTTCAAAGAGATTCCACGGTATGTGATTGTTTGACATTTCTTTGTGAATTCTAGTAGCTTAGAATGTGCTTTCGGTAAGTGCAGTGTGCGATGGCTAGAATTTCGAGAGGTCGTGGTGGCAGAGTTGGTGGTCGTGGAGGCCAAAGTCGTGGTCGTAGTCGGGGTCGTGTGTCTTTGTTGTTCGAGTGGGAGACAAAAAGTGAGTCATCAGAGCAGGTGGTTGATTCGCCGACGTATCCAGAGGTTTCAGTGGGTGCTGTCAGTGTGTCAGATAGTTCAGCTGGTGCTGGAGTTAGTGCCAGAGCTACTGGTGCGGCAAGAGGCCCAGGTGCGGGTGTTGCTGCAGGTGGAGCCCAAGATCCCAAGGATTGTTTGGCAAAGATGCTTGCATTGATTTTAGAGTGGTTACCGAGTGCGGTACCAATGCAGGCTCCAGTAGCGACCCTGAGGGAGCAGTATTTGGCGATGTCCAATGAGCTGCTGCTTATGGGGCCCTTGTCCTTCTCGGGTGGAGAAGGGCCAGAGGAAGCCAATGAGTGAAGGCTGAAGGTTGAGTGGAGCCTTCGTTCTCTCAGATGTCCCGATAAGTTCCGTGTGGATCTAGCGGTTGAGTTCTTGGAAGGAAATGCTCGTCTCTGGTGGACCGGTGTCCAGGCCAGGAGAAGGCGAACATTTTGGACTTGGGGTGAATTCTTGGGCGAGTTTAATGCAAGATACTTTCCTCAAGAAGTTGTGAAGCAATTAGAGTTGCAGTTCCAGAGTCTGGTTCAGGGCAACCAATCAGTACGTGGGTATGATGACGAGTTCAGCAGGCTGGTGGTCTATGCGAGTAGCGGCATGGATGGGGAGCGAGCCCAGATGGGCAAGTTCGTGGGAGAACTTCAGATTGGGCTGAACAAGCCCGGCATAGCTTCCAGGTATGCCTCGAGGCCGGAGCTGGTGGAGGCACATGCAGCAATCGAGGACCTGGAGGAGCAATTCGAGGATTGAGTTGGTTTCTGTTTCTTTCGGTTTTGTTTCCAGTTTCAGATTTTGAGCTTTGCGTTGTTGTTTCTGGATTTTTTGCATTTTCGTTGGTGTTGAAACGATATGCATTTTTGAAAATTTATAAGATGGTGTTCTTTATTTATTTTCAAATGAGTTATGAGGCGTGTGGTTCTTAGATTTGTTTTTTTATGTGTGGACCAAAGTGGGTCGTTTCCTTGAGGATATTCCAGGCTGGGAATATTGAGATTAAACCACGTGAGGCGGCTCTAATCAGAGGAGAGGTGTGTTCTCCTATATAATTATAGGGAAGTGAGTACCCAGAATAAGTAGGGAGGGATGTGAGATCTCTTGCGGGGAGGTGAGCTCCCCAGATATCGTTGGCTCGAGGGATGCGTCCCGAGAGTGCGAGCGGTATGTTGTCTTGTATGGATTAGACGGAGTCTCTGAGATCATGGGAGGATCTCGTCTGGTATTGGCCAAGTCAGGTCAGGATTTTAGTCCATGTTTGACGGGTTTGAGGTTTTGGGTGAGGATCTTGAGTAGTGTTGACTGGATAGGTCAAGTGTATGGTCAGTGATAGACGGTTCGAGAGGCTCGAGTGGTGAGCCGAAGTATCGCGGGTCAGGCCTAGTTGGATTAAAAATGTTGCATAGAAGGTTCTGGACGAATCTAGGCAAGTAATGGGCATTTCGAGTTGTGGTTATGCTTTTCGGCTTGACAAATGCGCCTGTGTTATGCACAAGATTATTACGGCGTGATCAAGGAATTTTGGGAAGTGTTCGTTTTGTACTCAATGTTTATCTCTTGGACTATTTGAAGAATCATGAGGAGCATGAAGTTCATTGCGTTTGGTTCTGGAGAGGCTCAGGAGTAGAAGATGTATGCATAGTCGAGTAAGTGCGGTTAGGAGAAGCACCGGGTTTGGTTGCAGGAAGGCAGAGTGGAGTTTCTGAAGGTAGAGTGGAGTATCTGAAGGTTTAAGGTTCATCGCAATGGATGGCAAACCAGTATTTTAAGGAGTTCTTAGTCTCTCACGTTATCATCATATCCATACAAGGGGAGCAAATATTCGGAGGATAGTGTGCAGAACGAGCAAGGATCATTTCAGTTTATTGGAAGGTTGTCTGGGTTATAAAAAGGGAGCGGAGTTCACAAGATTGAGGAATGGCGTATTTCAAGAATACTCAGATGTCTTGGTGATTCCGGTCATGGAAAATATTCTAAGTGTACTCAAGAAGTCATGAGGATCAGGCAAAGCAATGGAGGTTAGTTCTGGAAAAAAAAATTTCTGGAACAAAAACGTTTGGTTGTTCGAGCAGGAGTAAGTTGTGGCAGGGTGAGATGGTATTTTTCTCGGCCACGTCATGTTGCAGGGTAAGGTTTAGAGGATCGGTCTAAGTTGGGAACTACCGAAGATTGGTGTAGGTTGCGTATCGTCACGCGTTCAGGAGTGCATAGAATGATTGTGTGGCTCAGGAGAGGAATTCGAGTTGTGAGTTGTTTAGAGGCAGTCGGTTCAGTTTTCAGGTCTCTTCGAACGGGACATGCAGGTTATAGGCAAGTGTATCGGCCGATGGATGGTTACACTGAGGCGTAAGGAGTGGATTCGGACCCTTGTTGAGCAGTCCAATTTTCGAATTTCAGTGCTTAATATTTATTGCTCTAGGAACTGCGTTCCTGAATAACTCATGTGTTTTAAGGAGATATGAGCTCTCCGGTATGTTAATTGGGATGCGAGTTTCCTAGATACCGTCGACTCGAAGGATGCGTCCCCAGAGTGCGATCGGTATGTTTTCCTGATGGGCCACATGATGCGTCCTATGAGTGTCTGGTGTGAACTGAGTTAAGAGCAATATTTATTTGGTGTTGTGCTTCAGAATTGAGGTGGGGATCTTCAAGAAGTCAGTTGTGTTAGCCAAGTGTTCGGTAGGAGCAGAGTTGTGATGTCAAAGTATTAATGTCGAGTCAATATCATGGAAAGTATCCCTAGTTTTCAGATGCTTGCACGCGTATATATTGATTACCCTAAGGAAGTATTTTCCTGTATAGAGCCAGAGCTTGAGGGAGACGTCCTGAGAGTGGAGTGGCATCAGCATCGTTACCTCGAAGGAGACGTCCTGAGAGTGTGATGATGACGGTATAAGTATGAGTAATCAATATCTAACCGGGGCATAAGAATGAAACGGGATACATACCTCTAAGATATTTCTTTTCGTTCGGTTCCGCCGATTTGGGATTAGCGGATGCAGTGTCTTTGGTTGTGCAATCAATCGATCCAATTCTGGGTCTACAGTTGGTCGTGCATGTTTTTGTTTGATTGTTGTGTGATCAGTTGGGCAGACCTAGGCAGGATTAGTAAACGTTGCATTGTATATTCCGAGTCAGGAGCCGTGCGTATTTAGGCGGTTCAGAGTAGTTTTAGGTTTTATTGTTGGTGGGCGTTTTAGAATTTATTACAGATGCATCATTATCTGGATACAGTGCCTTCCAGAGTATGTATCGGTGACGGTGGTTTCCTGTATACATGCTGAGAAACGGTGGTTCTCTCCAGGAGATGGTGGTTTTCCTATGTATTGATACTAGGACGGTGGTTTCCTTTATGGTACTAATAGCCTATATTGGGACGGTGGTTTTCTCTATAGTGCTGAGAGACGGTAGTTCTCTCGAAGGGACGGTGTTTTCCCTAAATTGTGTGGGTGTGGATGAGTTAAAACGTAATAAATGGCTGAAAATGTGCGTATAAGCGTGGATGTAGTTGTGGACTTTTGAGATTACGTGAGAACCTCTTATGGTATTGGCCGGTGCGGGCCAAAGTTAGTCCGGTGTGGACTTGTGTCTTGGGATCCTGAGGCAAAGATGAAGCTTAAGTTCAGGAAATGGTTCGACAAGCAGGTCGCCGTTTGCGCTTTATTCCTGTTTATGGTCCTAGTTTCATTGAGTAGCATGGTTGCGTATTTTGTATTTTCGTTTTCGTTGTAACGATTATATTTTTGGAGATTTAGAAGATGGAGTTGTTCTTATTTATCTCATTCTATAAGAGGGTTTTCTAATATGTGATATGTGGTGATATCCCGCGTTTAGGGAGTATCGTGTTTGGCCACGCGAGGTAGTTCTAGTCGATAGATGTTTATAGACGTTTGGAATTTATTACTCTAGGGGTTGCGGTCCCGAATAACTCATTCATTTTGTTTTGGAGAGAATGCGTTCTCTCAAGGGTATGATTAGCCTCCCCTGTGTACCCAGAGCTCAAAGGATGCGTCCTGAGAGTGAAAGGGTCCCAGTGTACCCGGAGCTCAAAAGGATGTGTCCTAAGAGTGGAAGGGACACGAGACACCGATAGCTCAAAGGATGCGTCTTGCGAGTAGAAGTGGTGTGACACCGAAAGCTCAAGGGATGCGTCCTGCGAGTGGGAGGTGTGTGGAATGACTTAAGAGTAATAGATATCTAGAAACGGGCGTATAAACATGAGATTAGACGAGAGCCTTGGAGATCGGATGTAGGATCTCGGGAGATATGGACCGGTTTTGGGTGAGATCTGAGTCTTTGATAGACGATTTTGTGAGGATTCGAGGACGAATCCAGTTTAGTGGGGGATAATTGCTCGGTTTATGTCAGTTAAGGGTGCGGAACCCTAGGACGGGTTATATAAGGTCGTAGCCGTATTTTTCAGAGGAAAAAGAGGAGTTTGGTTAGTTTGAGAGGAGGAAATCGTTGGTGATTTGAAAAGAGAGAGTTTGGGGAATCCTTGAGGAGAGGACAGACTGAACTGCTTCGGTAGAGAGGAGGAACGGGCAATCAATTGAGGTGTGATCGGCGTGATTTTTCGTAAGTCTGTTCTTCTTCCTCTTAGCTATCTATAGGAGAAACAGGATTGTCTTTTGGATCGGTAGTTTCTGAGTTATGATTGTTTTTCCGTGAGTGGTCTGTGCAGTTTCAGAATTCAATCAGTCTTCTTGGGATGTGTTTTCCCGGCGTTTCAGAGGGAATCAGAGGATGATCTAGCTACCATTAGAAAGCCCTGTCGGTCTAGTTTTCAGATTGAGTTTCCGATCTGAATTAGGAGGTAAGCTCTGATCCCTATGATCGCTTTAATCCAGTGTGTTGTTCTGTTTTCTGGAAATCTGAATTAGGGTTTTGGGAAAATCCAAGTTTTGTGTTCTAGGTAATTGAGGACGGGTTCTTTGGTGTTTTTGGTTGAGAATAGAGGCTGCGAGGTCGCTGAATTTGTGTTCTTAACCGTTCTTTCCTTGAATCGTGTAATCGAGGTGAGTGTGTGATCGTGGATATGTGATTAGATTATTAGGATTTTTCAAATGTGTGTTTGTATTGATTGGATTGTTTGCTATGATTATTCTGTGTGAATCGTGTGTTTGGAATCGTGACTGATCTTGTGTGATGAAACGGAATTCGAGTTGTGAGAGGGTTTTGACTCGGTTCAGGTTTCTGCGAGAGGTGTCGATCGACACCTAGTGGTATTGTCGATCGACACCACTGTTTGATATTTACGAGGATTATGATTTTGATGGAGTGTCGATCGACACCATGAGGGAGTGTCGATCGACACCACTGTTTTTAAATGTTGTTTTCACTTGTTGTTGACTGTTGTTTGATCGTGTAGAAATTGATAATCTATTTTTTTCCCTTACTATGTATCCGGTAGACGGGATGACCACTTCACTGAGTATTTGTGATAATACTCACGCAACTCTGTTTTCCCCTTTTGAGTTGCAGGTAAAGGAAAAGTTGAGATCGTGGAATCATGGCTGAGACGAGAGGATGATTAGGATCTCCAGATTATATGTTTTGGTATTACAATTGGTAGAACCTGGTTTAGGTTGCTAGAAATGTTGAGATGAATTGGAATTGGTTTTAATGGTTTAATGGTTTAATGTTAATGTTGATTCCGCTGGTTATTGGTTGTTGGTTTGAGTTAACCGTTGAGAATTGGTATTTATGGGAATACTTAATTCGGGTTAATAAAAAAAAAAAAAAGCTTGGTCGTTTTATATATAATGGTAAGTCGCGACATCTAGGCGTTAGACATAGCGTGGTACGTGAGTTGATCACTCATGGGGTGATTACTTTAGAGTTTGTTCGGTCTCAACAAAATTTAGCAGATCATTTGACAAAGAGATTAGCTAGAGACTTGGTAACAAAGTCTGCTAAAGGGATGGGATTAAAGTCCATCTAAATTTTTAATCATAGGAAACCCAATTCACCAAGGACATTAGGGGCTGAATTCAATGTGGAAAGCCTATAATTAGAGATTGAAGCACTAATTTCATAACATCCCAAGGTACGTGCATAGACCTGCAAGATAAAGTTAGGTTGAAATTTTCTTCTTAATAGATTTTTTGAAAAAGTGCACGTTGCAGGTGCATGACTAAAAGATCTACCTATACGAGTGTGAAGTGTAGCTGCTTCAAGAAGTTTGGACTTTGCTTCGTATACTCTCGTGAACGGATAAGGACACATGACTTATAATAGTGTCAAGTATAAACACTTAGAGTAGTATAGAAACTTTTGTGTGTATTATCTTCATGTGCCCAAAATGAGTTGAAAAGATTCAATCCATAGGACATCTTGATTCTCGGGCGTTTGGAATGTGTAATAACACTAATATGAAAATTCAATCGTTACGACATTTTCATTTATGCATGAGTTTGGTTTTTTGTGTCGTTAATTTTGTGAATCAAAGATTACACTTAAATGAGGGAGGAATGTTGGATATTTAAGTGAAATTGTGCCTTTTGCGAAACATTGCAATTGTTGGTTATTTTATAAATGAACGGTTGCAAACGTTCATTACAACTTTTGAACCAATATAAATAATTTTTTCTCTGCATCAAATTGAGAAGAAGAAAGAGAGGAACGTGAGATTCACCATAGACCAAAAAATTTCTTTCTTTGGTCAAAACACAAAACTCTTTTTGTATCTCTTGTGTCTTAGCCTAGAACAAGAGGAAACTTTGGTTGTCTTATCCTACAAGGGATTTCGTGTAACCCAAGGCATTGATAAGGTTCGAAATACTCTTTAAGGAAAGTGCTCTCTTGCACGATTCAATCATTATCCAAGTTCATTGTTATGTTACAATCCCGGAGATACATCGACCAGTGACTTGCGGGCCGATTTACAGTCGATCGATAAGGACCCAGAAGACGATTAGCATACTGTTGGAAAGCCCCGACTCTCAGATTTCCAGAGACATCAAGTTCGTATCTATCAGAGTTACGAGTAAAAAGTTATCGGTGATTTTGTAAACCGCGATTTACAACACAATCATCACTTTAAGATTCTTTAAGGTTGTTTCTCAAAAAAAAAAAAATTCTTTAAGGCAACTCCCACTTTAGTTCGATCTTGTGTTGTCCCCTTGATCTCAAATCGATCCAGCACATAGTATATCCATGTTTGGGGGGAATGACTTGCCTACGGTTAAGCATCCAATCCGTCCCTATAAAGCATTACTGCAAATTTTCACTCTGATACTAGAGGACATTACCTATGTATGTAGAGTCCTTATTTATGGTCTAGTTGACTCCACCAAGATTCAAATTTTACTTCGTTATTCCCAACCAACTTACAAAAGATCCAAGTCTTCGAACAATTCAAGCAATTTTTTTTATAAACCCTGATGCATAAAATAATAGCACTTTACTAATGTTTTTCTTAGAATAACTATTTAGTGTTTATTATGTAATGTTCTGATAACTCATGAAGTTCTCCATTCCCTGAAGACTTCAAAGACTAAATGTTTCGTTTCCTCAACGCATGTAGGTGCAAAAATGCAAGAACAAAGAGTTGCACCTACATGCGTTGAAGAAACGAAACATTTAGCTATAATAGATATCTTGGGTCAATTAATTTATTCAATATTTTATATTTCCAATACAAAATAAGGAATTTAGCTATGCTATTTTAATAATGTAACAACCAACCAATTTATGTACTATTTACATATGAGAAATTTGCTAAATTAAACCACATTTAGTGGCAAAGTGTCCGACTAAGACTTATTTTCCCCAACTAAGGTTCATTAGGCTTTTGCAAATTCTAAACCCCAAAATTTACCTTATATTTAAATGAATATTATTTTTTATTTACTATTAGCAATGATCCAAAAAAATTTTAAAAAGAAACAAAATAAATGTTTATATTCTATAATTTAAAATAAATTAATATATATTTTATATCAGAAATGACAACAAAATTAAAGAAACATAGAAAATGAAAAACAATATTTTAGTAAAACATGATTTTTAACTTTTAAAAAAAGTTTTCACAAAAATTACTATGTTTGATATGTTTATAATTAATTAATTACAATTTTTAAATGAAATCAGATTTAAAACAAAAATAATATTTAGTAACTAATTACAATTTTTAATGAAATAAAAATTAAAACAAAAATATTTAAAATTAAAAACATGAAAAACGGGAATTACATATATTTCTAATATTACATTTTAGAAAATTAAATATTAATTCCTTAATTAAATATATTTATAATAATACATATTAGGAAATTAAATATTCATTTCTTAATTACAACAAAATTACACAAACATAGAAAATGAAAAACAATTTTTTTAGTAAAACATGATGTTTAACTTTTTTAAAAAAAAGTTTTCACAAAAATTACTATTTTTGATATGTTTATAATTAATTAAATTACAATTTTTTTTAATGAAATCAGAATTAAAACGAAAATAATATTCAGTAACTAACTACAATTTTAAAAATGAAATCAGAATTAAAACGAAAATATTTAAAATTAAAAACATGAAAACGGAAATTAAATATATTTAGAATATTACATTTTAGGAAAGTGAATATTTGTTCCTAAATTTACTCCTACATTTATGGGAATGGTAACCACTTGGTAGAATGTAACTACATAGTGTAGTTAAAATCTCGAAAATACCCTTATCCAATCACATTGTTTTTACCCTACAAAAATAAAAAACAAACAAAATAAAAATCCTTAAAAACCTTTTACCATAATCTCTTCTTCTATTTTTTCACCGCAACTTCCTCGTTCTTCTCTCATCTTCTCACCATCGATAAACTCTCATCTTTCTTCTCCAATCCACCAAATCCTTTCACGATTTCAGCAAAACTAGAAATTTAAGGAGATTATACAACCAAAAAATTTGCCCTAATTTCAGCCATCCCTCACATTGTCTTCCTCTTTCTCATGTCATCTTCTCTTTTGCGATATTCTCATCTTTTTCTATCATTTCATGTTACTCCTCCCCAAATCCTTTCACAATTTCACAAAACTCAAAATTTCAGAAAACTACAACCAAACACTTTACCCAAATCTCAATCCACCCTCTCGCGATTTCCTCTTTCTCTTGTCTTCTTATCACTTATGATATCCTCATTTTTATCTTCTCCGGTTCTATATATTTAACTATATTTATATAGTACTCATGTAATAGCAAACTATATTGTGATTTTCAAATAGTGAACTATATTAATATTTAAATAGTTCACTATTCAAGTTAAGTTGAATATATGAATATTATGATTTTTGAATAGTGAACTATAATAATTGTAAAGACCGCAACCCATAATGGGGGGTGTCGATCGACACTAGGAGGTGTGTCGATCGACGCCATGGTTGCAGAAGCGGATTGGTTCGTTTTTAATTGTTCGGTTCGACCCGGTTTGGGTGCGGAACCCTAGGTCAACCTATAAAAGTGACCTAGCCGCATTTGTGCTTCGTTTTCAGAGAAGAAAAGCGTGTTTTTGAGATTTGAGAGAGGAAAATAAGAGTTTTTGAGTGTGTTCTTGAGAGTTTTTGATCGAGAAGAGTTGTTCTCGTTGATTCTAGTGAGAACCTGTGAATCGTTGTGGGTTTGAAACTTTTTTGACGGTTGTTCTCATTCCCTATCTGATCCGTTCATTCCCAAACCGATTTACTCGAGGTGAGTGCGCGACTGTGGTTTATCTGGGATAATCGGATGTTCTTGACTGATTGATTGAGTGTTGTGTGATGGAATTGAGAATCGTGTTCATATTTCGTTGTTGTTGGCTGTTTTGTCACTGTTTTTAAAACCGGACTGGACCGGGGGTCGGACCGTATTAAACCGGGAACCTGCCAGTGGTCCGGTTTAACTTAAAAACCCAAATATAGTCAAACCGTATATAGAATCGGGTTGAACCGGCAAAAAACCGGAAACCGGTATCGAAGCGGAATCGCATCAAACCGGATTTCATATTTTTGTTAATTTAAATTTTTTGTTATTATTTTTTCCTTTAATTATAAGTTTTAGCCAAATTATTTTGATAAAACTAATAAAATAGTAAAATGTTTTATAAAATTTTTTAAAATTATAAAGCATTTAAAAGTTTAGACCAAAACGCTAAAATTTGCTACAATTATGTTAGTTTCTATAATTTAGTTTTATTTTGCTATATAAATACTTTTGTTTTTTTAAATTTTTGTAATAATTGAAATATTTTATTTGATATTTGGATAGATATAGACATATGAATAGAAAAAAATATATGACCAAATATATATAAACTAATATTTTAAAAAAAAACTATTAAACCCGGTTGGACCATATTAACCCACGACCCGAAAGCTTTTCCGGTTCGGTCGCCGGTCCAGTTTTAAAAACATTGTGTTTTGTGTATTGTGTGGCTTAGTTATTGATGCAGATGATCGCTTGATGAACCAGAATCGAGCCATGTGAGAATAGGCTCGATTATGCGTTCTGCGATGGAGTGTCGATCGACACTAGTGGGAAGTGTTGATCGACACACTTTCTGACCTCTTGTCGATCGACACCGTGGTGGTGTGTCGATCGACACAAGCTTCTGTAATCGGATATCTGTTTTGCCTAGTGTCGATCGACACCAGGGTGGTGTGTCGATCGACACAGGCTTATGTGGAGTTTTGTTTACTTGTTTTATCGTATCCTATTCATAGTGAATTGCTAGTTGATTATTGTGGTATCTTGACATTCATTATCATGTGTTATAACCGGTAGACAGAATGACCGTCTCACTGAGTATTTGTGATAATACTCACGCATCTTTTTCCCATGTGATGCAGGTACAGATAAAATGTGATCGTGGAATCATGGCAAAGAGAGGAGGATGATTAGGATTCTATTTATTTGTTGTTGCTTGAGTTAGTACCTGGTGTTTAGGTCGCTAGTTTAGTCTAAGAATTGGAATTTGGTTATTGTTGGTTATTGGTTTATTGAATTATTGAATTAAATGGTTTAATTCTGGTTTAATTGATTTATTTATGTCCGCCAGTGTTTCTTGGTTGATTGAGATTGAATTGATATTGAGGATTATTATTTATGTGAATAAAAATCCGGGTCAATTAATTTTTTTTTAAAAGTTTGCTTGTTTCAATAATATTGAAAATATTTATATAGTGAACTATATTGATATTACAATTTATGACTAAATTGAATATTATGTTTTTTAAATAGTGAACTATATTATAATTTATACTTTTTACTAATTACACCATAAGTAAACTAATATAGCCAACTATTCACCCACATCACAACAATCATCGTTTTTTTTTTTAACATCTGAAAGAGGTAGTTCACTATTCTATTATCATTTTTACCAACTACAACAATATAAGAAGTAAACTAATATAGTCAACTATACAAACCTCCCCTTGTTTCCGAGATATGCTGACAACCTTGTCCTCCATCATTTTCACCATTAATAGTGGGGACCTTTTTCTCTCTTACTGTACTTTCAAAGGCATGTGGCTGATGAAGACGATAAATTGTTCCCATTTTATAGCAAAAAGAGGATATATTAATCAATGGTTGTTATTCGGTAAAAATCAGATCCGATACACCCAAAATCAGAATCAAATCCGGCTCAGTCTCAATTTCATCCTCCTTCAAAGTTTTGAACAAAACAATGATTGGTGAAGAAAATCTCAATTTCAAGGCAAATTTTTTTTACAACAGCGGTTGAATCTCCATGACATATTTTTAGGGATTTTTACCAATACTCATTAAGGATATTTTATTCATTACTCCCTCCACTTCACCAAGTTAATTTTTTTGAATTTTTGAGTTTGTTTCATGAAGATAAATTTTCATCATTTATTGATAAAAGATTGTAGCTTTCAAAAAAAAATTCCAAACAATATTGGTTGAAATATCTTGAAAATTATTTATTGTAGAAATCAATGCATTTATTAGGGATGAATAATTACTTTTCTTAATATGTGTGAAAAACTCAAAAAAATTATCTTCATGGAACGGAAGGAGTATTATAGAATAGGATGTTACTGACCTAAATATTGCTCACTACATGTTAGTCTCCTACTTATACTGACCCAAACTATTATTCACCTAATTAACCCTTGAATAAATGGAAACTACCTTATCTTTTTTCAATATATTTTTCTCTTTCCTTTTTTTTAAACGTCTGAGTAGTATTATAAATGACCAAACAATGATTGAAAAATCAACGACATAAACCAAAAAGAAACATCAAATACCGAAACACCACCACCCAATGACAAGGGATAAAAGATGTTATAACGATGTTTCCCGCGCAACCAAATCGTGCAACCAAGCAAGTCCACCAGAAGCTAGGTACGAAATGAACCTTTCATCCCGAGTAAAACTCGCCACAATAGCCCGAACTGTGCCATTAGCACGAACCGATTCAACCTTAAAAGAACAAAAATCAAACCTGGACCGAAGGCTATTAATCTGTGCCAAAAAGGTTTGGTATCTTGGCCAAGCCAAATGTTTATTAATAGCTTCAAAGGCTGCCTTGCAATCTAAGGCAAACACAACATCTCCACAATATAGATTTCTTAAGCTCGTCATAGCCCATATCATAGACCGGAGTTCCGAAGTAATACGATTATGAGAACGGGTGAAAGTGTCCCGGGCGTGAAATAATACTAAAACAGATGGGTCTCTTACCATCCAAGCACCACCACAAGAAGAGACGCATTACGCTAATTCGAATTCACATTGCATTTGACACTTCCCTCCACCGGAGCTTGCCATCTTGTTTCCCCTCTTATACTATTTGAAACATCAACCTCCACTTCCTCCACCTTGTCATTCACTCCATGCCATAATAAGGATTCCTCCAAAGCTTGTTTGACCACCAAACTCAACGGTGTTTGATGCTGCGCATATAAAATTGAATTCTGGTTCTTCCATGCATTCCATAAAACCAAAGGTATAGCTACTCGTACATCCTCTTGTAACCGCATATTATCCATCAAATCAAAGGATAATGATAGATTAGTCTCAAAAACAGAGGAGAACCCCGAAGAGGGACACGCCAAACCCACAATGGACTAGATGGTAGTAGCAACCGAGCACGTAAACATAACATGATTGATTGTTTCTATCGCCTCTGACATAACTTGCAAGCGTTATCAACATCAATTCCTCTGGACCGTAGACAGTCGGATACCGCAAGAGCTCCAGCCACCAACCGCCACAAAAACATTTTGATCTTTGGTGTAGCCCGGATACGGCAAATCCTCTGTTTAAGTTCAATTTGCCGTACCTCTGTTGGTCTTGGAGGCGGTTCATGAATGAAAGGATGGTTATCATTTTTTCTCTTTCCTATGTGTACAAAAACACAATTAATTATGAAAATATCTCTAAATACCACATTTTGAAATTTTGTTTCTAAAACTACCACCAAACATAGCAAGTTTATGATTCCTCTAAAACTACCACCAAAATTTCTCTAAAAACTGCTAACTAATTATCACTTTTCATAATTTAGTGATTCTATTTCTTTATATATATATAGATGCAAGTTTATGATTCTAATAAAAATTGTACTTTTCGGCATCTAACATGGATTCAATTGCTCTAAATATTGTTTTAGCTATTTTCATTTATAATATATGTTTTAGGAGGTGTTATTGGATTGGTGATTTTAGTGTAATTTGTTGTAATTGTGTTTAGAAGTACTATAATGAGTTTTGATGAATTCACAATTATCCACCAAATAGAATGGCATTTTGATGTAATTCACTCCACTTATATTTGAAAGTATTTTGTTGGATTTTGTTGAATTTAAAGTCATGATCCACGTCTGCCCATGATCCTTCTTTCCTCATATTATAATCATAACATAATCAATTAATACAAATTCATTCTTTTTGCCCATATGTCACTAGAATCAAACCTATGTAAAATCCCTATGATTAGATGCTCAAAATCACTTTCCGTCAAGAAATAGAACACTTCGAAAATTGCAGAAAACCCAAACAAGAAAAAAGAAGAATAACTGAAAAAGACTCAAAGAAGAAGGAGAATGACCCCAAAGAAAAATGGGATTTCAAGGCACAACATGAATCAATTGATTTAGGGGAATCAAATAAGAAGAATAATCTAAAAGGCTCAAAGAAGAAGAATGTAAGGAAATAAATATTTTTATTTTAAATCTGAATCCCTTCAAAAGAACACGTTAAAGTGTTAAAGAGATGTATTTGTGATGTTCATGTTTTAGAGAAAAAAATGCTTCAAAATCCATTATAACTAAAATCTTTTGAAATCAAGCACATGTCCAATAACGGTTGTTTTTATTGTATTTTAGAATATCACAAACTTGTTTAATGTATTTCTATCTAGGGGGAATTACAAACATGCCACATTTGAAAATATTTTTTTCAAATATGTTACATTTAAAATTTTATTGCAAACATACCATCTTTTATAGAAAAAGACAAAATTATTAAAAAAAAAATCTCTCTCTCAAAACTCAAAACCTTAAACTCTACTCTCATAAACTATACCCTAAATAAAAAATAGTTAACTCAAACCAAAAAAATATAAAAGTTACCTAAAAAAAGATGATGTTCTTGCAAAGATTTTCAAACGAAAGAATAACTGTAAAGTAGCATGCCAATAGTGGCATATCATGAAAATATTTCATTCTAAATTTAAAATGCGTTAAAAATGCATTAAAAATACCAAACCAATAACATCTCCTTAGTGTTTTTAATTCTAAATTTAAAATGCATTAAAAATACCAATGCAATAACTTCTCATTAGTGTTTTTAAAAATGTATTTTCCTTGATTTCTTTACATCATAGCAGCTTTTGATTTTGTTAACATGTGTGATGTGATGTGATGTTACATATTGTGCTTGTTCATGATTGGGCATACAAAATTTTGTTCCGTAAGTGGCTGAGCCCTTTTTCTTAAGCACCCAAATTCGCACCTTGCATGTTATACTTCGTATATCCACTTAATTTGTTTCTTTCTTTTTTTCCTTGTCTTAACCTTAAACTACTAAAAGAGTTTGATGTTTAAAATAATATCTATAATTTTTTGGCCAAAACTGCGTATTTGGACCGTCATACATATATGATCTATATGTTGGAAGGGGCGCTATCGTGAGTTTGTAGTAAGAAGAAAATCGCCACACAGAGACTCGTGAGTTTAGATTTTTCTTTATCAGATCTTAATAACTATGTACTCCGTTTGTTTTTAAATGATGTTTTAAGAATTATTTTTTGTTTACAAATAAATGATGTTTTCACTTACTAATGCATAATTAATTAACTTTTTAGTATTTTTGATTCTTGAAATTCTGCAGATTGAATTTTTATTGGTTGAAATGTCTTGGATAAATAAAACATAATGTTTAATTAAAAAAAAGATAAATTTAATGATTTATTAATAGGAATTTATGGTTGAAGAAATTCATCTTTCTTAATTTTCTGTCGATGTTGGGTTAGATGAAATTTTCTTTCACCTAACTATTTCTGATTTATGATATTTAAAGCAGTCTATTAGTTCAATCAACCCAACCACACGAAAATTAACGTTCCAATGCAATAATTGTGCCAAATATCCATATGTGGAACTTTATTAGATCCAATTTATGTAGTTTTTATATGAAAAATTTGTGAAGTATATTTGCTCATAGAAATATGGTCGATTAGGAAGTGGAGATTGATCCCTTTGAGCAACATAGGGCATTAATTGATATGCTCTAAAAGTTTTTTTTTCATTATTTAAATCTTGAGCAATTGTGGCTCTTGAAATGAAAACCCTTTGATGATCACCAAATTCCAAAGCTCTTTTTATGCATGCACATATTCGGATGACAAGCCTTCTAGTTTTTTTTTCATTTTTTGTTAAAAAAAGTCAAAATATTAATTGTCGAGATAATACTATAAAATATTGAGATAATGATGTATAGCATCCTAGTTAATCTAAACTTAGTATTATTTCAATAATCCTAAATTCGAAGAATTTAAATGTTTACATACTTGTATTAATCTCTGTAAGAGGTTTACTTTCTATAAGTTTTACAACATGAAGATTTTTCATAACAATTTTCTTCTCATAAATAAAAGGGAAAATTGTAAAATTGCCCTATATTGGAAGTGATTAAGTCCCAATACCACTTTCTTATTTTTAGCCATTTTTTTCCCATACTAGCCCTCAACAGATTTTAATAATTATAAATAATAGGTTTTTTAATTTTTTAAAAATCTTCAAATTACAATAACATAAAGATTAGTCATTTGTATTATTAATAATAAAAATTTGTTAAAAATCATGTTAAAAAAAAAAAGTTTAAAGTTGCATTCTAAGCCTTTATGAATGCACTTTCTACGGCTACGATTCCGTAGATTACTATTTCTTCCTAATTCACTTCAATCTACCAAGCGTAGATATGTTGTTCTACAACATGGTCAGTGTTCTGCATTTGCGTAGAATGTTGGTTCCACGGTTTGCACTGACATCTACGGTTTGCGGAATAAACTTTCTACCAAACTTAGTATCTTCTACCGTTTCCGGAATATAGCTTATACCAAAATCTCTATTATCTACGGAAAGTAGAATATAGTTTCCGGAAAATTAGTTTTTGAATTCCTTAAATTTAGGAGATAAATATTCAGTTTTCCTAAAATAAAATTTTACAATATTTTCAAAGATTTTTTTCAAGATACAATATTTGGACTCTTCCTGGTACGCTTTTTTTTTTCCTTCCTTCTTTCTTCTCTACGTCGTTCTTCCTTTCATCATTCTGAGTTTCATATTTTTTTGTTTAATATGTTGCATATCTATGTGATATGTGGCAAATGGATATCTTGCGCTGATAATGGATGGAGTTTTGTTGTTGACGATAGGGCTGGGCGTTTTATCCGAACCCGATTACCGAACCCGAACCCGACCCAAAAATCATGAACCCGAACCCGATCTTGAATGTGAAAATACCCGATCGGGTAATACCTGATACCCGATACCCGATCGGGTACCCGATTCTTCTATTTTTTTTTTTTTTTTTTTTTAGTGATTAAGGTTGGATGCCATTGATTAATTGGTCAGTATTAGTAATAACCTAGAGTGTGAATTCAATTTATAAACTAGTGAAAAAATTTCTTATTGAAATTGAAAAGTTTTTTTTTTTTTTTTTTGAATAACCTAGAGTGTGAATTATTTAGATTAATGGAGATAGTTGCAGCTTAGTCAATACTGTTCCAAGCAAGAAACGGATTTCGTCGATTTTGAGTGATTTGCTTTTAAAATTTGGAGATGATTCCGGTAAAACCGTTTCTTTACACTTCACTGTTTTCATTTTTAAGTCTGTTTTTTATATTACAGTGCTATTTCGGTTTTCCAAAAAGAAAAAAAAACCTATTTCGGGTATACCCGAACCCGCCCGAACCCGAACCGAACATATATAATACCTGATCGGGTATTATATCTCTAAACATACCCGATACCCGAAATACCCAACCCGAACCCGATCGGGTACCCGAACGCCCTGCCCTAGTTGACGAAGGAAGAGGCGGTAGATTAGTCGGTTTGGAATCTACAACTAGTATTGAAGAGCTTAAAACGATGATTTCAGAGGATTATAGAATCGAGGGAGGCGATGTTGCAATTGAATTCAGTTTTCTACCAGGGGATTTCACCAATAAATTAGGATCTCCTCCGGTTATCATCTCTAATGATCGTCAAGTAAGAATTTTTTTTGGATACGTAAGGAAGAAAACAGAGATACAATTGTGTGTGACATGTAAACGTATAGTTAACTTTGATTTGAATAAAGAGCCAGAGAAAGAGAAATCAGTTGATGTAGGCAATGCAATTGTTGACAAAAACGAAATCAAAGTGAGTCACGTTAAGCGTGATAATGAGTTTAAGACCATGACCATTGACGGTCATGTTAGTAGTGATGTTGGTGATGCTAGTGATGATGACTTAATATCTGAAAAACTAGGAGAAAAGAGTGACAAGGTAGTTGGACTATCTTTGGCGAATCTTAATGTTGTAAAGAAGTCTCAACGTTTTGAAAGCAAAAAGGTTTTGAAGTCGATAATGGAAATGTGTGCTATGAAGAACGACTTTGACTACAAGGTTGTTGATTCTGATACTACACGTTGGATTATACAGTGCTCAAATAACCTATGCAATTGGAGGCTTCGTGTAATTAATGTGGCAGGGTCAAAGTATTTTGTTGTAACCAAGTATGTATCAAACCATACATGTGCTCCATCGAGCAAAACGAAAGTGGGAAAGACACCTTCTGCAAAAACTATTGGAAGGTTGATTATGCATAGATATGAGGGTGTGAAAGAAGGTCCTAAACCGAATGATGTGATCCAGATTATGCGTGCAGAGCATGGAGTCGAGATTCTTTATTCTTTAGCATTCGATGCACGTGAGTATGTTATAAACATGATTAGAGGTATACCGGACAAAATTTATGGTAAAATACCAAAATACTTGTACATGTTAAAAGCAGCAAACCTGGGTACGCTTTATGACTTTGAAATTGATTATGATGGTAGATTTAAGTATCTATTTGTGTCTTTCGGCCAATCTATTAGAGGCTTTCATAAAGCAATGCGAAGAGTTGTTATTGTTGATGGGACATTTTTGAAGAATAAATTCAAAGGAGTATTACTTGTTGCTACAGCTCAAGACGGTAACTCTAAATTGTATCCAATTGCATTCGGGGTAGTTGATTCAAAGAACGACTGTTCGTGGGAGTGGTTTATGAGGCAGCTTAATGTTGTTATTGCGGACGACCGTGGTTTGTCTTTTGTGTCAGATAGACATTCTTCAATTGTGAAAGCACTTGAGAAAGTTTACCCTCAAGCAAGACATGGGATTTGCATTCATCATTTGCTGAATAATGTGCAAACACAAAGTTCTGGTAAGGGCGTGGTTGCTTTGGTTGCAGAGGCTTCAAAAGTATATAGGCCGGCCGAGTTTAAGAAGAAATTGGATAATCTTTGCAATATTAGTCCAACCATTGGAATATATTTAATCAAAGCTGACGTGAGAAAATGGGCGCATTTATTTCCAGGATTCAGATACGACATTAGGACCAACAATCCTGCTGAATCGATAAATTTTGCATTGCGATCACCTAGAGAGTATCCAGTAATTTCTTTGTTGGACAGTATCAGAGAAATGTTAACTAGATGGTTTCATAAGCGTAGAACAAAAAGCGCAAAGCATAATCAGCCTTTAACCATTAAAATTGAGAAGAAGGTAGCAAGAAGGATCCATAAGGGCAAAACATTCAATGTTTATCCGATTAACGACCACCGATTTCTTGTTAGAGGCGATTCGATTGACTGCCTTGTTGATTTAAATGAGAGAACGTGTACCTGTGGAAAGTATGACTTGGTTAAAATTCCTTGCAGACACGCCATAAAAGCTGGATTATCTATTAAAAGGGAGCCACATACTCTTACCAATGAAAAATACACGACTGTTTCTTGGCGATTAGCTTATGAGGAATCAATTAATCCGATTTGTGTTCCTGAGGATTCTTGGCGAGTCCCACAAGATGTTAAAGTTGCCCAAGTTTTACCTCTTGAAACGCGAAGACAAGCGGGAAGGCGAAGGAAACGAAGATACGAATCAACTGAAGATAAGATACGATCGTCACACGGATCAAAGGGGGCAAAGAGGAACAAGTGTAGTCGCTGTCGTACTGAAGGTCACAATAGAGCGACATGTGCTATGCCAATATAGAGGTGGTGTGATTATGTTCTCTTGTTTGATTATGTTGGAACACTAAAATTGTGTTTTTTTGGGGGCGAAGAGACTTATACAATTGGTACGAGAGTTATTTGATTTTTTTAGTTATGTTTGAGATGATGAATTTGGTCCCAGACTTGATAATTTGGTAAATTTTCAAAACAGGAGCCTGATCGAAGGAAATTTGCAGTCGGTTTTTTAAAAACTTTTTAATCTGACAAACTGATTAATAAATACATATATAAACTTGGAAAGTACATAAATAATATTGTCGCATACTGTCTAATAACTTCCCATACACATCGATTGTCCCGAGTTCGAACATTAGGGGAGCAATTTCCTTGTTTTTAAAACTTAGTCAATCAAACTGATATATGTATATATGTAAACATAAAACGTCAATGTAAAACATTGTGGCCTACTGGCTACATGACTTGCCTTGCTTACCAGTGGTCCCGAGTTCGTATCCCATCAGGTCTCTAATTTTTTAAAATTTGTTTTTTCCTTTTTTTGGATTGCATTGGTTTAGATTTATTGAATATTATTGACAGTATATGAGTTTAGAGTATCAGACATTCGAGTATATGTTTTGTTGCAAAGTTTGTATAACCGAATCTTGGATGACGTTTTTAGAGTTTAGGGTTTCAAGTACACATAAGTAGTTTTGACTTTTTAAATGTTTGATTTTTTTGGTATTTAAAGTCATGAAAATAGTCATGACAACTCAAACTTGAAAATTCAACATAAGAAAATCCAACATAAAACAGAAATCTAAATGAAAACCCAAAGTCAATCAAACAATAAATGAAATGAAAACTCAAACTCTTAACTCAATTAATCTTTGAGATGGTAGAGTCAACATACGTCGGAGGAGGAACGTAGTTTAACCGCATGCCAATCAGCACAGGATCATTCGTCGCTTTGAAAAGATCTGTCGCTAGATTAAACCGAGCCCCTTTAATATTTTTATCATCTAACAACAAAAACGGTAGTCCAAGAGTGTAACATTGTATGAACTTCACCGCATACACTCCGCAATGACATGAATTCTTATTCAATCCAATCTTCATCGAGATGAACTTGACCGCATACGATGACAAAGTATGATGTTTCTTTTTGCTTGGTAACTGAACTTCTTTCACAAGACGAGGGATGAGTGCGGAAAATGCTTGTACTTCCTTAATCACTTTCAAACCTGAACAGTCGAAGACTTCTACTGTCTACCTTTGAAACTGATGCATAAGGAAATCCAGTGATTATTTCCGATATTGACTGGAACATAGATACGATCAACATCTAATTCCCACACCTTTCCCGTACGTCCGTGAGCAGGAAGCTCACCTTTAGCGTAAGCTAAGAGCATACTCTAGAACTTGAATTCTTTCTTATTGGCTACGAATTGTTTGTATGCACTAATGATTCGAATGCTGAACAAGCAGGTCATGAAACCAACGCGATCTGGTTTCCACCGGCGCAACGAAGTGTTCTCCTGGAATAAGTACATAATGGCATCCATATCCTAAAACATTGATAGTTTATTAATTTGAGTGAATCTATATTATTTTTAGGGTAATGTAATATGTTCTCCTAACCTCACTATGAAGCCATTCATTTGGTGTTATGATTCTGTTTGCTACCTCTTTTGAAAAACAGGTTGGCCCAACATATAATTTCGGTGAGCTGTAACACCATTAAATATGTAGTAATTAGTTGTATTAGAAGTACAAATAATAAGATAAAGACAAAAAATGCACTTACTTAAACTTCATAGACCAAGCTTCTAGTTTCTTCCAATCTTCATCTGCGTAAAAAACTAAAGGGGCATCATCAAAGTTACGACCCAAGTCCACTAATTCTTTATCGGTTAACTCTGGCCTTAACCAATCCATGCTTAATGGTTTTTGTGTTTCTCTACTATCACTCATGCCAGGTCGGACCGAACTCGGTGGAGCCAACCAGTCAGGTGACGCTCTCGCATTTGACTGCTCTGGTGGATCAAAACCACCAACAGCTGATGCTTGAGATAGGTGTGCCAACTTCTTACGTAGATACTCTTGTGTGTCTAACTCGAGTTCAATATCAGAAGTTTGGGTCAAACCCACGTCATATAGATTCCCCAATGACCCCAATGACAGGTCATTGTCTATAATTGACAGTTTGTCGGCCTGTTAAGCGAGAAACAGTAGTTAATAAACGTTCAAAAGAAAGATAGTGAAACATAGTACAATACAAATCATACTGCTACATTATTTTAGACTTAAACATAGTGAAACATAGTACAATACAAATGATACGATTACAAAGTTATGTCAACATTAAGTATGCAAACATTACATCTTGACAAACAAGTGACAGTATAAGAAATCAAAAGAGAACAAGAATTACATTTTTATTTTCTTAGATACCTTCTTTTTTTGTGGCTGGATATGGTTCTCCTTGGTGACATTTGAGGGCTTCGTGCTAGTAGATGGTTCTCCATTACTTCTTGATAATGTAGCTTCACTCAATGCATCTTTCAAAATTCTCCAATCTGTTTGCATTTTCACAAAGCGGCCATCAAACTCTACCGTAATTTTCTTCTCCATAGAACTCAGACCAACTTCAAATAAACCTTGAATAAAGGTCTTCATATCTTCATTAAAATCCACATTTACCCCCGCGGAGCGTTGGCACAGTATTTTCTACTTCCGTTCCTCTGTACCACTGTCAATGAACTTCTTCATACCCCTTTTAGAACAGGAGAGAGAGCTTGGTTCTGATTTTGGATTATTGAACTCATCATCATTGTCTAATTCTTCATCCTCCTCCACATGCCGAGACAGAGAACCATGCACTGGTTCCATAATAAGCCAAATGTGGTCACTCCAGTTTTTTCCAGCACTAATCAACTTAAGCAAATAGTCCACTCTCTCATCATTGAATTCACCACTCCTTACAAACTCATGTGCCCGAATTATATCATTATTGCCAATAGAAGAGATGAAAGGATGCAAAACACCCTACAAGAATGTGATTTTAAAAAGTTATTATCCAAATATTTAAAGAAAGATACGAATTAGAGGGGTTTTCTATGTATAAAACTAAAATTATGATTGCTTACTTTTGATCCAAATGACGACTCTAGTTGTCTGATTGTTGCATAAGATAGCGTTCCATTTCCTGACCAATTCGAACATCTAGGAAATGCAATGGTATCCTTCTGATGTTTTTGGCCCAATATTTCACCAAAGTCTGGAATAGCTTCCATTATCCAAAGCTAAAATGCATAAGTGAAACCGTCCAAAGAATAGCTTACCTTCCGCGTCAAATTCTTTCTTGCATCCTTTATCGCAAGGAGTAGATGATCAAAGCTTTCAAGACCCCATGGATAATTACGTAACATACCAAAATCCATCACAAAACTTATGTATTTGTGTGGAATAGCCACCTTCTCATCCATTGCCACTAACACACCAGCAATTATGCAAACATACACTAACCGTAATCTATCAATACGCTTCCAATTCTTGACATTCTTTATGTGCTTTTTCATTATGTCCTGTAAGCAAATATTTTTCTCTGAGCTTAACAAATCACTCTAGAAACCTTTATCGTCTACCCATTCCACTAAATTGCAGTTACCATCTTGCGTGAACTTGAGTCCAGTAACTGCGTGAAACTCTTGCAAGGAAAAGCTAAGAGGCCTCTTACCAAACACAACCCAAATCTCACGCAGCTTCGCAGTATCAATCTGTCTACACAAGAAGATGTGCTCCAATTTTCCTGAAAATCGGAGAGAGTTTTCATGGATGGCAATGATATGAGCAAACACCAGATCTGCCTTGACAGTATTGTACTCATTTGGTAGCTCATCCGCCATCATCTTCAGAACTGAGATTTTGCAGTTGTTGTTGATCTTCCCTACCTCTGGTTCATGCCCTTCTCTAAAAATTCTTCTAGGCAACTCCTTATCCATACCTAAAGAGAATCAAACAAAATCATATGGGGTTATAACACCAACAAACACAAGATACATCTATATAACAGAGCCTTAAAGTTCTAAAATCAAAAGAAAATATGTTCCACTTTTCTTTAAGAAAACATATATGTTTGAAGTCTTATACTCTTAAGCATCGTAATTGTGAATATGTAAAATCAATTACACACGTACACGCAAGATACTCAAACAACTCTTATTATCAACATCATCTTAAGAAGAATAAACCAAACAATTCTAAACACAAAATCATAACCATAGGATAAAGTAGACACAAAAGGGTGTGAATCCATGGCGGAATTCATAATTCTTCTAAACCCAGTAAAAGGAAACGTGGATTGCATAAGGGAGAGAGAACAAGATATTATCCAGATTGAAAAAATCAAAAATTGAGTTTACGATTGGAAACGAAACCCCAAATCTCTCGTTTTTAGAACATGAAACCCTCGAAACAGTCAATTCACCAAAGAAAAACCGAAATTGAGGAAGATTTTGATCATAGAAGTCTATAATTGGAGGAACCATATGAAATTTCTCAAATGAAAAAGTACAATCGAAAAATCAAAACAAGTAACTGAGAAAGAAAATGAATATAAGTAATAGAGAAGATGACTGACCAAGTTGACCCGATAGAGTAGACAAATTCCCGCCACCGAATACCATGAGACGAGGCTGCCGTCACCGGAACAACTCTAGATGGCTAGGGTTCTTGTCAAAAGAAAAAGGAATGGAAAAGAGATTAATCACTTTGGTATTGACGTGACTTTAAAAACAATCCTATTATTCTATTTAAATTTATTTTCTTAATTACCCAAATTTATTCATTTCAGTAAATTAGAGGCCAAAATAGAATCTATATATATAAAGTTATCTTTTCTCTCTTCTCATGAAGCCACCTCATCATCCACATCACATTTTTTATTTCATTTTTATTATTTAAAATTTAATATACATATTAATTAACAATTATAGATGTGGTTTTAACATTAGAAAAAGAATTTGAAAAGTCATAATGTTCAATTAGGTTAAACCGTAACTAGATTAATAACATATTCAATATATTTGGTTAAACTAATATATTGTACATTTCATATATCTTCAATTAGGTGGAATTATATTTGCAAATATTACAAAAAAACTAAATTATCAAAAAGGTCATAACAATTTACAAATAACTTCACCTACAACTAAATTCATACAACAAAAACATAAGTTGCTACATCTTACAACTAATTCCAATAAAAATTTGAAGGTATCCTTAAAACAATAACGAAAATTATACATAACAAAAGTGAAAAAATTAAAAGAGAAACTATTGTTTTCAGAAAAATATTGAAAGTATTTACAAAAAAAATTATATAAATGTAAATAATTAAGAACGTTGTGTTTTGTAATTTTATTTTGATCAACAAAGAAATTTTAAATACAACTATAAGTGGAGGGGAAATCTATGTTATAAGCAATCACAAAAAAGGAAAAAATGATGGAAGGTGTAATTAATATTTTAGCTACAACATGCGGTGAAAATTTAAAGTATGGATATTCCACATACTTTTTTAAGATTGAAGATTTTGAGATATAAGATTTTTAAAAGGTTTTATAAATAACATGTTTGTAAGAAGATAATTTAACAATAATATATTTGCAAAAAATAATTCAAAGTGGCAGTTTTGAAATTATCCCAAAAAACAAACAAATTGATTTATAAATATTTGCCTCAAAAAACAATCTAAGCTTCAAAAATTAAATATTATTGTGTTTTGTGATTTGTATTTTCTTTTTTCAAACAAACATTTAGTTATATGAAATTTGCACTATTGGTTATCTAAAATGGAGGTAAATTGTTTTATTATTTTCTTTTTAACTCAAAGAGAAAATATATATGTCAATATAAGAGCATGATGAAATAAAAGTTCTAAAACTTCACTTAATAGGAGGAGAAAAAATATCATGTGTTGTTAGTCCAATTAATATGTTGGAAAGTATAGAGAATAATTACTAAGTTGATGTATGAAACACTCACACATATTTTAACCTTAAAAATACATTGTATTTTTAACTTTAAATAACTAAGTTTTTGATTAACCAATAGTAATCAAAATTCATAATAAAAAATGTCTAAAAACAAAAACAATATAATGAATAGAAAATAAACGCTAAATTTTAAAATAATAGAATATTAAAAGTATCATAATTTGTAGATAAGATATATGATATTTTATGTATTTAGCTAACAAAGATTTAAGTGACAAAAAAAAAACTAAAAAAGTTTAAAACAATGAAATACATTTTCAAATAGTAATCATTAATGTTCAAATGGTTAAAAATCACCTCATAGTTTCATATTCACACAATATTATATAGTTAAGAAAAAAAAAATACTAATTCATTTCAAACCAATCACTATTTATTTATTTATAAAAAATTGCTTTTTTAAAAAATATAATAATCAAACTATTTGTTTTCAAATGTAACAAAATTGTAAAATAAATACTCGCGTGAAGCGCGAACCAATTCTAGTTTCTCTATAAATAAGTGTTAATGGGACTTATCCAAGCTAAGAAAGTGGTATTGGGACTTAAACACTTTGAGTGTAGGGCAATTTTAAAATTTTCTGTAAATAAAATTTGCAAACTCTAGGGTGTCTACGTAGTGGTAAGTGTAAAATAAAGAAATAAACCATAATATACCGTACATTATTATTTTTGTAATTTGATTTCAAAATATGATGATATTAGATTTTAAAAATAAATATTTTTTTTGACATGTAGCTAAAGCAAATTTAACAAAATTTCTAGAAGAAATGATTGAAATTTTAAGTTGCTTGGTGGGAATATAAAAAGACAACAAATTTGTTTAATATGAAATATTATAATCCTTAAAGATTAGGGTATGTAAACATAATTATATTCAAATTCAACAGACTTTTACACGTTTATTTAATATTTTAATGAGAAAACGTGTTTGAATTTTTTCCTTATCTATATCTAATAAAAATAAAAATATTTTTAAACGTGTATATATGTAGTTTATCTACTAATTTTGTTATGAAATAATATTTAGAAACTAATTGGAAAACTAATGAGAAAATGTGTATATATGTAGTTTATCTACTAATTTTTTTATGAATATATTTAGAAACTAATTGGAAAACGTTGATATATGTTGCTTTATATAATAAGATTGATAAATATAAACAATATTTTTTGACACATGTCAAAAGCTAATTAAAAAATTGTTATAATTTTCAAAATACCTTTTCAATGATTTTGTAATCATTTGTAAATTTGATCACATTAAAAAAATACAAAAGAGTTTTTAGTATATAGTAGATTTGATCATTTGGGGTAATTTTGTCCATAAATTCTTAAAAGTTTAAAATCTATTTTGGGGTATCCTTTTAATTTATAAATCCTTGTGTGTTTTTTTTGTAATTTTTGTTGTTGTTTCATTATAGAGAACTTCCCTAAAATGCCACACTTTGAAGTTTTGTTTCTAAAAATACAATTAATTTTCAAAAGTTCCAAAAGTACTTCAAATTTTCAAATTTTTTCAAAGTTCCAAAAATACTAAAAACACAAAAATTGATTTTTAAATGTTTATAATTTAAATTTTTGGGTTTGGGTTAACTATTGTACAATTAGGGTATAGCTTTGACGATCTTGTCTCTTCTTGTCTCTTCGTTGATATCCGTTATTCGGCTAATCTCTGCAACTCCGGTTTAAACCGTGGCCAATCCTCCGGATGTTCGACCATTGTAGTGACCTCCTTTGGAGGTTCTCATGAATTTATATTTTCGTCATATTATTCTCACGGACAAAATAGTTCGTACTGGGCCTAGCCTACTACAATCTTGAAATAGGCCCGCCCATTTATGATCCAATTCTATTGACTCTTGACTGTGGAAACTAAAACGACGTCGTTTTTCCCTTCAGAAGAAGAGACGGCAAACACAAACTGGTTTACGTTCCGACGGTGAAGACGGAGAAGAAGAAGAAGAAGAAAAAAAAAACGAAACAACTCGTCGATCTCTTTCTCCGGGTTCTGATAACGGATCGCCGGAAAACTTCCTCTTCCGACGACGGTTATCTGAAGTTTCCACCTCTCCTAATCGTATTTTGCGCCGGATAATTTAACGATCGGTGCTGGAATTAGATTCCGGAGAATTGAAATCTTCGAATCTCGTAACCGGAGACGGCTTTACGGTGTTTAGATGGCTGGGATCCTGAATAAACTGCGGAATCTAGATGCGTATCCAAAGATCAATGAGGATTTTTACAGCCGTACGCTTTCCGGCGGCGTTATCACCGTCGTCTCCTCCGTTGTTATGTTTCTTCTCTTCTTCTCCGAGCTACGTACGTTGAATTTCGAATTTTGCAGTTATCAGCTTCCAAATTCGATTTTGCAGTTATCAACATTGTGTGATTGATTTTGGGAACTATTTGATTCGTTGCTTAGGCTTATATCTTCATACTGTCACCGAGACGAAGCTTATAGTGGATACTTCTAGGGGAGAAACGTTACGCATTAACGTAATGTTGCTTTGTTCTCTCTCTCTCATTTTCAGTTTCTTAAAAGTAGTAATCTTGGCTTGTTTCTCAATGCTTTTTTGATGCTGCAGTTTGATATGACTTTTCCTGCTCTAGCATGTTCAATTCTCAGTGTTGACGCTATGGACATTAGTGGAGAGCTTCATCTTGACGTGGTATGTTGAAACTTCTTGTTTACACTAGTAGTTTAGTGACCATTTGCCTGAAACATCAGATAAGCAGGTCATATGTGTGGCCAATCTGATATGCTTTCTCTGTGAATTACAGAAACATGATATCATAAAGAGAAGACTAGATTCTCATGGTAACACTATAGAAGCAAGACAGGACGGAATAGGTGCTACTAAGGTTAGTTTTCTTCTCCTGTCCTTCATCCATACGGTGATTTCTTCAGTGAAGAATTGAAATTATTTCGGCATGCTTGTCATTATGCTCTATGAGATTGTAGAATCATTATGCTGGGGGAAGCTGCAGGCATATAGAAATTTGAATAGATAATGGGAAGAGCTGAAAGAGATTTGTTTTTGGGCTCTTGTCAAGTCTCATCTTTTTGTGCTTGTGCAGATTGAAAACCCACTACAGAAACATGGTGGCAGGCTGGGACATAATGAGACTTACTGTGGTTCTTGCTATGGGGCTGAAGCGGTAATTGTGCTATCTTTCTGTATGTTTCATTTGGAGCAAGGTTTCTCAAGTGACGTATGTTGTTCTTCTTACAGGAAGAACATGACTGCTGCAATTCATGTGAGGATGTTCGTGAAGCATATAGAAAGAAAGGCTGGGGGGTTACAAATCCAGACTTGATTGACCAGGTGAGTTGTTCATCTTTTATATTCTTGACATATGTGTTTCATTGAGGACTGGTAGTAGCAGCAATTTTGTTTTCACTAAGCTTCTGTGTGGTTTGTGTATTTGGTATGCAATTGCGAGGCCCTAGACTGTCCTATGCATCCAAGAGTTTCTATATTCTGATTGTGAGCTGAAATATGTTTCACATGTCTGTAATTGACTCAGTGTAAACGAGAAGGTTTTCTACAAAGAGTGAAGGATGAAGAAGGTGAAGGGTGTAATATCTATGGGTTCTTGGAAGTTAACAAGGTGGCTGGGAATTTCCACTTTGCTCCTGGGAAAAGCTTTCATCAGGCTGGCGTTCACGTTCATGATCTCCTTGCTTTTCAGAAAGATAGTTTTAACGTAAGCAAAGGCCTGCCCTGGCTTCATTTTTTTCTTTATGCTTCTCATTTTATAATTCAATCGTTGTGTCTCCTTGCAGATAAGTCACAAGATCAACAAACTGGCTTTTGGGGACTCTTTTCCTGGCGTCGTCAACCCTCTTGACAGGTAATGACCATTCTGGTGTACATCCATTTAACTCATTAAGGTAAACTGGCACGTCTATTTTGTCATGCTCATTAAGGTACTTGAAATTTCAGAGTCCAGTGGAGTCAAGAAACGCCTAATGCTATGTACCAATACTTTATCAAGGTTTGTTACTAGACAAACATTATATCATTAATTGAATTTGCCTTGAACTACCCTACCCGTGTTTACGCTATTCTACTTTGTATACTTTTTCAAAGGTTGTACCAACAGTATACACAGATATCAGTGGACACACAATTCAATCAAATCAGGTGAAGCGAGGCTCTTAACTCTTGGACCTAATTATCTTTATTCATTCTCATCTTCTTAATGATCTTAACTCAAGTAAAATGAACAGTTCTCAGTGACGGAACATGTGAAAACCTCAGAAGCAGGTCAACTTCAATCTTTACCAGGAGTTTTCTTCTTCTATGATCTCTCTCCAATAAAGGTGAGTGTTTAGTATCAACTCGTATTCTACAGTTTCAGTTACAAGAGCAAACAAAATTCTTCACAATCTTATATTAATATATGTGTGTGTTGTTTTGGTAGGTGACATTCACAGAGGAACATATATCGTTCTTGCACTTCTTGACAAATGTTTGTGCCATAGTCGGAGGTATTTTTTTTGAACGCTTCCTTTGTTGCATCATTTGGTTGATCTGCATAGAAGAAAATATATCTCAAATGAAAAATAATGGCAGGTGTTTTCACGGTGTCTGGGATAATTGACGCGTTTATATACCATGGTCAAAAAGCAATCAAGAAGAAGATGGAAATTGGTAAATTTAGTTGATCCTTTTTTTTGTTTTGGCTCTTTTTTCGTTTTGCGGATTAATCATACACCCCCACCACACACACAAAAGAAGAAATAGGGGGATTAATGGGGGAAAATGCATCAAATGTAATATCGTATTATTTATTTAATTCTTTTTGTTAAGGAAAATTTATTTGGTACGTTACGCTCTTTTAATGAAGTCTTGGTTGGGAGTTGAGTTGACAAAGACATGTCATGGGTTTTATCAATCCAGCTGGTTTTTGACAGCCAACGCGTGCGTTATAATCCTCGCTCTTGACTTTTTGTTCTATGAAGACATGTTATCCGGAAATCGTTTGAATTGGGACATTGTTTGTATCTAGACTATGGATATAAAAATAGAAAAAAAAACAAGAGATGCTTTCTATCTTGTAACCATATTCTACTCGATAGATACATGTCAAGAAAAATACTTCTTGACTACACGAGCTGTTGGCACTCCTTAGGCTTTGAATGGGGAGCGGATAAAAAAGTCGTTCGACCACATTTCTGGATGATACACTTTTATTTGCCATTCACCAATATGTAAAATAAAATAGGAAAATAGCGGATGAAACGTATAACGTTTCTCATTTCCATTTATTCTTGTCTTCTAGTGGGAAAAAGAGGAGGAACCACCATGCAGATCAACCACTCGTGGGATGGGGTGTTTCAAGTGTTTCTTTCACTTTTCATGAAATTAATTATTTTAAAATCAGTACATACCAATTGTATCTATACACTTTTAAATTGTTTAAACTTAACTTGAATCAAGGAAATCCAATATATTATTTAAATTTTCTTATATTTATATTTATTGCATTTATAAGATATATATTATTTGCATTTGTGAATAACACTAAATATATTTATATTTATATTTATATTTATTGCATTTATGAATTATATTTCCTAAAATCATATAATTTTAAATAAATCAAAGTTATAAAAAAAAAACAAAAGAAAAGGAAAGGACGTGAGTGGACCAAATGCAACACTATCATCTTGGTTCATACTTGAATCTCATCTTGGCACACATTCCAAACAAATAAGATACTTATTTGTGAAGAAAATAATTGTTTCAGCAATTTTATTGCTTCCTATAAATATGTAAGTTTGCTTCATGGAATTTTATTTAGCACAAAGAAAAAAAAATCAACACACATCACATAAACACTAAAATCAAGAGCCCCTCCTCATTATTTTGAAGGTATGTATACTTTTCTTTAACGCATAAATATATACGTACACATTATAGTTAAGCATGTTGCATAATTGAAACGAAACATATTATTGTGTATAGTTAATTGTAAATCATTATAACTATAGAATTGAATTATAATCTATGTAGGACATATATGTTTTAATTTTTTTTGGCGAACGTTATAATCTATAAAGTATGAAATATTTCATACTAACATAACCCATTAGTTTTTAGCTCAATACATAGTTATAAGTTAAACATAATTTTGATAAATTAATAATAGAAGTGTTATTTTATAAATTGTAGAGATGAAATTGACAATACATAAAGTTTTCCAAATACTACGCGTATGTTATATATTATTATAATATTGTATTACATAATTATAATCAGGCATAATATGCAATTTCTTATAAACCCCATCGTTAAACTTATGTTGGAATAAACTAATAGTAATCATATTATCTTTAAACTGTAGATATGGCGTCAAATCGTCGTCAAATCGTCGTCAAAGCAGAAATTCTTCAGCGGAAGATACTACTCTCCGTACAGAAACAACAGCACGGGTAAAATTCTTATTATTGATTGTTCTAAATGCCAGTATAGTTTAAGTTTAAGAAAATAAATTTGATTTTTGTTGAAATTTGTAGAACGAAGAAAATTTTAAATGGAATTCTATCGCTGAAAGAAAATTTCTTGAGTTTTACGATGAAGCAATTGCCTTGAATAATTACCGTTTAAAAGATCTCTTACCTTTTGGTAAACAATTGGTGGTTAAAAAGTTTAACCAGGAGTTTGATCTGAATATAACCTATAAATTCTTCAAAGAAAAACTTGATAACATGAAAAAAAAGTACAAGAAGTATTTGGTTCTTATGAGTGGAAGCGGTATTGTCCTCGATCCAATTACCTCTGTAATTAACGCATCTCCAGCATGGTGGAAGAATCAAGAAGTAAGTAGGCATAAGACAAATCAATTAAATTACAAAGGATGTTTTTATTAATTTTTTTTTTGTAGGCATGTAAAACTATACACTCATTTAGACGAATGCCGCCAAAAAATTGGGATATAATGCAACGTTGTTTCTCATTATATAATGTTCAATCCCAATCACAACACTCTGTCAACTAAAGAAGAGAAGAGCTCATGAACGAAGATGCAACTAACATTGAAGATGGCCTTGACCCAGGAGAAAATGGTGATGAGATGCCTGACAATCAAGTTCCATATACACAAGAGGACGAAGAAATATATCGTTTTACCATTGACGATACCACACGTCCTTCGAACGAGTTTACCCATGAAACTATGCACCATAGATCTCCAACGGTTAATCCTGTCCAAATTCCTGCTGCGAGAGTTCAAACCCGAGGTAGAGGAAGACGTAGTACTACAACAGAAAGATATGGTAGTAGTTCACGAGTCTCATCTGGTAGTGGTTCACGAGGAAGTCGGAAAAAACATTCCTTTGAGACCACCTTAACAGATACAATGACGGGTTTCAGGGAGTTTCAGCGCCAAAGTTTACAACAATTACGCCCAGATATGTTTGACCAAGACGATTACAACAATTTTGATGTGGCTATGAAGATATTTGAATCTATGGAGCTTCCGAATGATACAACCTTTTACTGGGCTTGCATTCAAGCACTCAGAGAAGACGCATTCTGGCGTAAGCATTTTATTGATAGAGCTGGAAACCCCTTTGAAGAGAAGAAACAATTTTTACAAGCTTTGACTGGATATACAAAAGACGATGAACGTGTGGGGAAGCGCTTAAGCTCGGGTAAACATTTTGGAAGTCCAAGTTCAGGTGGTTTTCATTCTGGTAGTCCATCTTCAGGTGGTAATAATTCATGGGGTCAAACTTCTGGTGGCCAATGGGGACAAACTTCAGGTGGCCAATGGGGTACACCACCAAGTGGTCAACAATGGGGTTCATCGCCAAATGCACAACAATGGGGAGGTGGCCAGCAATGGGGTACATCGCCAAATGCATAACAATGGGGAGGTGGTCAGCAATGGGGTACACCACCAAGTGGTCAACAATGGGGTTCACCGCTAAATGCACAACAATGGGGAGGTGGTCAGCAATGGGGTACACCACCAAATGTGCAACAATGGCGTTCCTCGCTAAATACACAACAATGGGGTACACCTCCGAGTGGGCAACAATGGAGTTCACCACCGATTGCTCCACAGTGGGATTCATCCTTAAGTGGTCAACAATGGAGTTCATCGCCAACTGCTTCACAGTGGATCCCTCCAACAAATGTTCAACGTGGATTTCCACTAGAAACTCAAACTGAAACTACAACAAGTGCCCAAGAAAAAGTTTCAGAACCACGAACACGTAGAGCAGGAGGATTATTCAACATTTGGGGCAGCCAACGAGGACCTAATTTAAATGAACCTCACCAAAGCGATTCCAACGAGGATGATTAGATTAGTAACTCGTGTGCTTTTCTAGGAATTAATCATGTCATATCTTGTTTTGATTTATGCTTTTATAATGTCTTTTACTTGTCATGTGTTTTTGTTCATGTAATTTAACTTTTTCTCAATCTAATTTAAATTTGTGTTTTTTGTGTTACCAAATATTAGGCTTTCCGTATATGTCAATTACGGTCACAAGGAGTTCAAAATCTAAACTACGAAGAGAGAATTGAGTTGTGGAATTTGGAGAATGAGCAATTTGAAGAGTTAATAATCCAACCATCATTAAGTTACTACAATCGATATTTTCAAAGAAGACCAGTCCAAACTGATAATGGTTTGGGGTGGAGCCATATTTGGCGTCGACTACAAGAAGATCATGGTGCTTGTCTTCAGTTACTCCGAATGTCACTTGGTTGTTTCAGAACATTGTGTGATACACTAGAAACAAGGTATGGCTTACAATCAACATTGAATGTAAGCATTGAAGAGAGTGTGGCCATGTTTCTTCGGATATGTGGACACAATGAAGTTCAAAGGGATGTTGGGTTACGATTTGGACGAACTCAAGAAACAGTGAAGCGGAAATTTTTTGAAGTGCTTAAAGCGACTGAGTTACTTGCATGTGATTATATCACTACTCCAACAACCCACGAACTACGTAGGATTCCGGATCGACTCAGAATGGATGGAAGATATTTTCCATATTTTGGTGGATTTGTTGGAGCAATGGATGGGGTTCATGTATGATTTAAGGTCAAACCAGAATTACAAGGAATGTATTGGAGCCGACATGATAGAACTTCGTTCAACATCATGGCAATATGTGACTTGAATATGTTGTTCACATATGTTTGGAATGGAGCACCCGGATCTTGCCATGATACAGCAGTTCTCGCGATGGCGCAAGAGAGTGATTATGAATTCCCTTTGCCTCTGACTGATAAGTATTATTTAGTTGATTCTGGCTATCCAAATAAACAAGGTTTTCTTGCACCCTACAGGTCTTCAAGGAACATGGTTTTTCGATATCATATGTCACAATTCGATAATGCTAATCCTCCACGGAATAAGCAAGAACTGTTTAATCGTTGGCATGCATCATTACGTTTAGTTATTGAAAGGACGTTTGGAGTTTGGAAAAAAAATGGAGGATTCTTTGTGAATTTCCTAGATATAATACCGATGTGCAAAAGAAAGTGGTTATGGCTACAATGGGACTGCATAATTTTATCAGAATTTCAAATTTTACAGATGATGATTTTGCAGAATCAATGGGAGAGACCGAAAATGGCAACACAAATTCTGAGAGTGATTTAGGTGACACAGAAACAATAGAGATAGATGATGGAGATCTTATGGGGAACATTAGAGATAATATTGCAGAAACATTATGGATAAATGAAAATAATTTATATTGAACAATTTTGTTTTAACCACTGTGATGTTTTTGAATTTATTTTATGTAGAATGTTTTAAATAAAACTATGCATATTTATATTTCTTGCACTCATAATTTTGATGATTACAATTTATATATTTTCAGTAAATTTTAATATTGCAAAATTAAGAATTGTAATTTTCATATTAATTATAATAATTCAGTATTTTGGACCGCTTGTTATCCGCTTTCACCATTCAAACATATGTTTTGGACCGCTAGATCCGCTCGATACGCAGTTGTATCGCTTGATCCGCTCTATACGCATTAGTTCTGCCAGATCCGCCAGATCCGCCAGATCCGCCAGATCCGTTCCGCTCGATACGCTTTCACCATTCGGAGCCTTAGTAAAACAAGAATAATAATATATGTTTGGCTACACATATATATATATACCTTAAATTAAAATCATAAACTACATCCTTTTTAGTTGTCATACATTTCATCTAACCTCAACAAGTAACTTCGAAATTTTTTGTTCTCTCACGAACTAAAATCTGTCACATGTGATGTCTATACATGATAACCAAAAAAAGAAGATTATGTGTTACTAGCATGCAGCAACAAAAAAAAATATCAAAATCTATCTCTACTATATCAAAAACCTTACCCAAACCGATCAATTGGGTTTGGATTGTATCAGTATGTGTAGTTTGTTACGAGTATTACAGTATATTTTTTTCTTTTACGAAACTAGAGCAAATTTAGATACCAAAATAATGGAGTAGATAAAAATCAATTTTCATTATGAGACCGCTCACAACGTGAAATAATGATTTCTAATGTTTTATCAATATTGTTGTGAACAGGGCTGGACACAAAGCAAATATCCGGGAAAATGCAGGTATCCGTGATCCGATCCGTGTTAAACGGATATTTGATTTTCCGATCCGATTCGATCCGTGAAATTTTGGATATCCGGAAATTCGGATATCCGAAATTTTTTTTGCTATCCGCGGATATCTGATTCGATCCGTGAAAAATCAAATATCCAAAAAATTTTTAAGATATCCGCGATTATCCGACGATCAGTTATTATTTTTAATATTTTTTTATTTTTTTTATTTTTTGTAATTTAATCATCATAAAATTAAATATTTAGTGAAAATAAATGGGTTAACAATAAAACTTAATCATACATATTAGACTTACATGTTACTTTATATAAAAGACATGTATTTGTATATATATACGGATCGGATCGGATAATGGTCTTTTTAAAAACACTATTTGTGATTTGCTTTGTGTTTGACAGATCGCCTATGTTAGTATTTGTTTTGCTTCGAAACTTTACGGATATTCGAATTTTTCGGTTCGGATCAAAACAAATCGCGGATCGAATCGGTTTTAACGAATTTTTTGCCCAGCCCTAGCTGTGAAAGATCAGCAAAGTGTTCACACTTTCGTGTATAATCCACATTTTATTTTATTTTTGCTAAAAACCCACATTTAATGCATGCACTATATAAAAGACATTTAGTACGTTTTTTGTGACATTATAACTTCAAGTAAACATAATACAATCTCTCTCATTTTCCCTTTTATGAGTCTCGTTTTTCTAATTGTATAAATCCTTCACTTGTTCTGATTTATTTCTTTACCATAATTTTTGGCACTACTTTTATAACAATTCTCTTATTATTACAACCTTTCATTTTGCAGTTCCATAATATTAAAGCAAATAATATAAAAACCATATAATTTGAAATATCATATCATATACAAAAGGGATATAAACTTATCACTAATTATTGCGATTATGTATAGATTAAGGTTCAAAAACGGTTACAAAAGGATCAGAAAATGTCCTTAGACTCTATAGCCTTGCAGCTTAAATTTACGACTTAATGCAATCTTATCATCGGATATTTGAGAAACTAGAAGTTTTTGGTTTTCTAGTTTTTTCATTTATTTCTCATATAATTATCAAAAATATGTTTTTAAAATGATAAACGAAAACTTTGTAGATCTCTAAAGGGGCCTAGAGATCTCTAAATTCTCTCTTCCAATTTGTAGGTAGAGAAGCCAACTCATATCAAATTGCCAAATCAAATTACCAAAGTCGCCTCTTCTTTATCGAATTACTACACTATTATAGAATGTTGTGTATCCCATTTTGGCTACGTCCACTGATTGAAAGGGATAAACAAGTTATGTACTCTTAGTATTGCAAGTAAAATAGTTTAGTTAGAACATGCACATCAATGATTCCATGTGAGCATGTTTAGCAATAAGACTAATGAAGTCTTATAAAACATAGTTTAATATTATTTTTAATATTTTTTTATTGGTTGAGACTCAATAAGAGACAGTTAATAAATCTGTCTCCAATGGTGAGATCGGTGCCGCTTATTAAAAAAAAAATGTAAATTGCAAAATGAATAATAATCAAAGTAATATATATATTATTAAAAAAAAGTAATATTACAAGGCGTAAACACGTAAAATGTAAGAAACATATAAAGCATGATGGAAAAGACAATTAAATCGGTTCTAGTCTTCATTTCTGCCATAATTTTGCCAAATATGTTTTTCACATTTGAAAAGATTCGACATTTGATAAAAATACCCCAATCTCCAAAATTTCAGAAAAAAAAATCAATACTCAAAACAGCAGTAGAATTCAAAAAAAAAAAAACCCGGTCCAATGGCCTTGCGACACCTGTCCGTTGAAACAGTCTCAACAGGCTCTGCCCACAGAGACCGGCTCAGGCCCATTTCCATTTTTAAACCCATTTTTTATTTAAATTTGAATCTAAAGAGACCCATAGTCTATGTGGTAAACATGGTCTGAGTATCAAAATATATTAGTTTTAATATATATAATATATATTTTCTCTCACTCATGCGAAATCCAAAACACAAATCCAATAGCCGTTTGCCACGTCATCGTGATACTGTCTCAGAAGTATCTGTGGGCTGAGACTATCAAGCCCAAAAATAATTTATTATTGATTTTTTATTTTCTTTTGAGTTGTTGGTACCTAGTAAAAATCACAGGTGCATGTGCCCTTAAAAAAAACTCTTAGACCATGTGCAATGGAGACCCCGTGGAGAGTGTCTACAAACATTTTAGAATTAAATATATTAAATTTTAGAATTTTTGAGTATCTAAAACCAATATTGGATCTTTTTCTGGTTTTAGACACTCCTAAAATTTAATATATTTAATCTAAAAAAAATTTTAAACACCTTCCACAAGATTTCCATTGGACATGCTCTTACAATCTTTTTCTAAGGAACTTTTACGTATGCATGATCAATAATCTAGTTTTTTTTTTTTTTGATATCCCAGAAGATATGGGCCTAGACCCGTAATCTCCTTGGGCCAGAGATAAGAGTGGTTGATTAATTTCCTCCCCACAGTGAGTAGGCGTCGAACCTGGAACCTCTGCCCTTTCGGACACAAAGTTCAACCAGTAGAGCTACTGGCTCCGGGTTTATAGGGTCAAAATAAGAGAGTGAGAGTGAAATCTACATGGTACGGGGTATGAACAAAAACTTCAGCTGTCCATACAACTTTGCATTGTTACAAAATCCTAAATTACAAACTTAACATTTGGCCCTGCGATTCTCGAAAACTTTATCGCAGCCACCTATACTTCTTTTTCCGCATAGCTAAATTTAAATAGAAAATTACAAAATGAATAAAATTAATAAAGTGAATCCTATTTTTTCACGATAAAATTGAAGCCCAATCGATCTCGTAAGAAGGACACTTCCCGAGCATGAAATTATCATTCCACGGTATTGGTGTCTCCGGGACCATCGAATCCGATCCCGGAGAACCGGACCCGTCACTCTCACCCGACCCAGAATGTTGTTGTGGTGGTGCCGGCTGCTCAGTTGAAGAAGAAGCCTTCGCGCTAGCTTTAGAAGCTGAAGACGCGGAGGCTCGTTTCCTCCTTTTTCCCGGCTGATTCTTCGGCTCGGCTAAAATGGCTTCGAGCTTGGCGTCAACGGCGGCTTGAATAGGTCCGTATTCACCGGAATCAGACGAAGACGAGCCTGTCTGGTATAGAAGGGCGGGAAAATTGAGCCTAGCCGAGTCGCCGCGAAGCTTGAACGCGGCGCGATCGTAAGCCAACGCGGCTTCCTCAGCCGTGTCGAATGTTCCGAGCCAGAGTCGGGTCCGGTTCCTGGGTAAACGGATCTCAGCGACCCATTTACCCCAATGTCTTTGCCTTACTCCACGGTATAGCTTCGAAGGCTTTGGAGCCGAAACTGGATCCGGTTGGGTCAGGAAAGTCGGACCGGGGTCGATGAAGTTGAGCATGCAAGCGTTTTGTTGTGGGTGAGCGTACGTGAAATCGGTGGATCCGGAATAAATATTCGGGTAGAAATCGGGTTGTTGAAGATCCGACCCGAATGAAGATGGATAGGACAAGGATCCGGAATTAATATTATCCGGGTAGACATCGGGTTGGGTTGTGAAAGAGGCATACGGATTAATATACTGAGAGGAGGAAGAATAAGAAAAGGTGTGGTTTTGCGTAGACGCAAACGTAGCGTTTGAAGACGCAAACGCAGGATCTGAAGTAGACGCGGAAGCATTTTTGTAAAAAGGCTGAAGTGCTTCCATAAGCTCGCCGCCATGGCCGCCACCGCTGAAGAAATCCGCCATTGGAGTTCCCTGAAACAGAAAGAAAAAAGAATATATACTACACAACACAAGATTTAGAGTTGAAAAAAAAAAAAAAAAAGAACAGTGAGAAAAAGCCTGTCTTTTTAGCAAAAATTCAAAGACTGGTTTTGTTCACTCTTTTGATCAAAGAGGTTTGAAATAAGCAACCTCCATAGATCATAATCAATTTAACCACAAAAGAAAAAAAAAATGAAAAGAGGATCAAACTTAAGGGAACCAAAAAATGCCCAAGAAGTTGATCAACTCTATGAATTAAGAAAATAAAGAATATTAATTGACAGAAAATTTCATGATACTAATTAGATAACACCTGACTATTTCAAACACGATTTTTTAACCTAACGTTTGTCTTTTAGAAATTGTTTGGAAAAACATTGATCCATAAAACAAAACTTCATAAGAAAATCGTGATTTGTGTTTTCAATGAAAGACAGACGATTAACATAAAGGAAACCGAGGAAGCAGGAAATTTGCAAGAGAGGGAAGTTATTTAATGCGAAGAGAAACCCTAATTCACTCCAATTTTTTTTTTTTTTTTTTGTGTGTCTAACTTTTCGTAAAAACAACCTCTAGCTCTCTTTTTTCTCACACACTCTCTCACTCACTCACACTCTCTCACTCACTCACACTCTCTTTTGGGAGAAGCTCTCAACCTCACGTTGAGGATACCGACTCAACTCACCCCGTTTATATAGAGGCTCCTATGATGAAAGAAATATTAAAATATTGTTACGGAATAAATCAGTTGCCATGTGTTTGAATTTAAACCGAAAAATGTATTTTCCCTTAAAAAGTATATTTATAATATTTTAAGGTTCTCAACAACCAACTATCTCTGACAAGACGACACGTGTCACCTATTTTTCTTAAAATTATTAGTTTAAAAAATTAAAAATGGTACTTTTGGGTTTCGAACCCAGCAAAGTTTGATAATTTTAGTAGAGAAAAGTCACTAAGACTATTAAAGACACTTATGCATATCACAGAAAAACATATATAACCGACTACTAAAATTCTTTGTAAAGTCATTCAGAAAATCTTATTGTTGTCAACTAAATTTTTTTATTTCCATTTTCGGCCACGAGGTTAAGGATATCGGAACGCACCGAACAAAAGTAATTATATACAACTTCATGATAAAATAAAAAGATATGTAAATTAGATATTATAAAATTATATTTTGTAAATCAACTATGTGATCAGTTAATTTTAAAAGTAGTTCAAAATTTCACTAACTTTTACATGTATAGTTATATATAATTATTTTATATTTCATAGTATAAGTTTTATTTTTTCGACCACGTACAGAACTAACATTCTTTTTTTTTACTACAACAAAGAGGCCAAGAAGAAAAAGTTAAAATTTTAAGCACAACTGAAAATGCAGTGTTCCATTCCATTAGTTAAACATATTTGTTTATATCATCATATCAAATCTTAAAAATGATGTTTAAATTTTTAAAATATAACTTGTGAGTATAAATATGAAACATCACTTAAGTTTACCAATGTTAATATATATATAATAGTAAAATAAAATCTAACTAACGTTTTCCACGCAACGCATGGACTTTTCTAGTTCATAATACGAAACAATTGCATACTATGTGTCTAGATTTATCTAATACTGTTTGTCAACATATTTTCTTTTTTCAAAATAAATATTTCTTTATAATAAATATTCAATGAAACATTTCAGTAATTATAAAATTTTCAGCAAATATGTTTTATAAACTCATATTCTATTTATGTTTTTTCAAATTCTCTATATATTATTTGAGAGGTGATTTGTGAGAAGATGTTTTTGTGTCATCTCCACAGTCACTCTCACCAAAATAATTATGACATGATTTGAAAAAAATATGACATGGCAAAACACTAAGTATTTATTACTTTTTTTTGTCAACAATCACCATATATTAAATCAAGTGCTAGAGTTCAGACAGTTTCCTCGTGAGTAACCCCAAACAAAAATGTCTGACTTACATGGGAAAATACATAACCTCGTGCTCGACCTCCTTTTGCAAGGGAGTCGGCACGACCATTATCACTCTGTGGGATATAAATTAAGCTAAAAGATACAAATTGTTGTTTAACATCTTGAACGATTCAGGCTCCATGCTAAAAGATGACCAATCTAGTGGATGCGTAATCATGGAAATCAAACTTGCATAATCCGTCTCAATCCTCTCCTGTGCATGCATTCCATCACCCAAAGTAAAACATCGAATTCAGCATGAAGTGCCGAGATGCTTCGTCTACATTCTCTCATACCGTAAGTATTAAAGCTTGTGTAGTCTTTTAGACACCACCCAAGTCCACTGGCTGGTCCATGATCAACTCAAGATGCATCGATTTGACATATCGAGAGTTGGGGATCTTGAGGTGGGGGGTTATGTGAGTCATTTTGATGCCGTAGATCCTCCGCTTCTTCGTCCTCTTCTATTTGGTTTGCAAAGCTCCAACTCTCCGCTTCGATGGTTGCCGTCTGACGAGTATATTGTGGGGATACTATTTTCCCCTTGAAAACTTTATCATTTGTTACCTTAAAAGTTTTAATTATCACAAAAAATCTTTCTAAATCTTTGTTTTCAGAATCTTCTAAATATATTTCAAAAATATTTAACTGAAATCTATAAGACAATCGAACCTAAATCTATAAAAATAGTTTATGTAACTACAAACTCTAAATAAATTTCATAATTTTTCAAAACTTAAATCTAAAAAATAATCGAATTTAAATCTAGAAAAATATGATATACAACTATAATTCGAATATAAATTTGGCCACAACATACTAACACCCTAACCGTTTATTAAAACATACATCCCCCTCCTCTTTGTGTATATTTCACTTAGTCATAAGTCATCTTTTTATTAACAAGTTAAATTTATCAAATGCGTTTTTCTATAATTATCTAAATAACTTCAGTAAAAAAAAGTTTTAGTTTCTAATATAAATTTGCTTTAAACCAATATTAATATCACATAGATTCTTATGGTCAAATAGAGATATTAGAAGCCAATATCTTATAAATTTTAGTACACACCATTATATACAATTTAATATGAGTACCGATTACCTGTTGATGGATATAAAATAATAAAATGGTAAAACTAAACTTCTGAAAATTTGTATGATTAACAAAAGTATTATTGACAGACAATATATAACAAAAAAAATATCAACAACAATATACACACTGAAAAATAAAAATTAATATATATATTCACATTTTTAAATAATAAAACTAGAAAAAATACTAAAAAAACTTTATCCGCGTCTTACGCGGGAGAGTCACGTAGTATGTTATATTTATAAGGCGAGTCAAATATAAAATTATGGCACTGTCTTATGATTAATATAATCCATAGCGCAGCCATATTTATCTATCATAATAATTCGTTGCAGTTTATTTTCATGTAGTTAGCATACTGAGTTTGTATGCGCGATCAATAAAGTTATGTGTCACACACAGATTTTTTTTTTTTTTTTTGGTTTTAATGTTAAGAGAAAGTTTAACCTGTCAGACAACCGAGAAAGTAATGTCAGACACACACAGTTATCTGACATGACTAAACAATATCACAACTGTGGTTACTAATTTGAAGATTATTTGGCATTAAGGTTACTTAATTGTTCCTATAGAGCTAGAATTTTGACGGTGTATCGGCACTTGGACTCCTGGAGATAGAGGATTCCGTGCAGAGAAGTTAAGGGCGCATAGCCAGCAAAACCAGGGAACGTGTCTTTAGGGATACCACTTGGCCGTAGAGCTTTCTTTATTGCAAAAATTGTAGGAAAGTTACTTATCGTATGATAATTTTGTAGGAGTTAGTTCGGATAACAAATGTATATATATTCCTCAAAGTATTCATATTTGTTTCTCATATTATTTAAAATCAAGTTTTTGCTAATTTCTTTGGAAATATTTTAGAATCTACTTTTTTTAAAAATCTTACAAAATCTACCACAATTTAAAATTCATTATCTTTGAGTACCACATTTTGTCTTTTAGTGAGTGTCAATTGACACAATTGCCCTTGAATTTCATCAACTATCTATTTAGTCTTCGTCCACGTAACTATGTTTGTCCACCGCATCTATTTACACCCACCGTTGTCGTCTCCGTCGGGGTCACGGCCGCCACCGTGTCCACAACCACCGTCATCGTCTTTGTCGTGTCCGCCATCGTCGTCTTGTCCACGCTCTTCATTTTTGTCTCTATCGTGTTCACCGTCGCCGTCACCGTTTTTGTCTACGACCACTGTCACCGTTTTTGTCTACGACCACTGTCACCGTTTTTGTCTACAACGGGCGACGCCGTCCATGGCCACCGTCTCTATTCATATCCACCGTCCACGGCCACCGTCGCCGTCGTCGTCTCGTCCATGACCATCGTCTCCGTCGTCGTCTCGTCCATGATCATCGTCTCCGTCGTGGTTACCGTCGTTGTCACCATTTTTTTTTACGACCACCATTGCCGTCACCGTCACCGTTTTTGTCTACGACGGCCGACGTCGTCTACGGTCACCGTCGTCATCAGCCACCGTCACATTTTATCCACGATCATCGTCTCCGTCATCTTATCTCCGTCTTGTCTACCGCCGTCTTTATCGTTTTCCACGATCATTGTTTCCGTCGCTGCCGTTTACAACCATCGTCTCCGGCATTATATCCTTTTTTCCGGTGGAACTTTAACATAGAGAGAAAGAAAGAGAAGGAGAAAGAGGAAAAAGAAAGAAAGAAAAAGAGAAAGAGAAAGAAGAAGAGATTATATGTAATGGGTAAATTTGTCTTTTCAAATAAAGGTGTGGTAGATTTAATAAAAGGTTTGAAAATGTGGTAGATTTTATAAGAAATTTGGAAATAATTGGTATGAGATATAATTTTCTCGATTTCTTTTTGTTTAAATTCATACTAAATGAGGTTTCTTTACTGGTATTGTTGATTGTTTTATAAACAATAATTAATTATTTGAGAATTGGTTTGATCTGTAATACAAAAAATGCTTAATTAGGTGTATAATACTTTTGAGGACTATAATTAGGTGTATAAAATACCCTTAATGATCTCATTAATTATAGATAGTTGGTTAATTACAAAATTAACTATATGTTGATTAAAATAGTTGACTATATAAAACATTTTCTATGTAAATGAGTGTTTGCTATTTTAGTTATAATAAAGTTTACTTTGTGATTAATTCACTATGATTATAGTTCACTATGATTATAGTTGACTATTAATACATTTCAATTTGGCATGGTAGAAATATCTACATATTTCAATATTTCTACTATATATGCGTCATTGATGACAAAAATATATACTTACCAAATCCATTACCATACCAGAAAACTCAAACCGATTCAATTAATAGTATTTTGGTTAGTGATAAATTAGGGTTTAAACAAATTTTATAGAGTTATTGAAAAACATTTGTTTTTGTAAATATAAAATGTATATCACTCGATTACATTCTTTGTCATACATATTAAGATAATGTTTCGCTTTTTAGTTTCGTTCTTGTAAATCAATTTCTTTCATTTTTATATTTTGTATACACTTAATGAAACGACCAAATTTTTTTTTAAATAATTAAACCGAATTAATAATCTCATAATTATTATTTCTCAACGGCTAATTCAGCAATTACCAAAAAATCAATAACTTAATAAACCAAACAAATCCAATAACCAATTAATCTATCAACCGAATTCATCTCAATTCAATTTCAGAAAATTCAATAACCAAATAAATGCTAGCAACCTAAACACCAGGTTCGCTAAACTAAACAATAATTCAAAACCCTATCATCCTCTTCCTATTGCCATGATTACGCGATCACACTTTTTCTTTTACCTGCAACACATGGAAATAAGAGTTGCATAAGTATTTCATAAATATTTAGTGAGCCGGTCATACCATCTACTGGCGTAACAAGCAGGCTCAAGGAACATTACAATCAACAACATATATAACACAATCCAGCAAATACATAACATTGTATTTTTTTAAAACATTGCAGAACCAAAACAGATAGTGTCGAGTGACACCAGCAAGGTGTCGATTGACACGACTCAAGTTCTCGTGTCGAGCGACAACCTCCTGGTGTCGATCGACACGCCTCTATAATTGCACCAGAATCGCGTTTCTCCTCTCACAACGCGATTCCGGGAATTACAACTCACAAACCTGCAAACAATCAACATAAAAACAACCACAAATAAACCACATCAACCAACTCAACAATCTTACACAAAAATCATTCACCAAACAGCACAAAAATTGCCAAAAAACCATCATCGCCTAGAAACCAATGGTCGCGAACTCACATTGGTATAAGGAATGAAAAGGATTCGGGATTGGACACAAAATCACTGACTCGCCACTTACGCAGCCTCTGATCTCACACACAAACACCGAGAAACACCTCCGCTATAACCCTAGAACACACAACTAGAGCTTCCCCTAAAACCCAATTCAGATTTCCAAAAATCAGAACGATGTACTAACTTAAAACGATCACAGAGATCGAAGCTTACCTCCGAATACAGATCCGAAACACAATATGAAAACTGGACTGAAAGGGCTTTCGAACGGTATCTAGATCGTCCTCTAATTCCCTCTAAAACGCCAGAAGAACGCTTGATAGATCATGGTTTTTACGGTTTTTAAGCCATGATATAAGTATGTTTTCTAGAGTCTTTCTGGTGTTTTTTGAGTCTTTGGTTTTCTTATTAGGTACTTGGATGTTCGGAGCATTATTGGTGTTTACTGGAACATTTTGGAGCATTGTGGAAACATCAGTCAAAGACACAAGTTCGGAGTTGAAATTTGCAGAGCCTGTCGATCGACACAGTTGTCATATCGATCAACACGAAGAAAAGATACCTGTCGAGCGACGCAACTATCATGTCGCTCGACACGACTAAGTTTCGGACCAGAACATTAATTCAGAAAATTTCCAATTTCTGCCCCAGAAGTTCCAGATGTTTGCAGTTCTGCCCCAGATCGTTTTTGTACCTTATATATACTTATTCTAAGCCATTGTTTTAGGCTAAGCTTTATTTTTATTCAGAGATTTTAGCAAGAGATACTTCAGAGATGTGTTCCTCGTCTCCAATCGGTTTCAATCTTCGTATCATTCTCTTTTTTTTAATAAAGTATTATTCAAAAATCATGTTTGCATCTTTCATTATGTCTGAGTAGTTTACTAGTTAGGTTTTAGGGTTTTCAAAGGATGATGAAAAGCTGTTAGGATTTATTTACTATTGGGATTGCATCATTTAGGATTCTTCACCTTGATTGCATTAACTCTGATTTAAGATTGATCACCTTAGGTTAGATATTTTAGGTTGCTTAATAGATACGACAATATTATTGAAAATAACTGGAACTGAATCATAGGTGAGCAAAGATCTGATTCGCAACGACAGTTGGCTTTAGATATTTGTGAACAATCAAACATGTTTCTAATGCTTGTTTAAATTAATCTGATTTCGCAACGACAGTTGGTCTTCTAGGGTTTAAACATAGATAATAATTGCAACGACAGTTGATTTATTTTACATTATTTGAGTTCTAGAATTGCACTTCATAAATATCCCGATAGTACGTTTATCCTTCAATTTGGAATCATTCCTGAGAATTTCCTAAGGCCTAGCGCTTGTCTCTTATTGAATTAAAGTTAAATCAATCATCATTATTTACTGTTTTTGCACCTGTTTTACTTATCATCTTTATCACTTAGCATAATCTGAACTTTGAAATCTACTGTGTTAACTTGATTCCTTGTGGAATTCGACCCCTAAGTATTACACGATCTCTTAATTTGAGAGAGTTGCTCTAGGGATAATTTGAGCATATCAAATTTTGGCGCCGCTGCCGGGGAATCATAAACCATTAGATTTAGACTATTAAGAATTTTTCTAAGTTTTTCTTTTACTTTAATTACTAACTAGTTTCTTTTGTTTTCTTCTGTTTTGCGTTTCAGGTGTATGCCTAATCACAACACTAGAAGTAAGAAAAACAAGGAGCTAGTTGAATTGGATCTTGATTCTTTATCACTTCTAGAGCGTACCAACAGAAAAGAAACAAAGGAAGCTAAGAAGATGGTTGGACACAAGATTTTGTTTCAGAGAGAAGATGGGGTTTTCGATAGGGATGGAAATCGATACAATGAGGATGGTCAGAGGCTCGACGCAGAAGGAAACGTTGTCCTGGATCTTGCAGAGGTACAGGAAGCTGAGATCGCTCGACGCGAAGAAGAAGATTGGCTGGTTTGTGAGGAGCAAGTACGTGTCGAGCGACACAAAGAAGCAATCGCTCGACGCATTGAAGAGAGGCGTGTCGCTCGACAGAACGCCCTTGTCGCTCGACCTAAAAAAAACCAACGTGTCGAGCGACACACAGAGGACGTCTCTCGACAGAGGGTGCAGAATCAGCCAGCTGCGCCGAGGAACGTGAATGCTGCTCTGGGACGTACACTTGCGGACTACAACAGGCTAGAGCAGTACTATGCTAACCGTTCAACGATTTGCCCGCCTCATTTCCAGTGAAACGACTTCGAATTGAAGCCCGCCTACTTCGCTTTTGTGTCTCAGAACCCATTCTGCGGATTTCCTCACGAGCATCCGATGAACCACCTGTAGGTTTTCGAAGACATTGTATCAAACATTAAGGCTAATGGTGTTTCCATGGACTACTTGTATTGCAAGCTCTTCCCCTACTCTCTTCAAGGGGAAACTAAGAACTGGCTTAGGATGCTTCCACCAGGATCACTTACTACCTGGGAGGATACTAGGAATGCCTTCCTGGCTCATTTTTTTGAAGATGCCAGGTCTGAAGATCTACGATCCAAGATAGCTACATTCAAGCAGGGCGATTTCGAGGCATTTAAAGCTGCGTGGAACAGGTTCAAGAGCTACCAGATAGATTGTCCACATCACGGTTTCAGTGAAGATCAGCTTCTCAGTATCTTCTTCAGGGGGATAGCTATGCAGTACTCAGTTACTCTGGATGCTACAAGTAACGGGAATTTTAATACGAATTCCCCATAAGCTGCTCTCCGTCTCATAGAGAACTTGGCTACCAGTAACAGCACCAAGAGTGTCGACTATGAGAGAAGCCAACTTGGTCAGAACATCAACAGAAATCAGCTCGCCGAGGTTACTAAAAAGCTGGACAACATGCATGATCTTCTAGCTGGGAAGAAATCAGTTCATTTCGCCAAGGAGATATAGACATTCAAGCCAGAAGAGCACACTGAGGATGAAGAAATAGCCTATGTCAACATGACTGGTTTTCAAAGGTATGGTAATCAACATGGAAATAGAGGCTACAACAGCAACTATCAGAAGAGTTCTTTCACTGGGGCTCCAAGTTCGCCTACTTACACTCCTAAGCCGCAATACCAGAAGGTTGAGTATCAGAAGAGCGACTATTAGAAGCCGATTCAGAGTAGCAACTACACAAGGAATTACGGCTCATCTTCATATATGTCTCCACCTCCTCCATCTGCAACCAGTAAGATGGAATCCATGACAGAGCAGATCCTAGAAGGGCAGCAAAAGATGACTGTGGATTTTAATGTAAAGTTTGATTCGCTCTACACTGACCTGAATGGGAAGATTGAAGCCCTGAACACGCACATGAAGAAGCTTGATACTCAGGTTGCTCAGACTGCAGAGCCTATGAAAAGACAAAAAGGATTTCTTTCATCCCGAACGTATATGAATCCAAAGAATGGCAACACAAGAGGAGCTATGGCAATTGTAACTTGGAGTAGAAGCAAGCTGGAACCAGTTCAGAGCAAGGAAATTGATGAGGATCCAGTGGACGAACCAATCGAAGGCGTTGAAGAAGAAATTTTCGAATCATATGAGACTGTCGAGCGACACGAGGAGATACGTCGCTCGACATGACCAGAAACAATCGTGTCGATGGACATAGTCTCTCCTGTCGCTCGACATGATCCCTTGTCAGATCTGAAAGTCGCAAATTCTTCAGTAACTCCGAGCGTAGCTGCGTACAAACCGAAATTACATTATCCTAGGATGCAGAAGAAGTCGAAACAGGAGCTGCATGAGGCTAGATGTAAGACTATGATGGATAAGCTTGTAATTGAGATGCCTTTGATAGATGCGATAAGGACCACTCCGGTTATCAAGCGATACATGAAGAAAATGGTCACTAGGACTTTGGCTCATGAGGAAAGATGTGCTATCATCAGGGAGCAAGTCAGTGCTATCATTCAGAACCGTATTCCAGAGATGCTTGCAGATCCGGGAAGTTTTGTACTTGATTGTTTGATTTTTCAGAAGAGGTTTCCACGGTTTTTATGTGATTTGGGTTCTAGCATCAATTTGATGCCACTATCAGTTGCAATCAGCCTTGGGATGACAAACTTTTAACCTACTAGGATCTCTCTTATCCTAACAGACAGATCGGTAAGGATTCCAGAAGGTGTTCTGGAGGACGTGATGATTAAGGTTAGAGAGAGTTTGATTCCTGCAGACTTTGTTGTCTTAGGGTACGAAGTAGAACCCAAGGACCCTCTTATCTTGGGTAGACCTTTCTTAGCTACAAATGGTGCTATGATTGATGTTAAAGGAGGCCGAATTTGTCTGAATGTAGGAGATCTTGAGATGAAATTCGACATGGATAAGATGATGAGAAAGCCAACCATAGACGGTCAGACTTTCTATGTGGATACTATAGATGGCCTAGCTGAAAACTACCTTCATGAGATGAGTTCTATGGATCTTGATGAGACTTCTAAGGCTTATGCAACGCTGCTTGATGCGAGTGAGACAGTGATGAATGTAGATGCTTCCAAGGATTTGGTTCGGATTTCTAAGACAGTTGTGAAGCGTGACGATTGAAGCAAGGAAAATGCTCCGAAAATTGAGTTAAAACCACTTCCTGCAGGGCTAAGGTACGCGTTTCTTAGCTCTAACTCTACTTATCCTGTCATCGTTAGTGCTTTATTGAATAACGCGGAACTCGCGTTACTACTAAGCAAGCTGCGCAAATTTCGCAACGCTCTTGGATACTCTCTTGATGATATTGCAGGTATCTCACCAGACTTGTGTATTCACAGGATAAATCTTGAAGACGATTCTAAGTCATCAGTTGAGCATCAAAGAAGGCTAAATCCGAATTTAGCATAAGTGGTCAAGAAAGAGATCATAAAATTGCTAGAAGCTGGGATCATCTATCCTATTTCAGATTGCGCATGGATCAGTCCAGTTTACATAGTTCCTAAAAAGGGAGGAGTCACAGTAATCAAAAACGAGAAGAGCGAGCTCATTCCGACAAGAACAATCACTGGGCACCAGATGTGTATTGACTACAGGAAGCTGAACGCAGCGACAAGGAAGGATCATTTCCCTTTGCCGTTTATTGATCAGATGTTGGAGAGGTTGGCTAACCATCCTTACTATTGCTTCCTCGATGGATACTTTGGTTTCTTTCAGATTCTCATTCATCTGGATGATCAGGAGAAGACTACATTCACGTGTCCCTATGGTACTTTTGCATATCGCAAAATGCCTTTTGGACTGTGTAATGCTCTTGCTACCTTTCAGCGCTACATGATGTCTATCTTTACAGACATGATTGAAGTCACATGGAGGTCTTCATGGATGATTTTTCTGTCTATGGGTCTTCTTTCAAGGACTGCTTGGATAATCTGGTTAAGGTTCTAGCGAGATGCGAGGAGAAATACTTGGTGCTTAATTGGGAAAAATGTCACTTCATGATTAAAGATAGCATAATACTTGGTCACAAGGTTTCAGAAGCTGGTAAAGAGGTTGATCGCACGAAAATAGAAGTTATGACTAGTCTTCAACCGCCAAAGGATGTGAAGTCTGTGAGAAGTTTCCTAGGACACGCTGGTTTCTACAGGAGATTCATCAAGGATTTTAGTAAGATTGCAAGGCCATTGACTGCTCTCCTCTGCAAAGACGTGAAATTTGAGTTTTCTGCAGAATGCGTATCAGCTTTTGAGCAGATCAAGAAAGCTCTAGTGAGTGCTCCCATTGTGCAACCTCCTGATTGAGATTTACCATTTGAAGTAATGTGTGATGCTAGCAATTATGCAGTAGGGGCTGTTTTGGGACAAAAGAAGGATAAGAAGCTTCACGCTATCTATTATGCAAGTCGAACGCTTGATGACGCGCAAAAGAATTATGTAACTACGGAGAAAGAACTATTAGTTGTGGTATTTGCCTTTGAGAAAATTTGTCCCTACCTCATTGGTGCTAAGGTCATAGTCCACACTGATCACTCTGCGCTTAAGTATTTGATGCAGAAAAAGATGCAAAACCAAGACTGTTGAGATGGATTTTGCTTCTTCAGGAGTTTGATATCGAGGTCAAGGACAAGAAAGGTGTTGAAAATGGTGTTGCTGATCATCTCTCACGTATTAGGATTGAAGACAATGTTCCAATTCACGATTTCTTGTCGGAAGAGAGCATTAATCTAATCGAGAATAGAAATCTAGGGACTCTGTCGAGCGACGTACCGTCGTGTCGCTCGACGGGAACAAAATTTCCTCAATCCGAGATTCCAGATTTGAACGTGTCGATCGATACAGGAAGACGTGTCGCTCGACACGATGACTTCAGAGCAATTCCACATCCGGATTTTGTGACTGTGATTCTTAGGGAATTTGCTTATGCCGTCACTGAAGTGGATCGTCCTTAGTACGCTGACATTGCCAATTACCTTGCTGCAGGGGATGAACCCGATGATCTTAAGGGATATGAGAAGAAGAGGTTTTTCAGAGAGCTAAGGAGGTATTATTGAGATGAGCCTTATCTCTATAGGCATTGTTCAGATGGAATGTATAGGAGATACATCGCAGGTTCAGAGGTTCAGAATCTATTGTTTTACTGCCACGGTTCAGAATATGCTGGGCATTTTGCTACTTTCAAGACGGTTGCAAAGGTTCTTCAAGTAGGATTTTGGTGGCCTTTAATGTTCAAGGATGCTCAAACTTTTGTCTCTAAGTGCGACGCTTGTCAGAGGAAAGGGAAGATCAGCAAGAGAAACGAGATGCCACAGAACTTCATTCTAGAGGTTGAAGTCTTTGACTGTTGGGGCATCGATTTCATGGGTCCTTTCCCGTCTTCTTATGGGAACAAGTACATTCTTGTGGCTTTGGACTACGTCTCCAAATGGGTTGAAGCGATTGCTAGTCCGAAGAACGATTCAGCTGTGGTTCTTAAGCTGTTTAAGACCATCATCTTCCCTAGATTTGGAGTCCCTCAGATAGTTTTAAGTGATTGGTCTACTAAGTTGGATAACGCACTTTGGGCTTACAGGACTGCATTTAAAACTCCTCTGGGTACAACGCCGTTTCATCTGCTTTATGGGAAAGCATGCCATCTTCCAGTGGAACTTGAACACGCAGCAGCTTAGGCAGTAAAGCGTCTGAATTTTGATATTAAGAGTGCTGTAGAAAGGCGTCTGGTTCATCTTAATGAGTTAGATGAGATTCGTATTCATACCTATGACAACTCCAAGTTATACAAGGAGCGTACTAAGGCATATCACGAAAAGAAGATCGTCTCTAGGAATTTTGAACCGAATGACCAAGTCCTGCACTATAACTCATGTTTGCACTTGTTTCTTGGAAAGCTCCGTTCACGCTGGTCCGAACCTTTCACTGTCAAGGAAGCTAAGTCACATGGAGCAATTGTGCTAGTGGGTTCAGATGGTCGAGAATTCACAGTGAATGGCCAGAGGGTGAAGCATTATTGGGTGCAAGCCAAGATTCCAGAAGGAAACATCATTCCTCTGGAAGATGCACCCGAAGCCTAAGATCAGACACAGTCAAGCTAGTGACTGAAAAAGAGCGCTTAGTGGGAGGCAACCCACTTGTGAGTGTAAATATTTGTTTTTACTTTAATTTTTTAGTTTTATTTTTCAATTTTACGTTTGGTTTTGTTGTTGTTTTTGGTTTTTAGACAATCAAAAAATCGGATGCACAAAATGGTCGCGTCGATCGACAGATAATATCGTGTCGCTCGACAAGAGTTAAAACAACGTGTCGATCGACTGACTTATTATGTCGCTCGACACAATCAAAAGGCCCAGGTAAGTCTTATAATTTTCCCGAAGTCCCGTCGTGTTCTTCATAATTTTCTAAACCCGAAACTCGAAAATTTTCTTACCACTCCGATTTCTCTCTCGTTTCTTCACCGATTTGAGTGATTTTTGGCTCTAACCCACTCGGTTTTTGACCCCCTATCCGATTCTATCACTCTCTCACTCGATCTACAAGGTAATTTCTCTCAATTTCAACTTTTCAATTCGGCCAAAGGTTTGAACTCTCTAATTTAACTCGTTTCGCTTGCTTTAATCGTTCAAATCCACTTGGCTAGGGTGTTTTAGAGTAAATTCGAACTTCCCATGGTGTTAATTCGAACTCATATACAAATTTTAGGGATTTCGAATTTTGCGGAAAACTTGTTAACTTCGGATTGTTGAACGAAATTAGGTTGACATTGATGATAAATTGTTGATGTTGGATAGGTTGTTAGTGATTTGAGATGATATTTTGGACATGCATTCCACAATTTCGAAATTCGATTTTTCGGTAAATTTCTTACGACTAATTTCGGATTTGTATGTTTTTCTTTGGATTTTTGGGTTGTTTTGCAGATGGCTCCAAAGAAGAAACATTGTCCATCTATTCCTCGTGGCCCTACACCAGTTGACTCTGAGCTGGAGGATAGTAGAGCTAAACACAAGACTCCGAGAGGTCAACTGCTTCCATGTAGACCTCCATGGCCTCGGGATGAGGATAGAGAGATCCCGTTTGATAGTCCTTGGGAAGAGCCGCTTCAGAAAGTGGCGCTTAGTGGAGTTTCAGAGAAGAGAGACTTCGCGAATAATTGGGACGTGTTTGATAGTCTTTTCTACAATGGTTGGTTGGGAGTACCCTTAGAGCCAACCCGCTTTGCTGACGAACACGCATTGAGGACTTTGGGAATTAAGGATGAGGTACTATCCGCTCTACCCAGACTTGGTGTGCTAACGCTATCTACGAGGCGCATTGGTTACAATGAGCACACTGGTTTTCCTCCTGAGTACGGGGACATTTCATTCATGATTCGAGGTCTCCGATATGCTGTTACTTTTGATGATCTGGCAGACATCTATGGTTTGCGCAAGGGGAGCTCTAGTTTTCTGCCGAACGAGTTTGCAGGGAAGAGGGATTTTGGACATTGTTTGGTACAGGAGCCTACACGCCTAACTCCACTCTTACGGATATTCGTCATCCGGTTTTGCGCTACTTTGTTCGCCTGGTCGGTTCTTTGATTTGATACCAGGTTGAGGCGAACAAAGTAAGGGAGTATGAGCTTATTATTCTCTATTATGCTCTTCAGTCCTACCTTCCTGCTGCTTCTCAGAATGCCTTGGATTCAGATGTGCACATGGGCGCTGTATTTGCTCATCATTTGCTTTCTTTGAAGACTATCCCTTTCAAGAAAGGGAGTTCCAAGCCAGTCACTATGGGTAGCATTCTCACTCCTATCTTTCGTTTCCTTAAGATTGATACTACTCCGCATACAGAGGACCAGACTCTCCAGCTGCTTGACCTGGAGTCCCTACAGAGAGCTACCTGGCTCAAGATGCCTACGACTTGGATTTATCGCCCTGCTCTGGGAGAGTTAGTTTAGGTTAAGCTGCTCATTAGTGCTCTGATGGATATTGGGAGTGATAGGGCACTATTGAGTTTCTTGCCTGATGACATGACCATTTCTGCATTTAGAGGATGCAAGACTGTTGGTGGTCCCACTTCTTGTGCGAGTACTTCTGCTTCCACATCTCGGGATCCACCACTTGAGTTTTTTGTAGAGCCGGAGGACTCAGAGGATACAACAGCTGTTCTTCGGTTTCATACTACTGCACTTAAGAGGATTTGGGATGCCTTAGTGAGGACTGCTGCTTGTGGATGCGTTCGTCCTCGATCATCTCCTCCTCCTGCACCTGCTGCTAATTCTGATGATGAGGAGACAAACTAGTTCTTCATGATTTCCCGGTTTTTCATTTCTTTTTCTTTTCTTTTTATTTTGCTTTCTTTCGAGTCAGTTTTTATTTTGATTTGAGTCAGTTGTTTCTTTGGTTTTCAAACCATTGTTTAAAACTTATGAAATTATCTATGTGGTTGCTTTTGATATGTTTTCTTTGAATGATCTAACAGTGCCATGAGAGAAAGCTAACATAACATTTGACAATCATTGAGAAAAACTTTGATCTGATCGTCTGGTCTCTGTATTGAGCGATGGGGGTACTGTGTCTCTCGACGCGACCGCGGGGTAACCAATTTCACTTTGTTTTTCACGTGGTTCATTTCATATTTATTTTTATTTTTACCGACTCCGGATTTAATAACATTGGGGACAGTGTTGTTCAAGTCTGGGGGAGGTGGTTGCTAAATTTGTTTTCTCTTTTGAGTTTTATTGAGTCAGTCCTGTTTTTGATTTTATTTCGGGTCAAAAACTCCCCTGAAACTTGCTTTAAATAACACTCAAGGACCATTTCCAATGGAAGATTGATTGGTTTTACTAGGCGGGTAACTGGTTGTGGATCGGTTTAATGTAGCGAGTTCAGACTTCTGGAGAACGCCAGAAACGATGTTGCGGACCCCGCCCCTAATGAACTCTAATCTCTTGTCTTGGGCGTTAGTAATCGCAAGGCTTGATTTAGCTTCCAAACACTTGAAAGCGAGGACGGACCGCTCTTGAAACTTCTTCCCAAATGACGAATTCAACTGTCCTAGATCAAAAAGAAAAAGCCTCATGATCCTGTCTCCCACCATAGAACAATAGTAGTGAGCGCTGGTCTATTCAATCATAGAGATGCCAAGGAAGTAAAAAAGTCTACAGAAAAGTGTAGTTCAAGCAGAAAAGTGCAAGCCCGAATTCAGAAATGCCAGAGTAAAACGCTGAAAAAACAGAAAAAAACAAATCATCAAAAAGGCATGCATCTCTATGATATCCTTAATTGGATAACAGTTTCAGAGGGAAAAGAGAGGGTGAAACGCAGGAAAGTATTGAAGGAAGTGAAAGAATCTAGAAGGTCCAGCGATCGATATTCCCTCGATGAGACCACACCTAAATGACTAAAGGGGTTTGCAGCTGAAGAGTCTGAGTTTCTCTAAGGGGTTTGAAATCAATCTGGAGGACTGCTAAGCTTCTATGGACACATCGAAGTATTATCAGATATTGACTATGAGGTATGTGGTTCCTAAAGGTGTGAGTACAACTGTTTTGCTTAGGGACAAGCAAAAAGCTAAGTCTGGGAGAGTTGATATATCATGGTTTTTACAGTTTTTAGGCCATGATATAAGTATGTTTTCTAGAGTCTTTCTGGTATTTTTTTAGTCTTTGATTTTCTTATTAGGTACTTGGATGTTCGGAGGATTACTGGTGTTTACTGGAACATTTTGGAGCATTGTGGAAACAGCAGTCAAAGACACAAGTTCGGAGTTGAAATTTGCAGAGCCTGTCGATCGACACAGTTGTCATATCGATCAACACGAAGAAAAGATACCTGTCGAGCGACGCAACTATCATGTCGCTCGACACGACTAAGTTTCGGACCAGAACATTAATTCAGAAGATTTCCAATTTCTGCCCCATAAGTTCCAGATGTTTGCAGTTCTGCCCCAGATCATTTTTGTACCTTATATATACTTATTCTAAGCCATTGTTTTAGGCTAAGCTTTATTTTTATTCAGAGATTTTTGCAAGAGATACTTCAGAGATCTGTTCCTCGTCTCCAATCGGTTTCGATCTTCGTATCATTCTCTTTCTTTTAATAAAGTATTATTCAAAAATCATGTTTGCATCTTTCATCATGTCTGAGTAGTTTACTAGTTAGATTTTAGGGTTTTCAAAGGATGATGAAAAGCTGTTAGGATTTATTTACTATTAGGATTGCATCATTTAGGATTCTTCACCTTGATTGCATTAACTCTGATTTAAGATTGATCACCTTAGGTTAGATATTTTAGGTTGCTTAATAGATACGACAGTATTATTGAAAATAACTGGAGCTGAATCATAGGTGAGCAAAGATCTCCGTATCATTCTCTTTCTTTTAATAAAGTATTATTCAAAAATCATGTTTGCATCTTTCATCATGTCTGAGTAGTTTACTAGTTAGATTTTAGGGTTTTCAAAGGATGATGAAAAGCTGTTAGGATTTATTTACTATTGGGATTGCATCATTTAGGATTCTTCACCTTGATTGCATTAACTCTGATTTAAGATTGATCACCTTAGGTTAGATATTTTAGGTTGCTTAATAGATACGACAATATTATTGAAAATAACTGGAGCTGAATCATAGGTGAGCAAAGATCTGATTTCGCAACGACAATTGGTCTTCTCGGGTTTAAACATAGATAATAATTGCAACGACAGTTGATTTATTTTACATTATTTGAGTTCTAGAATTGCACTTCATAAATATCCCGATAGTACGTTTATCCTTCAGTTTGGAATCATTCCTGAGAATTTACTAAGGCGTAGCGCTTGTCTCTTATTGAATTAAAGTTAAATCAATCATCATTATTTATTGTTTTTGCACCTGTTTTACTTATCATCTTTATCACTTAGCATAATCTGAACATTGAAATCTACTGTGTTAACTTGATTCTTTGTGGAATTCGACCCCTAAGTATTACACAATCTCTTAATTTGAGAGAGTTGTTCTAGGGATAATTTGAGCATATCAACGCTTCCCAATGCATTGATTGAATCCCAAAACTGCACAGACCACTCACGGGAAAACGATCATAACTCCTAAGTTACAGATTGAAAAGGCAATCCGATTTCTCCTACAGATATAGAAGAGACAGAAGAGCATACCTACTAAATTTCACACCGATCAGAGATAATATGATTGTCTGATCCTCTTTCCTTCCGAGACAGCTGAAACTGTCCTCTCCTTCCTCTCAATCTCAACACACAAAATCACCTTTCTCCCTTTCTCTTCTTTTTTCTCTAAAAAAAAAAAAATATTCTCTCTGATTTTTCTGACTCAAAACCCGGCTGGATCCCTTAAATACGAAGACCTAGGGTTCCACACCCAAAACCGGACCAAAACCGCGCAATTAAAACGAACCAAACGGTCCGAATATTTACTAGTGGCGATCGACACTGCCCCTGTGTCGATCGACACTGCCCCTGTGTCGATCGACACTACCAAAAATAACATATTTATGGTTTGCGGATGTTACACTTAAAACGTAAAACCTATCACATATTAAGACACTCAAGATTCAAAAATCGATCGAATAATTTTTTTAGTAGAAATAATTATTTATCTAATATTTTTTTTGGTATGCATGATGTAAAAATATATATTTTTATTCTACAATAAACTGAAATCTATATTCCCATGCTTGGCGTGGGTTAAAATCTAGTAGTTGATTATTTATTAATGCATAGTCAACTATCCAGTTTTTTAAAAATATTTATTTGCGAATACCCAGCTATAAAACATTTATTTATCAGATTAAAACATAGTTGACTATTGTAATTGAAAAATCTAATAAGGGTAAAATGGTCATTCTAGATATAGTCAATGTTATTTACCTAATTACAATTTAGGTTATGTTAGATCCTTAATTATTGGTATAATATGTATTATTCATGTTAATTTCCCTAAAAAAAATAGAGTTATAAAAGTTATCTTGTAACTTTTCAAAGTATGTGTGCATATATTTTATTATATTTTTTTTTCCAAACAGAAACGCTTTTTGCCTTGTGTATCTCAAAACTATAACCAATGGTTAATGGTTTCTGTTTAGAGGAAGACATCCTTTGATTTTTGTTCTCGGCGCTTGTTTTGCTAGAATAATCCCTTACATTAACTTATCATACTCCAGATATCTACATTTGGAAAAAAGTTTGGAAGAACCTTCATAATTAATTTACGAAACTTGGTTTGTTTGCACAAAAACTCTTAAAAGGTACCCAAAACATTCATTTATCATTTGGGTAGTTGTAAAGGACATGTTGCCAACGAAAGACTTTCTCAGAAGATGGGGATTAAATAAATCAACATCATGTCTCCTATGTGATTATATGCTTCGTAAATTATGTATCATCTCTTACTTCAGTGTGATTATGAAAAAGAGGTTTGCACTTCTTTCTTCTCTTAAAATCATATTATTTCTTCTTTGGGCTAATCGGATAATTTGGTCTCGATCAAGTCTCCAAACTGGTGATTGTTTAATAATATTTAGACATTTTTTTTTTCAATTTATTTCTTATAAACGGTTTGATTTTAGTTGCCTATGGTGTTCTCTATAAAAATTTTAAATCATTTTTTTCTGTAAAGTTGTATGTTTATAACAAAAACTCAACTTTCATCAAAGTTGTTGAGATTATTATTATTGGAAATTATATTTAGTTTAATTAGATTTACTATTTGATATTCGAATATATTACGTTTACTTTTTTTCTTTGTTTTATTAGAGAATTATATGTTTTTCCTTTTATTTTGGATTTGGATTTAATGATTTATCCTCTAAAGTTGAAATTTTGATTATGATTTGTGTTATTCCTTTATTAAGAAAAGAAAAGAGACGTTGGTGTCTCTCCATAAAAAGCAGGGCAAGCTTTCTTCTATGTTATACACAAGTCTGCACTTTAAACAGAGAACCAAAATACAGAGTATCATATAAGTTGTGTCAAGTTTGTGTTGCTGCTGAGTTTATAGAGAAATATCCTTGGGAAGAGGTTGCTGCCATTGTGAGGAGCATGGAGCAATGATTTCTGCAAGAAGAAGACATCCATGATTAAGGGGGAGTATAGGTAATTACTTGTTAACCTTAGTTCATGTTCTTGTGATTTGTCTTCTTAAAGTTATCTAATAAACTCTTTTGCCGAGGATTAGGAATTGGTTTGAGTTTCAAACCAATCGATACCTCGTTAAATCTTGTGTCGGTCTTATTTATCATTAAGTATTTAGTCGTTTCCGTTAAATTGAATTTCAAATTTAGTCTATTAGGAAATTTTACAAAAATAATATGGATATAATTACGTGATATTAAAGAAAATAATTGTTTGTCTATTTTCAAATATGGTATCCAAATGGACATCGGTAAATGATTTTTCATTAAAACATTATGTTATATTACATTTTAAAATAATAAAATGTTAAAATTTAGTTGGATTTAAATTTATAACATGTATTTGTGAGTTAATGTTAAAAAATTAATTAAAATATGTAGAGATTTCTACCATGACATATATGACTAATTAGAGTGTTATGATTTGTCAATTTAATTGACGTGTACTCTAAAACCCTCGTTGAGTAACACATAAGATTTTTTCACCAAATGTCCTCAATTCGATCGTTATTCGATCTGATATTCACACAAATTGGTTTTAAAAATATCAAAACGCGTTTTTGGGAAAAAAAAAAGGAAATCAAAACGCGTTATTTGTATTTCTAAGTCAAAAGTGTCACTTAACTTCTACTGATCGTTAGTATACCATCGAGATTTGTTGTCCATGTTGACCTCGTGGATTAAAATCCTACGTAGCGTCATATAGTTTTACACAATTTAAACTGATATAGTCATATACATACTCGTAATTACACAGAAACAAAATTGTTATTATTACGGAGTTTTTTTTTTTTTTTTGAATAAAATGTTAAATTATAATCAAAGAAAAAATAAATTTTTTACAAAACGTTTTTTGACTACTCTTTAACAGATAAATAAAAGAGATTAAACATTTCTAAAACCAAATTCTAGTAATTCGATGTTCTTGTCGCGAACCAAATGCTCAAGCCGTCTTCGTATTTTTTGAATCCATTTCTCCTTATTGTGCTTAATCTATTCCGAACTGTTTTGTCAATCGACTTGATTAGATAACAGCTCTGAATAGGTTCCTCCCCATGTCTTCTCTTGTTTCTTTCGCTCCATATTCAATGAATCGCCGCCTGAAACACATAGCGCTTAATGAAAGTGATGGTTTTGGTAGGACCTGGTCTAATAATCCATTCCACAATAATCGGCCATGACACTGAAAAATCTGATCCCATAATGCCTTTGATTAGCGCTTCCCATACCTTTTTCGTGTAGTTGCAGGCAAAGAAGAGATGCTCTCGGTCCTCTCTTTGTGTTCCACAGAAAATACAACTGGTTTGTGCGTGTGTATTCCATTTTTCAATTCGATCTCCAGTTGCTAATCGATTCTTCATAGCAAGCCAAGTTAAAAAGGAGAATTTGGGAGTGGCGTTGGAAAACCATATGCCTTGATGAAAGTCCCATGGAGGATGGGGAGTTCTCATCAATTCCCAAGTGTCCTTTGAACTGAAGCTACGATTGTTATTAAACGGGTTTGACAACGAACACCCTAGAAGCTTTTTTTTTTCTTTTTTTCTAAACGCTTAGAAGCTGCTACTAAATCGGTTTTCATTAAGCTCACCAGGTACAAAAATCTAATTGAAGATCAGTTGGTTTAATTGGTTATATTGCTTCACGTTGTATCGGTTTGTTCATTAGCACATTACGATTACTTAAGGAGAGATGGTTTAAATGAAAGTGAGAGAGATAGATTTCATCATTTTGTATTTGTTTGTCAGAATCTTGAATCTTGTATACTCTTAATTTTCTAGTTAATTTCTTAGGTCCGCCTAACCCAAAGAGTACTACTTAAACCCACGACGTTAGAGATGTCCGATAAATTCTCATTTTTTAAATTTTGTCTAACCAAGAATCCATATTGGAGTAGTATCAAGTTTGTTTTTATTGAATCTAAATAATTTATATTTTATGATATAGAAAATTATTATCAAAGTTACATATATTACAGTGTTAAAACACGTAACCTAATCAACTCTTTCATAAATCTATCTACGTGTTTTGAAGAAGAAAGATTTAATTACACTCTTTTCGAGAATAACAATAGCAAATTTCAATTCGGGGAGTTTGCATTTATGAAATTTTAGTCGAGTTTGTAGAAACAAATTTGGTACGTTGAACCTTATACGAGTGCATAGATTTTAACGTAAGAAAATGCATGACAGCACGAGATGTTTAGTCGAGGAATTATTTAAAAATTAAAATATTTTATTTTACTTGACGTCAACGTATTATAGAAATAAACTGATATATTCGAAATATATCATATCTTTGAAAATATATATAATACACTTCAGCTAACTTTCTTCGAGTAGACTTGAAGAGTAGATGAAACAATATTGAATGAGTATGGTTGTCACATGACAATTTGGTGTATCGCTAAACGAGATTCTGCATTAATAAGCATCCCACACTGCCCCTCCTAAATCAATTATATAGATGTGGATTAATTATTCTGAGGAATGTTAAAAAATTGCTACGTTTATTATTTATCAATTATTTAACTTCTTCGTTAAACAAATAAATTGAGATACCAACTATCGTCTCGGTTCGTAGGGGTTTCAGTCGTAGAGACTAGCGAGCAACAAATGCTTACCAAAATTTATCTTGATTTGTCTAGATGAAGTTATATCAGGTGAACATTTTGAAATCCGTTAAAGATAATTACGATCACGATTTTTATCATCAGAGTCTCACGATACAAAATACGTATAAATCTACATTAGAAATTTGACATATATTTTTGATTGAGTATTAATTAATAGTTTTACGTACACGAATCTTATATTATATATTTGACATATTATTAGACTATAGAATCCGTTTGTGCAAAGATATATTCACAACGATCTTGCTAAATTCTGATGACACAGTGCAAACTTATAGGTTTGGATAATCCAATTTTTAAAGTTATATATATGGATGCAAATGTTCTGATATCGCTCAGATTAATCGCTCTGTCCACGTGGGAAGGGGTTGACTTTTATTCTCTTTTAGTTACGTTGATTTTGTTGTCTCCCGTATCAAATGATTTTTGCGTCTATTCTAAATACGATAAAAGATTTGCGTCTCTAAATTCTATTATATTTAATTTCTTCGTATCCATTTACGTATGTTCTCATTCGTGAGTTGGTTGGAGACAATTTACCTATCCTTGATTTATATAAAATGTTAAAGATTGAAACAATTCAGCATTACGATGTTAATTTAGAGTAGCTCCACTTTGAGCTTATCTCAATTGTAGTAGGAGACAACGATCGGGTGAATTAAGTTACTGGTGGTACCGGATTTGGCACCCTCTATCAATATCCAACTTAAGATTGAACAAACCGGGTAACCTATCTGAAGGAGATGAGCTGGGCCCTGAATCAACTATGAAAGCCCGTTATAAAGATCAAAGGCCTCTTCTGCGTAGGATTACCGACCTCGGATTACTTGGGGAATAAGTAGAAAATATACGAGAATATTGCATAAATCTTCCTAGTTAGGATATTTTCCATACATTTCTAGTGTTTATTCTATACGATCGTTTAGGTATAAATATGTAACTCATTTCGACTAAAAAGTCATCCGCAATTCTCTGGGACAATATACATTCGTTAAAATACTCTTGATTCTTCTTAACTTTTCTTATTATTCGGCCCTCAAATCTAAAACCCTACTTATTTGAGGAGATCGAGTTCGTTCGCACGAACCCGGTACCTTCAGTTACTGTATGGATTATTATAGTGAAGTAATAACTTTGCATCTTACTTTCAATTTCTATCTAAGCTTGTTCATTCAGTAAAAAGAGCAAAGCTGATGCAAGTCATTTGAAAAAATAAAGTTAGAAGTGTACTAATAAATGGCATAAAGTAAAAACAAAATATATTAAAACAATATCTATGATGCAATGAGGTAATACTGTAATATAAATGGAAATATTGAACCATTATTAAGAACATTTCCAATGCTTTTCTATTTTTTTTTTAAATGAGGAAACACTAAAATGAGGGAGAGTTACTTTCATTTTCTCTTTCAAAAATAATTATTCTAAGTATATTATACTTTTTCTTTATTGTGAATTGTGTGTTTCTCAAATTTGAGGGAATACTATTCACAAATTCATTTTTTTAATTTCTCTCATTTGATGTATCATTGAAGAAAGTTTTTTAAAAACTTTTTGATGTTCTCCTTCATTTTGAGGCCAACAATGGAGATGGTCTAAAAATTACTAGAAATCTAGAAGCAATGTATCACAAAAGAGATAATAATGAGAAAATATTAGTATTTGAACCAGATGTAATTCACAATTTATGGAGCATGCTTAAAAACTGAAATAGGTAAAATTCGAACACATGTACGTATCACGTTTCAATTCGAACAAAGTAGTAAAAACGGAACATGTATTTTATAATTTGTCAATCATTTTGTTAACTTTCGAGTTCCATATTAAAATCTGAATAATGTATTTTGTTGACCGAAGTAAAACAAGAGTAAAACATAGAGGAAGATGTAAATTTTCAAAAAAATAAATAAAAAATAAATAAACATAGAAGATGTTATACAAAATGTAGATGGTAAAAATTGTTAAGAGATCTCGGAGAATATACGAGATCGAATAAAATAGAAAGTTAATTATTTGTATTAATAAGCCTATTGGCTAATGAATAAAATTGAGAGAAACTATTTCACTACTATGTTTCCTCCAAAACCTATCATTGTATCAGAGCTTTCGATTCTAATTCCTAAGGGTTCAGAGTTTTGTTTTTGGGGATTCCGAGATCTCCTAACAAAAACTAAAAAACTATGGATAAAAAAAAAAGAACTAATTGCACTACAAATCATACATATACTAATACGAGGGAAAACAAAAAAATCAAAGGCAACGCCACCTACATTCCCGTGTATAGCTCAAAAGCATTTTCGTGTTAAAACCCCATAAGAAAACAGCTTTTATATCACTCTAAATCACGTTCAAGAACGTTAAATTTCAAATTGAAGCGGACGAAAACATAAATACACACAAATACGTACATTCTGTAAAAATATATTGAGCTCATCAAGAAATGTGGAAAATAAATTCTTCCGTCATATAATAACACCCCTAAAACACCATAACATGTCCCTTAGATATATGAAAAAAGAAAAGAAAAGAAGTAACTGACTAATTTCTGCAATGTCCGCCATTACAATTGAAAATAGTACAGCTACGAACGTATCCATAAAAATAATGCATTGAAGTGAATATGATAAAATACATACACATTCCCAAAAAAATGTTAAACACAAAAATACGCGTGGATACTCACCTAATTAACATAAAAAAAATTGAAATGGTGTTGGGTTCGGATTTATCTGAGGTATATCTATACTTTTCGTCGAAGAGAACCATCACCCATAATGCGAAGTTAAAGTAGAGACGGGAGATCAAAGTAAGTTAGATAGAAGACTTAAGAAACATACGTATTCCCGCTGTTTGAATATAGAGGTAGTGCAACATGCTTGGACAAAAACTCAGCTCTCACCTTTGGAATTTGATCCCATTAACACTTATACATAAAGGCTCAAGCTTAACTTTGTTTACTTATGCTATAAAAACTAATGAATAAGAGACTGAATCGAAACGTTTTCATCATCTTCCAAAAGATGATGAAAGAAGAAAAAAAGGAAAGATTTGACTAATGTAAAATAAACAAGTTTCTTACCAAATGGCAATTGGTGAGGAGATTTTTGTAACATTTCCATGAAATAAAAGAATTCCCTAAACAATTCACGATTATACTCAATTTTTTTTTTTCACAACCAAAATATACAACCAATTAAAACTCAAATAGAAATAAAATTCTAACCCTCCCATGATATATATAAAAAAAAGATTCGTAAACAAAATTCAAAAAATTGTAAAACAACATTTTCGAATAGAAAAAAGAAATTCAACCTTACTAAACTGTTTTCAAAGTTATGAGAGTTGCATTAAGCTAATAATTCAATCTCAACACTGATACTTAATTTAATATACAAAGAAAAACACAAAACACAGAACTTTTAAAACTTCTGTAAATGATTTAAATATACGTTTATCACTTCCTCTCTTCATCTCTCGTTGTGATAATACTCGATTCTAAAGTAGATGACTTTAGAGTCCACATCTTCATACGATCGTTTGTCTTCTTAACCTGTAATTAGATAGATTTAACTTCTTGTATATTGAATTTTTATTCATATTTTCGAATTCTTAAGAGTAAAGATTAAGAAGGTTAAAATATATTACCTCCATTTCCCAGTCAGTTTTGTAAATAAAATAACACAATATCAACGTTTGGATACCAACTCCAACCAACATCCCAGACTATAGTCCCTTGTCAGCATACAATATAATTAAATCAAGTTATCATTAGCTCTATACTTCTTTTGATGATAAAGTAATATCGCGAGTTTTATGTATATACTTACCTTAATACCAAACTGGAAAATGTAAACTAGGAGGACACCGAAAGGTATACCAATTGCATAATAAGATCCTAAGTTGACAAATGCCACAATAGTCTGCATCCCTGCTCCAGTTGCAACCCCTGTTTATATTCAAACATTAAACTTTTTGTGGTTACAAATTAGTAAAATCTAATACTTTTTTGTTAGCACTTATATATAGGGGTTTCATTTTCTAACCAGAGAGAATGGGCTGGATGATGTTGAAGAGAATGGATATGCTAAGGACTATGGAGAGATCAGAAACTGCCTCTGAAACTTCCTGGCTGTCGGAGAACAGATACGAAATCTCTCCGCCAAACGCTAAACAAAGAGCAGACCATGTCACACCAATCAGCGCTGATACCACTAGCACCACTTTAATGGAGAATTTCACAGCGTTTGCATCTCCTTTTCCTAATTCGTTCGCCACTCGAACGCTACATTTTGTGAGATAGAGAAACAAACACTTTAAAATTAAACAAAGAAAACATATATGTATGGAATTCTAGTTGAAATATTTTAGATCATTGTATATATATAAAGTAACATACCATGCTGCACCCATCAAGCCAAAACTTACGTTCAACTCCCAGGTGTATATATATTGGCTGCGAAATTCAAATGAGGATTTAGTTTTCAATCATATAAAAACATTACAATTTTCTTTTCAAATATCATTTATTTTTGTTCATGGTAGTTTTCAATTAATTAGTTATACCATATTGAGAAAGCAGAAATTGCGATATTGGCATCCTTTGTATATCCGGACATTAAGACCACGATGCTCATGTACCAGTACTCTAAGCTGTTTCCAAGCATAAAAAGAAAGAAGCAAACACAAAAGGAGTCATTAGAAATTGTCAAATGCCTAATTGGCCGGTTTCCGATTGATCATCATTTTGTTATCCAACGACCAAAGAAAATTACCAGAGCATGAATCCGGAGGAAATTGATAACTTAAGCAGGGGAATAAGATCAACAAAAGCAGCAGTACTAAAGCCGGTCCAAGTATGCGGACACCACCCTCCTAAAACATAAATAAACTCGGCTATTGCCACTGTCCACGAGCTTACATTAAGCCCTAGAAGCGCACCATGTATCCCCATCCCCATTATGCTCACGCACTACCACGTGACCACAATGTCCAAGACCAAGGCTACGGTCGAGAGAATGCCTATGATGGCGTTCTTCATCTGCGCTTGGAGGTACATTTGCATTGCCATGGTGAACACAATGCTGTAGACATAAGGGATGACCCAAGGGTAGATCAAATATCCGTTTAACACGGATTGGATCACGGATACCTGCATTTTCCGGATATTTGCTTCGTGCCCAGGGCTATGAGACACTATCTTTTTGTGGGGGGGGAGGGGGACCAGTTGATTCACCGGTTGAACTACCAACAAAACACAGAATTATTTGCAAATTGTAATATAAACGTGGAACGCATGAGTTTACAAATCATTAGTCTCAAAAATATCACACTTTCAAATTTTGTTTCCAAAAATATCACCATTAATTCAACTATCCTAAAAATACCACAAAACTTAAATTGAATTTTAAACCTTCAAAACTAAACCATAAACCCAAAAAATACCTTAATTCCTAAAGGAGGTCAATATCCTAATTCGAAAAATGTTTTGTGGTATTTTTAGGATAGTTGAATTCGTCTAGCTAAGTATATATCCTAATTCGAAAAATGTTAGTTCCCTTTTCTTGATAATGGGTATTTATTAAGGTATGGAGGGAAATTTACTTACTTGTTGAACTTAGTTCAAGTGGAAAGAGTCAGAGAAACCAAGAACAGAAAAAGAAAATATATCACTCAGAAAATTCAAAAGGAAAAGAACAAAAATAGAAGAAGAAGAGGCAAGTCGAAATTAAAGTGGAATAATTTTTCTATCTCTATCTCACTCTCTGGAAAAATGTGGTCGGCTAAAACTAAAACGTTTGGCTACATATGTAACACCCGTGAACCAAAAAATTGGATTTTTTGGTCGAGGTGTCGATGTCCATCGTCACTAGTTGTTTTGGACTGACTTGTTTGATTTAAATCATCCGGTTTTGTTCAGTCTGGCTTTGGGAAATCCTAGGTCTTCTTTAAAAACATGCCATACTCTTTTTGTCGTTTTGAGAGAGAAGAGAAAGAGAGTTTGGTTTGTGGTGATTCCAAGAGGTCTATGAGTCGTGGTTTTATGTAATATCCCGAAACCAAAATTCTGATTTTGGTAAGGGGGTGTCGATCGACACCAGCTGTGGGTGTCAATCGACACCAAGTTCTGCGGTTTAGTCGGTTTTAAAATTAATCGCTCGGTTTGCATCGCGGTTAAGGGAAACCCTAGGGCTTTTGTATAAATACGTTTAGCCGTATTTGTGGCCGTATTTTGGGAGGAGAAAAAGGAGAGAAACTTAGTTGAGAGAGAATTCGATCGTTCTTGAGGATTGTTGCAAAGAAATCCTCGAGACATCGTTCATTCGAGTTTTAGGGCCGTAGGGATCATCGTTCTACATGATTTCGTGAGGGAATCGCTCGGATCATTCTGTAGCAGTGGGTAGAGGCTCTAGTCGTTAGTTCGTGGTCAATTCGTTTCCTTTCCTTCGTTTAAAGCTAAGGTGAGTGCGTGATCGCTATTACGGGATTAGTTTGTTAGGGTATAGAATGATTGAACAATGATGAATATGAATGTTATTTCTGTGATTTCTGTGTGATATTGTGTGGGTTTGTCGTGATCAGTCTCGTACGATGAAACGGGATCGAGTCTCGTGAGGATTTTGACTTGGTCTAGGTTTCTGCGAGAGGTGTCGATCGACACCTAGTGACAGTGTCGATCGACACCACTCTTTTCGATCGCGAGGGTTCAGTTTTGGTATTGGAGTGTCGATCGACACCCAGGTGGAGTGTCGATCGACACCACTTGTTAAACTATGAAAATTTGCATATCTGTTGATCCTTGCATATCTGTTGAGTGCTGCATATCTGTTAAATGTTGGTTATTCGCGTAGTAATTGACATGCTATTTCCCTATTATGTAATCGGTAGGCGGGATGACAGCTTCACTGAGTATTTATGATAATACTCACTTAACTCTGTTTTTCCCTTTTGAGTTGCAGGTAAAGGAAAAGTTGAGATCGTGGAATCATGGCTGGGACGAGAGGATGATTAGGATCGCTAGATTGTTGTGGTTGTGTTTAGAACCTGTTTAGGTCGCTAGGAATTGTTAGAAATGCTTTTGGATATTTTGGATCGGAATAAATGTTAAATCATGTTTATTGGTGTATTGAATTTGTTATTTATTTTATGAAATTAATTGGCCGTTCTGTTTGTTTGATCGGGTTGTTGGTTTCCGCGATAGCATTGTTAGATAAAAAAAAAAAAGTTTGGGTGTTTCATTTTGGTATCAGAGCCCTTACGGTTCTAGGGCTAGTAGTAATTGGATGAACTGAGACTATGTGTTTAATTGATTATTTGTGCTTAGTCGGTTGTAGAGTCTTAGATCATCCTCTCCGAGCCTTCAAAGAGATTCCATGGTATGTGATTGTTTGAGGTTTATTCTGTGAATTCTAGTAGCTTAGAATGTGCGTTCGGTAAGTGTAGTGTGCGATGGCTAGAGTTCTGAGAGGTTGTGGTGGCAGAGTTGGTGGCCGTGGAGGCCGGGGTCATGGTCGGGAGCGTGTTAGTTCATCTTTTGTGTGGGTGGCTCAGTATGAGACGCCAGAGCAGGTGGCTGTTTTGCAGGCGGTTCATGAGGGATCAATGGGCAGCGTCAGTGAGGTGGTTGATGCTGCCGGTACCGGTAAGGATGCTAGAGCAGTTGGTGCTGCAGGAGACCCAGGTGTGGGTACTGCTGCAGGTAGAGCCCATGATCCAGATGATCGCTTGGCGAAGATGTTAGCCTTGATTTTGGAGCGGTTGCCGAGTGCGTTTCTGGTGCAGGCTTCGGTAGTGACTCCAGTGGCAGAGGAGACTCCAGATTTTTATGAGATGTTGGATCAGATGCAGGGCTTGGGGCCCACGTCCTTCTCGGGTGGAGGGGGACCAATGAGAGCCAATGAGTGGAGGTTGAGGATGAAGTAAAGGTTTTGTTCTATCAGATGTCCGGATGAGTACCGTGTGGATCTGGCGATAGAATTTTTGGATAGAGATGCTTATCTCTGGTGGATTAGCGTCAAGGCCAAAATGAGACGAACTGTGTGGACTTGGGGAGATTTTTTTGCTGAGTTTAATGGCAGGTACTTTCCTCAAGAGGCAGTGGATCAGTTATAGATGCAATTCAGGGAGCTAGTTCAGGGAGACCGGTCGGTTCGTGAGTATTATGCAGAGTTCAGCAGGCTAGTGGTATATGCGAGTAGCGGCATGGATGATGAGCGAACTCAGATGGGTAAGTTTGTAGGAGGATTTAGGCTTGAGCTGAGGAAGGCATGGAGAGGCTCCAAGTTCGCATCGAGAGCGGAGCTGGTGGAGGCAGTTGCAGTGCTTGAGAAGGACCTAGAAGAGCAGGTCTAGGATTGAGCAGTTGTTTTTCCTCTTGGGTTTCGTTTCCAGTTTCAGTTTTTGAGCTTTGTGTTGTTGTTTCTGGTTTTGTGTATTTTCGTTGGTGTTGAAACGATATACATTTTTGAAAATTTATAAGATGGTGTTCCTTATTTATTTTCATATGAGTTATGAGGCGTGTAGTTCTTAGATGTGTTTTTTATGTGTGGACCAGTGTGGGTCGTATCTTTGAGGATATTCCAGGCTGAGAATATCGAGATTATACCACATGAGGCAGCTCTAATCAGGGGAGAGGTGTGTTCTCCTGTATACTTATTGGGAAGTGAGTTCCCAGAATAAGTAGCGAGGGATGTGAGATTTCTTGCGGAGAGGTGAGTTCCCAGATATCGTTGGCTCGAGGGATGCATCCCGAGAGTGCGAGCGGTATGTTTTCTTGTGTGTATTAGTCGGAGGCTCTGAGATCGGAGAGGATCTTGTGTGGTATTGGCCAAGTTAAGTCGGTATGTTTGGCGGATTATGAGGTTTGGGTGAGGATCTTGAGTAGTGTTGACTAGATAGGTCAAGTGTATGGTCTGTATTAGACGGTTCGGGAGGCTCGAGTTTTGAGCCAAAGTATCGCTAGTCAGGCTAGGCCTTGGATGGAGTTCTGGTAACAGATGTAGCACTTATGAAATCCAAATCAGGACTGACGGGTGGTTGTACATTTTCTTGTTTGATTGTTGTATGATCGACCGCAAGACCTAGTTTGGATTAAGAATATTGCATAGTCAGGACTGACGGGTGGTTGTACATGTTCTTGTTTGATTATTGTACGATCGACCGCCAGGCCTAGTTAGATTACAAATGTTGCATAGAAGGTTCAGGGCAAATCTAGACAAGTATTGGGCATTTTGAGTTGTGGTTATGCTTTCCGGCTTGACAAATGCGCCTGCGGTATGCGCGAGATTATTATAACGTGATGAAGTAATTTTCGAAAGTGTTCATTTCATACTCAGCATTTATATCTTGGATTATTGGAGGAATCCTGAGGAGCATGAAGTTCATTGCGTTTGGTTCAGGAGAGGCTCGGGAACAGAAGCTGTATGCGGAGTCGAGCAAGTGCGGTTAGGAGGAGCGCCGGTTGTTGGTTGTGGGAAGGCAGAGTGGAGCATCTGAAGGTTTAAGGTTCATCGCAATGGATGGCAAAACAGTTTTTTTTTAGGAGTTCTTTGTCTCACGCATTACCATCACATTCAGACAAGGGGAATTATCGAAAGGTTGGCGTAGGGTGCGTATCGTTATGCATTCAGGAGTGCATAGAATGTTAGTGTGGCCTTGGAGAAGAATCCGAGTCGGGAGTTATTTTGAGGCAGTCGATTATGTTTTTCAGGTCTCTCCGAATGGGACATTCAGGTGTATAGGCGAGTGTATCGGCCGATGGATGGTTACACTGAGGCGTCTGGAGTGGATTTGAACCCTTGTTGGGCAGTCCAATTTTTGTTTTTTAGTGCTCGGTATTTATTGCTCTAGGGACTGCGATCTCGAATAACTCATGTGTTTTGAGGAGATGTGAGCTCTCCGGTATGTTGATTGGTATGTGTGTTTCCCAGATACCGCTGACTCGAAGGATGCGTCCCGAGAGTGCGAACGTTATGTTTTCCTGATGGACCACATGATGCATCTTATGGGTGTCAGATGTAGACTGAGTTAAGAGCAATAGATACCTGGGTCGTGCGTTGGTGCTTTGGTTGGTGAGGCGTTTCGGAAGTGAGTGGGGCCATGGAGGATGGTCGGTTTGTTAGCTAAGTGTTGAGTAGGAGTAGAGTTGTTTTGCTAGATTAGGTTATTGCATGTTATTGTCACGGAAAGTATTCCTAGTTTCAGGTACTTGTTCACGTATGTGTTGATTAGTCTAAGGAAATATTTTCCTATATAGAGCCAGAGCTTGAGGGAGACGTCCTGAGAGTGGAGTGGCATCGGCATCGTTACCTCAAAAGAGACGTCTTGAGAGTGTGATGATGACAACGACCGGGAGTAATCAATATCTGACTGTGGCATAAACATGAGACATGATACAGACCTCTTTGATATTTCTTATGCGTTCGGTCCCAACGACCGGGATATCGGATGTAATGTCTTGGTTATGCATGTTCTTGTTTGATTGTTGCACAATCGATCGATCCAATTCTGGGTCTACAACTGGTTGTACATGTTCTTGTTTGATTATTGTGCAATCAATTGGACAGACCTAGTCAGGATCTGGAGACGGTGGCTTTCGAGAGTATGTATCGGGGACAGTGGTTTCATGTATACATACTAAGAGACAGTGGTTCTCTCTAGGAGACGGTGGTTTTCCTGTGTACTGATACTGGGACGGTGGTTTCCTTTATAGTACTGAGAGCCTATATTGGGATGGTGGGTTCCTCTCTAGTGCTGAGAGATGGTACTTCTCTCGGAGGGACAGTGTTCCCTAGTGTGTGTGTGTGTGTGTGTGTGTGTGCGTGAGAATGGGTTAAAACGTAATAAAAGTCTGAAAACGTGCGTATAAGCGTGGGCTTAGTTGTGGTCTTTTGAGATTATGTGAGAATCTCTGATGGTATGGGCCGGTGCGGCAAGAGTGTGGAGTCTCGTGTAGTCTTGTGTATTGGGATTCGAGGCCAAATCAAGTTTAGTGGGGGAGAATTGTAACATCCCGAAACCAAAATTTTGATTTTTGGTAAGGGAGTGTCCATCGACACCAGCTGTGGGTGTCGATCGACACCAATTTTTGCGGTTTAGTCGGTTTTAAAATTAATTGCTCGGTTTGCATCTCGGTTAAGGGAAACCCTAGGGCTTTTGTATAAATACGTTTAGCCATATTTGTGGCCGTATTTTGGGAGGAGAAAAAGGAGAGAAACTTAGTTGAGAGAGAATTCGATCGTTCTTAAGGATTGTTGCAAAGAAATCCTCGACATATCGTTTATTCGAGTTTTAGGGCCGTAGGGATCATCGTTCTTCGTGATTTCATGAGGGAATCGCTCGGATCGTTCTATAGCAGTAGGTAGAGGCTCTGTTCGTTGTTAGTTTGTGGTCAATTCGTTTCCTTTCCTTCGTTTAAAGCTAAGGAGAGTGCGTGATCGCGATTACGGGATTAGTTTGTTAGGGTATAAAATGATTGAACAGTGATGAATATGAATGTTATTTCTGTGATTTCCGTGTGATATTATGTTTCTTTGTCGTGATCAGTCTCGTACGATGAAACGGGATCGAGTCTCGTGAGGATTTCGACTTGGTCTTGGTTTCTGCGAGAGGTGTCGATCGACACCTAGTGACAGTGTCGATCGACACCACTCTTTTCGATCGCGAGGGTTCGGTTTTGGTATTGGAGTGTCGATCGACACCCAGGTGGAGTGTCGGTCGACACCACTTGTTAAACTATGAAAATTTGCATATCTGTTGATCCTTGCATATCTGTTAAATGTTGGTTATTCGCGTAGTAATTGACATGCTATTTCCCTATTATGTAATCGGTAGGCGGGATGACCGCTTCACTGAGTATTTATGATAATACTCACGCAACTCTGTTTTTCCCTTTTGAGTTGCAGGTAAAGGAAAAGTTGAGATCGTGGAATCATGGCTGGGACGAGAGGATGATTAGGATCTCTAGATTGTTGTGGTTGTGTTTAGAACCTGTTTAGGTCGCTAGGAATTATTAGAAATGCTTTTGGATATTTTGGATCGGAATAAATGTTAAATCATGTTTATTGGTGTATTGAATTTGTTATTTATTTTATGAAATTAATTGGTCGTTCTGTTGGTTTGATCGGGTTGTTGGTTTCCGTGGTAGCATTGTTAGATATAAAAAAAAGTTTGGGTGTTTCATTTTATCTCTTCCTTGTTCTTGATCAAATTTCATTCCCAAAGCTAAGGTGAGTGTGCGACCATTGCTTATCTAGATGAATGGAATTTTCCAATGCGTTTGTTTGATTGAATGAATTGAATTGAGGAGCGAATCATGTTTCTTGAGCGATTTTGTGCTGTTTTGCATGGATTATGTGGTGTTGTTTTGCAGGGGATCGATTGGTGTAGCCTAGAACCAAACCATGAGAGGATAGGTTCGATTCTAAGGATTCTGCGACCAGTGTTGATCGACACCAGAGTCTGACTTTTGTTTATCTTGTTCGTTTTGATTGTTGGTTGAATTGTTATAAATTGTTGCTTGATTTGCTTGGTATCTTGGCATTGCTTTCAGCTTGTGTGTATAGCCGGTAGATGGAATGACCGTCTCTTTGCGTATTTGTGAGAATACTCACGCATCTCTTTTATCCATGTGATGCAAGTAAAGAAAAACTGTGATCGTGGAATCATGTGTATGGGGAGGAGGATGATCCAGGTTCTTGGTTTAGTGTTTTGATTTCATTTGAGTTTAGAACTGCTGGTTAGGTTGTTGGTATTCTTTGATTTATGGAATTGGAATTAGTACTGGTTTACTTGGTTATTTGATTGATTTTAAGAGTTATTGGTTTAATTTCGGTTAGTTGATTTTTATGCTTTCCGATGGTTATTGATTGATTTGCTAGTTTAATTGAGATTGAAAATTAAATATTTATGAGAATAAAAAAAAACGGATTGGGTTGTTTCAGTTTTGTATCAGAGCCCTTACGGTTTTAGGATGATTTAGAGAATGATTTAAGATTTTTGCTTGAAATTGATTACGAGTAGTTAGTCAATTTTATGAGTCTGAAATCTTAGATCATCCTCTTCGAGCCTTCAATGAGATTCCACGGTAAGTGTTTATTGGACTTTTGGAATTCTAGTATTCTTAATCTGTGTTATTGAAAATGCATAGAGAAATAGCTAGAGTTGCTAGTGGTCGTGGAAGTCATGGGCGTGGTCGGGGACGAGTGAGTAAGCATGTCGAGAGTGTGGCATTTGTGGAAAGGATACTCCTTGTATGTGGCTTAATTCTAGCCATAAGTATGTATACATGGGAAATGGAAAGAGACTACCGCCTGGCCATCCTTACAGGTATAAAAAAGGCTGGTTTGACAACACTGTTGAAGTTGGGAGTTCCAATAGGATACAAACAGGTGCTGAAATATATGAGACAGTAAAGACTTTTAGGAATGACTTTGGAAGACCTCTACATAAGGAAAGAAAAAGAAAAAGAACAGATTTGGAAGATGATGAGCTGGTTGAAGAAGAAGAGTGTGAAGAATCAAATGATCTATGGCGGTGAAAGAAGAGATCAATATTCTTTGAACTACCTTACTGAAATGTAAAGTAGAGTAACTAAACTATGTTCTCATATTGTTTTATACGTATATGCCTAACAGTTTATTGTGTACTGTCGTAGGAATTGCCTGTTCGTCACAATATTGATGTGATGCACGTAGAAAAGAATGTCTCGGATGCTATATTGTCTATCTTGATGCAAAGTGCCAAGTCGAAAGATGGTTTGAAATCAAGAAAAGACTTAGAAGATATTGGAATCAGAAAGCACTTGCACGCAGAGGTTAGGGGAAAGAAAACATACTTACCTCCAGCAGCCTATTGGTTATCCAAGAAAGAGAAGACCATTTTTTGCCAAAGGTTAGCTAACTTTAGAGGTCCTGATGGTTATTGTGGTAATATTGCTAATTGTGTTTCTCTTAGCCCTCCTAATATAGCCAGTTTGAAGTCGCATGATCATCATGTGCTAGTACAAAACTTGTTACCAGCTGCGTTAAGAGGGTTGTTACCTAGAGGACCTAGGATTGCCATTACCAGATTATGCAATTACTTTAATAGATTGTGCCAGCGTATAATTGACCCGGAGAAACTTTTATCAATGGAGACCGAGTTTGTGGAAACAATGTGTCAACTGGAGCGGTTCTTCCCTCCATCCCTGTTTGATATCATGTTCCACCTTCCAATACATCTTGCAAAAGAGGCACGTTTAGGAGGACCAGTACACTTCCGCTTGATGTATCCCTTCGAAAGGTTTGATGTACTCAATCGCTTCACTGTATGTATTTCCTCAACTAATATTAGTCTAATATTTCATAAATCTTGACTGAATTGTAGGTACATGAAAAAACTAAAGGCTTATGTTAAGAATCATGCAAAGCCAGAAGCATGTATAGCTGAGGGGTATTTATCTGAAGAATGCATTGCATTTTGTTTAGAGTTCCTTCAAGATTCAGTACCAGTTCAAGAAAGACCTAATCGTAATGAAGATATTGATAATGATAGGATGGTGCTTCAAGGTCGACCTCTGCAGAAGGGTATAGAGGTCACCTTTTCTGATAAAGATAGAGACAATGCACATCGCTATGTGCTAATGAACATGGCTTGTATGGAACCATATGTTGGGTAAGAGGTTATAGTTTTTGTTTCAGCGATTTAAAATTATTATTTCATTTTCATAATTATTGTTTATTGTAAAATCAGGATGCATTTGGAAGAATTACAAGCTACTGATGCTCGATGTGCAAAAAATGAAACTTTGTTGTGGAAAAACTATACAGAGCAGTTTGCACAATGGGTTAAAAAAAAGGTTGTCATCTTCAACTTTCTTCATAACCATTTCAGTAAATGTACTGCGTGTTATCTTATTCTACTGAATATACAGATTGATTACTTGATGTTCATGTTCAGATTTTTAAGTTAGAAAACTGATTGGTAAAAGAGATTTGTGTTTTTCTTGCATCTGTTTCATTCAGACGCAACTGAAGGACATTCCAAGGAGACAAAGTGGTTGGCATTTGGACCTAGAAATGTTGCTTTATCACATAAAGGGTTCATCGTTAATGGCCAGCGATTTCATATAGATGCACTTAAGCGGAAGACACAAAACAGTGGAGTCACTTATGAAGCATTTAGCATGTGTAGATCAAGTGCACGAGATACAAGACATGTAGCTGATATGCTTACATATTATGGAGTGATAAAGGAGATTCTACTTATGGACTACCACATGTTCAAAGTACCATTGTTTAGATGCAATTGGGCAAACTCAGGGAATGGTGTGAAAGAAGAAGATGGCTTCACTCTTGTGAACCTTCATATGAACCAAGCAACATATTTGAAAGATCCATTCATTCTACCTTCTCAAGCGAAACAGGTATTCTACTCTAGGGAGGATGATTCTTCAAATTGGTATGTTGTTATGAGAGCACCACCTAGAGGCTATAATGAGTTGGAAATAGAGGAGGATTTAGGTTCTGCAGTACCTTTGCATGTACCAGAAGTTGAAGATCTCGATGGTGAACATTCTGATGATGATAGTGTTTATGTTAGGGATGATTGTGAAGGGTTATTAGTGGTTGATTGATAGGGTAATGTTGATGTAATTTTTGGTTTTGGTTGTTGATGATTTTGGATTTGTAAACATGGAAATGCTTAATGGTATTTTCAATAATAAATTGTTTTTAAATTATTATTATTAAAATAATATTACAAAAATAAATTACAATTTAATAAAAAATTAATTCTTATAATTAAAATTAATTATTTAAATATAATTTCGGGTCATTATAAAATAATTTAATAACACAACATATTTGCTATCTTTGTAAAACAATTAGTATACGTACAATCCAATCATAACAATTATTATACGCTATTATAAACATTAATGATAGCTGCGCAATAAACGCTATTGTCATTCAATTAACTATAGCATGCGACAAGTCCGCTATCTAAAGTGCCAGACCTACGATGACGGGCGTTGTCAGAGCGTTTAAGGAAATGCTATTTTAGGTGATAGATAGCGTTGAACGGCCATTATTAATACCCACATTTCTTGTAGTGGGCCTAGTGTACCACGCATGAGCATGTTGCGGGTTTGCAGACGCTTCAGGAGGGGTCCGTGGGTATGGCCAATGTTAGTACCAGTGTGAGAACTTGCGACACCGGAGTCGGTGCCGGTTTGGTTGGTGGTGCACGAGGCTCGGGTGTAGGTGCGTCTGCAAGTGTAGCCCAGGGCCGAGATGATTTTATGGGCGGACCTTGTTGACATTTTTGTTGGCGTGGTTATCGAGGGTGGTGCCAGTGCAGGTTCCAGTGGTGCCACCAATGGCAGAGGTGCAACCAAGTTTTGTGGTTGCGGAGGAGCTCCCATCCTACCTTAGGATGATGGAGCTGATGCAGAGAATTGGCATGAGATTCTTCTCGGGTGATGCCAAGTCTAAGGAGGCTGATGAGTAGAGGATGAGATTGGAGCAGAATTTCCGCTCTATTCGGTGTCCCGAGGGATATCTAGTTGATCTCGTGGTTCACTATCTAGATGGTGATGCACATCTCTGGTAGAGGAGTGTTGCAGCTAGGAGGGTTCCGGCAGAGATGGTCTGGGATGACTTTTTCGCAGAGTTTAATGCCAATTTCTTTCCTCAGGAGGCAGTGGATCGGTTGGAGTCGAGATTCTTGGAGCTGGCTCAGGGAGACAGATCGGTTTGTGAGTATGATGTGGAGTTTAACCGACTTTTGATTTTTATGTTCGTTGGGCTATAGAGGGAGAGCAGGCTCAGGTGAAGAGGTTCTAGAGAGGACTTTGGCCCGATTTGAGGACTCGTTGCAGAGTGACCAACTACGCCTCGAGGGCAGAGTTAGTAGAGACAGTTGCAGCGATCGAGGAGGATCTGAGGGAGCAGGCTGTGGTGGTTAGTTTAGCTGTTCAGCCGAGGAGGCCACATCAACAGGTGGTTTCTAGCAAAGGCGGCAAGCTTGCGCAGAAACAAAGAGGAAGTGAGAGTACACTTCGAGGTCGAGTCAAAGTGGTCGAGGATGCTGCGGGTGCGGGAGCATGGACCATAGATTGGCGAGCTGTCCTAGGAAAGACGAGGCTCAGGATACTCGGGTTTGTTACCATTGCAGAGAGCTAGGACATATCAAGCCGAAATGTCCCAGGTTGCAGCAGATGGCAGTGGCAGCTGTACAGCCGGTGGCGCAGATTGCAGCGCAGCGCCGCGTGTGTACTCTACTGTGGAGACTAGGGGTGGGCGTTCGGGTAACCATTCAGATTTTTGTTCGGTTAATTCGGTTATCGGGTTTTCGGTTTTAGGAATATAATACTCATTCAGGTATTTTTAAATTTCGGATCGGTTTCGGTTCGGTTAATGTCGGTTATTGTCGGTTTCGGTTACTCGAAATATTCATACTTACGTAATTTTTAGTCTAATTTATTTTAACTCAAGTTTTCCAAAAAATATGTAACAAAAATGAAAATTCTAAATAATCTATCTAATTAGATTAATTATTTTAACCAAATATACCTACAAATCCTAAATCAACCGAAAAAACTATTAAAAACAAACTAAAAATGCATAAATTATGTGAATATTATATCTAAATATATATAGTTAATTTTATGTTTTGTGTAATTTGGATACCCGTTCGGTTTTCGGTTTGGTTTGGGTTCGATTTCGGTTTTTGGGTTTGAAGAAAATGAAACCCATTTGGGTATTTTATAAAATCGGATTCGGTTCGGTTCGGATAATTTCGGGTCGGGTTCGGTTTGGTTTTTTGGGTTTTAGACGAATAAATTAATTTTAGTGTTTAATAATGAAATTTATAAATTTATCAAAAATAAAATATGCATGATTGCTAGTTTTAAAACTTATTGTAAAAGATAATATGCGTTGGATAATATTTTGTTTCGGTTTTTGGCATGTTTTCTTCTTCTTTATATTTTTTGTTTTTTTGTGTTATCTAACTTTTTTTATCTTCTTCTTCTTCTAGTTTTTCTTTTTCTTAGTCTTCGTTATTTGATCCAATAGAAAATAAATTCATGCAATCCTTGATTAATATAAAGTACTACATTTTCCATTACAAAAAAAAATGAAGGCGCTAAAAATACATGATTTAAGTAGCTTAAAGGTCAACAAAATGATTCCAAAGTATGACTCGAGTAAATTGTTTCTTCTTGTGTTTAATCTTCTTTTTCTTTTTTCGAAGGTGTTAAACGTGGGTCCTTCATTAGCATCCCCTAAATAAGATCTGAACTTTGTTTTAGTGCTTACATAATCTGTAACCAACATCACAACCTATCACAAAGTTACATATATGTATCCATCATCAGAAACTTTTCAAGTTTTCTTGCAAATCACAACCTAGAACCACATACTATGTGTAACACCAAATAACAAAAGGATAACACATAAAGACTATATATATAGAAGACCAAATCGTAACTCCCCTATACATTCATTGGCCTATTCATGTTGATTTGGAAGCTTCAACGACTTACTCCACATGCATAACCTTACCATTATCCGTACATTCTTGATAGCTTTATATCCCAAAGACTAAAAGGAAAGTAAACCAAATTAATTAAACAAACAGTAGATTATAAAATTAAATACCATTTTTTCTTCATCAGCATTGGCATGATCGAAATATTCAGTTAAAAATTTGAGATCCAAGAAATATATTACATACGGAAACGACCCATTCCCGTGTGAGTTTCCACTGTAATGGCGTTTGAGTTTTCTTTATTGAGCGAGTATGGATCTCCAACATTTCTTTTTAAAATGAAAGAGTACCTATCCAACCTTGACTCCATCAACACAAGTACAAATAGGGTTTTAGCTAAGAAAAAAAGTGATTGTACTCAAAGCAAAAAGTGTAAGATTTATATAATATTGCTAAACCTGGATTTATCCTCTAGATGTGTGTTTGACTTCTGACACTACAAGAAAACAGCCGCAAATCCGACGGAATTTCCGACGGAAGTAATTCCGTCGGAAGTTTTCCGACGATAATCCGACCGATTTCCGACGGAACTGAAATTTTTCAATTCCGTCGGAAATCTGTCGAAATTATTTCCGACGGACAAGAAGACCGTCGGAAATCGGTCGGATTATTGGACCGTGTAACTAGCCGGTGCCGACGCCGGAGGAGATTCCGGTAAGCTGTCGGAAATCCGTCAGAAAATATAAACCGTTAAATAGTTTCCGACAGATTTCCGACAGACACCCAACTAGCTGTCGGAAATCCGTCGGAAAAAATAGCCGTTATATCCGTTGGTTTTCCGATGCTTTCCCGACAGATTTCCGACGGTCAGCGTATTTATATATATGATTTCACACATCTTCATTCACTCATAAAACAACAACAACTTCCAACCAAACATTTGTTAGAAAAAATCGTTAAGAAAGTGAGATGTCATCTTCTAGATATTATAGATCGTGGATGGATGAAGAGATGTATGATCCGGAGTCGAAGACATTAAATGAAAGTTATGCACGAGGTATATGCGAGTTCATGGCGGTTGTCGGGAATCGAAAGGTGATAAAATGTCCATGTTTAAATTGTTGCAATTCGGGTAATGTTAATATAGAACAAGTTTGGCATCACTTGTATACCAATGGTTTTATGCCGGGATACAAAATTTGGTTTTTTCATGGAGAAACTAATAATGATGGTGCTAGTAGTAGCAGTGCACCATATATTGCGGATAGCTTAGGCGAACATAGAACGGATAACTTAGGTGAACATAGAACGGATAGCTTTGGCGAACATAGAACGGAAGTAGATTTTGGTGTAGGTACCACTGAGATGGTTCATGATGCGTTTAGAGAGAATTTGCCATCGATCGTAATAGGGGAGGATAAAGTAGAAGAACCAAATGAAGAATCTAGAAGATTTTTTTATATGTTAGCCGCAAGGAAGCAGCCCTTATATCATGGGTGTCGAGACAGACATTCACCTTTATCAACTGCTAGTAGACTGATGACCATTAAGACGGACTTCAATTTGGCGGAAGACTGTGTTGATGCGATAGCAGATTTTATGAAAGATATTTTGCATGAAGATAATCAGGTACCTGCATCATACTACGAGATACAGAAACTTGTAGCTGGTCTTGGTATGCCGTATCAGGTGATAGATGTATGCATCGACAACTGTATGCTATATTGGAGAGAAGACGAAGACCGGAGAAGATGTAAATTTTGTCGTAAACCACGGTATCAAGAAATTGGTGGGAGAGTTCCAATTCCATATAAACGTATGTGGTACTTACCATTGATAGCGAGGTTAAAGAGGTTATATCAATCTGCGCGAACGACAGAACATATGAGATGGCATGCAGAGCATCGTCAAGATGGAGAGATTACACATCCTTCAGATGCAAAAGCGTGGAAACATTTTCAAATGTTGTATCCGGATTTGCATACGAGTCAAGAAATGTGTACCTTGGGTTAAGTACGGATGGTTTCAACCCATTTGGGAAGCATGGAATGCAGTATTCTTTGTGGCCCGTAATCGTAACACCGTACAATTTGCCCCCTGGTATGTGCATGCATCAAAAGTTTTTATTCCTCTCCGTTCTTATTCCCGGCCCTGAGCATCCGAAGAGATCACTTGATGTATTCCTCCAGCCATTGATTTATGAGTTACAAATGCTATGGAGTCACGGTGTCGAAGCGTTTGATGTTTCACGGAAGCAGAATTTTTTGATGCGTGCGGTCCTTATGTGGACTATTTGCGATTTCCCAGCATACGGTATGCTATCTGGATGGACTACTTATGGAAGATTATCGTGCCCGTTTTGCCAAGACAACACTAACACTTTCCAATTGAGGAATGGAAGAAAGCCATGTTGGTTTGATTGCCATAGAAGGTTTCTACCGGACGGCCATCCCTATCGTCGGTCTAAAAGATTATTTAAGAAAAATAAACAAGTGTTTGATGCTCCAATTGATGAGATAGACGGTCGTACTATATTGGAGCAGTTGAGAGATTTTGGTGCTGAGAGGACTCTTGATTGTGGGGGTAATGGGCATGAACCGCTTTGTGGTGTAGGGGAAGCTCACAACTGGCACAAGAAGAGTATATTTTGGGATTTGTCGTATTGGAAGGATCATTTATTAAGGCACAACCTCGATGTGATGCATATTGAAAAGAACTTCTTTGACAACATCATGAATACGGTGTTAAACATTCCGGGAAAGACAAAAGACAATGTGAAGTCTAGGATGGATGTTTCAAAGATTTGCTACCGTGATTATCTTGATCGTCTTCCCAATGGTACATATCCTTTTCCTCTGTACTGATTGCAAATACAAAAGATAAGAGAATTTTTCCGGTGGATTAAAGACGAAGTTAAATTCACTGATGGATATGCAGCTAATCTGGGTAACTGTGTAGACTCGCGATACCTAAAGTTTTTGGGACTGAAGAGTCATGATTGTCATGTACTGATGCAGAGGCTTCTTCCATTTGCTTTTACCCATCTCCTTCCTCAAACTGTCCACGAATCTATTGCAGCAGTTGGTGCTTTCTTTAGGGATTTATGCACGAGGACACTTACAGTTGAGGGGATCCGCAATTTAGATGCTAATATACCAGTGATCCTTTGCAATCTTGAGAAGATCTTTCCGCCGTCTTTTTTTGATGTTATGGAACATCTTCCCCTACACCTCCCCCGCGAAGCCGAACTAGGTGGTCCCGTTCAATTTCATTGGATGTATCATATCGAGCGGTACATGTTCCATCTAAAGAAGAAGGTCAAAAATTTGGCTCGAGTTGAAGGTTCTATTGTCGCACAGAGTATCAATGAAGAATCATCACAGTTTTCAGAATATTACTTTCCGCGGGAAGTTCGTACGAAGAGTAGACGTCCTGCTCGTCATGATGAAAGAGGTGAGAGAGTCACGTATGCCGCGCTGGTCCCTGAGTTGTTTTCGCAAGTTGGCCGAGTGATTGGGAGAGGGAAGAGACGCTTCCTATCACAAGATGAGTGGAGTCACTTACATATGTATATCCTAACGAATTGTGAGGAGATGGCGGAGTACGAAAGGTAAAAATAGAACTTATTTAAATACTTCTTGTTTTTAATACCTAAGTAATATATAGGTTTCATATTTTATATATTTTTGTTTGCTTTCAGGATTTACATTGCATCAATACGTCGCTATTATCCAAAAATGACCGAAGACGAACTTGGAGAATCTAAGGAAACCGAGTTTCCAAATTGGCTGCAATATTACGTAAGTTTTAAAAAAACGCTTATATATCTTAAAATTAGTGAATTAATTATTACTTAATTAAATTTTTGTTTATTAATTTGACTAAATTATTATCTCAGGTTTCTGAAGGAATGAAGAATGGAGAAAGGTTTCCGACATGGTTACAAGAGATAGTTTCTGGCCAAAGCTTTGAAGCAACTTCATACGTTCGGTATTGCACTAGGGGATTTGCATTTAGGATTCATGAAGAAAGGCCGAGGGCAACTGCAGATTACGGTATTTCAGCTACAAGTAGTGATGTAGTCTACTACGGGATTCTCAAAGAAATATTGCAAGTGCGCTATCCAGGAATGTTGGGCATGAGGTTCATTGTTTTCTTGTGTGAGTGGTATGATCCGTCATATCCAGAAGGTGTCCAGGTGAGCCAATTTGGTGTCACTTCAGTAAATTCCTCTAGGAGACTGCAAAAGTATGACCCATTCATCCTAGTATCACAGGCAGACCAGGTTTGATTTTAAAATTTTATAATATGTGCGTTATAGATAAATAATCATATTGTAAATGCTTAAACTAAATATGTTTGTTTCAAGTATGCTACATTTCTTACCCTAGGGTAACACATCGAGGAGATCCTTGGATTACAGTGACTCCAATTAATCCAAGAGGGAGACTATATGGAGTTGCTGAGCAAGATGCTATGCAACCAACTAGAATTACTCTGATGGCTCCAGTTGATCATTCTTCAGCGGTGGACCTTTTTGTTGATTTCACTGAATTTGGTGATAATATCGTACATTCATAATCAGAAGAAGAAGTTGGAGAATTTGATGAAGACGAAGACACAATTCCTTCAGAAGGATCAGACTCAGACTCAGATTAGTTACATTATATGTTTGTATCTGTTAACATAAACAAGAATTTCAGAGAATTTATATTTTTCTATTTTTTTTTAAAAAAAAATGATTTTCCGTCGGAAATATGTCGGAAATATATATATATATTTCCGACAGATTTCTTACAGAAACGGATATTTATATAATCTTCTTATAAAAAATTCATCTGCGTATATCTTGCCAAAACCTGTGTCGGTCGACGTTATAGGGTTGTCGATCAACTATGGCTCTTCTGTTTTTTTTTAATTATTTTGAAGCATCCGTCGGAAATCTGTTGGAAATATAGATATATTTCCGACGCAATATTCATATCATGCTAATCTTAAAAGATGACACGTGTTACCCTTACATCTGTCGGAAACCAGTCGGAAATATATCTATTTTTTCGACAGAGTTCCGACAGATTTAGGGTTTTGAAGTCAAATTCCTGAATTTCGAGAAGACAAAGTCTCGGCATACAATTCTGACAACTAAAGTGAAAGATAAGTGAGTAAATAACCTTCTCGATGTTATACAGAACATGATTTGCGATTTTGTCATGTTTCAACCAAAAGCGTTTCATACAGTTACATATACAAAAAAAATAGATGTTTACGGAAAATACTAAATGTTTAGAATTTGAAAGTATCAATGACCATTATCAAGTATTTTATCATCCAAATATTGCTCCAACAATGCTATTAACTTGTAACTACGAAAACGGATCATTAACAAGCTTAAATCCCCAATTCCGACGTGTTTGGGGATTTGAGGTAAAAATAAGTACAAAATGCTAACAATTTTTCAAAAAAAAGCATTTTGTTTAAAAATGCTAACAATGCAAAATATTGTTTAAAAATATACAATTTTTTCCAAAATGCTAATTCATTAATTTCCAAAAACAACATTTCTTAAATTTCTTAAATTTAATAAACATTTTTTAAATTTCTTCACTTCCTTAACCCTAAAACAACAAAAAAACATTTCTTTAATTTCCCATACCCTAAAACCACAAATCTGTCGGAAATCTGTCGGAAAATTGTATATTTTTCGGACAGATTTCCGACGTATGTGCCAATTTTTACCCGCGAAATGAAAATAAATACCGCGAAATGAAAATTAATTTCCGACGGATTTCCGACAGGTCGTAATCCGTCGGAAATTTTTATTTATTTACAGATCGTTCTTTACGAAGAACACAATTCACCGACTTCAAATCAGAAAAATCGCCTTCGCCGCGCCTTGGAGACTCCGATTCGCCGGTCTTCTTCGCCAGAATCGCTCCCGACCGCACATCTCTTCCTCCGATCCTCTCCCCCACCGACCGTCGCCGTACGTAGCCTCCTCCGCCTCTTCATCTTCTCCTCCTCACCGGAATTCGCCGCCGCCGCCGCGTCCTCCTCTTCGACAGATTACAATGGCGGATCTTCCTTCTCATTTGTAAGTTTCCTCAAATTAATTTTTTTGGAATTTGTTTGAATTAGTTTGTGAATTTGTAGGTTAGGGAAATTTGTTTGTGAATTAGTTTGTGAATTAGTTTGTGAATTTCTTTGTGAATTAGTTTGTGAATTAATTTGTTGAATTTGTGAATTAGTTTGTGAATTAATTTGTTGAATTTGTGAATTAGTTAATTTTTTGAATTTGTGAATTAGTTTGTAAATTTAGGGAAATTTGTTTGTGAATTAGTTTGTGAATTTAGAGAAATTTAAGAAATGTTTGTGAATTAGGATTTCAAAATTGTTAGCATTTTTAAACAAAATTGGTTAGTTTGGAAAAATATGTTAGCATTTTATACTAATTTTTAAACAATTTTAAGGATTAATTTTAAATTTTAGAATTTTGGCAATTTAAAGAAATGTTTTTTTAAACCATTATATTTTTATAATTATATATTTTACCAATTTCGAAATTTTTATAATTTTTATAATTATTATAATTATATTTCTTAGGGAAAATATAATTTGGCTATATTTTTAAAAAATTGTTAGCATTTTTAACTAATTTTTAAACAATTTTAAGTATTAATTTAGAATTAGAGAATTTTAAATTATGTAACAATTACTTAAGAATTTTAGAATTTCTTAATAATTTTTTCATTATTTGAAAAAAATAGATTTTTCATATATTTAAAATATATTTTCATATAAATGTAGGGATTACGGTGGTTTCGCTGCTGCTTCAGGCAGCGGCGAACGTCGTCGTCGTGTGAGTAGATCTCGTTCGACTTCGACGTCTACACCTACATCGTCGTCTACACCTCTACAGACGCCGATGACACCACCAGCCACCACAGCACCGTCGCAGATTATCGTCGAGGACTTCATGGGTCTTCCAGGACGAGAGAGGTTGACTAAACTCCATCCAGACCAAATCGGTAGAGACAGATGGTAAGTTTTTTGTTCCATTTCTGTTTGTTTTAACAAATTTAATTAATTGTGACTAATGTTATTATATTGTTACATTTTTTCCCGTAGGTTTGGTGATTCTCGCAGCGGGATTTCGAAGTCCCTCAACAAGATGGAAAACTCTTTGCTCATCCGTCCTTATGCGATGTACACCGCCATGCCACTGGAGGATCAAGAAATGTGGTTTCGCCAATTTGCGGTAAGTCATCTGTTTTCACAATTTTTACTTTCATTTAAATTATTATTATTTATATTTAATGTTTCTTTTTGCAGCAAGAATTTAGGTGGGAACCACACTTGACCGCTCTGGTCAGGAGGGAATTCGACTCTTATGTAGGACTGCACTACTCGAAGAAGCTGTTCGAGTGGAAGGATAAGTGGCTACACGGTGAGGTGCCAAAGGAGATGAAAGAGAAGACGGAGTTGTGGAACGGGTTCATCGCATATTGGCAACTAGAGGCTACCAAGGAGAGCTCTACATATCACTCTAGCAACCGGAACAGCACGCGCAAGGGCAAGGGTTTAGCCACCCACAACCTTGGAGCTACCAGCAAGAAGACAAAGGCTAGGGATATGGTAATTTTTTTATGTACGTCTTGATTTTTATTAAATTTTTTTTTAGTTTTATACATTTATATTATCAAATAAATATCTAACAACTGCAGGCTAAGGAGTTGGGTCGGGAACCCAACAAGTTGGAACTTCTGCTAGCAACAAACACCGACAAGAATGGTGTCGTCCAGGATCAGGTAGCTAAGGAGATTCAGGAGAGCGTCCGAAGAATGGAAGACGAGTACATTCTGTCTCAGCCATCCATCGAAGGAACCCCTCCCCTCACCCAAGCCCCGGACGACATCATCAACCAATTCATCTTAAAGGTATGTAAAATTTAAAATAGTTTTCAAGTCTTTTTCATTTACAATTCTAATGATGATTTCAAATCCCCGGCAACGGCGCCAAAATTTGATACGCTCAAATTTAACCTTGAGCTACTCTCTCAAATTAAGAGATCGTATAGTACTTAGGGATCGAATCCACAGGGAGAAGAATCACAAAGTAAAATTCCAAATTCAAATTAAGCTAAGTGGGTAATAATGTGATGAAAAAGCAAGTAAATAAAGCAGGCAAACGATGATTGTTGTTCTTTAAATCAATAAGACAAAGCGCTAGGCATCGGGTAATTTGCAGGCATGACTTTAAATCGAAGCACTAAATTACTGTCGGGATATTTATTAAGAACTGTTCTTAAACTCGAAATCAATTGTAAAACTAATCAACTTTTGTTGCAGAAGTTATCTATGATTAAATCCTAGCAAACCAAATTCCTTTGCGAATTCTATAAATTTAATCAAGCATTAACGAGCAGTTTCGATATGTTCACAAAATCACTAAGCCAAATTCCTTTGTGAATAGTTATTTTGTTCACCAAAGATATTGTTCCAGCTAACAAATAATGCTTTCACATCTATCCATCAACCTAACATGTCTAATTCAGGGTAATCAATCCTAAAGCAGAATTAAAACTATCAAGGTGAAGAACATAAGTAGATTGATCCCAACAGTAATAAAGTTCTAGCAATTTATCATCAGCCTTTGAAAAACCCTAAACCTAACTAATAAATTACTCAGACATGATGATTGAAACAAGCATAATAACTGAATAATACTGCATTAAAAAGATAAAGATAGAGATACAGAAGGGTTCGAAGAAATCTCTGAAAAGAGTCTGAACTTGTCTCCCTAAAAGCTCTGAATCAAATCTCTCTGCTAGGTCTCAATAGAATAATCCTCTCCCTTCTAAAAACCTAAGTAAAACTATATATAATACAGGTAAAAGTCGGTTTGGACTTTAGGAAAAACGCCTGGAAACTTCGGCCCGAAAAAGGAATTTCTTCATTAAACACCCGTGTCCATCGACAGCCAGGATGCATGTCGATCGACAGTAGACTCACTGGGAAAACTTCACGTCTCATCACTACCCATGTCGATCGACATCAAAGGTCTCTGTCGATCGACGCTTCCCCTCCTGTTCGAATTTGACTTGATCATTCCTCTTCGATACTCCAAAAAGTTCCAAAAGCTTCCATTTGACTCCAATCGAACATTTACCTGCAAAGACTCTAAAAACACCAAAAAGACTATACAAAAACGACTTATATCGTGGTCTTAAATGGGTAAAAACCACGATATATCAATGGACACGTGTCAATCAACCAACAAACTGAACCCAACTTTTAAAGTATATATAATATATAATTTCTTAAAATACTGAGCATGATCATTAAGCTTCGACTCCTCCTAAAAAAAAAAACAGAGATATAACAATAGAAATTATTATCAAATACAAAATCTGGAGTCTATACCACTATGAAAAGCATAAAATAACTATTTACATAGATTTTCATGGATCTTAGAAGAAAGAATACACACTCATGAATTTTTTTTAACGTAATTTCCTTTAAATAAAGGAAAAAACTTGCCAAATTGGTAGAAATGATACACTTTAGTAAATAAATACCAAAACAAACTGTAATTGTAATAGAGCTAAACGTAACCAAACAAAAATTGATTCCAGAACCGATACCAAGCTTAATCTCTGAATAAAGGTTGGATTTCTTAAAAACGAAAATAGGCGAATAACGATTTGGTTAATAAAAATATATTATAAACGAAAATAGAAGAAATTAATTAACATAAAGATTACTTTGTTTTGTTCTTGAATATTCGTTTGTTTCTCAACAGATCAGAACAAATAATAAAGCTTATTATTGTTTACAATTGACTTAAATATTAAGAAGATATCATAGATTTGTTTGTGAATATTTTGCTAACTTTATTAACAACATCCGAGATTTATAAGCTATGTTTATAATTAGTGGAGAATTAAAACTAGTGTCGTATATTAGTGAAGGGGGTTTAAAAAACTAAATTATGTGCTATGTTTTTATTATTTGTAGTTGAGAAAGTTATGTATTAAAATAATAATAATTACGGCAAAGCTTGTTTTGTTATTGTCTAAACCTATAATCACAAAGCCACCGCTCACAAAACCAACGCTTCTTCTCTCTTTAGTTATCAAAATTCCCCCAAACAAATTGGTTATTTCGTATTATACTTTCAGATCTTATTTATCGAAAAGTATCATATATTTCACACTAAATAAAATTTAGAACCGCTCAAATTAGTTTGAGAAATTTCAAGATATGCCACTTTTAACATGCCATTTTTCAAAAATTCCACTATCACTTTTTTCAAATTTTAAAATCAATTATGTTTGAGTTATCTATATTATATTAGGATTTAGTTTTCTGGGTTTAAGGTTTTTGAGGGATTAAAATATTTTTAAAAATTGAAAATTATGAGATATAAGGTTTTTAAACGGATTTATAAGTGGCATGTTGGTGTCCCAATTAGTTTATACAAGCAACACATTTTTGTTTTAAAAAATCTGAAATTAACCAATTTCAGAAATAGTGAAACAAATGACAGTATATATTTAGCGACAAATTATCATAAAAATATGTAAAATTCAAAATTGCATAGTATGTAGTATTATAAAGATATATTCATTATATCGTATCACAAGTGCATCATCAAATATATATTATTAGGAATTTAGGATAAGTGTATTATAATACGAAGCTAATAATGAATATCTCTATAATACCTATACAATTTTAAACACCAAAAATAAAAAAGATAACAAAATCTAGTATAGCTAATGGATAACTGCAAATCAATAACAAATCTATTTAGTTACAAAATTCAAAAAACAAATCGAGAGAAAAAAAGAAGAAGATTATATTCGATTCAATGGCATATTTCTTCACCTTTATATAAACTCTACAAACAAATCTATTCTGAAATCTTCTAATACATAATAAGCTCCCAAAAACCCTAAGAGAGAAAAAAAATGAAGTCTGTCGTATTGATTGTATTCTTTCTGTTATCATTTTCGGATGCATCCAACTTGGTATCACCGTTACATGCACCAACCATATCTCCAACACCAGGACATTCAAATTCCGACTGTTCTAGTGTAATATATGACATGATGGATTGTCTCTCATTCTTACTCGTCGGATCAACGGATTCTAGCCCGAGCAAAACGTGTTGTGGGGGAATCAAATCTGTTGTTGATTATAACCCCCAATGTCTTTGCTACGGGATCAAAAGCAGTGAAGCAATGGGATATGCTCTAGATAACACCAAAGCCTTTGCCATGCCTTCCATTTGCAGTATTCCTGTTGATCCCCATTGTGGTCCGTATCATTTGTTTTTTAATTTATTTTTATGTGAATTGATTTGATTTTTTTTTTAATTTAATTTATTATCAATTAATTTTGCATAAGTAGCTAGTTCGCCTGTCTCAGCACCACCAGTTTCTCTGACGGCACCACCACCTGCGACTCCACCATCTCCAAAAAAGTCACCGCCGATTGCCCCTTCATTACCAACGCTTATCAAGCCATCAGTGCCCACTGCTTCTTCACCGGCTCCTTCACCGTCTAAATCAAGTTCCGGGAATTTATCGGCATCTAAACTCATTCTAGCTGCCATAATAGTTTCTTCTTTTGCTCACTTATTAGCTTAGATTTTGTTTTCCGTTTTTGTTGTTTTTCTCTTTCATTTAAATAAGTTAGAAGTCTTCTTTTAACAAATACATTTGTTACAATTGTGATCGATTTGATGACAAATGAATAATCATGTAGTTGTTTTCATTCGTTAGATTTAATTGCTCGTTGTATTTTATTGTTAGCAGTATTTAGATCCATAAAGATTCGATTTCCACTTGGAAAATGGATTGTTTAAGAATTTAATTTCTTGTTCATTGTTATAATTTGATTCAAACTGTTACGTGTATCACTGATTTTATTGTTGAGTATAATAACATATATAACTGATTTTCTTGTAAATTTTACAGCAAATATCAGTTTATTCTATCTAAAAAAAAGAAAACGATTTAGGTCTTTTAAATAATTTCCTATTCTTTTATTAAAAAAATGTCTTTAGTAATTAATCCTAACTATAAAATCTGGATTCAGTTATTATTAAAATTTTAGATATTATAAAATCTGCCAAAAATCACATGTGATCTTATGAAATCTGCCATAAGTCCAATAGACTTTTAAAATCTGCCACAATCTATACGGACGTCCACGCGAAAAGACAATATCCCCTTTAATGAATTTGGATATTTACGAAAATGTCACATTCAACTATTCACCATTTACTTTATTTTTATGAAACCACTCTCTCTCTCGTACTTTCTCTCATCTCTCCCTCTTTGATCTCTCTTTGTCGCTTTCTCACTCGGAGACGATTGACGTCTATTTCGTATTTCTTGTCCTCGTCTTCTCTCTCTCTCTCTCTCTCTCTCTCTCTCTCTCTCTCTCTCTCTCTCTCTCTCTCTCTCTCTCTCTCTCTCTAGTACTCTCTCGCTCTCCGCTCTCCCACTTTGCTCTCTCTCTCTTTCTCTTTTTCTCTCTCCGGGACGATGGACATCTATTTTGTATTTCCTGTCCTCGTTTCATATTTTTTGTCATCTGTCTTGTATTGTTTACCCGAATTAAACATTTCCATAAATGCTAATTCTCTACGGCTATTTTTAACAGTTGCGGAAGTTCTCATAAAAATAATCCAATAAAATTATTAACCAAATATCCAACAAATCAATTCCACAAGCCAATACAAGCAATGTAATCTAGCAACCTAAACCAAGTTCTACTAGAACAACAATAATAATACATCCCTAATCATCCTCCTCCTAAAGCCTTGATTCCGCGATCACATTTTTTTTACCTGCAACACATGGAAATAAGAGTTGCGTGAGTATTATCACAAATACTCAGTGGAGCGGTCATCCCGTCTACCAGATACATAGTAAGGGAAAAATAGATTATCAATTCTACGCGATTCCACAACAATTCACATCAATAACAAAAACAACATTTAAAAAAAATAAGTGGTGTCGATCGACACTCCCACGTGGTGTCGATCGACACTCCATTTACGAACAAAAATCCTCGCGATTAAAAATAAGTGGTGTCGATCGACACTACCACTAGGTGTCGATCGACACCTCTCGCAGAAAACCTGAACCGAGTCAAATCCTCTCGCGACTCGAATTCCGTTTCATCGTACGAGATCATTCACGATTCCAAACACTTAATTCACACAGAGTAATCACAGCAAACAATCAAATCATCATAATCATTCATTCTAAATTCCTAATAATCTAATCTCATATCTACGATCACGCACTCACCTTGCTATGAACGAGAAAAGAAAGAACGGTTAAGAACACGAAATCACCGACCTCGCAGCCTCTGATCTCAACCCAAAACACCGAGGAACCCTTCCTCAATTACCTAGAACATAAAACTTGGATTTTCCCAAAACCCTAATTCAGATTTTCAGAAAATAGAAGGACGCATTGGATTAAAACGATCAAATGGATCGAAGCTTACCTCCGAATTCAGATCGGAAACCCAATCTGGAAACTAGACTGACACGGCTTTCCAACAGTACCTAGCTAGTCCTCTGGTTCCCTCTGAAACACTGGGATAACACTTCCCAAGGAGACTGATTGAATCCTGAAACTGCACAGACCACTCACGGGAAAACTATCATAATTCACAAACTACCGATCCAAAAGGCAATCGGATTTCTTCTATAGCTAGCTAAGAGGAAAAAGAACATACCTACGAAGAATCACGTCAATCAAACTCGATTCGATCGACCGTTCCTCGTTGCTACCAAGACAGACGAACCTGTCTTCTTCTTCCTCTCAAACTCCTCTCTCAAAACTCTTTCTCCCTCTCACAAAGCCACGAAAATCCTCTTTATTTTTGTCTTACGCGGCCACAAATCCCAAAGGACTTATATACGCAAGCCCTAGGGCTCTCCCTAAACCGCCTCTGCCAACCGAGCGATTTAATTTTAACCAAAACAACCCGCAGAACATGGTGTCGATCGACACTCACACCTGGTGTCGATCGACACCCTTTTCCAAAACCAAATTTTGGTTTCAGGATGTTACAATTCTCCCCCTCTACTCTGGATTCGTCCTCGAATCCTGCATAACTCAAACCACGGACCGACAATCCTGACCCAACCCGGCCAGAACCCCTCGAGATAACCATACCCGAACTCCAAAACCCGTAACACCGTCTATCACAGACTGCAACCACTAGTCCACACCAACCAAAAAAAAAATGAGAACACACATCTTCTCTCACAGAAATATAATGAACCTCATCTTATAAATCTCAACAATGCATAGTCGTTACCACAGAACGAGAATACGCCAAACGACAAAACAACATAGCACCACGCTCACACAACCGAACTGGAACCACAAGAAAAGTGAAGCTCAAATTGCGACCCGCTTGTCAAAATACCCCTGAACCTCAACTCTATCCTTGCCTCAAGTTCCCAAATATCCACCTCTACGCAACATAAACCCGCAAAGTTAACAAAGCAACTTTTCCTGACGCAACACCTTAATTTTCCTCTCGAGAATCCTCTAAAGTCTCGTCGCTACTAAAAAATATTGCAAAAGTTCCACTGGAAACTTGGCCACCAACTCCACCGAGGCACGCATGCACTTCCTCAACATAGACACCTGGAGATACCCACGATCTCTTACTTCAAACTCCCATTCTGAATTCCACTTATCAGCATAACTTCGCTGCTAATCTTGAGCCCCCCTCTCGCTCAACTTAAAAACACGGATGCTTCCCCTCGTTTCCTGCACTAACTTGCACCTACCATGTTCTTCTCCCCCACTTGGGTTCAACATATAGGTAACTTATACTGCCCCCCCCCCCCCCCCCATACAAAGCCTTGTATGGAGCCATCTCAGTATTCATCGGTATCAATCAAAACCATAATCCGCTTCGACTAGCTGTCATTTATCGTCTGATGCGGTCCACTAGCCGATATTACCAGGTTTACCCACACAAACCCTGAGATCCATGTTCCACCTCATACTTATGCCACACTCGGACTTTGATTACTCATACTTTTACCGACATCATCACACTCTCAGGACGCCTCCTTCGAGGTAACGATACTGATGCCACTCCACTCTCAGGACGTCTCCCTCAAGCTTTGGTTATATATAGGAAAAACACTTCCTATATAGTAATCAACTCTTCCGTGCACAAGTATCTGAAGACTAGAACCACCTACTGGTAATAACCCGGTAATCAAACTCCAGCATAACATCACTGCTCCAACTGAGCACTTGGCAATACCACGATCTTCCTCAAGACCCATTCATCACCCTCACAGCACAACATTAATCCTAGGTTTATTCGGCCGTAGCAAACATTTATTGCTTTTAACTCGATCCATACTCTGATACTCGCAGGATGCATCCTGGAGCTGTCAGATCTAGACCCAGAAACTGGCAGGACGCATCCCTTGAATCACAAATACATAGGGGAACCACCATCCCCTTGAGAGAACCACCATCTCTTAACCCAATGCAGGGGAACCACCATCCCCTCGAGAGAACCACCATCTCTTAACACAATGCAGGGGAACCACCATCCCCTCGACAGAACCACCATCTCTCAACACAATGCAGGGGAACCACCATCCCTTCACGAGAGAGTTCATCTCCCTTTACTTATACTGGGAAACACAATTCCCAAATAAGTAAGTCTGGGACCACCGTCCCCATACGAGAGAATACATCTCTCTCTAGAGCAATAAATTATACACGCCTACAAACCTCAAGATTAAAACTGCCCCAAGTAGTCTGAACAAATTCTTGTAACCAAAGGGGTACACCGCATAAAGCTTACTCCACCCAGACCCGCCTGGAATAACCTTAATGCAATATTTCTTGATCCGAACTAGGTCTACCGAATTGATCGCGCAACAATCAAACGAGAACATGTACAACCACCCGTAGACCCAGAATAAGATCAATCGATCATGCAATAACCAAACAAGGACCTGCACGACCATAAAACGTGGCATCTGCTACCAGGTTCTACTAGAACAATAATACAAATCCCTAATCATCCTCCTCCTAAAGCCTTGATTCCGCGATCACATTTTTTTTACCTGCAACACATGGAAATAAGAGTTGCGTGAGTATTATCACAAATACTCAGTGGAGCGGTCATCCCGTCTACCGGATACATAGTAAGGGAAAATAGATTATCAATTCTACGTGATTCCACAATAATCCACATCAATAACAAAAACAGCATTTACAAAAATAAGTGGTGTCGATCGACACTCCCACGTGGTGTCGATCGACACTCCATTTATGAACAAAAATCCTCGCGATTAAAAATAAGTGGTGTCGATCGACACTACCACTAGGTGTCGATCGACACCTCTCGCTGAAAACCTGAACCGAGTCAAATCCTCTCGCGACTCGAATTCTCTTTCATCGCACGAGATCATTCACGATTCCAAACACTTAGTTCACATAGAGTAATCACAGCAAACAATCAAATCATCACAATCATTCATTCCAAATTCCTAATAATCTAATCACATATCTACGATCACGCACTCACCTTGCTATGAACGAGAAAGGAAAGAACGGTTAAGAACAAGAAATCACCGACCTTGCAGCCTCTGATCTCAACCGAAAACACCGAGGAACCCTTCCTCAATTACCTAGAACACAAAACTTGGACTTTCCCAAAACCCTAATTCAGATTTCCAGAAAACAGAAGGACGCATTGGATTAAAACGATCACAGGGATCGAAGCTTACCTACGAATTCATATCGGAAACCTAATTTGGAAACTAGACTGACACGGCTTTCCAACAGTTCCCTCTGAAACACCGGGAAAACACTTCCCAAGGAGACTGATTGAATCCAGAAACTGCACAGACCACTCACGGGAAAACTATCATAATTCACAAACTACCGATCCAAAAGGCAATCGGATTTCTTCTATAGCTAGCTAAGAGGAAAAAGAACATACCTACGAAGAATCACGTCAATCAAACTCGATTCGATCGACCGTTCCTCGTTGCTACCAAGACAGACGAACCTGTCTTCTTCTTCCTCTCAAACTCCTCTCTCAAAACTCTTTCTCCCTCTCACAAAGCCACGAAAATCCTCTTTATTTTTGTCTTACGCGGCCACAAATCCCAAAGGACTTATATACGCAAGCCCTAGGGCTCTCCCAAAACCGCCTCTAAAAACCGAGCGATTTAATTTTAACCAAAAAAACCCGCAAAACATGGTGTCGATCGACACCCCTTTCCAAAATCCAAATTTTGGTTTCGGGATGTTACAAGTCCATTTCACAGTGAGAAAGAGAGAGAGAGAGAGAGAGGAATCCATAACGTAGAGAGAGAAACAAAAAGAGTAAGAGAAAGAGGGCAACTTTATCTACTCAATGTAACTTCTTTGTCAATCCTTTAACGGGTCAAACCCGGCCATAACCACCATCGTTTCATGTAATCCAGATCCAAAAAAACTCCAGCCCTTGGATTCGCTGTCACGTGGTCACAGCTTGATCCTTCCAGAAGCATCGCTTTCCAGAGAGAGAGAGAGAGGAGATAAAGGAAAAAGTGAGCAAGAGAGAGAGAGAGAGAAAATAAAAGAGGAGAGAGAAAGAAAGAGAACTAGAGATATTGGTATCAAACAAAAGAGAAAGAGACTGAAAGAAAAAAAAATGGAGAAAGAGGAAGAAAGAAGAATGGGTAAAATTGTAAAATGGTTCCTCCACTAAAAGACAAAATATGACAGATTTTAAAAGAAATTAAAACTTATGACAGATTTTAAAAAATGCTTCCAATTTATGGCAGAGTTTATAATTTGCACTTAGGGAATTTGATTGAATTTAACTTTTTCTAAAATTCTAGTGTTATTCAATTAGGTGTTTCATTAACTCTCTTAAATGCTTATGTTACCGGTTTTTTCATTTTTCTAGAATACTTTAAATTCTGTTATTGGTTGATTTTGTATTTCCATTAAATGTAGATGTTATTCAATATTAGATAGATTTTATGGCAATTTTATTTGAATGGAATTGAAAAGAAACATTCTTTCATAAATCTAAAGAATCAATTCCCACCCTAATAGGTTGTCTTTCAAGAATCATTTCCTCAAAATTATTATTGTTGTCAAAAAATCTTTATCGCTACTTGCAATGTAATCAGAATTGGGTTAATTGTTGGATTTTATTGGGTTAAAGCTACTGTTTGTATTTTGTTGCTTCATTAGTGTCGCAGTGGGACTAATCGGTCTCGACATTTGGAGTTGTTATGTAAAATTGAGTAATTTGGGTTATAAAATGACTCGTTTGCTTTGCTCAATCCATTTTGTTTTCAAATCCCTATAAATTGGTATCACAAAATCTCTACAAAACATATTTCAAATTATAAAAAGTCATTATAAACTCTAGTCAATTATATATCACAAAAATCCCTAAAAAATAGTATTGATCCATACTTGATTTTTAAAAATAAAAATTAGCACTTAACATATAACTTGTCCTATAAATTATGTGTCTTCTCAAAGAAGAAAATCATTCACCGGAGAAAAACAAAACTGAAATTAATAAACTTTCTTTGTGTATGTCAAAATAATTACTTTCAACTTTTTAGCTACACATTTTATTCAAAATTTGAAAGAATTTAAATAAGATTATTTTGTAATCATTTACGACATCTTTAGTTGCAGTAATTATATTACATGATTTAAAAAAAAAAATTACAAGATTTCAAGGATTTCAAAAGAATTCGTAACACTTTAAATTACCTTAAATTCTATTGTATTCTATTAAAAGCTAGAAATAGAAAAGACGTTGAATTCTTGCTTATTACATTAAAAATCCATACAATACTTGAAAATCTCTTAATTGGCTCTGCAATTGAATTCTAGTAGATTCTAGATTCATTTAAATTTTTAGATCCAATACCACCTCCTAAGAACTGTAGCTGTTTGTAACATCCCGAAACCAAAATTCTGATTTTGGTAAGGGGGTGTAGATCGACACCAGCTGTGGGTGTCGATCGATACCAAGTTCTACGGTTTGGTCGGTTTTAAATTAATCGCTCGGTTTGCGTCGTGGTTAAGGGAAACCCTAGGGCTTGCGTATATAAGCCCTTAGGCAGTTCATGGCCGCGTTTGGGAGAGGAGAAATCAGAGAGAATCATAAGAGATTGAGGGGGAATTCGATCGTTCTTGAGGATTGTTGCAAAGAAATCCTCGAGACACCATTTACTCGAGTTTTAGGGTTGTAGGGATCATCGTTCTTCGTGATTTTGTGAGTGAATCGCTAGGATTTTTCTGTAGCAATGGGTAGAGGCTCTATTCGTCATTAGTTCGTGGTCAATTTGTTCCTTTTCTTCGTTTAAAGCTAAGGTGAGTGCGTGATCGTGGTTATGGGTGTAGAGTGTTAGGTTATCAATTGATTGTTGTATGATGATTTCGTGTAGTTTGATAGTTATCTCTGTGTGATTTCGTGTGATTATAGTATTGAATTATCGTGTTTGATTCGTGTGATGGAACGGAATTGATTCGTGTGAGGATTGACTCGATTCTGGTTCTGCGAAAGTGGTGTCGATCGACACCTAGAGGTAGTGTCGATCGACACCCACTTATGAAATCGTGTTATTTTGGTTATGTGAATGTGGTGTCGATCGACACCTAGTGGTAGTGTCGCTCGACATCCTGTTGTAAATTTCTGGTTTTGGAATTGTGGTGTCGATCGACACCATGGTGGTGTGTCGATCGACGTCGATTGTTGATTTGAGGATTTTGGATTGTTTGTTCTCGTTTTGGTAAATTGTTCGTTGACAGTAAATGATTGCGTAGTTTTGGCATTTTATACCCTTATTATGTAACCATCCCGTCTCACTGAGTATTTATGATATTACTCACGGAACTCTGTTTTTCCCTTTTGCGTTGCAGGTAAAGGAAAAGTTTAAGATCGTGGAATCATGGCTAGGACGAGAGGATGATTAGGAACTTTGGGTTTTATGTTTATTGTGGTTATGTCTAGAACCTGGTTAGGTTGTCAGAAATTGTTCGAAATGCTTTTGGATATTTTTTTGAATCGAATAAATGGTTAATATGGTTTATTGGTTTAGTAATTTGGTTATTTGGACTATTCGGTTTATGGTTATTCCGCAGTAGAATTATTTAGGGAAAAAAAGAGTCTGGTTGTTTCATTTTGGTATTAGAGCCCTTACGGTTCTAGGGCAAGTAGTAATTGGATGAACTGAGACTATGTGTTTAATTATTTATGTGTGCTTAGTCGGTTGTAGAGTCTTAGATCATCCTCTCCGAGCCTTCAAAGAGATTCCACGGTATGTGATTGTTTGACGTTTATTCTGTGAATTCTAGTAGCTTAGTATGTGCTTTTGGTAAGTGCAAAGTGTGATGGCTAGAGTTCCGAGAGGCCGTGGTGGTAGAGCTGGTGGCCGTGGAGGCCGGAGTCGGGGTTGGGGTCGGGGTAGTGTGTCTTCGTCGTTCGAGTGGGAGACTCAGAGTGAGTCGTCAGAGCAGGTGGCTGATTCGCCGACGTATCAGGAGGTTTCAGTGGGTGCTGTCAGTGTGTCGGATAGTTCAGCTGGTGTTGGAGTTAGTGCTAGAGCTACTGGTGCGGCAAGAGGCCCAGGTGCGGGTGTTACTGCAGGTGGAGCCCTGGATCCTGAGGATCGTTTGGCGAAGATGCTTGCATTGATTTTAGAGCGGTTACCAGGTGCGGTACCAGTACAGGCTCTAGTAGCGACCCTGAGGGAGCAGTATCTGGCAATGTCCAATGAGCTGCTGCTCATGGGGCCCTTGTCCTTCTCGGGTGGAGGGGGGACAGAGGAAGCCAATGAGTGGAGGCTGAAGGTTGAGTGAAGGCTTCGTTCTCTCATATGTCCCGATGAGTTCCATGTTAATCTAGCGATGGAGTTCTTGGAAGGAAATGCTTGTCTCTGGTGGACCGGTGTCCAGGCCCGGAGAAGGCGAACATTGTGGTCTTGGGGTGAATTCTTGGGCGAGTTTAATGCAAGATATTTTCCTCAAGAAGTTGTGGAGCAGTTAGAGTTGCAGTTCCAGATTCTGGTTCAGGGCAACCGATCGGTACGTGGGTATGATGCTGAGTTCAGCAGGCTGGTGGTCTATGCGAGTAGCGGCATGGATGGAGAGCGAGCCCAGATGGGAAAGTTCATGGGAGGACTTCGGATTGGGCTGAAGAAGCCCGGCAGAGCTTCCAGGTATGCCTCAAGGGCGGAGCTGGTAGAGGCACTTGCAGCAATCGAGGACCTGGAGGAGTAGTTCGAGGATTGAGTTGGTTTCCGTTTCTTTCGGTTTTGTTTCCAGTTTCAAATTTTGAGCTTTGCGATATTGTTTCTGGATTTTTGTATTTTCGTTGGTGTTGAAACGATATACATTTTTGGAAATTTATAAGATGGTGTTCTTTATTTATTTTCATAAGAGTTATGAGGCGTGTAGTTCTTAGATGTGTTTTATATGTGTGGACCAGTGTGGGTCCTTTCTTTGAGGATATTCCAGGCTGGGAATATCGAGATTATACCACGAGAAGCGGCTCTAATCATAGGAGATATAAGTTCTCCTCTATACTTATTTGGGAAGCAAGTTCCCAGAATAAGTAGCGAGGGATGTGAGATATGTTGCGGGGATGTGGATTTCCCAGATACCGTTGCCTTGAGGGATGCATCCCGAGAGTGCGAGCGGTATGATTTCTTGTGAAGATTAGACGGAGCCTCTGAGATCAGGGGAGGATCTCGTGTGGTATTGGCTAAGTCAGGTCGGGATTTTAGACCATGTTGGACGGTTATGAGGAGCGAGTGGGGAACTCGAGTTGTGAGTCGAAGTATCGCTGGTCAGGCTAGGATGTGGATTGAGTTCTGGTAACAGATGCAGCATTTGTGAAATCCAAATTTGGACTGACGGGTGGTTGTAAATGTTCTTGGTTAATCGTTGTATGATCGACCGCCAGACCTAGTTGGATTAAAAATGTTGCACTGAGATTATTACGGCGTGATCAAGGAATATTGGGACTTGTTCGTTATCATACTCTGTGTTTACAGCTTGGATTATTCGAGGAATCCTGAGGAGCATGATGTTCATTGCGTTTGGTTCTGGAGAGGCTCGGGAGCATAAGCGGTATGCGAAGTTGAGCAAATGTTGTCATGAGGAGCGCCGGTTTTGGTTGCAAGAAGGCAAAGTGGAGTATCTGGAGGTTAAGGTTCATCGTCATGGATGACAAACCAGTATTTTGAGGAGTTTTTGGTCTCTCGCGTTATCATCATATCCCGACAAGGAAATCAATTATTCGGAGGATGGTGTTCAGAACGAGCAAGGAGCATTTCAGTTTATCGGGAAGTTATATGGGTTACCAAAAAGAGCGGAGTTCACGAGGTTGAAGAATGGCGTATTTCAAGAGTACTTATATGTCTTGGTGATTCTGGTCATCGGCAATGTTTAATGTACCCGAGGAGTCCTAAGGGTCAGACAGTGCAACAGAAGGTTGGCGTAGGTTGCGTAGCGTCACGTGTTCAGGAGTGCATAAATGTTTCGTGTGGCTCAGGAGAGGAATATGAGTCGTGAGTTGTTTTGAGGCACTCGGTTCAGTTTTCAAGTCTCTTCGAACGGGATATGCAGGTGTATAGGCAAGGGAATCGGTCAATGGTTGAGTGCGCTGAGGCGTCAGGAGTGGATTTGGACCCTTGTTGGGCAGTTCTTTTTCCGATGTTCCGTGTTCGGTATTTATTGGTCTAGGGACTGCGGTCCCGAATGACTCATGTGTTTTTGAGGAGGTGTGAGCTCTTCTGTATGTTGTTTTGGGATGTGAGTTTCCTAGATACCATTGGCTCGAGGGATGCATCCCGAGAGTGCGAGCGGTATGTTTTCCTGATGGGCCGTAGGATGCGTCCTATGGGTGTCAGGTGTAGACTGAGTTAAGAGCAATAGATATTCAGGTCGTGCGTTGGTGTTTTGGTTGGTGAGGCGCTTCAGAAGTGAGTGGGGTCATGGAGGATGGTCGGTTTGTTAGCTAAGTCTCAGTTGGAGTATAGTTGTTTTGCTAGAGTAGGTTATTGCATGTTCTATCAAGGAAAGTATTCCTATTTTTCAGGTGCTTGTTCACGTATGAGTTGATTACTCTAAGGAAATATTTTTCTATATAGAGCCAGAGCTTGAGGGAGACGTCCTGAGAGTGGAGTGGCATCGGCATCGTTACCTCAAAGGAGACGTCCTGAGAGTGTGATGATGACGGTAAGTATGAGCAATCAATATCTGACCGTGGCATAAACATGAGACGTAATACAGACCTCGATGATTTTTCTTGTGCGTTTGGTTTCAACGACCAGGGTATCGGATGTAGTATCTTGGTTGTGTATGTTCTTGTTTGATTGTTGCACAATCGATCGATCCAACTCTGGGTCTACAGCTAGTTGTACATGTTCTTGTTTGATTGTTGTACGATCAATTGGACAGACCTAGTCAGGATTTGGAAACATTGTATTATGGTATTCTGCGCTAGGAGCCTTGTGCGTTTCTGTTAGAGTAGATTTTAGGTCCTTATTGTTGTTATGGGTAGGCGTTTTGGAATTTATTACGAATGACTCATGATCTAGAGACGGTGGCTTTCCAGAGTATGTATCGGGGATGGTGGTTTCCTGTATACATACTGAGAGACGGTGGTTCTTTCCAGGAAACGGTGGTTTTCCTGTGTACTGATATTGGGACGATGGTTTTCTTTATAGTACTGAAAGTCTATACTGGGACGGTGGTTTGCCCTATAGCGCTGAGAGGCGGTAGTTCTCTCGAAGGGTCAGTGTTTCCCTAGGGTGTGTGTGTGTGAGGATGAGTTAAAACGTAATAAATGTCTAAAAACGTGTGTAGAGCGTGGGTTGGTGGTGGACTTTTGAGATTATGTGAGAATCTCTTATGGTATTGGCCGGTGCGGGCCAAAGTGTGGTCTGGTGTGGACTTATGTCTTGAGATTCGAGGTCGAATCTAGTTTGGTGGGGGAGAATTGTAACATCCCAAAACCAAAATTTTGATTTTGGTAAGGGGGTGTCGATCGACATCAGCTGTGGGTGTCGATCGACACCAAGCTCTGCGGTTTGGTCGGATTTAAATTAATCTCTCGGTTTGCATCGTGGTTAAGGGAAACCCTAGGGCTTGCGTATATAAGCCCTTAGGCAGTTCGTGGCTGCATTTGTTAGAGGAGAAATCAAAGAGAATCATAAGAGATTGAGGGGGAATTCAATCGTTCTTGAGGATTGTTACAAAGAAATCCTCGAGACACCGTATACTCGAGTTTTAGGGCTGTAGGGATCATTGTTCTTCGTGATTTTGTGAGTGAATCGCTCGGATCATTCTGTAGCAGTGGGTAGAGGCTCTGTTCGTCATTAGTTTGTGGTCAATTCGTTCCTTTTCTTCGTTTAAAGATAAGGTGAGTGTGTGATCGTGGTTATGGGTGTAGAGTGTTAGGTTATCGATTAATTGTTGTATGATGATTTCATGTAGTTTGATGGTTATCTCTGTGTGATTTCGTGTGATTATAGTATTGAATTATCGTGTTCAATTCGTGTGATGGAACGGAATCGAGCCGTGTGAGGATTGCCTCGATTCTGGCTTTGCGAAAGTGATGTCGATCGACACCTAGAGGTAGTGTCGATCGACACCCTGTTGTAAATTTCTGGTTTTGGAATTGTGGTCGATTGTTGATTTGAGGATTTTTTATTGTTTGTTCTCGTTTTGGTAAATTGTTCGTTGACGGTAAATGATTGCGTAGTTTTGGTTTTTATACCCTTATTATGTAACCGGTAGACGGGATGACCGTCTCACTGAGTATTTATGATAATACTCACGCAACTCTATTTTTCCCTTTTGAGTTGCACGTAAAGGAAAAGTTTGAGATCGTGGAATCATGGCTAGGACGAGAGGTTGATTAGGAACTCTTGGTTTTATGTTTATTGTGGTTATGTCTAGAACCTGGTTAGGTTGTCAGGAATTGTTCGAAATGCTTTTGGATATTTTTTTGAATCGAATAAATGGTTAATATGGTTTATTGGTTTAGTAATCTGGTTATTTGGACTATTCGGTTTATGGTTATTCCGCAGTAGAATTATTTAGGAGAAAAAAAAAAGAGTCTGGTTGTTTCACTGTCAAAGTAGATAAACCAAAACCATTTGACCCGTTCCATTATAGGTTCTTTTTTCTGCTTGCGATGGGCCGACCATGAAACATGTGGTTCAATATCGTTTGACCCAAACCCGACCCGCTATATTTGGTGGGTTTTGTGGGCAGCCCGTGGATTTTAGTTTTTGGTTTTAAATAGTAACATAAATCAATATAAATAATTTGTTCGAAGAAAAAATTACTCCATAAATTTAAATAAATCCATAGAAACAACAAAATTAAATTCTACATCATAATACATCATTGAAAACCAAAAGCATATGAAAAACTAGAATGAAAAATGATAATTCATATATTTGAAGAAAAATCTTGCTTTACACTATCATCTTTGTTTACGGATTCAAGGTATGGGTAAATTCATGAGACCCGTTTTTTTTTATCTACAATGTTGTACCTAGGCCAGGGATTTAAAAACTATAACCGAATAACCAAACCAAAACCAAACCAAAATACCGGTTTGGTTAGGTTTTGGTTCCCCCTAAAACACCCGATGGATAATATATTGAGAGTCCATGGATATCGGTTCAGTTTCGGTTATATCCGAAAACCGAATAGCCAAACCGAATATCCGAACATATATACACTTATATGAGATTTATACATATATAGATTGTATGATGATCTTGAATCTCTATAATATATATGAATTTCTTATTCTGAATCTGATTTCCCATATTTTTTTGTCAATTTCTATTCTCCATATCTTTTGGTTGCTAATTTAACCTTTAAAATCCCTACTTTAAAAATCTGGAAGTCCTAAATCTTCTCACCGGATAAAATTTGGTTATCATTCTCACAATCGAAACCGAAGTTAACCGATCTGAAACCGAACCAAAGTATTAAAATAATCCAATGGATATTATATTCATGTAACCAAAAAACCGATAACCAAAATGACTGAACCGATAACCGAATGATTATCCGAGATCCCAGGCCAAGTTGAACCCATATCCTTCCCATCATGGGATGGGTAGGGTCCGACCCGCGGGTTTTGATTTATTTGTAGCCATAATTTTAATTAAAATTTTCTTATTCCCCCTTAATAGCTTATTTGACCTCTTTTTAGGGATTTTTACCAAAATTGGCATATATTTTGCAATCCTTTCGACTTATACCATAAGGCCCAATTTCTTTTTAATTTCATACCACACCACCACTTAAAATTACCAACCTATCCGCATCTTCTTCCTTCCTTCATCAATCTCTCTCACACATTTTTCAGCTTCTTTACTTCATCTTCTTCCATCATATCTATCTCTCTTTCTCTCTCTCACTCTCTCTTTTCCTCTCTCTCTCTTTCTTTCTCCTCCTCTCTCTCTCACACATTGTAGAGAATTTGTGCTATGAGGAGATGATGACGGAAACGTCAACAGTGGACAAAAATAGATTTAATGACATAAAAATGGATGAAAACAGAGCCGGTGATAGAGACGTCGACGGTGGAGGAACTGTAGACAAAACAGAGACAGAACACTGCTGGACAAAATGTTATTGTATGGCATAAATTATAATGGGGGTAAATTGGTCATTCTAACTCACTTGTGGTATGCAATTGGAAAGGCCCAAATTTTTATGGCAATTGAAGAAAGAAATTGCACCCATTATGGTAGTTTTGATAAAAAAAACCCCTCTTTTATCAAATACTCTGCTTCTCTCATAATAGATGTCTAAAAGGTTTTTACATTTTGGCTCCGATTGGTAGCATGTGGTATCAAAGTTGAGTTGCACTAAGTGTTGTAATTCGATGTAACTTGTTGTAAAAAATATGTGGTAGAAACTGCAGATTTATGCAGTGAGTTTGCTGTATAAATACGAGTTAACAATTTTTATCAATATGACCGACTGATGACTTTTATGATGTATAAGTTGCAGTATGTACTATTAAAAACAAATTAAATTGAAAATTAGTATAAATAGTATATTTTACAAATTTAATAACAGAAAGACTAATTCAGATAATAATAACTTAAACATACACTATTTTTTGTAACAAAAAAAAAGAAGTAGTAACTTAAAAATAAATTAATATAAATTTGTATAAAAGCAAATAAAAAACTAAGAATATACGTTTTGAAAATTTCAAAAGGTTTCAAAACGTAGAATATAGAAATGATTGAAATCGACCAATAGTTTAAGATAGTAGAAATAAATTGTTTGCATCAAAATCTTTTACTAAATTGATACAACTTTGCTATTTAAAGTTCAAATACAAGATTTATTAGAATTATGCAATATTGGAAAATAATTGTAATTGAAATTGGAATTTGAAAAAAAAAATGTCGCAGGAGATAAAACCAAACAGAAACACTAACTCAATCTCTAATTCATCCTATTTTCCATGTTGTAGGATTAAGTTTTGAGTTAGCAATTTTACAAAGAACATAACTCAAAATTGTAAATCAACCATAACTCTTTATAACTCAAACTCAAATTCTAAAAATTTAGTTTGATGCATGATTGGTAACATTTTTGAGTTATTGTTGAGTTAGACCCTTAACTCAATCTAAGCTAATGATAACTCATGTTACCAATCAAAGCCTTTATTTTATGGGAAAACTGAAAATAAAGGATATTTTTTGAAATTTGTCCATCTAAACCTTTATTATTTAAGATTCGTGAACTAAACTTTATTTTAATTTGAGAAATAACACTTTTATAATACCATGTTTCGAAGAAACCATTGCTTAATGTCTATGTTAAAAACAAACGTCAAAAGTTATTCATGAACTCAAATTTAGAAAAATATATAAAAACATGGTTATAAGAGTTTATCAAACATATTTTATAAAGAAAATATATGATTTTGTAAGGACTATTATAAGGTTTATAACATGTTTAATAAACTCAAAACACTGAGCTAATAATTTATGGTAATGCTCTTGAATATTTTAAAAGATTACCACACACAAAATAATACATTGTTTATGTATAAATTACAAGAGAAAGGAAAATTTTACTTTAAAAAATGCTAACATATATTATTCTCAAAATACATTGATACGGTTAATTTTCTAATGACACAAACACAAAATACAAATACAAGAACCCGTGTATAGATATTAGTCAAGTTTATTCTAACTAAAAATGCAATTCAGACCAGAAGAAAAGAAGGCTTCTGTAAAGCAATACAAAGTTTATTTTTGAAAGTTTGACAAGAGTCAACGATTATTTGTTAATTTTTAATGCTAAAATGAGTGGATCATTCAAATTAAAGAAAGAGAAAGGTGATGTTAAGGTTGCATAGAGCCCATACCTAACTCCCAACTATATCTTAACACCCATTCATTCATAAGTCATTATCAAATTTTCTTCGTCAACGAGGCACTACTAAAACAATAAAAAGCATGAACAAGCTGTTGAAATTTGTTTTTGGACAATGGTTTCGCCATTTTTCTTGGTTTAACATTCGTGGTAGTGAGGATTCTAAGCGACACCATAATCAAATTTAGATAAATGTGGAAATAGTAGGCATCACACTGTCTGATGTACGTATCAATTTTGTTTAACAACTAATACATTCCGCTTTTCGATGGTGTGAAGTCATGATTTTATAAAATATGGTGTTGCATGAAAAAAGTCTTAAATTTAAACTTGGCTGACTATATCATCAACGTGTATTCAGCTTTTCATAACTCATCCTAATTTTTTTTGTCCAATTAAATACTTGCCAAGGAAAAGATTAAAGATGATGGTCTATTAGTATTAAGTGTAGGGATGTAAAACTCGGAGAAAGTTTTCGATGTGGTTTGCAAGACAATCTACAAACAGTTGGACAAGAATACGGCCCACTAATCGAAATTGAACGTGAAAACCTACAAACATGAGGGTTAGGGCCGTACAGTTTCCATAAATGTTGTTTGTGCTAAATTAAGTAAAAGAAAGCACTAGTTGAAACAAAAGATAATATGGATGAGTGTGATAAATGTAACTATACTCGCTAATTATGGCCATTATTGATTATGAGATGGTCTTGGTATGAGACTATGAGGTTGGTGGATAGAAGGATTGGTAAAAATCTATAGATTTGTTTCTACGCGAAATACTTTTCAAGAGTTATTGTATATTTCATTCTATAATGAATGCAAAACTAATCTAGACACACGATGCGAGAACGACAAAAAGAAACCTAAGAAAAATAAAATTAAGCAAATAGTTCCATGGCAAGAGAATGATGAAAGTTTGGTCGCCTAAACCACCCAACTCTTCGTCAACGACTCAACTTTATCCAATTCGGCTTGGACTCATATTTTATTTGAGACAATAATAAAGAAATTCTTAAAACGGAAATAGACCGACCAAATAAACGATATAATATTATAAAAAATACTTTGAAATGCAAATAAGAAAAAGAAAAAATATCATGCAATGCGACCTCCTTGTCATTGCCTCCTATAAAGGATAATTGAGGTTCATTTATCATGGACGGTAGATATTTACCGTCTTCTTCATACCTTACCTAACTCCATTTTTATATAGATTTCTTTCATTTCTAACACATAAAATTATTTTCCACTGTTGTATTATTCTTTCATTCGGTACAATTCTTATGTTTTCCATTAGTTTTAGTAAACTATAATATAAGTAACTGTATACACTTTTAACTTTTATGCAATCAAATTTGTCATTGTCACACTAAAATTTACGGTCTCATTAAACATTCTTTATAGAAATTTGCATTTCTTCATTAGGAAATTTCAAACTTCAATTACCTTTGACGTGACTTCTCTCAAGATTCATTAATTTTGAAGAAATTTAGTCTCAATATTGTCCTATAATAAATCATAGAATAAGAACAAAATCCATTAGGTTTGAATTTCAAGTCAATGCTCTAGAACTAAATTGAACGTTCATAATTATAATAAATTTTAAGTCAATGTTCTAGAAAATAATAAAATCTCAATGTATTACAAGAAGCAGTGGGTCCGATTGGTAACGAGTTGTAAGCTGGAGCGGTAAGCTCTAAGCTGGAGCGATAAGTTGTAAGCATATTGCAAAGCTCTAAGCTGGAGCGGTAAGCTGAGTGTAACGTTTTTCGTACCGTTTTCGTAATTTGTACAAGCGGTACAAATCTAAAAGTGGCATTATCCTACTAAAATTTAGCCAATAACGGCCATTATGTTTTCTACTTTTTATATCACCTCACTTTTTTATAAGTATTTAAACGTCACCAAAACTTTGAGGTTTATTATCTAACTAAATATTACCAATTTTTTTCTTCTGAAAAAGGGTAAAAATATGGGTTAATTGGTCATATAACCAAGAAAAAAATTATAACCCATTTACTAGCCAATTACCGTAATTCAAGTGGTAAGGATTGTGCCACATAGGATAGTTTTTGCTAGTTTTTTTTTTTTGCTAATTAAATTTTTGCTAGTTGATGAGTTATTATTTTATTTTTTTTGCTATAGGGCAAATTAACCCTAAAAATATTACCAAGTTATAAGTATTTTTCCGAACTTTAAACAATCTTGATTATTAGAAAGTAAAAGTAAATATAACTTTCACTGTTAATAGTTGAAATGTGAAGCAATAAACTTGTCTAAAGTTAAACAACTATGAATGTTATCTATAGTGACAAAACAACAACATAGACAGTGCCGACTCAATATTTTTATGGGCCGTAAGGCAAAAAACAATTGTTGGACCTCTAAAATATATTTTTGATGATATTTTTTACTAATTTTTTTTATAAAATTGTGTTATGAAAAAAAAATTATATATATTATAAAAAATAGGCCCTTTTCAACTTTAATTTTAATTTTTTTACTATTTTATAAAAACAAAAATATTTGAGACCATAATTGTTAGGACAGGGATGGGGCTAGAGGCGTCGCACCCCATGCCCTCTCCACTGAGCTGGCACTGAACGTAGAATTGTTTAGCCAAAAAAAAAAAAAAACGAAGATAGAATTGACTTCATTTTTTTCTTTGAAATTACCATGACTCATGTGGTTGCACTTGGAAGAAGAGAAACGATATATTGCATAACAACCAGTACATACCTCCTCTCACCATTTTCAAGCTTATCCACAGAGACGTCAAAAACATCATCAACGTGAGACGCCATAGTCCATAGAAAGCATCTTATGGCTACTTGGATTCGGTAGATTGGTCAAATCAAACCAAATTAAAATTTGTATTGTAATCTTATTTTTACTTCTTTTTTTTCGCCAAGATTACTCTATATTAAGTAATGCTCTCTACTTTTCATCTAATGAATATTTACAACATAGCAAAAAAAAAAAAAAAAATTACCCATTTTTAATAGAAAAATAATAGTATGGAAAAAACACAAGAGTGGTGGATGAGGAACTACTACGGCGCCTCCTAAGAAAGAGGGATGAATAAAAGAAAAAAATGAACAAGTATGGAGAAGGTGTGGAGTGTGGCTGAGGCAGAGACCACGTGCACTCTCTCTTCTTCTTCTCCTTCTCCTTCTTCATCTCTTCATCTGCCATTATTAACTCTTTAGACCCCACCTCTCCCTCCTTCTCTAACTCCAACCTACCCTCTCTAATTCCCTCCAAACTCTTTAAAATCCTCTCTCTCTCTTTCTCTCTCCATTCTTTCCCAATTCCATGATTTTTTTGACTCCTCTCTACCGAATTGTATTGCAAGGTTCGTTCTTTTTTGGTTTTCTCTTACTTTGGATTCGCAATTTTGGTTTTTTTCTTCATGGGTTTTGTGATCTCTAAGTCTCCTTAATTTCCCATCTGACAATTCCGAATTTTACTCCTTTCTGTTCGCTAATTTTCATGTGCTAAGTGTTTGTGATGACTACGCTACGTCAATTTGGGCTGACTTGTTTGTGATTGAAGATGGGTTTCGTAAAGTTTCGTCCTTTTTCGTTGTGGGGTTTCTTAAATAATCATTCTAGATCTCTTGTTTAACTCATAATTGGAAAGAATACTTGAGAAAGATCTTTGCTTATGATTGCATCTTTGTTACAGGCAACTGAAATCTGTTATTTTGGTAGTGTCTCAAGCTTTGAGGATTGTATCTATGGCTTTTTGGTTGTTGTTCTTGTACAATTCTTGAGACAATGTTGCTGCTCATTATTTTGTGAGGTTATTGAGTATGTTCTTATGGCTGTTTTACAGTATATCTGAAGGTCAGAGGGTAGTAACAATGGCTGGCTCTTTTAACGGGTATCAAAGTTCTGTAGTACCTGTTAGAAATCATGTGGCGGTCTCTGAAGTCAACGAGTTCTGTAAAGCCCTTGGAGGGAAAAGGCCAATTCATAGTATTTTGATTGCCAACAATGGCATGGCGGCTGTTAAGTTTATGCGTAGTGTCAGAACATGGGCTTATGAAACATTTGGTACGGAAAAAGCTATATTATTGGTGGGTATGGCGACACCTGAAGACATGCGGATCAATGCGGAGCATATAAGAATCGCTGACCAGTTTGTTGAGGTTCCCGGAGGAACAAACAATAACAATTATGCTAATGTTCAGCTTATTGTAGAGGTGAGTACAATTTTTAGGAACTTGTGCTTGTTATACTAACACCTGAATTATCCTGTGATTATTGTACTATTAATTGGTCATGAGAAGTTGTAGTCTCTGGAGCTATTAATCATTCATCTTTGTCTAAATATTGTGCAGATGGCCGAAGTAACAAATGTGGATGCAGTTTGGCCTGGTTGGGGTCACGCATCTGAAAACCCCGAGCTACCTGATGCCCTAAATGGAAAAGGAATAATATTTCTTGGTCCTCCAGCAGCATCAATGGCAGCATTAGGTGATAAGATTGGTTCGTCGTTGATTGCACAAGCTGCTGATGTACCCACTCTGCCATGGAGTGGATCCCATGTACGACTCCTTTAAAGCTGAACTTGTTTATCAAGAATTCTTGACCTGTTCAAAATGCTGAATTCTTATGTTTTCAGGTTAAAATACCTCCTGATAGCAGCTTGGTAACCATCTCCGAGGAAATATACCGACAAGCTTGTGTCTCCACAACTGAAGAAGCGATTGCTAGTTGCCAAGTTATTGGTTACCCCGCAATGATTAAAGCATCTTGGGGTGGTGGTGGTAAAGGGATCAGGAAGGTAAGCTTGTCTAGATATGCCTTTGGACTCTGCTCTTTTTATTGTAGACCAAGCTGATTTCCGTATAAGTGTACTTTATTCTGGTTTGTTTTTAGGTTCACAACGATGATGAGGTTAGGGCTTTATTCAAGCAAGTTCAGGGTGAAGTCCCAGGTTCACCGATTTTCATAATGAAGGTTGCTTCACAGGTAGGGTACCTAACTATATCTCTTGATTTGAGCCTTGCTGTGTCCTTTACCAGAGAGATTAACTTACTAATGCATGGCTTTTCTTTATATTCCATGTGTAATTTTTTTGTATAGAGTCGGCATTTAGAGGTCCAGCTGCTCTGTGACCAGCATGGTAATGTTGCAGCTCTGCATAGCCGTGATTGTAGTATCCAGAGAAGACACCAAAAGGTATGTAGTGGTTGATTCTGGATTTGTAATAGTCTGGGTATATAGAGCTACATTCTGTTTAATTTCTGTATATTTCAGTTTTAGTTTCAGTTGAGTTATACTCCCTATTGATGGAGACCTATTATTGCATGAGTTCTTATATTTTGGTTTGTATCACAGATCATAGAGGAGGGTCCAATTACTGTGGCTCCGAGAGAAACCGTCAAGAAACTTGAGCAGGCAGCTAGAAGGTTGGCGAAGAGTGTCAATTATGTTGGAGCTGCTACTGTTGAGTATCTCTACAGCATGGACACTGGGGAGTACTACTTCTTAGAGCTTAACCCTCGGTTACAGGTTGGTATTACACCTACATTTTGTTATGAATTCTATTGAAAGGTTTGGTCTTGAAAGTTGAAGACTTGTTTGACTTGGTGTTTGTCGTCAGGTCGAACACCCTGTTACTGAGTGGATTGCCGAGGTAAATCTTCCTGCTGCCCAAGTTGCAGTGGGGATGGACATTCCTCTCTGGCAAATCCCTGGTATGGCCTGCATCCTTTTTTCTGAAGAGGCGGTTCCTTTTCTAGTCCATGCTTTTCTGTAATGTACTGTCTGTTTTACTTTGATTTGTTAGAGATACGGCGGTTCTATGGCATAGAACATGGTGGAGGTTATGATTCTTGGAGGAAAACATCTGCCGTAGCCTCCTCTTTTGATTTTGATAAAGCTGAATCTACAAGGCCAAAAGGTCATTGTGTGGCTGTACGTGTGACGAGTGAGGATCCTGATGATGGGTTCAAACCAACCAGCGGTAAAGTACAGGTAATGCGAGATCTGTGGAATGCAATGTTAAAAGTCCATTTACTAAGAACTTTGTGGGGTAACACTTCTTCGAACTTTGCATCAGGAGTTGAGTTTTAAGAGCAAGCCAAATGTGTGGGCCTACTTCTCTGTTAAGGTAGACATATCTGTTAAGGCTCTGCTATATAACGTGGTTAGCTATGCTTTATGATCTTACGAGTATCTTTTTTACAGTCTGGCGGAGGCATCCATGAGTTTTCAGATTCCCAGTTTGGTAAGTTAAATGAAATACAAGTATCTGGATTGCTAGGACAGTTTGTTTCTTGAGTTTACAAATTAAAACTTCATATAATCTTCCATTCAGGACATGTTTTTGCATTTGGGGAGTCCAGAGCCCTGGCAATAGCAAATATGGTTCTTGGGCTGAAAGAAATTCAAATTCGAGGAGAAATTAGGACTAATGTTGACTACACGATCGACCTTTTACATGTACCTTTCCTTCTTCCTACACAAAAACTTACACTCTGTATTTGCAATGTAACCTGACAAAAATATTTCAATTGTTGACCAGGCTTCTGATTACCGGGAAAACAAAATCCACACTGGTTGGTTGGACAGTAGAATTGCTATGCGGGTCAGAGCAGAGAGGCCTCCATGGTATCTCTCTGTTGTAGGTGGGGCTCTCTATGTAAGTGCCTATTTCTCAATATCTATATCTGTCTTGAAAAGTTTCTATCTGGTGACGTGATGTTCTATTTGTTCAGAAAGCATCAGCGACCAGTGCTGCCGTGGTCTCAGATTATGTTGGTTATCTTGAGAAGGGACAAATTCCTCCAAAGGTACTCTAATGTCAGTGCTTTCTTTTGTCTTCTTCATAGTGATCTTCTGGCTTACTTCTTCTCTCTTGAATTCCAGCATATATCTCTCGTGCATTCTCAAGTGTCTCTGAATATTGAAGGAAGTAAATATACGGTATGCGTCTAGTGTCAAAATTCTACTTCCTATTTTTGCACGGAAGATGTAGTTACCAAGGGTCGCTAACCTAAAACATAATTTTTTCTAGATTGATGTTGTCCGGGGTGGATCTGGAAGCTACAGGCTCAGAATGAATAAGTCAGAAGTTGTATCAGAAATACACACTCTACGTGATGGAGGTCTGCTGATGCAGGCAAGTTCTCTGCCTTTGTTCCATACTAATAAACAGAAACATACATGTGTCACACATAATAACTGTCTTGAATCTCACCTCCTTAGTTGGTTTTCACTGTCATTGCAGCTGGATGGTAAAAGCCATGTGATATATGCAGAGGAAGAAGCGGCAGGAACCCGCCTTCTCATTGACGGAAGAACTTGTTTGCTACAGGTTTCAACTGATTTTTTCTTCTGTTTTACATATTACTTGCTATTTTTCTGAGTCATTTCATTTTTGGCTTATTCAGAATGATCACGATCCTTCTAAGTTGATGGCTGAGACACCGTGCAAGCTGATGAGGTATCTGGTTTTGGATAACAGCAGTATTGATGCTGATACACCCTATGCGGAAGTTGAGGTCATGAAGATGTGCATGCCACTTCTTTCTCCCGCGTCAGGAGTTATCCATTTCAAAATGTCTGAAGGACAAGCCATGCAGGTAAGAAAACACAATTCATTGCTAAACAAAAATATGTTTCTGACAGTTTTGTAGGAATTGATTAACCCATCCATTATTTTCTTGACAGGCTGGTGAACTTATAGCCAAGCTTGATCTTGATGATCCTTCTGCTGTAAGAAAGGCCGAACCCTTCCATGGAAGTTTCCCTAGATTAGGGCTTCCAACGGCAATCTCTGGTAAAGTTCATCAGAGATGTGCTGCAACTTTAAATGCTGCTCGCATGATTCTTGCCGGATATGAGCATAAAGTAGATGAGGTAAACGCATTTTGTTTTTCCCATTTGATCCAACTTTTGTAAAAGATTTTTTTACCCTTAGATTGCTTATATCTTGCAGGTTGTTCAAGACTTACTTAATTGCCTCGATAACCCTGAACTCCCATTCCTTCAGTGGCAAGAATGTTTTGCAGTTCTGGCGACACGACTACCGAAAGATCTCAGGAACATGGTAAACACTTATGTATAATTCATATCTGTCTTCGTTTTCTGCGTTCTTTATTTTGAATTTCACGCCTTTTAATGCTTTTCTGTTAAAATTCTCTATCAGCTAGAATCAAAGTATAGGGAATTTGAGAGCGTTTCTAGAAACTCCCTGACAGCAGATTTCCCTGCCAAAATTTTGAAAGGCATTCTTGAGGTCATAATTCGACTATATTCACAAGTTCAAGACCTACTGTCCTGTTTTTTCACTCTCTGAAATGCCTTGTTTGTGTCCATTTCTTGTAACAGGCTCATTTATCATCTTATGATGATAAAGAGAGAGGTGCCCTTGAAAGGCTTATTGAACCATTAATGAGCCTTGTGAAGTCTTATGAAGGTGGTAGAGAAAGTCACGCTCGTGTTATTGTTCATTCCCTGTTTGAAGAATATCTATCAGTAGAAGAATTATTCAATGATAATATGCTGGTATGATTCAATAGCTAACAAATGGCTTTGTTGTTACTAGCTATGTCTGAGGAGTCTTAGTAAGCATTTTATTTTTCTTGAATAGGCTGATGTTATTGAACGCATGCGTCAGCAATACAAGAAAGATCTGTTGAAGATTGTGGATATAGTGCTTTCGCACCAGGTTTGTGATTTATCCTTCTCACACCTGGTTTCTCATGTCTTTATCACTCTGTCATTAAGCTGGTATGCTCATCTGTTCTTCTTTTCAGGGCATAAAAAACAAAAACAAACTCGTTCTCCGGTTAATGGAGCATCTTGTTTACCCAAATCCTGCTGCATACAGAGATAAACTTATCCGCTTTTCAACACTTAACCATACAAATTACTCTGAGGTGCGTTTGCTTTCTTTATGTTTTATGATATTTAAGTTGACATTCGTCAGCTGATGTGCAGTTTGTGTGTGTAGTTGGCACTCAAGGCGAGTCAGTTGCTCGAACAGACCAAACTAAGCGAACTTCGTTCAAACATCGCCAGAAGCCTTTCAGAGTTAGAAATGTTTACAGAGGATGGAGAAAATATGGATACTCCCAAGAGGAAGAGTGCCATTAATGAAAGGATGGAAGATCTTGTCAGCGCATCTTTAGCTGTTGAAGATGCTCTTGTGGGACTATTTGACCACAGCGATCACACACTTCAAAGACGGGTTGTTGAGACTTACATTCGCAGATTATACCAGGTTAGAGTTCTTTCATTTGCTTCTTTATTATTAAAATATTTTTTGAACTGCAATTTATTAGACACATACAATTTCGACTCCATTTTAACTTGTCTCTTGTCATTAGCCCTACGTTGTTAAAGAAAGTGTGAGGATGCAGTGGCATCGGTCTGGTCTTATTGCTTCTTGGGAGTTCCTAGAGGAGCATATTGAAAGAAAAAACTTTGGCTCAGACAATCAGGAGACATCTGAAAAAGGATTGGTTGAGAAGCGTAGTAAGAGAAAATGGGGGGCTATGGTTATAATCAAATCGCTGCAGTTTCTGCCGAGTATATTAGGTGCAGCACTGAAAGAAACAAACCCCAACGACTATGAATCTGCTGGAGCTCCTTTATCTGGAAATATGATGCACATTGCTATAGTAGGCATCAACAATCAGATGAGTCTGCTTCAGGACAGGTGCTTTACACAACCTGACCATTTAAACCCGCTTAGGTGCTATAGTGTCTACCTAATCTTTTGTCATTACTGGTTTGTTTATTCACAGTGGGGATGAGGACCAAGCTCAGGAAAGAGTAGATAAGCTGGCCAAAATTCTTAAAGAGGAAGAAGTGAGTTCAAGCCTCTGTTCTGCAGGTGTAGGTGTGATCAGCTGTATAATTCAGCGAGATGAAGGACGGACACCCATTAGACATTCTTTCCATTGGTCGGTGGAGAAACAGTATTATGTGGAAGAGCCGTTGCTGCGTCATCTTGAACCACCTCTGTCCATATACCTTGAGTTGGTATGACCATGATGATGAAATGTAAATTATTGTTTAAATGCTCCTTGTATTCTATCTAATGGTTGTCTACCTTTTTTCTGATGCAGGATAAGCTGAAAGGGTACTCAAATATACAGTATACGCCTTCACGAGACCGTCAATGGCATATGTATACTGTTACAGACAAGCCAGTACCAATTAAGAGGATGTTTCTTAGATCTCTGGTTCGACAAGCTACAATGAACGATGGGTTTATGTTGCAGCAAGGGCAAGACAACCAACTAAGTCAAACACTGTTCTCTATGCCATTTACGTCAAAATGCGTTCTGAGGTCTTTGATGGATGCTATGGAGGAACTGGAACTGAATGCTCATAATCCTGCCATGAAACCAGACCATGCACATATGTTCCTTTGCATTCTACGTGTGCAGCAGATAAATGATCTTGTGCCTTACCCCAGGTTGCTATGGATGTGTCTTTGACAAGTTATTGTTTGTAATGTGTCACAACATTTCGTAACAATATTCAATCTGTTTCTCACAGGAGAGTTGAAGTGAATGCAGAAGATGAAGAAACTACAGTTGAGATGATCTTAGAAGAAGCAGCACAAGAGATACACAGGTCTGTTGGAGTGAGAATGTATAGGTTGGGTGTGTGCGAGTGGGAAGTGCGGCTGTGGTTGGAGTCCTCTGGACTGGCAAATGGTGCTTGGAGGGTCGTGGTTGCAAACGCGACAGGCCGTACATGCACTGTCCATGTAAGTTCAGTTCACAAATATTTGTTTGTAAGACTGCACATTTCGACGTCTTGACCTTCTGAGACTCAATGTTTCAGGTATATCGAGAAGTGGAAGATACTGGGAGAAAGAGTTTAATCTATCACTCAATAACTAAGAAGGGACCCTTGCACGGAGCCCCAATCAATAGTCAATATAAGCCACTGGGAAATCTGGACAGGCAACGGCTAGCCGCAAGGAGGAGTAACACTACTTATTGCTATGACTTCCCCTTGGTTAGTAACTGAATTGAGAAGATTCACTCATAGATTTACTCTTTTGGTTTCTTCCAGCCCACCTTATGTTATTTCTTGCCTCTTCAGGCGTTTGAGACAGCCTTGGAGCATTTGTGGGTATCACAACACCCGGGAGTTAAGAAACCATGTAAAAATACTGTGATCAACGTCAAAGAGCTTGTATTCTCCAATCCAGAAGATTCTTTGGTCAAATCTCTTATTCCAGTTGAACGACCACCGGGTCTCAATGATTTTGGAATGGTGGCCTGGTGCTTAGAGATGTCGACTCCTGAGTTTCCCATGGGACGGAAACTTCTCATAGTTGCCAATGATGTTACATTTAAAGCTGGTTCTTTTGGTCCGAGAGAGGATGCGTTTTTCCTTGCTGTGACTGAACTCGCTTGTGCCAAGAAGCTTCCCTTGATTTACTTGGCAGCAAATTCTGGTGCTCGACTTGGCGTAGCTGAAGAAGTTAAAGCCTGCTTCAAAGTCGGCTGGTCGGACGAGGTTTCCCCTGAGAAAGGTTTTCAGTATATATACCTAAGCCCTGAAGACTATGCAAGGATAGGTTCATCTGTCATTGCTCACGAAGTAAAGCTCTCTAGCGGGGAAGTAAGGTGGGTAATTGATACGATCGTTGGTAAAGAAGATGGCATTGGTGTAGAGAACTTAACAGGAAGTGGGGCAATAGCAGGTGCTTACTCGAGGGCATACAACGAAACTTTTACTTTAACCTTTGTTAGTGGAAGAACGGTCGGAATCGGAGCTTACCTTACTCGCCTGGGTATGCGGTGCATACAGAGACTAGACCAGCCGATCATCTTGACTGGGTTTTCGACGCTCAACAAGTTGCTTGGGCGTGAGGTCTATAGCTCTCACATGCAACTTGGTGGCCCAAAAATTATGGGGACTAACGGTGTTGTTCATCTTACAGTCTCAGATGATCTTGAAGGCGTAGCAGCTATTCTCAACTGGCTGAGCTACATTCCTGCTTACGTGGGTGGTCCTCTTCCTGTTCTTGCCTCTTCAGATCCACCAGAGAGAACTGTAGAATATGTCCCAGAGAATTCTTGTGACCCACGAGCCGCTATAGCTGGGGTTACCAACAATACTGGTAAATGGCTTGGCGGTATCTTTGATAAAGATAGCTTTATTGAGACTCTTGAAGGCTGGGCGAGGACAGTAGTGACTGGAAGAGCTAAGCTCGGGGGAATTCCCGTTGGAGTGGTTGCAGTTGAGACACAAACTGTAATGCAGATCATTCCGGCAGATCCAGGACAGCTAGACTCTCATGAAAGAGTGGTTCCGCAAGCTGGACAAGTCTGGTTTCCTGATTCAGCGGCCAAGACAGCTCAGGCTCTCATGGATTTCAACAAGGAAGAGCTTCCACTGTTTATCCTAGCAAACTGGAGAGGGTTTTCCGGTGGGCAGAGAGATCTTTTCGAAGGAATACTTCAGGCTGGTTCAACTATAGTAGAAAATCTGAGAACATATCGGCAGCCAGTGTATGTATACATCCCAATGATGGGAGAGCTGCGTGGTGGAGCGTGGGTGGTTGTTGACAGCCAGATTAATCCGGATTATGTTGAAATGTATGCTGATGAAACCGCCCGTGGAAATGTGCTTGAGCCTGAAGGGATGATAGAGATAAAATTTAGAACGAAAGAGTTGTTAGAGTGCATGGGAAGGTTAGACCAGAAGCTAATTAGTCTCAAAGCAAAACTGCATGATGCAAAGCAAAGTGAGGCTTATGCAAACATTGAGCTTCTTCAGCAACAGATTAGAGCCCGCGAGAAGCAGCTTTTACCAGTCTATATCCAAATCGCCACCAAATTTGCGGAACTTCATGACACTTCCATGAGAATGGCTGCAAAAGGAGTGATCAAAAGTGTTGTGGAATGGAGTTGCTCTCGGTGCTTCTTCTATAAGAAGCTTAACCGGAGAATTGCTGAGAGCTCTCTTGTGAGGTACGTAAGAGAAGCTTCCGGAGAGAAATTATCTTATAAATCTGCAATGAGCTTGATTCAGGATTGGTTCTGCAAATCCGACATTGCTAAGGGGAACGATGAAGCTTGGACAGACGACCAGGTATTCTTCACATGGAAGGAGAACGTTAGTAACTACGAGTCGAAGCTGAGCGAGTTGAGAGCAGAGAAACTGCTAAATCAACTAGCAGAGATAGGAAACTCGTCAGATCTGCACGCTCTGCCTCAAGGACTTGCTAATCTTCTAAACAAGGTATGTAATGGAAAACCATATCTTTTGGTTCTAGTATTTTTTTGTCTGTTTGTATGAATCAGTATTTGGAGGCCTAAATGAATGTGTTTGATGCAGGTGGAGCCATCAAAAAGAGAAGAGTTGGTGAATGAGCTACGAAAGGTGTTGGGTTGATTTCAAAGAGATCTAGCTTTTGTTCTAAGGAAGATGATCATTTGGATTTTGCTTGTGTCTTACGGGTTAGGATTTATTGGAACGTACTGTAAATGTTATAGCTTTGTTGTTACCATACAAATAAAACACGCAAAAAAAATTTCAACATGTTAAGTTCAGTTTTACGGCTGGATCATAAGCAAAACATTTCCTTCCCTGCATCAGTGATCAGGTATCAATAACTCAGATATAGCAAAATTATAGAATGTAGTGGCAAGAAAAAGGGAGCATAGTTGCATACAAGTTGGAGCTAGAAAAATATAGATTTTTGAGTTATAACGATTCAAAACATTACAAAACAATATGTAACGATTTCTTATATGGGAAAATTGGATTTTTAGGCCAAAAAATTTTGGATTTGGTGATCTACACCTTTATTTTTTTAGATTGGTGACATATACTTTAGTTGAAATTAAAATCCTCTAATAACCTTAAATTTATTAATTGTGTGATTTGTTTCCAAAATATAAGATTTTTTCCTTAATTATAGGATTTGAAAATTGATTTTCATATTTAATTCTGATTTTATTTAAATATTTCGGATTTATATTAATTTTATTCTGAAAATTCATTTACTTTATTTATTTGTTAATTACATTAATTGAAATTATATTCTTGTATTCTGAAAATTCATTTACTTTATTTATTTGTTAACTACATTAATTGAAATTATATTCTGATTTTATTTTATATTTATATTAAATGAAAAAAAACATATATATTCAAACACTCTTAATGATAAAGAGGGTTAGACTTAGGGTAATTGAAATCCCCAACTTAGTTTCTTCTTTTTCTTCATCGGATTTGAAAATTGTTTTACAATTTTTATTTTGATTTATAATAAAATTTCGGATTTATTTTAATTTTATTCTGAAAATTCATTTATTTGTTAAAACATTAATTGAAACTTTTTAAGATTTATAATATAACTATTAATTTTCGGAAAATCTTATTTTCGTAAAATATAAATATTTTCAGAATATATAAATATTTTCAAAAGATTTTAAATCTTATTTTCTTATTATGCAGAATCTAATCTAACTGAATATTTGATTTTTAACTGAAAGATTTGATTTTTTTAATTTTTGAAATTTGAAAATTAATTTTAGAATTGATATTCTCAATTTTTCAAAACATAGAGCAAACTGAAGAATACATATTCTACAATTTCTAGAACGTAAAGCAAAGTAAAGATTTGAAATTTGATTCTAAAACTTTTAGAATATTAGTGTTCTCTAAATTTTTTGGAACATAGACCAATTTGCATATGACTTCTGATATTTTGTTCTAAATCGTTTGGAATGTGCGTGTGCTCTAAATTTTTAGAATAAAGAGCAAAGTTAAAAATACAAATTCTAAAAGTTGCAAAACATGTACAATTGGTAGATTACATTTTCTAAACTTTTTAGGAACATGTATAGACAGCCGAATGTACATTCTGTATAAAATATATTGAATTTAGAAATTCAAGTTTTAATCAATTGGTTATAAATTAAAAAATTTACCTTTGATAAAAAGTCTTATTATTTCATTTGTTACATGTTTGGAAAAAAAAAGTTTGAAAAAAACTAATTATTTATATTAAAAGGGTAATTATGGCAAATTTTGGCAATATCAAACAAATGTATAAATAGAAAAATTTAAATTTAGAAGACCTTTTAATCCAATTTTCCCTTCTTATATCGGTGTTACTCGTGTTCAACCACAATCTTCCACAAAATCCATGTTTATTGAGGGATTAAAAGCACCAATCAAATCTAACAGAAATTGTTATAAAGTAGACTTTTCATGTTTTTTTTTTTTTAAATCAGGATTTTTACCATTGGTATAAGTAATTTATTTATAATTTATACTGAAAAGGATGTTAGACCGTTCCACTTAATTACGAAAAGACTTACTAAAAGATAGTCTTCCAAAATGTCTTCTTTTTTTTTTTTGTTAATTAGAAGAATATTATGTTTTAGATATGTAATTAGGTGAATAACATGCAAAAAAAAATATAAATTAGATGAGTAGCAAATTGTTAGTCCAATTAAACAAAAATGTCATTAATTACAAAAGCACATTAAGTTATAGTCAATTATACAAATTTACATAGTTCACTATATCAAACATACATGTAAATGATAGTTCACTATATCAAATATACATGTAAATGATAGTCCACTATAATATAAAAAATTTACATAGTTCACTATATCAAACATACATATAAAAGATAGTTCACTATATCAATTGTAATGCCCCGACCACCCTATCCATTGGCTCCACGTCCACTCTCGGCTCATGGGCTCACACTCCCCGATGGTCGGTGCGTTAGTCCGGAAGGTTCGGAAGTCATGTTTACTGACCCTGTAATTCACCACGCGATCTTTTCCCGTGTTTTGACCTCACTCACACGGTACTGGAAATGACTTCTCAGTAGGTCACCCATCTTGAAACTACTTCATCTCAAGCACGCTTAACTCTGGAATTATCTCAAGACCTGTGACCGAAAAGATAAGTGCACTTTGGTGATATAGGTAGCCAAATCAATTCTTTTAAACCTCTCCGCATATACCGCATATACCATATATGCCCTGAAACCTGGGTGTCACAATCACCCCCACTAACAGATCGCAATACCAAGATCGTTACCTCGACAATCTGACTCTTCACATATGTCAGGGTTCGCTCTGATACCAAAATGAAACAACCAAGCTTTTTTATTTTTTTTAATAATTAATCCGGATTATTATTCCCATAAAGAATAATGCTCAATGATTAGGAGCTCTAGATTGTTGTGGTTATGCGTTGAATTCTGGAACCTGGTTTAGGTTGCTAGATTTCTGTAGAATTGATATTCGGGAATGAATGGATGTTTGATTTAATGATTTAAATGGTTTAGGTTGTTTTCCGCTGTTTAGTTGTATTCAGCTTGGTTGAATTAATCATTGAGGATTATTATTTATGAGAATAATAATCTGGATTAATTATTAAAAATGATACACATAAAGGATACATATAAAGGATAGTTCACTATAAGAAAGAATAGTTCACTATAAAATTTGACAATACGTCCAATTATAATCAACTAAATATACATGTTAATTTACTATAATAGTTCACTACACTTATACAAACACAAATTCATTGGCCAATAAAAAGACAAATGCACAATGAATAGTTGTAATCAACTATGCAAATTTATATAGTTCACTATATTAAATATACATGTAAATGATAGTTCACTATAATATTTAAATGGATAATATCCAATAATAATCAACTATATAAATATACATACTAATCAATTGATATAATCGAAATTTTATGTAGACAAATTGTTAATTACTAAATTATGATTTAGGTCACGTTAGATATCTCATTAAATATTAAAAGACTAATTCTGAAGAAAACTAAATAAGTATATATCTTTCTCTACAAATATTGTGGAAATCGACGACTTTATAATAATCTGAAGTCGTCGTCACTCGGCACGATGATTTACATGTTACCATGTCTTTTTTTTCCTTTAATAAAAAACATGTTGTTATTAGTGACCGATTCAGAAACATATAAATAAGCTAGAACTATATACAATTGGCTTGCTTAGTATTGTTATTTCAATTAGCTGGCAGTGTTGGCCACCATCTATTTCAATACGCAATAATTCTTTCAACATGTTAAGTTCAGTTTTACGGCTGGATCATAAGCAAATTTCCTTCCCTGCATCAGTGATCAGGTACTAAAAACTCAGATATAGCAAAATTATCAATCAGTTTCATATTGTATAGAATGTAGTAGCAAGAAAAAAGGAGGAATTATTACTCGGCACTATATAGTTAAATGCATATTGGAGCTATGAAAATTATAAATATTTGAGTTATAACGATTTAAAAACATTACAAAACGATATGTACGATTTTTTATCTTACTGTTACTCGAGTTCAACCACAATCGTCCACAAAATCCATGTTTATAGACGGATATAGAAGAACCAATCAAACCTGATTGAAAATGCTATAAAGTAGACTTTTCATGTTTTCTTTTCTAAATTGTTTTTTACCATAAACAAAACGAGTATTAGTGGTGTAGAGTCGTTGCCCGTTGGTATAAGTAATTTATTTACTATAATGAAAAGGATATTCGACCGTTCGACTTAATTACTAAAAGACTTGCTAAAAGTTAGTCCTCACCGGCGGTTGTGGCACGGTGGTAATGGACTCACGGCTGTAAGTACTGTCACCTGGGTTCGATTCCTGGCCACCACAGAGAAATGAACGGTAAAATTTGGGCCCGTATGAAAACTATAGGGATCCCCACGATAAAAAAAAAAAAAAGACAGTCCTCCAAAGTGTCTTTCTTTAGGAAATAATCAACTGGGTCATTTATGGGAAAAACCCTTAAAAATACCCCAACTATTTTACATTTGGTAGAAAAATACATGAACTTTTAAGACTCTCTGAATAATACACGACCTATTAAAACGTGTTATATTAATACACGACCTAATAAAAAGTGTTATATTAATACATATACATTGAAAATCGAATAATTTTACACCTAATTTTTCAGATCCGAAACAAAAATAGTGAAACGCCGTTTAATTTTTCAAATCAGAAAATCAAATATGTCGGAATCAAATAAAATCTACTAGGCTTTGTTAATGTTGGTTCCATAAGTTTATATATGGTTTCGATTTTTAAAAATGCACTTAATAATTCAAAGAATTTTAATTTTAAAATTTGAAAACCGAAACTCCAATGAAAAATTCAAGTTAGTTTTAGTTAAAATTATGCGGTGAGCTCGGAACCATTAGATTCGAAATTTTAAGAGATTTTCAAAAAACTATAGATCGCCATATATAGTACTTGGAATCAAAATCCGCCATTGATCAACTTGAAAGCTCGGAAAAATTAAACGGCGTTTCTCTGTTTCCGGTTAACGAGTAAACGGAAATTTAAAATTAGGTGTAACACTTTTTAATATATGTATTAATATAACACTTTTTAATAGATCGTATATTAATATAACACTTTTTAATAGATTGTGTATTATTCAGGAAATCTTAAAAGTTCATGTATTTTTTTTTGTCAAATGTAAAATAGTTAGTGTATTTTTAAGGGTTTTTCCCATCATTTATTAATGTGAAGAATCTTACGTGAGTGGTTGTGACATTCGTGATGTGAAGTCCGATAAGCTAATGACGATTTTATAAGTCGTCGTCACTGGGCACGATGACTTACATGTTACCATGTCTTTTTTTTCCTTTAATTAAAAAACATGTGGTTATTAGTGACCGATTCAGAAACATATAAATAAGGCCATGTGCATTCTTATATCGTGTTTTTATAATATAAAATTATTAAAACACACACTCTCTCTTCCTTTTACTCAACTTTATACCTTTTCTTTCATATTTTTACTCAACTTTTATTAATTTTATATTTAAACACTTTCTCTTCCTTTTAAAAACACTTTCTAAAATTGATACACAGAGTTTTAACCCTATATTCTACTGCAAGTGCACAGCAAACGAAGTAGTTATTTAGGGATCGAATCCTCGAGGACCAAATTCACTTACACAACTTATTATAGAAAATTGAATTAAACTAAGCAGGAAACAAGAGTTGATGGTGATGTTAAAAATAAAAGACAAGATTGCAAATGAAAACGGTTTTAATTCCGATTAATAAAAACGCTAGGCTTTAGAGAATCTCAGGAAATCACTTTAACAAACCAGACAACTATTCAGATTCAGATTTGCATGCATCTAGAACTCAAAACACAGTTTATAAATTATTCCACTTTCATGATAATAATTACTATCCCTAGAGATCCAAGAACCTATACTTTCGCATGGTCTCGGTTATCCTAGGCAAGCAGTACAGTTCATGTTTTGATTTATTCACAATCAGTTTCTAATTCACTTTCGAGACTAGAACCTAATTGTTCATCAACAGTAGTTCCAGTGATTCACAGGCTTTTGGAATGTAAATCAACTTAAGATCTAGGATTAAGTGATCAGTTTAATCCTAGCTTTATGCCTAACAGTGATGAAGATGATAAAGATTAAACAACCTATTTGTGTCTGATTTATTGTGTGAAATCCATCGAAACCCTAAAACCTAACTCAAGATCTACTCAGACATAATTGAAAGAAAAGCAATAGCAAAAGATGAAGAATGCATAATAATATAAAAGAAATCAATAGGGTTCAGAAATCTTCTCAGGAAAGTAGTAGATCTCTTATCCCTTGCTTACAATTGCGAAAAGCTCTCAAAAGTCTCAGTAAAAACGTGCTAGAAAAAGTGATGTTCTTTTCAGTCTAAAAGAAATAGGGTTTTTATATGATAAAACGCAGAAAAAGGAAAATCCCATAAAATCAGGGAAACAGACCGGTCGGTCCGTTTGATGGACCGGTCGGTCCTCTTCAGAATCAGGTTTCTTCGTCTCGCCTGGACCGGTCGGTCTGATGGTGGACCGGTCGGTCTGAGTTGTCCAGTGGGTAGACCGACCGAGCAGACCGGTCGGTCCATGAATCGTTTGATCGGTCTCGGTCTTCACGTGCAAAAAGGGACCGGTCGGTCCAGGGCCTTCATTTCACCGATTTTCGCCCATTTGCTTGAATCTTCGTTCCGAACGCGTGTAGCTCCAAATCCTCATGTATGGACCTAAATAAAGACTCAAGACAACTCAAAAGACTCTAAACCTCATTAAAAACATAATTAGGGAAGTCCAAATTTTCATTATATCAAAAATATCTAATTTTAGACACTCTCTCTTCCTTTTAGACACTTTCTACTCTCTTTACTCAAATTTTATTAATTTTATATTTCAATATGCCTCATAAAAACACTCTTTTTCTTCTTTTTACAACCATTTTAATAATTTTATATTATAAAAACACCACATTAGATCCCAAAGAGTCTCTATCGAACATGTCCTAAGCTAGAACTACTATTGGCTTGCGTAGTATTGTTATTTAAATTAGCTGGCAGTGTTGGCCACCATTTGTAATAATATATTAAAATATATAGAGCAAAGTAAATAAAAGTAAACGAATTCATATGATGAGTTCAAAGGAAAATTAAGTCTATATGAAGAAGAGCCCTCACAAGACAAAAATAAAATTCTCTTCTTTCCTTTGTTCAGTAAAAATTTGTCTTTCTACCCAATTCGGGAAATACACTTTTAACTAGAAAAAATTAAAAAAAAAAAAGAAAACAAAAACAAAAAAAATCTAAAATACTCACCATGCCTGAAGATATGGTGTATTTTTATGATAATCATGATCATACTATAACAGTTAGGTCTTATGACCAACGGTCATGCGAGATGTGTGAAGCAGCTTTCACACGAATTACATGGCGCGGGCAAGGCGTCACTTATCGGTGCAGGGAGTGCCCATTCAATTTGCATAAAGAATGCGCCGACCACTACTTGACCAAACCATTTCTATGCAACCACCTTCTCAAGATCTCTGCAGATGCCAAGGCAAATGAACAATGTTATTTTAGTCGGGTCTTTATTCGTAGATATTCCTCTACAATTGCTCGTTGCACGATATGCAATATAAGCATGCATCTAGGATGTATAGCTCACCAACCACCACTCACAATCTTTAAACCAAAGAACCACAAGCATAGCCTAACCCTCTTGCTACGAGTAGTCAACTTTACTTGTAATGCGTGTGGTATGGAAGGTGACCGCAATCATTTTGTATGTCTTGAATGCAATTTTATGGTCCATGAAGATTGTGCTAGTCTACTTGTTGGGCTTTGGTGATGTCTAATCTCGACATAACATAGGCCCGCGACTGGTAATGTCAATTAGAGTTAGGAATGGGCTTGTTTCCTTGTTCTCTATGGGCTTACAATTTGGTTTTAGAGTTGCCTTATTCTTGTAATAGCCTTAGCCTATATAAAGCTAAGCATGTGTGTGATTTAGGTTGAGCTTTTGTTAGAGATCTTTTCTTGTGTTTAGAGAGATCTTGTGAGAACCTTGCTATTGTAATTCGTGGTTATAGTGAATTACTGGAAAGCTCCAGATAGAGACTTAGATCACATACCGTGGTCTGTCTCGTTGGTTATCTCTGTGTCTTTTATTTTATTGCTCAATACAAACCAATTCCGTGATTAGAAAAGAAGGGATCAAATCCCTACAAGTGGTATCAGAGCCAAGTTCGAGGTTTGAGGTTTGAGAGCAAGTTCAGAGAAATTTCTGCTGAGGTCTAGGAGCTTAGATCGGCGTCATCGTCAGGGAACAAAGGCGGTGAAGGTTTTTAAGGTTTTCTGCGTCGAAGGAATCGACAAGCAGATAGCGTGTCGATCGACACACTCCATCCGTGTCGATCGACACAATGACTGCTGACACAGTTTTTCGTTTGATCAAGAGATGTCTACAGAAAATAAGTTGAATGTGAGGATAGCCATCTTTGATGGTCAGGGTGACTTTTCTATGTGGAAGAGAAGGATATTAGCTCACATGAATCTCCAGGGTTTGAAAGGAGAGTTAATTCCATCAACTGAGTCAGAAGAGCCGAAGAAGAAAAAAGGATGAAACGGTTGAAGATTTTGCAGAAAGAGTTAAGGCAGAAGTACTCAAGAAGAAGAAAAGAGGAGAGGATGCTATGGATATCTTGACTCTCCATCTAGGAGATCTAGTTCTGAGAAAAACAGAAGAGTGTTCAACGGCTCGTGAACTTTGGGAAGCACTAGAAAGGCTATACAACACCAAGACTCTACCGAGTCGTATTCATCTATTGTATAAGTTTTATACATTCAAGATGGATGGGTCTAAGTCAATCGATCAAAACGTCGATGAATTCTTGAAGACTGCTTCGGAGTTGGCCAGTGTGAAGGTTACTGTCGCGGATGAGGTACATGCGATTCTCTTACTCAGTTCTTTGCCACCCCAGTATGACTCAATGAAGGAGACATTGAAGTATGGTAGAGAATCTATCTCTATTGAAGACGTGGTGAATGCTGCAAAATCCAAGGAAACCGAGCTAAAAGCTAAAGGTTATTCAACTTCACAGAAGATTTGTGAAGCGTATGTGGCTCATGGGAGACAGTCAAATAGAGATCAACGGAACTCGGGAAGTAGAGGCAGAAGCAGGTCTAATTCGGGCTCAAGGATTACCTGCTGGTACTGCAAGAAGGATGGACATAAGAAGGCTGATTGCTATGCCTGGAAGAAGAAGGGCGGCGATGATGAGGATGCCACTGCAGCAGTGGTCATCGATCAATCAGCAGGAGTTGGTGCATTATCAGTCTCAGACAATTGGCATCAAGAGAAGTGGGTGATTGACTCGGGTGCTTCATATCACATGACTTCAAGGAGAGATTGGTTTGTTACATATGAGGAAATCAACTCTGGAAAGGTGCTACTGGCCGACGATTACAGCATGACTGTTGAAGGAATTGGTTCAGTCAACATTAATGCAAGAGGTGGCACGGTCAAGACATTGACTAATGTCAGGTATATCCCAAAACTCAAGAGGAATTTAATTTCATATACTATGTTGGACAGGCTTGGGTTTGAACATGCTGGAGGCAATGGAAAGAAAAGGTTCTACAAGAACGGGAAGCTGAGTTTTCAAGGCACTCTATGTGGTTCTCTGTATTTGCTTGATGGAGAGACTGTAACAGGACAGTCAAATAGTGTTACCAAGAAGCTGTGGGGAGATGACACTGTTTTGTGGCACAGAAGGTTGGGACACATGAGCATGAAGAACCTGATGATCCTAGCAAAAAGGGGCATCATTGACAAGAGGAAGATTTCGGAGATAGATTTCTGTGAGAGTTGTATAATGGGGAAGACCAAAAGACTGAGCTTCAACGTTGGTAAGCACAACTCTGGTGAAGCACTGAAGTATGTGCATTCAGATCTCTGGGGATCTTCATCGGTAACCCATAGCTTGTCGGGTAAGCAGTATTTTCTGTCTATCATCGATGACTACACCAGAAAGGTATGGGTATTTTTCTTGTCTGCTAAGAGTGAAGCTTTCACAAGGTTTTGTGAATGGAAGAAGTTGGTTGAGAATCAGATCAGTAAGAAGGTTAAGTGTCTAAGAACAGACAATGGGTTGGAGTTTGTGAACAAGGACTTCGATGGGTTTTGCAGGCAGCATGAGATTGAGAGACATAAGACGTGTCCTTATACTCCACAGCAGAATGGAGTGGCAGAACGCATGAACAGAACGATAATGGAGAAAGTGCGTTGTATACTTGATGAGAGTGGCTTAGGTGAAGAATTATGGGCTGAGGCAGTGAGCACAGCTGTGTACCAAATAAACAGAAGCTCATCATCAGCTTTAGACGGCAGTATTCCTGAGGAACTATGGCTGGGAAGAAAGCCTGGTTATGGACACATGAGAAGATTTGGGTCATTGGTCTATGTGCATATAGATCAAGGGAAGTTAAAACCAAGAGCAGTGAAGGGTATTTTCATTAGCTATCCAGAAGGAGTCAAAGGGTACAAAGTGTGGCTTCTGGATGAATCAAGATGTGTGGTTAGCAGGAATGTAGTCTTTGTGGAAGATAAAGTGTTCAAAGACTTGAAGAATGAAGTTTCAGTGGAAGAAACGGTGGAGGACCCGACTCCAGAGACAGAAGGTCCTATGTCGATCGACACACCATCTGGTGTCGATCGACACAAGACAAAAGTGAGTATGTTGAGAGAGACAGAAGCAAGTGTGTCGATCGACACAACATCTGGTGTCGATCGACACACCAGATCAGAACCGTCGGCTCCTTTAGATGAAGATAACGGCCAAGGTTCATCTTCTGGTGGAGTTATTGGAGGTTCAAAAACAGAAGTTATACCTCAGATTTGTACTTCTTCTGGACGAATCACGAAGCTTCCTAACTATCTCAACGATTTTGATATGGCAAGCTTTACCTTGATTACTGCTGCGGAGATGAGTTGTGAAGAACCAAGGGACTATCAGGAAGCAATAGAAAGCAGGGATAAAACTTTCTGGAATGGGGGTATGAGTGAAGAGATGAGTTCTCTGGATAAGAACGGAACATGGAGGCTGGTTAGGAGACCTAAAGGAAGAAAGGTTATCGGTTGCAAATGGGTTTACAGGTTGAAACCGGGTATACCAGAGATAGAAGAACCACGGTATAAAGCTAGGGTTATCGCCAAGGGATATTCTCAGAAGGAGGGTATTGATTATCAGGAAGTGTTTGCACCAGTGGTGAAACATGTTTCTATCAGGTTTCTTCTATCGGTAGTTGCAGAAGAGAATATGGAACTGGAGCAGCTTGATGTTAAGACTGCGTTTCTTCATGGTTTACTTGAACAAGAGATCTATATGGAGCAGCCTGAAGGTTTTGTTGTTAAGGGAAAGGAGGACTTTGTTTGCTTGTTGCAGAAGGCACTATACGGACTTAAGCAAGCTCCGAGACAGTGGAACAAGTGCTTCGATCAGTTTGTGGTTAGACATGGGTTTACAAGGAGTGAGTATGACTCATGTGTTTACATAAAGAAGAGCAAAGGTGAGTGTTTTATCTATCTACTCTTATATGTTGATGACATGCTAATCGCATCCAAGGATATGAAGGAGATACATATTATGAAGAATCTGTTGAGCAGTAGGTTTGAGATGAAGGATTTAGGAGCTGCGAGAAGGATTCTCGGGATGGATATTGAGAGAGATCGTGAAGGTGGAGTTCTCACCTTGTCTCAATCTAGTTATATCAAGAAGATCCTACAGGTATTTGGTATGGATGACTCTAAATCTGTTACTACACCTATTGGTTCGCATTTCAAGTTATCAGCTGTAAAAGATGATGAAGCTGAGACGATTCTGGATGATGTTCCATACTCAAGTGCTATTGGAAGCATCATGTATGCGATGTTGGGGACTAGGTGTGATCTCGCGTATGTTGTTGGCTTGGTTAGTAGGTTCATGAGCAAGCCGAGCATGGTACATTGGACTGCTGTTAAGTGGGTGCTGAGATATTTGAAAGGTACCTTGGATCGAAAGATTGTGTTCAGGAAGACGAAGGAGTTTAAGATTGAAGGTTTCTGTGATTCTGATTTTTCATCTGATCTGGATAGAAGCAGGTCGATTACAGGTTATATGTTCACGGCAGGTGGAACTGTTATTAGCTGGAAATCGAGTCTTCAATCTGTTGTCACGCTGTCTACAACTGAGGCAGAGTATATGGCGTTGGTAGAAGCTGTGAAAGAAGCAATTTGGCTAAGAGGTTTGTCAGAGGAGTTTGGTTACAAACAGGATTCTGTGGAGGTCTGGTGTGATTCTCAAAGCGCCTTGTGTTTAGCCAAGAACAACGTCCATCATGAGAGAACGAAGCATATCAGAAGAAGGATGCATTTCATTAGGGATATTGTTGCTTCTGGTGAAGTGAAGCTGTCGAAGATTCCTACTGAGCGGAATCCAGCTGATATGTTGACAAAGGTTCTTCCTGTGGATAAGTTTGAGAAGGCTCTGAGCTTTCTAAACTTAAGAGAGCACTAAGGTGCTGGTATGGTCTGGAGCTGCACATGTATGCAAGAACAAAGGTGTTATGGTCGTGATTGTCATCAAGGTGGAGATTTGTTGGGCTTTGGTGATGTCTAATCTCGACATAACATAGGCCCGCGACTGGTAATGTCAATTAGAGTTAGGAATGGGCTTGTTTCCTTGTTTCTCTATGGGCTTAGAATTTTGTTTTAGAGTCGTCTTATTCTTGTAATAGCCTTAGCCTATATAAAGCTAAGCATGTGTGTGATTTAGGTTGAGCTTTTGTTAGAGATCTTTTCTTGTGTTTAGAGAGATCTTGTGAGAACCTTGCTATTGTAATTCGTGGTTATAGTGAATTACTGGAAAGCTCCAGATAGAGACTTAGATCACATACCGTGGTCTGTCTCGTTGGTTATCTCTGTGTCTTTTATTTTATTGCTCAATACAAACCAATTCCGTGATTAGAAAAGAAGGGATCAAATCCCTACACTACCAAGAGTCATAAACATCAATCGTCATGATCACCGCATCTCTCATACATTTCATCTTGGTCAAGGAGATGGAGATTGGAAGTGTGGAGTTTGTCGGAAGACGATTGATTGGGTCTACGGAGCTTTCAAATGCGCTCGTTGTCCTAACTATGCCGTTCATTCACAATGTGCGACAAGAAAGGAAGTGTGTGATGGGATAGAACTTGAAGATGTGCCCGACAAAGAAGAAGAAATCGAAGATCCATTCAAGGTACTTAATGAAAAGGATATCATTCATTTTAGTCATGAGAATCATATTCTAAAATTTGGATGAGAATTATGTTCTTGAGAATGATAATAGGCGCTGCCGGGGTTGTTTCTTTCCTCTCAACGACAATCCATGGTATAAATGTGTAGAATGCGATTTTTGCCTTCACAAAGCATGTGCCAATCTTCCTCGGAGGAAACGTCATTTATTGCACAACCATAAACTCACTCTACAGGTTGATGATGAAGATGATAGAGTTTCGATATTTAGATGTACAGCTTGTAGTCAACCCTCTTCTAAAGGTTTCCGGTACACGTGTTCTCAGGAATACAGTTGCATAAATGATTGTATTTCTTATGATGTTCGGTGTAGTTCTGTGTCAGAGCCGTTTAACCATGATCTGCATCCACATCCCTTATACTTCACCTTGGAAAATTCCAAACGATGTCATGCTTGTCTCAAAGAAATAGATGATAATCCCTTAAGTTGTATGGATTGTGAGTATGCTTTATGCATGGGGTGCGCTACTTTACCAAGAAAAGTGAAGCATAGGTGTGATGATCATTTTCTATCATTATGTCAAGGAGCTGGAAACTCGAGCGGCGACTTGTGGTGTGATATTTGTGAGACCAAGACAGATCCGAGTGTATGTTACTATACTTGTGCTGAATGTGGGCTCAGTCTCCACATTAATTGTGTACTTGGAGATTTCTTCTATTATGTGAAGGAAGGATACATGTCTCCTGTTCTTGAAATACTTCCCAACAATAGTGTTTCTCGACCTTTGTGCAGCATTTGTAAAACTCATTGCAAGTTCCCCTTCGTCGTGAGGCGAACTGTAGAAGAATCTGTTCATGACCTTTGTTCGTTGAAGTGTTTGTCAAATTTGTTCGACATTGTGCTCAAAAAGCCTTTTTAACATTTTGTGCGGAGAACCAATTTATTCCATATCTTTGTAATATTTATTTTTAACATGTTCTACTTTGTAACACAATGCGTAAAGGTTTTGTAACAATTTTTGCGGAGAACCAATTTTGTCCATATTTTTGTAGTTATTTTTTTCCCCAAAATTACATAGAACATATAAACCAAACTAGAGGACATTAACAATAAAAATCAAATACGGTTTTATTTTTCATTGTCATTTCAATAGTTGTTTGAATATTTCTTATCCAAGATTCACATTTTCCGAACTCTAGTACACACTCGTTTCTCTGGTAGCGTAACTTGAAATCAAATCCGTCAAGCTTCTCTAAAGGGATCTCAGTACATGATTGTTTGGTTCACGCAACTCGTTCCATGCCACTAATACATTGTTTGGCTTGCATTATTCGTTACATGTTCTTGTATCCGAAGATGGGACATCACCTTTCTTATCATCTTTGCAGTGAATTCGACGAAACATGAAACTATTTTTTTTCTCTGCTTCCCTACATAGTTCTTATATGCTTATGAAGTAAGTTTTTGAAACGCTGCATCACATCAATCTAGGACAATACAATTCAACATATCATCACTACATATACATTTCCTAAAACAATTTCATTGCAAGTAGACACCAACAAAAAAAAAATCTATGTACCAACATTATTGTAATAAATATTTGTTCATTGCAAATAAAGTTTACATTAAAAAAAAAAAAAATCACATTTCAATAATTTGTTTGTTTGGTAAATTTTGTGGGCTTACACAATTAAGCCCAAAATTATAAAAGCCCAGTCAATTATATTTCTCTAAAAAACCCTAAAAGGTTTTCCTCAGTCTTCTCTTATCATTTTGCGCCACCCTTCAAGCTTCTGCTTACCCTCAAGGCTAACTAGGTAAAAACTCCGATCCCTCTTTCACCGGAATTCTCTTCACTAATCACCGTTTTGGCTAACTTTCCGATTTCGTTTCTGTTCATATATCAGTTATCCGGCGAAGATGGTTGCAGCGAAGAAGACGGTATTTTCTGGATCTAATTACAAATCTGTGAAATTTTGGAATTTTGTGTTTCTGATGTTATGTAAACAAAAAACTTGCAGAAGAAGTCCCATGAAGGAATCAACAGTAGATTGGCTTTGGTGATGAAGAGTGGCAAATACACTCTTGGCTACAAATCTGTTCTCAAGTCTCTTCGTAGCTCCAAAGGTAAAAGAAACTACTTTTTTTTTTGTTATATTTGTTGTATGATTTTGATTGTTGGATTTTTGTAGGTAAGTTGATACTTATATCAAGCAATTGCCCACCATTGAGGAGGTCTGAGATTGAATACTATGCTATGCTTGCCAAAGTTGGTGTTCATCACTACAATGGAAGTAAGTAGCTTTCATTAAACCTTATCCTTGGCTAGTTTTGTGCAAACATATAGGACTGATTGAGGGATTTGAATAATTGTAGGTGATTATTTAGTGTATGAATCTATGTACTGCCTTATGATTATGGTTTTTGTGTTATGTTGTGGTATTAGGAACTAATTATGTGTAAATCTGTGAGTGAGTTGGTACATAAGACTGTCCGTTTTTAGTGATTGCGATGAGAATTGTCTTTGCGAATACGCAAAACTGTTTCATTGCCTGATACTTATCTCCAACTTGTTATGTATTGTAGACAATGTTGATTTGGGAACTGCCTGCGGTAAATACTTCCGTGTGTCATGCCTCAGCATTGTCGACGCAGGTACGCTTGCTTTCTCCGACCAAACATCTTTATAGCTAGTTTGTACGGATATAATGCTAATCTCTCATATGACTGCGCAATATTTCAGGTGACTCGGACATCATCAAGACTCTTAACAGTGACGAGTGATTTGTGCTGATATATTATGATTTTGCCCAATTTCTCTACTTTTATGCAAGAGTAGTGTGTTTTTTTCGTAATTTCTTACTCTGTCACACTTGTGGGGATTTCTTATGATAAGATCTTTGATGACTTCTCTTAGGTTGCTTTGGTTTTTAAACCCCTTTTGGTGAATGAAGTTTTCGGCTCTCTGGATTATAATATTAGAAATCATATTCTTGTTGTCATATATATTGTCTATTGACGTTTGGGTATATGTTCGGAGGTTGCCCAATAAAAAAAGAGTATATGTTCCTATATGAGATAATTATTTCAAACGTGAAAATGATTAATTTGTTGATGGAATATAATTTCTTAGGAATTATTACAAAAACAAGTGATTTGTTGAGAGCAAAAATTAATTGACAAAGCTGGTGATGATGACGATGAATAAAGCCATTTCAAGCCTTTTGGCAATTGTCAACTCAAAATATTAAAGGATCTTTTCAGAACTACCTTTTTTTACTTTATCAAATGCAAAATTATACCTTTCTTTCTCTTTCTTCTATTTTTTGAGTCTTTGCCACTAAACTGTCTAATTATTTATAAAACTGCTATTACGTAGATTTCTTTTTGTGTTTCGTAGACTTCCAATCAAAGATGAAAAGTCTCAACAATCCCACAGAAATGAACTTATTTACCGAAATGTCATCTTCATCAATTTTCCAACCACCATGAACAACCACCATGAACAATCAATTTCGAGATCATAATGACTCAACAACTGATTTTCGAGCTCTTAATGCTCTTCTATAATCCTTATTACTTATTTCCTTTCTTCCTCTCTACAATTTCATCCATAAATCTTTCTAAGTTTCGTTTTCAAAAAGATTTCCCACAAATCTTGTTTTAACCCACTATAGATTCTTCAATATCGGTTAAATTTTCAAGTTCCAGTGTTGGAGGAAGCGAAAAACGAACTCAACGTATGAAAAAGAACCGAAACTTGCAAAATCAAAATTTCAGATCTAGAAAACTGCAGTGTACAGAAACAACGATAAATTTCTACTCGCAATTCCAATAGATATGAAGTTGGTATCGCTAGAAAGCTAAGAGTCGGGGCTTTCCAACAGTATGTTAATTGTCTTGTGGGTCCTTCTAGAACGTTGGGAAATCAGCCCGCAATGTCACTGATCGATGGAACTTCGGGATTGTAAACTAATTCGAAATTTCAGATCTGAAACTCGTAGACTTTCTGTGTAGACTTCCACAAGTCAACGAAGGGGGCAGATTTGCATTTGATTATTTATGTGAAAAATATGAAGTAGACATCCAAGGAAGTCTGCATGATTCCTTTGGAAACACAAAAACAGTGCCACGTAGACGGGGTTAGTTTTGCATTTGACCACAGGTTTGACCTTTTTGTGTAGATTTCCCTGGAAGTCTGCAAAAACGTAAGAGTAGTTTTGCATTTGGAAATCGGAAGGGTTAGTCTGCAAAACTACCCCCTTTTTTGTGCCGATTCCAGAGAAGTCTGCAAAAAAAAATCAAACCTCTGGTCAAATGCAAAACTACCCTTTGCAGACTTCCAAGAAAGTCTACAGTTGTGAATACTTTCCTGGATGTCTGCAAAGCGTTTGCCTAAAATGCAAAAGTACCCCCCTGTAGACTTCCGTTTTACTGATTGGAAGTCTACACGGGAAGTCTAAGGACAAAATGGAAGTCTACAGAGGGAGTCTACATTACACAGTCTTTTTTAAAACCTAATTATATGTCATTCTTGAAAGAGATTTCATGTTTTTTTGTTCTCACATGTGTGGTACCTATTTCTCTATCATGTGTGTAAGTTTGACATGTTTATGACTAATATTGATGGGGTAAATCTAATTTTTTCATTTGGTAACTAGTTAGCTCATTCAACGTAGACTTTGATACACAGAGTTTTAACCCTATAAAATCTACTGCAAGTGCACAGCAAACGAAGTAGTGATTTAGGGATCGAATCCACAAGGACCAAGTGTTACACAACAAACTATAGATTATTAAACTAAGCTAAGCATGAAACAAAGATGGGTGATTTTATTAAAACTAAAGACAAGAAAGCAGATTTAAACGATGTAAATTCAGATGATTAAAAACGCTAGGCATTAGGGAATTCTCAGGAAATCACATTCATGAACCAGACAACTATTCAGATTCTAAGTATGCATGCATCTTAAACTCAAACACTGTTATAAATTGCTCCACTTTCGTGATAACAATTACTATCCCTAAAGATCCGAGTGCCTAAACTTTCGTTTGGTCACGGCTATCCTAGGCAAGCATTACAGTTCAGGTTTGATCAGTTCACAATTAACTCTAATTCACTTTCGAGACTAAAGAATAATTGCTCATCAACAGTAGTTCCAGTGATGCCCAAGCTTTTGGAATGTGCATCAACCTAAGATCTAGTGATTAAATAGCCAGTTCAATCCTAGCATTATGCCTAACAGTGATGAAGATGGTAATTGATAAGCAACCTATTTGTGTCTGATTCAATCTGTGAAATCCATCAAAAACCCTAAAACCTAACTAGAAAACTACTCAGACATGGAAAGCATAACGAAAGCAATAGATAAAAACTGCATAATCATTAAAAGAGAAATCAATAGGGTTTAGAAATCTTCTCCAAGGGATGATGAGATCTTCTCCCAATTACAATCGCTCAAAAAGCTCTCAAAAGTGTGAATAAAATCGTGCTAAAAGAGGTGGTGTCCAAAACAATGAAACCCTATGGGTTTATATAGGAAATAAAACGGAAAAAGGAAAATTCCTAAAAATCTGGGAGCTGGACCGGTCGGTCCGGTTTCCAGAGCCAAAAATCTTCACGGTGTGAGTGTGGACCGACCGGTCCTTGGTGTAGACCGGTCGGTCTGATTCCCAGAGCCAAGTCTTCTATTCGTCTAAGTGTGGACCGACCGGTCCTAGGTGTGGACCGGTCGGTCCCATTTCCAGGAGCCACCGTCTTCAAATCTTCTGCTTGATCGATCGGTCTTCGAGACGTTGAGCTAGACCGGTCGGTCTAGTGGGTAGACCGGTTGGTCCGGTTTCCTAAAAACTCCGGTTTTTGCTTGAAATGCTTGAATCTCCTTCTCGTACGCATGCGGTTCCAAATCCTCGAGTATGGATCTAAATATCAACTCAAAACAACTCAAAAGACTCCGAATACTCGTTAAATTCGTGGTTAGGAACATCCAAATTCAAGTTATATCAGACTTCCAACGACTGATTGGAAGTCTACACGGGAAGTCTACAAACGAATTCTACAATACACAGTCTTTTTGAAAACCTAATTATATGTCATTCTAGAAAGAGATTTCATGTTTTTTTGTTCTCACATGTGTGGTACCTATTTCTTTATCATATGTGTAAGTTTGACATGTTTATGACTAATATTTATGGGATAAATCTAATTTTTTCATTTGGTGACTAGTTAGCTCATTCAACGTAGACTTCTAGCGACTGATTGGAAGTGTACACGGGAAGTCTACGAAAAAAAGAGAAGTCTACATTGTACAGAAATACTAAAACGCATTTTTATAGATTTAAAATTATTTTTCGAAAAACTTTTGTCCTCCACTTGAGTTATAATAATTATTTTCTATGCTTTGGACATGTTTAGTTATAAAATTTGCATGTCAAACTCAATTTTATATTTGTACCACCAATTACCTTATTTATGCAGACTTCCAGGGAAGTCTACGGTTGAATTTCGATTGTTGCTAACTAAGCCTCATATTACCGTGTTGAAACTTGTGTTAAAAAAAAAGTTATTATCATGTCAGGACTGAAGTTATTGTTATGTTCAACTTTGTGTTAAAAATTGTGCAAAAAAAAGAAATTAATTTTGAAACTTGTGTCCGGACTTGTGTTCACTCTAGGTTATTCTCATGTTCAAACTTATGTTCAAAAACAAAAGTTTTGTTTTCACTTCAATTCAAACCAAGGAGAAGGATTTGTATCATGTAAGTATGTGTGAGTACTTAATCAGTAAGACTATTGCAAGTTATTCGTTAAATTTGACAATCCATTTTTTATTATGAAGTAGACTTTTGTTGTACACTTCAGTATACTTTTTGTTTTGTTTTAGACTTAGTTCATAAACTCAGGTAGTCCTCTTTACTGGTTCGAAGACCAGAGAGAATAGTAATATAAACTTCATAAACATCAAAAATTCTCAATTATGAGATTATAAGAGTTGCAAAAAGCAAAAGACAAAAATAAATTACAAGGTTTATGTTTTGGAGAATATTATGAAATCAACATTAACTAGTAAAAAATAGCCACTAGCAACAAAGAATAAAGAATATAACAGAAATAGTCTCATCATTTATTACAATTTTACAACAAAGGATCAAATGAAATGAGAAGAGAAAGATCCAAAAGTGAAGTTCAGAGCTTGTGAAATGGTTTAGTTACAATAAAAATACAATCAGAAGAGTTCCTTTCTGAACAAGACCCCATCACTCCATCAACAAGTTGTCCACCACCAGTCCAAACCTAGAGAAAATAAACTTCCATCATAGCTTTACGCCTGCAATAAACACGGTCATGATTTACTTAAATACCAATTTGCTTGCAAAAACTAAATCTAGGGCTTGGGCAAAAAATTCTCAAAAATCTCTCTAAAAACGTGAGAAGAGAGAAAAAGTTAGGGGGCTAGGGTTGAAAATAAAAATTAGGGGTTTCACTGAAAAACTTACTTATATATGGAGACAAAAACATCTGGTTAGGTTAAAAAAAATTTCCGGTTAAGTAGACTTCCCGTGTAGACTTCCGTAAGTAGACTTCCCTTGTAGACTTCTGTAACCTAAGAAACACAAACAAAATCAAATCATCTAAAAAAGCATACAACAGACTAGATCTAGTGGAGATCGAAGAGTTTGAAGGAACAAATATAGCTTTTTAACATTTTGTTTTCATAATAAGCAACAAATGAGGAAAAACTCACCAAAGATCTGAGATTTGTGAATGTGTTAAGGATTGAGATTTTCTCGTTCATCGGTGTTCTTCCATTCAGTTTCACCATCTTTCATAACTCTAAATCTGCAAAACAAAGGAAGCAAAAGTTGAGGAATCACAAACTCAACCAATAATGAAGTAACACATCTAAATTTCAAACCTTTAACATGGTTGACGAACTGAAAAAGTGAAAATAGAGGCACATAACTTTGTTGAAAGTGAAATTAGTTGCTAGAATCAGAAAGAGGACGAAGTTTCGTATGGAATAGACCCAAAATTTGTTCTAATCGGTGGAGAATTGAAGAAGATAGGGTTTGGGCAAAAATTCCTCAAAAATCTCTCTAAAAACGTGAGAAGAGAGAAAAAGTTAGGAGGCTAGGGTTGAAATTTTTTTTGAGTTTTCATTGAAAAACTTGCTTATATATGGAGACAAAAAGATCTGGTTAGGTTAATCATTTTCCGGTTACGTAGACTTCCATGTGATGTGGATGTCTACGAAACCTTATACTCTAAAATGAAACCCTAAACAAAATGGAAGTCTGCAATTCAAACTCTAAATCGAATGGAAGTCTACATTGGAAGTCTGCATATGTGAAATATGCTACAAAGGAAGTCTACAATTCAAAACCAAAATCGACTTTTTCCTTTAGATTATTCATAACTGTTAATTAAATATATTGTAAATCATCCAAATATTTAATATATTCATAATTTTAGATTTTTTTGGCAAATTTAACATTTTAAATGTTGAAATTATGAACTTTAAATGCAACCCTAAAGGTAAAAACATGTTTTCAAATTGTAATGTCAATCCATTTCCCATATTTTTAACCCCTAAACCCACAAACTAATGTCAATGACATATATGACTCATTATATTCAAGATTTTACATCCCCTCGTAGTGAATTCAACTTCTCATAATCAAACACTGCATTGAAACTTCTTATAAGTTGTTCATTATAAACTATGGATCATGTAACACAAATCTCTAAAACGTTAATCTATTACAATCATACAATCATAAAGACTATACATACATAATACAAAACAATTACTAATACCATGTCCCAACTTTGTCAGAAAACTTCTCAATGTAATGTGATGAAATATAGTATTTCCAAAAGGATAGTATGTAGTTCATTCATTCATTTTCGTTCCAATTTGTCTTTTTTTTTACTTTATGCTAATTTGGTGAACTTTTATTTTCAAAACATCACAATTGCATTTAGTTTAATTATCCAAAAGATTTTATGGTCAAATTATTTTTTATGTATTTATAGATTTAAATTTACTAAATAATTACGATGTAGACTTCCATATTTCGTTGCAGACTTCCAAAATATAGACTTTTTCATTCCAATTTTTTTTTTTTTTTACTTTATGCTAATTTGGTGAACTTTAATTTTTCAAACATCACAATTGCATTTAGTTTAATTATCCAAAAGATTTTATGTTCAAATTATTTTTTATGTATTTATAGATTTAAATTTACTAAATAATTACGATGTAGACTTCCATATTTCGTTGCAGACTTCCCAAATATAGACTTTTTCATTCTAATTTGTCTTTTTATTTTACTTTATGCTAATTTGGTGAACTTTTATTTTTCAAACATCACAATTGCATTTAGTTTAATTATCCAAAAGATTTTATGGTCAAATTATTTTTTATGTATTTATAGATTTAAATTGACTAAATAATTACGATGTAGACTTCCATATTTTGCTGCAGACTTCTGGTGTATATTTCCAATGAAGACTTCCAAAAGGATAGAACGGCCACTGCGACTGCAGTTTTATTGTTTGTTCATTAAGACTCTAACTGTAATTTTACTACTCCTTTAGAGTAGTTTTGCAAGTTTTCACAAAATAGGTGTAGTTTTGCATTAAAAATGAAAAAAAGTATATTTCATTCAATAATCCCAATATTAAAAGCTTCCTCCTAGACCTAGGAATTTGGATATTCGGTTGAGATTCTGATAGTATACAATGAATTTCAAATATTTTGAGTGTAGGGGTTTAGGATACGTTTAGAAACCGAAATATATTCGATTAGGTATTGGTTGGTTTCGGATCAATTCGGTTTTAAAACCAATTACCCAAAAATTTTTGGTTCTGATTTGGTTCGGTTTCGGATTTTTTTTACTATCCAAAAATATCCAAAATATATGAATTTTTAATTTTTTTTGAATAAAAAAATGAAACATTACACATAAATTAGTTTTTTTTTTTATCCAAATCATCCATCAATAACTAAAATAACTAAACTAATCGAATAAATCTTTAAATTAATAATAAAAAAAAAAATTATAAAATTTACCCTCCTTCGTCCTCAACAACACCATAATATTAAGAAAGAAATCGTCAAATTTGTGACAAATTTTTTTTATATATATATTCGTCAACCTTCGATCCAATTGTCGGTAATTTCTCCCAATTTGAATATTGCTGCCCGATATTATGCATATGTAAACCCTTTTCACTTTAATTTGGACTTTGGGGTTTCTATTTTCTCTATATCAGATAATGAGTGAAGAGATATTCTTCTGGTCGTATCTAAATCAGATAATTTATGTTGTCTTTTCATCAAAAATTCTTATTTCATAAATAATATTTTAACTCAATCTTTCTAACGATTACTATAAGATTCTAGAAATTTGAATACGACACCACTGAAGAATTGATCATGACAATTTACTCGAAGATTACAATGGTTAGTGTTTTCAAAACCGTTCTAGAATATCCGCTCATTACGATGTCCTTATTGTTTTTAGATTGGAAATATATTAGTGTTTCTTAGATTGTTAGATGATTCTTTTGCTGAGAATCTGAATGTCTTTGGGGTTCCATCCACAAAAATGGCATCCTAATTAATAAGCACAAAACGAAAGTACAAGTAAAGAAATTTTCAATTCTCAAAGAGTTTGTTACTATTGTCTTCATTGTATTATTGTTTACGTCCTTTCCATCTCTGCCTTTTGTATGTTTTTGCTATGACCTTCTGATTGGGAAAAATCATCTCATATTCTCTAGGTTGTTATCAACGCTTGATTGTTTGATAGAAAACAATGTTGTCACTTCCTAATTATGTCTCGGATCAATTGATTTCTTAACGTTATTTACCTTCTTCGTATTCTTTGGCAGTGGTAATGGACCATGTAAATGTTTGGGTGAGTATGGGTTTTTTTAGTATTTACAAGATCTACGCATATACTTTACGGGTGTGTAAGATTTTTTCGCTTTTCGGGGTATACAAAATTGAGATTTATTTTTACATTTGAAAAACAATGGTATCTAGGTTTAACTGATTTTTGAGATATCTCATTAATGCTTCATTTGTGCATGAATATATGTCGCCAACGTTAAAGAGAAAGATATTATGGTTTAAAGTCATTATGATCAAATTCGTAATGATATTAGTGCAAACTGTCACGTTAGATGGGTGGAGTAATCAACAAAACTATTCTTACAACACAATGTCAAATTAAGAAGAGACTTGGGGAATTCTCTTATACCTTAGGTCACAAGATCATACATACATATACATAGGATTTCGAAAAATTGTAAACCATACATGACAAGTATGTAATTAATTCAAAATATATATATATTTGCAAACTACCAACACTTCGAAATTAAAAATGGCTTGATTCATAATGTTGTATCACTCCACTTTGAATAGCAATGATGGAAATAAAAATTGGAAATACAATGACTAAAGTTACGAGTTTAAAATACCAGCGATAGAAATAAAATTAGCTAGGCTAATCTTGTAAGAGCATATGCATTTTAGAATTAAATATATTAAATTTAAGGAACTTTGAATGTATAAAACCAGAAAAAGTGTCCAATATTAGACACTTTTCTGATTTTAGACACTTAAAATTCCTAAAATTTAATATATTTAATTCTAAAAAATTTTTAGACACTTATGAAGTGTCTACAATGCACATGTTCTAAGAGACTATAATATTCCGGTTGAGAAGGTCACTAACAAACACAAAATATCAAATGCATTAAAAAGAACAGAATACAAAGACCAACTGTAAAAATGGAAAAGAGTTGGTGAATAGTTTTATCACTTTTCACCAATCTTTTAACTAAATCAACAGAGACAGCGACAAAAAAAAAAAAAAAAAAAAAAAAAAACAGAAAATAAGCAATTTAAATCATTTTTTATCTTCATGTTTCACCACCACCACAATGACGTCCTACTGAACTAGAAGATGAACCATCACCACCTTTTCCCACCATGTCGCATAATTTATCACGTAACGCAACAAATGGTTGCAGCCTTTGCTCCAACTTCTCCACGCTCAAGTCTTCCGGAGTAAAGATCCACCTCATTTTTTCTATCTTCTTTTTGTTCCTCATTTCCTTCAACAATTTCACCTTCTCCTTCTCCATCTCAAGCTCCTTAAGGAGCTCCACGTTTTTTTTCATTAGGGTTTAAATTTCTTTCTTCTTGTAGGCTTCGACAAGCGCACCACTATTGCTATTATCGCCTTTTGCGGGCAGTTCAGGTTTTGATGGATCCTTCAATCGGTCATTCACTTCCTCGACAGATGGATTTGCGAATGAGAAAGGTTTTCCGGCTTCAGAGAAACCCAAGAAAACCGCTTCAACATTGCACAAAGTAACCAGTTCGTTCATCTTTTTGTAAATTCCAGATTTACGTTTCGAAAATATATTCATCCTATCTTTGTATTCTTCAACCTTCTTCATCTCAATTTTTTGCTTTCCCTTTGCTTGCTTCATTGACATGTTTTTTGGGAACAAAAGTATTTGATTTCTATTATGTGTTTTAGTAGTTTTATGTCGTAATAAACTCATTCACGTATAAAATATATTTATAGAAAAAAATATATATATGTTGCATGTTTTGTAGATTGTTTTTTTTTTTTTGGTCAAAACATGTTTTGTACTAGATTCTTAATGTGAATTTCACGAAGTTAAACAATTGCCTAAAATATAAGTTTTAAATTTGACTAAACCATTAAGGCAATCACTTAATCAGTCAACAACCTAATAAGGCAATTTAATTGGTGTAATAGCTAGTCTTTAAAAAAAACATAAAGATCATTCAAAAATAAAGAATGTTTTTAATTACGAATTTGAGTAATCATACTAGGTGAATTGATTCAAAAGTAAAGAGAAGTTTAGGTAACAAATTTAAGTAGCCGAACAGTATTTAACTTGCGTGAATAATTCATGGTCCAAAAAGCATAGACCTAGAGTTCAAAAAAACTTGTTTAATGAACAAAAAACCAAAACAATATGGACATAAATCCAAAAAAAAATTGGTTAGCAAAAAAAAGTGGAATGAATCAATTGTGAAAAAGAAAACTTATGCTTGAGAATGATGTATTGGTATCAAGCTTGTTGGTTAACATTGAAGAGGATTTAGCAAACCTAATGTTGTTTTTAGTGTAAACATTTATCGAGCCCCAGAACATATTAATTATTAATCTAAATCCACATAAAACAAAATTTGCCAGAAAACACAAAATATATGAATATACAAAAATAAAATTGTCAGAAAACTCGAAACAGATGAATCTTAAAAATAAATAAATAAACTTGTCGAAAACTTGAAACATGTGTAGATTTAAGCGATTCTCGTAGGAATTTGAATATCAATAACTCAGATTATCGAAGAAAATTTGAATAATTGTAGGTTATGATTTAGTATATGAATATGTGTATTGGCTTAAGATTATTGTTCTTGTGTTATGTTGTGGTATTAGGGACCAATGATATGTAAATATGTGACTGAGTTATTGTGTATACACGTGCAGTGCATCTGTCCATGTGCATACACAAAGTACTTAATTTGAGGAGTATATGCGAATACGTAGTTTTGTCTCATTACATGATACTTAATCTCCGATTTGTATCTTGTAGACAATGTTGATTTGGGTACTGCTTGCGGTAAATACTTCCGTGCGTCTGCCTTAGCATTGTCGACTTAGGTACACTTACCTTTACTTGTCAAAACATATTTAACTAATGTACACATGCAGTGCTGATCTCGCATCGATATTTCAGGTGACTCGGACATCATCAAGACACTTAGTGACCAGTGATTTGTGCTCATTATGGTTTTGTCCAATTCTCTACTTAATGCAAGAGTAGTGTGTTTTCATTATTTCTTCCTCCGCTTAGAATTGTCACATTTGTGGGGATTTCTTATGATAAGATTTTTGAAGACTTCTCGTAGGTTGGTTTGGTTTTTAAACCCTTTTTGATGAATGAAGTTTTTGGCTCTCTGGATTATAAAATTAAAAATCATATTAATGGTATATATGGTCTACTGATGTTTGATATGAGATAATTATTTTAAACATGCAAAATGAAAATGATTAATTAGGTTCTAGAATAACAAATTAAGCAATGGTATATAAGTAGAAAAGAGAATATTGTAGAGTAATATGCATATAAATACATATGTGAAAAAGTTGATGTCTGAAAGTGATGATTGAAAAAAGTGAGCAATTTTCTTGTCATGGTCCCGAAATATGTGAAGAAGGTGAAATAATCGAGCTGCTGTGAGAAAATGAAAAATGCGAGTAAAACATTGTCTCCACCGTTTTTACTAATTATGCTAAGTTGCCACATAATCCTTCACTAACTTATAAACAATGGGAAAACAAACAAGTTTTAATGATAGTGTTGTACTTACATATGGTAAAGAGATAGATTTGGGATTTGGATGAAGAAATGGGAAGAGAAAAAATATCTTTGGTGAGCTACAAATTTCCTCTTGCCATCGCCTACCTTAGCATCAACTTCTACTTTCATTTTTTCAAGAAACTCGGTTTCCAGCATGGAGTGATTCACTTGTCTAATTTCTTCTGCTTCTTTGTATCCATATATATAGGGCCTTCTCAAGGTTTGTTGATATAGGCTATATATATGATGTGGTGTAAGTTTTACCTAGTTTAAAACAATCTAAATTGCAAGTGCACATCCAATTAATCGTAGAACTTAGGAATCGAATCCACAGCGATAGATAGTAACGCTATAGGCTTTCGGGAAAACACTCAAGCTAAGACAAATAATGGGGTTTTTGGTTTTGTATGATTCAAATTCGGTGACTTTAACTTTTGTAAACAATAAAGGAAAACGTTGGGGAAGGGAAATCTCAAGGTTCACAAGCCAATTTATTCAGGTGTTCATGCGGTATCTAGCAAGTTATTTTCCTAACTCGAATTCTCTTAATAATATAAATATTCAACTTTCGCAATGAAGAATAATATATCTAAGCAATCCTATAACTCAATTTTTATAATAGTAATTAGAAAGGATTGATATGCATAAATGCTCAAGATTCGATAGGTTAACCTAAATCATTAACTCAACTATCGCAGGTTAAGACTCTAAGCTCATCTAAACACTAGTTCAATTTCAATCAATGAAATTAAGATGAATTAAATCACAAGTCAACTTTCGCAATACAAGTGATAAGCGTTAAACACAAGTGTAGACTAAGACTAACTAGATCCTCTGCATGAACAAATTCCTATTTATCGACCCATGAAAACCCCTTAAGAGATCCTCATAACCTAATAAATACACTACTCATTCATGAAGAACGCAACCATAAAAAAGATTGAATAAAGGTATTTCATATAAGTAAAAAGGTTTAGAAATCTTCTCTATGTGATACAACGATAGGAAACCGTCTCCCTCAACAAAGATGTAATAAGAACTCTATGAAACTCCTCCTTGGCTTTGTGTCTTCTTCTTAGGGTTTCGAACGGCGGCTATGAGCAATAAGCTTTATGAAAAGTGTGATGAAAGTGCTGAAGGTGGTTTTGGTATTTACCTACCATTTTTAGTGTTTTCTTGGATTTTGAGGTAAAAAGTGGTAAAATCTTATGCATATCAATATACATCACCGATACACACATAATCTCTTCTTTGAATTTCATCATCATCATTTGAATATGGCAATCGAACCATTTGATTTTTTATTTCTTCAAATTTTTGAAAATCTATATCAACACTAGTAAAATTTCGAATGAAATTATTCAATGTCATAGTCGAATGATATTATGTAGTGCCATAGTCACTACAAAAATCTTGGAATGCGTTCGTATTTCATAGCGTCTTGGATTTCTAGTAATAACAAATTTTTATTTTCCACTCCCCGAAAGTTCGATCAAACGCAAAGAGCAGTAACGTTTATCAAATAGAAAATTCCCCGATAATAGAACATTTCTACTCACTATTGATGCAGATAATATTGAATCAAAAAGAATATCCCGAATCAACATTAAAAAAAAAACATTTTCAGGTACAGTCGGAATATATTCATCATTTTGTGTACAATATGTCAATATCTTTGAATCGTTTGCTCTTCATGTTGTGTCCACATATGTGTATATAAACTCCATATGGAAGTTACAAATTATAAGCTTGTTCATTGTAGGATATTGCTTCTCTAAGTTCCTACTCGAACAAACACATGCGTACTATAGAGCTCCAATGAAAGCATTGAAAAAAAAAAAAAAATTATTAGAAGATAAGATGAGGTCCACCTATTGAGTTTTGTTTTTATAAGGCTTTATAATTTTTTGAGACATATGAACAAGTCCATCAAAAATTTCTTAAAATTTTATGTTCATTGTCTCTTGATTGCATTGATAATGTGTGCAATTGTTTGTTAAACTTCATCATGAGAAACATTCTAAAATAACACCGCAGTGAATTATCATAATTCACATTCACATCAATCTCACAATCTATAATCATTTTTCAAGATACGACACAAATGCTTAAAAAAATTTCTCCATGTTCTTGCTTGAATTTAATTGATAAACGTATTTAGTCCATAGTTTCAATGATGTTTATCTTAATGGATTGTGCCTAATGTTTTTGGAATCATGATAATGATTATATTGGAGACAAAAATCTAATGCCTAATGTTTATATTGTAGTATGCATCACCATGTCAGAGCAGATTCCCCGCAAGAAGTGTTGTTGTATGAGGTGCTCCTAATTCTTTAAACGGTAATCCATGTGCACTACCTGAATTTTCATTGTGTAGCATCAATGAGCTACTACATGCCTTGGTTCAAGAAAACCAACTGGCTCTCCATCACGAGGAGAAAGATGGAGCACTTTGGTAAAAGATTTTTATGTAAAATTTGTATTAAGGACTTGTAATTCGCTTAGTTATCTACCATATTGTGATAGGAGCTCTATCGATAGTGAGGTCAAATATGACATCAAAATGCATTTACGAATAATTTTGATGGATCATGATGGAATATTGGTAAGGTTCTGCAAGATCAGTAAGACGAGTGATGGTCTGATTTTGTGATAAGATTTTCTATATATTGATTTTCTTAACTAGACCTTAATTTAACATTTGAACAATTTCAGTTAATTGTCAAGTGTTATTTCAATTTTTTTTCAGCAAACATTTTATTGGGATTGAGATCATCATATTGTGGTGAAGAATCTATGGACCAAACAAAGTCAGAGTAGGATCTCAAACAACATCAACAAAGGGGAGAGAAACAACAAAAACCAACTTCATTTCCAATAAGAATTGAAAGTTGATGTGGCGTCACTGGAATACAGACGAAATTTAAATTATTACAACAAACCCACCTAAAAGAAAATATGAACGTGGTTGAATGGTATACATCAACATATCTCTAGTTCAAAATTCTACGCCAAAATCAAATATGATGTGGTACAAATGAGATTTCCTTATAGTCTCTTGTTAAGTATTATGATCAAGTCTTTTTATCCATTTATGTTATTATTTTTCTGTTTTCTATAATTTATGTATCCAGTTGATGGAGTTAAGTGAGGAGCCAGCTCACAAACCTAGTGCGAAAGACTCGCATGAACAGTGACGGGACATTTGTTGATAAACGTGCGAAGAATATTGTTGAAGAGTTGAGTCAATTGTTGTTTCGCATCAATTTTTCAATACTGATAATGATGAGGTTGGCAACCAAGGGTCCACTCACATAGACCAGTTACACTACTTATGCGAGATGAGGCTTTTTATTCGGTAATATTTTGTTGATTTGGTTTGTAGTTCTATTTTTTTAATAGCACAATTTTACTTACTTTATGTTTAAAAATATTATTTTAGATAGTCAAACTATATAGAAGGTGGTTGTTTGGATTTGAAATTGATTAGATGAGAAATTATGATCCCATTGATCCACCAACTATTGTTCTTTCTCGTCAAACTAGTTATGAGCGGGGGATCTGATCAATCTGACCGTAAGTTGTCAACAACATGTTAGCGCTTTGTGTGAAGCTTTGGGAGTCACAGTGGCACCTATGGCTGAGAACGCACCTAATTCATCACAACCCTCCACACTTAGATTTGACGGTGGCACTTATGTGTGATGTGTAATTTTATTCGGATTAATGCAAAGTAGTTGTTGAACTAAAAATCTTATATATAATAGCAGAGTTCACTCTCCTCTTAGAGCGTCCACGTCATCAACCTCCTCTTCCAAGTGGACCCCACTGCTTGCTTACGTGATCCATGTTTATATCATCCATTAATTGCTCTGTTAATTAAAAAAGCCATCTATTGTATAATTTTCTTGCCTTCCTTCTTTCTCCTTTCTTTAACCTAAACTCCCTGTAAAACGTAACCACAAAACAAATCCTCTCCGATTCCCAAAACCAACAATAATGGCAAGACCAATCCGTCTTCTATATATAGCATCAAATTCAGTCACAACTCACTTCTCGCATAATCTTATCATTCTATAAACAGATCAATGCCAATCATAATCAAATCAATTGGGATAGAGAACTCTCCGTTGATGACGATGTTGATACGGCGACAGTGACAGAGAAACTAACAAGAGGAGTGTATCGGCGAAAGAAAAGACCAGGAATCTGAGATGATGTGTCAGATTCAATGAGAGGTAACAAAATAGCTATATTCTCTATCAATTCTATTCCCTAGCTTCAATCATTTCTCTCATCGATCTTTCATAATCTCTGTCCGGATCTGATAACTCTATATGCTTCATAATCGCCGTTCCTCCACTTAATATCTTCGACACATCACTTTTGGAAGGCCGTTTCGTGAGGCCGTTCAAGATTAGGGTGTAATCTCACTCTCCACCTACCTCAGGACCTTCAAAGTCGTCGATTACGTCGATGTTAAGATCAATGGTGCGATCCAAAAGGGTCTGCCTCACAAGTTCTACCATGGCCGTACTAGTCGCGTCGGAAATGTCACCAAGCGTGTCGTTGGTATCGAAGTCGATAACTGGTCTCATTCTTTAACTTGGATATATTTGAAAAAATAAGGGTTTAGACCAAATTGGGGATTCTTTGCTATGTGTATAAATTAGTAGTTTCAAATGATGAAATGAGCGACTGTGTATCTTTTCTGATAATGTTTTGCTTTCGATTTGTAAATTAGTACCTTATTTTTCCACTCTATAATACACTTGGAATCTGAATTTTCAGTTTGACTTAATTATGTGTTTTGGGAATGTGTTTAGAATGGGAACATAATCATAAGGAAGAGGTTACATGTGCAGCAGTGAAGGTGTGCTGATGAGTTTAAACTGAGGAAGAAGAAGAAGAACGATCAGCTCAAGGCTGCAACCAAAGGAAAAGGAGAGACTACCAGCACCAAAAGACAGCCTAGAGGTCCTAAGCCCGGTTTCATGGTCGAAGGTATGACCTTGGAGACTGTCACTTTTATTCCTTACGATGTCGTCAACGATCTCAAGGATGGCTATTAAGTTTCCAATTCCTCCATTCTCTATCTTAGAATTTTTGTAGTTGTTTTGTTATTCAATATCTTTAAAACAAGACTGATTTCTATATGGTATGACAGTGCAATTCAGATTTTTGTTAGAGAAGACATAATTATTTGATTGTATCTAAAATCCTTTTAGGCCTGCATTCCCTAGATAACGATTCCATGGCAACAAATTTAGACACTAAGAACATGATGTATTCTGATTGGTGTTGTAGCATTTGGTTCTGAGTTCTGACACTTAATTTAGCACAATGTCTTAATGTGGGATTTGCACTTGCGATAATAAGAACCAAGCCCCTCTGATATGAATAGTTCATTGAAGTTGTTGGGTTACTTCAGCTAATGATCCACTAGCCTCGAGTTGTGTTTCTTTGGTTTTGTCACTTCAAAATTGATAATAGGCACAAGGTTAGTAAAATAGGTCAGAATATAGACCCAGCGTCTAACTTTCTTTGTTGAGCTATTGGATGACCAATGAATGTATAATTCCCAATTCCCCAAAGGCCAAAGTGATTGATGATATGTGCCCTCCGACAAAGGCCTTTGGTTTTCACAATGAGTTTGCATATAGAGAGTTTAAGTACTTCAATAAAATCACCATCATCGAGTCGAGTTTTATTCATAGCTTCTCAAAGCTCAAGGTCAGAGGCTCTGTTTCGTGGTTTTCTTTGTAGGGATATGTCTCCTTTCATTTTTTAAAGTGCCTATTGGCATTATTTGTTTATGTTTATTTTATATTGAAGGTTATCACCTCAAACTCTTGATCTAGGCATGTTACTTTGATCTCTTTCAAAGCGTTGAAAAAAAAACTTTGTAGGCTTGTGATAGACTGATAGTTCATACAGACAATCCAACTTTGTACCAACTTTTTCTGTTTTAATGATAAAATTTATATGAAATAAAGTTGATTACAAATAGTGATCCATTTAAACTCTTAAGAACATAATTGAAATTTGGAACTTACAACTTATAAGACAGTTACATGACTTTCCAAAAATCTGAAACACAACCAAAATTTTCGAAAAGTTAAGGCTTAGGTTATAGACTTATAGTTTTACTAAAACCATATTTTTTCAAAATAAGTTTGCAATTCAATATCAAAATTAGAACAATTGTAAAAGTTTGTAAAAAAATAACATGTTAGTATACGATGCACCAAATTAGAAATTTGGTTAGTAGGGGAAAATAAAATAAAATACAATGTACCAAATTAATGATCAATACTTTGTAACAAAAAAATCCCAAATTGATGATCAATAAAACCACACAAAAGATAAAACAGAAAAAAATGAAATGGCTAAGAACATATACATTCAATTTGTTGATTTTATGAAAATCAATATTAATTCTCCAAAAAATAGTCAAATATCAATAAAAAAAAATCGACAAATACACCAGCTCTAAAAAAATGAATGCAAATAATTATATTAAAAAAATTCACTACAAACGCCGGGAGGCACCTAGTAATAACAATAAAGGGGGGTTTTAGGGTGTAAGAGTGAATAATGGGTTAAATCGTCAATTAATTAAAGATGGAGTACTGATCTCAAATATTACAGTTCCTCTTCCCAAAACCCTAAACTCTACCTTCCGTTTCAGATCACGAACCGACACTTCCAATCTATTCCAAATCTCCTTCTCTCGGCGTTTCTTCTTAATTCTGTAAGCTTCCTTCTTCTCCGATGAATTTTAATTTGAATTCGACTTATGATGCTACTTTACTCGGATTTTGAATCTGGGTTTAGAAAATTGATGTTTATCGAAGCTTAGGTTAATAATTTGAATCTCTGGGCTGCACTTTAATCTGCAGATTCATGGCGCTTTAGCTCAATCTGTTGTTTATTGGCTCATGATTTTGGATGTTCTGAGAAGTATTCGAATTTCTTCAAAAGCTAGAAATTTTCCGTTTTCTGGGTTTGATTCTGTAATTGCGACTAAAATGCGAGAAATCAAAACGAAAGGTAATGCTAGAGAGTTTGTAAGTGATGAAGAAGAAGAAGAAGTTCTTCAATCGTCGTCCTTGAGCGTTAAATCGACGCCTGAGATCGAGAAAAAGTATGTTCATCGGGTCTACGATGCGATTGCTCCACATTTCAGCTCCACAAGGTTTGCTAAATGGCCTAAAGTTGCTGCCTTTCTTGAATCATTGCCTTCTGGATCAGTGATTCTCGATGCGGGTTGCGGAAACGGGAAGTATTTGGGGTTAAACCCGAGCTGTTTCTTCATCGGCTGTGATATAAGTAACCCTCTGATAAAAATCTGTTCAGATAAAGGCCAAGAGGTTCTAGTTGCAGATGCTGTGAATCTTCCTTACAGAGAAGGGTTTGGTGACGCAGCGATATCTATCGCGGTTTTGCATCACTTAAGCACAGAGAACAGAAGGAAGAAAGCCATCGAAGAGCTCGTTCGGGTTGTTAAGCCCGGTGGATTTGTTCTGATAACCGTTTGGGCTGCGGAACAAGAAGACCAAACGTTGCTTACCAAATGGACGCCGTTGTCTCCAAAGTATGTCGAGGAATGGGTCGGGCCAGGTAGTCCAATGAACAGCCCTCGTGTCAGGAACAACCCGTTTTTTAATCTTGAGAGCATTCCAGAGACTGAAGTGAGTATTAAGGAGGACAAGCTCGAGAACAACTCGGTTTCCAGTCTAGAGAGCATTCCAGAGACCGGAGAGCAAAAGTACGAGGAATCTGTGGAAAAATCGTTGGCGGCTCTCAAGAAGAATCAGCAAGAGTATTTTGTTCCGTGGCATTTACCGTACCATCGAGCTGAAGTGACTGGTGCATCTGCATCTGCTCTTGCTAGTGGGCTTGCTAAGAAAGACGATAAAAAAGGAGCTGTTGTGTATAACCGATACTATCATGTCTTCAGTGAAGGTGAACTTGAAAGGTATGTGAGTTCTATCAAAAAATTTCCGATGTCGTTTAAAACTGTAAACATGTAGTAACAAATCTTTTCACAGGTTGGCATCTGGAGTAAGTAATGCAGCGGTAGTTGATAAATTTTACGACAAGTCTAATTGGTGCATTGTTCTGCAGAAAGCAGCTTTAAACCAAGATTGATTCGTTTCAAACTCAGTTATACTTTTTCCAATTGTTCTGACATGGAAACATCATTGCAGCCAACATCGGATGTTTCCATATGTAATATTGTGTTTTTCGTGATTGAAAGTTGAGATTCTATTGCAGCTCATTTACTCTGCAAATTGCTGGCTTTAAAGGTTTTGTATTATGTGTAACAATGAAAGAAAGAATCGACATTATGAACAAATTTTCAGAGTTGTGATTTTCTATAGCTCTCTTAAAAAGTTGCACGAATGTTAGAATATCATAATGGGATCTCCAACATCTAGCACCAAAAAATACGAATCCAAACGAACCAAAAATATAAGAGTACTAGAAGTGTCTAAAACATAAATTAACCGAAAGACATTTAAATTCTAAGTCGGATATGTTCATGTACTATGGATAAATTTTATTTTTGTTTCTTTGTTTTTCCGATTTATAAAGGTATTGTGAATATATTGGGTTAAAAATAATCAATTTGAATATATTATTTAAAATTTGTATAGTATATTACTAGAAATACATATATACACAATGAATAATAATATAATTATTTAAAATTTGTTAATATATATCAGAAAACTAAATTAATAGTAGATAAAAGTAAATTTAAAATATTTTATTTATTTATTTGATATCTGGTAGAATTGATTGGAATTTTGAACCGCAGGCAAGGAACACATTCTTTCCGAGCCAAAAGTCAAAAGACAATAGAGAAATCCACAGAGCCTAAATGAAACATAAATTAAGAAAACAACAACACAGTCGCAGATTTTGAAAACAAAGTCAAAAAGACAAGTTTTTTTTTTTTTTTTAACAACAAGTGGATTGATTTCATATTATGCGGTCACACTCCGAAGCGGAGAATTTGTTCGCATCCGAAACGGATGATACAGAAAATACATAAAACACAAGAACACTACAACATAAGCTGGAAATCAACATGATAGAAGCAAATGAGATACACATCTTGATAGTACTCTCTTTTGCACTAGATAGGGAGCCAAAATCATAAGCATCCGAAACCAAGTTCGATACTCTAGAGATTTTGTCCGAAGCTTCATACCGTGCATAACTCATCTCCAATATATCAATAGCCATCTCCCAGTCCACGAGAACTTGACCAGCTGAAAATCGAATAGAGGCATACATAGAATCCACCTTCTTTAAACCCAAGACCTTCTCAAGGTCATTCATAGCTCGCTTGGAAAAGGCCAATAGCATAGAGCTTAATAATACTCTCTCCATAACGGAAGAGAGAGCTTCCGGTTTTGATGTCGGGAACAATTTTCTCAATAGCAACCGAATCCTTTGAGCACCAAACCACACTAGAATAATCGACTCAAATCTAGCTCTAAGGCCTAAGATATCTAGAGTACCAATGCTACTCACTCGTATGGTTCGAGAATAGGCAGATAGAAGTAGAAATTAAGACCTGAGCCTAGTTGTAGAAATTGCAGAAGTCCAGTATCTTCCCACGAATTAGTGAATTAGGGGGCTTTTCCTGCGCAACTTAGGTGGAAGGCGAACCCAGAAAACTTTGTGTTTCTCACGGAGGAGAAATCGACGAGCTCAAAAGCGGATGAAGATTGATGATTCTTGAAATATGGGCCATATTCTATACAGGCCAGGCTACAATCCTTTAAGATTGTAATGGGCCAAGCCATCGAGAAGCTCCACGGGAAGCAAATCGTGAGGATGGTTGATTGTTCATCGGAGAGATTTCCGGCGCCGGAGAGAATGACGCGACCACTGCTCCGGTACGGTACGAAATCCGATTTGAGGGATGAGTGTTGAGAATGGTGTAAAGCTTCAACCGGATCTGGGACCAAGGTGAACGATGGATAGGGAGTGAGCCATGCCACAACGAATCTACTGGATCCAGTGGTCGCGAACGGATTTTCATCTCCGAGCTTGGCCTCACTCAGAAACCATGAAGGATCCTCCGTCGCTTGCTACTCATCCTTGAAGCAGCCAGATCTACGAAGGAGGAACCTCTATAGTCAACAGGCCAAAGCCTTAGAGCTACCAAGCACCGAACGACGACCAAGCGAGACAAGAACACAACATCCATGTCCAATCAAGCGAACCAAAAGATAAAACAAAAGAGAAAGCAAGATAAAGAGAAATTAAACAAGAGATCGGTGGTGGCCGGAGAGGCAAAATCGAAGGTTGAAAAAGGAGCGGCGGCTAGGTTAGAAGGAGAGAGAACAGAGAATTTTTTTTTGTGGTTTCCTTTTAAAAATCAAAATTTTTGTTTAAAAAAGACAAGTTTATTGATGGAATTTTGTTCCTCCCTCCAAAGGACGCGCCATTGTAAGAGCATATGCAACGGTTGCTCTTAGGTGTGTTCTTAGTATTAAAAATTATTAAAATTTGAGTAAAAGGAAGAAAGAGAGTGTAAAATTTGAGTAAAAAGAATAAAGAGAGTGTTTTTGGTAATATAAAATTAATAAATTTTGAATAAAGAGAGGGGATAGTTTTGGAGAGTGTTTTTATTTTGAAACTTTTGGGTGTGTTCTTATGAGATAGTAGGGTGTATTAAAATATAAAATTAATAAAAGTTGAGTAAAAAGATGAAAGAAAAAGTATAAAGTTGAGTAAAAAGATGAGAAAATGTGTGTTTTAATAATTTTTAATACTAAGAATACATCTAAGAGCAACCGTTGCGGATGGCCTAAGAAGGAGAAAAAACATTGGCCTAAAGAATAAAAAAAAATTGAAAAACTCAAAAGGCATTTTTTATTCTTAATTTTATTTAGTTAGACCGTTAATAGTTTTGTGGGTAAACAAAAGATGGACAGATCTTTGATGGTTTGAGACAGGATTAACATCTTGAGGCCAGCTTGCTGAACGCACGTGTGCACCAGATGATGAAGTAGTAGCCATATATATATATATATGGATTTGTCATTTGATTGTATGAAGAAATTCAATCAAACAGCCTTTCTAGACGATAAATTTTATAATATTATATATGAATGATACCTACTTTTTGGTGTTTATTTTTTCATTTTTATTTTCATTTCTAAGATTTATGAAGTTTTCCTAGTTCATTGTTTTATTTTTTTTTATAAACCAGTGAAGTTCCGGATTTTTGATCCATAATCTCCTCAGCCGTTGATGATACCATATTTAAGACGTAAATTATCCCTTCCAAGTAGAGTTGAACTAGTAACCTTGAAAATTAATTTTTAAATCTCAAGACCATTAGGCCACCAACCACTTGGTTCCTAGATCATTGACCAAACCCTCTTTGTGTATTTCATTGATTAGTTGATTTAACAACATATATCATGACCATTCTATTATAATTACTCAATATACAAATTCAAACTTTAAAACCAAAAGATAAAAAATCTCGAGCCAAAGTAATAATAATAATATTAATGATAACAAAGCTTGAAATGGTTTAGTTTGCAAATTTCAGCTTTTGGTTACTAGGCTGCTTTTACAAAGCTTTTTATATGCGAACCTTTATCGGCTACGAATAGGTTGGCTGCGACGTTGTTTTCCAATCTCTGCAACCTTTACTATAATGCATCCGTAGAGATTTCATTTCATATATCAAGTACCATTTGAATATAATATATACACGCATTCATGCAATATATTTATATTTGTAACAGCCTAGATATATATGTTTATAACAGTTTATCTTATATCAAATTACATTATTATGTTTTGCTTTATATTATATCAAATTATATTTCTCCTATGGTTGTAAAATATCTCTCTAGTCTTATGTGTCTACTCTCGTTTATTGGCCAAAAAACCACCTCAACACTTCCATTTATGACAATTTTAGCTAAATATTAAAGAACTATATACACATTTTTACAGAAAAAAGACATTGTTTCATACTTAAAATTATCAAAATACATTATAATACATCAATTTAAAACCTCTATACATGTTATGAAAGGAAGCGGAAAAATATATATATAGTATATATGGTCAAGCAATATGCTCGTTTGTGACATTGTGTTGAGTTTCGTGATTTTGAATTTGTTTTAGTTTTTTAACCCAAAAATATATGGAAAATTTGCCAAAATAGACCACATTTATTTGCACAATGTCTCATTAGAACTTTATCCTTTTTGGTCAACTTTTTCCGAAAATGCCTTTTTCTTAAACAAAAAAAAATCAAATATAAGGTTTTTAAATCTGAAAAAAATCTGAAAATTATAACCATGTTATGAATAGTACATTATATTAAAACTTTTATTTTTTGAAGTTGAAAATCATGTGTTAAAATTGATTCTAGTATTGCATTCTACCGCTGATTTTTGCAGTATAATTTAGATTCTATGTATATCACATAAGTCTACCAAGCGTAGAAACAAGTTTCTACTTAATTTTAACATTCTGCAATCGCCAAGACACATTCTTCCACCACTTTGTTTAATTCTGCTAACGGCAGATTATACTTTCTGCCCCATTATTCTACTAATTGGCCTATTATTCTACTAATTCAAAACTATCTGCTAAACAGTAGAATGTACAATTAATAACTGTATCCTTAAATTTAGGAGTGAATATTTTATTTCCTAAAATAAATATTTGAAAATATATAAAAAAATTTTAAAAAAATATAACGTGAAGATTTTGTAACATTAATTATGTTTTTTGAAAAATATTTTATAAGATTTTCTGGTTTTTTAATTAACTTTTTCACTATTTAGAAATCCTAAAATTACAATTTTCAAAAAGTTATGTCCGGGTAGACTCGAACATGTGACCGCGGTCAAGAAGAAGATGAAGCGTAACCATTAAAGCCGAAGAGGTTTTTAACAGTAATTTGAGTTTTTTTTATTATTTAGTTATTTATTATTAAAATATATGTTAATAAAATTTTCATAAAATTTCAGATTTTTTTCTAATGTCCCGTAAATATAAGAGGAGATTTTTCGAATTTCAGTTAAGATTTTATAAATTAAATAATTTTTATTTACTTTCCTAATTTGAATTTTAAACTAATATAGGTATTTAAAAAATAAATAATTAAGGACAAATTTGGGATTTGAAATTTCATAGTCCTAATGGGACATTTCTAAAGTGGAAAAATCCTAATGGGACATTGTGCATTTAAAACTATATATATATTTGTTTGAATTTGTCTGAGTTTGAGCAATTTAAAACTTCTATGTTTTTTTTTTTTTGTCGGCAAAACTCCTATATGTTATATGAAAGGGAACGAAAAAATATATTGGTCAAGCAATTTGCTCGTTTGTGGCATTTATGTGTTGAATTTCGTGATTTTTTAATTTATTTTGTTTGAGTTTGAGGATGTATGTGTAGTGGCGGAGCTAAAAAATTTTTTGATGGGGGTCAATATTCGTATAATTATTTTGATGCTAATAATATACTTTAAAAAATGTAATTTTAAAAGAAAATATTTAAAATATAACTATATAGTATTTACAACAAGAAAAAAAAAATTCAGTAAATTCAGTTTCTAAAAGGATTTTGTTTAACTGTTTAGCTATTGTTTGTTTTAAATAAATAAAAGAAACTAAGAATAATGTCATTATTATTATAAATTCCTAAATTATAGCTTGAGAAATACTCAATTGTTGTGTCTATCTAAAACATATGTTTTAAACGTTTGTTATAACAGAGAAGAAAAAAAGAATAATTAATATACAAAAGATAACTAATATTTAAAGGGAAAAACAAAATTAATAACAAAGAGGTGCAACGAGAAGTTTTGGACTTGGATCAAGAGGGTCAAATTCACTTCTACCAAAAATCAAGAGGGTCAAATGCATGTGCTTTCAACCAAATAATCCAACAAAACAAATTAACTAAGCTTACAAACCAAAATTTTGAAAAGTTGTAGGGGTCAATTGACCACCCTCTTCAAGCTTTGCCTCCGCCACTGTGTATGTGCATGCAATTTGTTTTGTGTGTGATATTTTTTTGTTGTGGTCGTTCTTTATGCTGTGATTTGTATTCGAGTTTTTTTTTGTTCTAATTTTGGTGCTTTTTGTTTGTGTTGAAGTTTGTTTTATAATTTTTGATAGTTTATAATTTCTTGATAGTTTCTTCACTTGACTCTTCGTTGATCATTGGCCAATAGCTACAGAATTGCCTGCATAACATACCAGAAAAAAAATACTAGGAGTAGAGTTATTACGAAACGAATTGAAATCACAGAACAATAAAATGAAACTACAAAATAAATGCAAAGAAAAAGAAACTTACAACTACGGATTTAACAGTCTATAATCCATGACGAAATCCCCAACCGCAAGTACTTCTTTGTCTCTGTGAACATTGTAAAATGGCTTCTTGTTACTAATGTCATTAAAAATAACTCACTAGAGACAAGTAAAATAACCTAAAACTTTTGAATGCTACTAAATGTGCCTAAGAAAGCATATACACACTGCAAAAGAATGCCAAGTGAAAAAATATACCATTGATCTTGTTGGAAAGATTTTGATGTCTCTTGTTGGAAAGATTCTCCCGTGATCTTTGACATTGTTAGTATCATACCTTTGAAATCAAATCTAAAAGAGCAATATGATATGCCTTATTTCTTTCTATAAGCACAACTCACTTATAATAAATAAAGCACATGAGAACAGAATAAAGAGAGATACTTCACCTTATCCTTGATTGATCATTGGCTATAGAACTGATAATATCTACAGATGACGCAAAAGACACGAGAAGAAGAAATTAGTTTATGTATCTGATCTCAAAACCTTTGTATGAAGCAAGAAACCTGAGAGGAAAGACGAAGATTGTTTGTTACTTTACCTAACACTTCCTTTTCTCCTTGGCTGCTAAATCTCTTCCTAAAGTTTTGTTACCAGCTTAAGAATCCCCTCATGCTCTGTTAGCTGCAAGCCTGCAAACAATGAGCACAGTATGATAGAAACTTATAGTGTAATCCTCAAAATCAATGAAAACCAAGCTTTATTCAATGATTCAAAAGACTACAAGACGAGAGAAATTCAGGAGTCTCTCCTCTCCTACACCTTTTTTGACCAAAACTATTGATAAACAACAAAATAGCTAAAAGAAAGATACTTATAGAGCAAATGTTCTGCACAGGCTGTCTTCTCCATATGCAAACTCTAACGGCTTGATGATGACGTGTAGTAGCTTGACCCTATCCACATGATTGGGGAATCTTTGCAGCCACGTCACTGCTTCTAGAGCTCTGTAGAACTTGTCTTGCTTGAGCCTCTCTCTGAGACAGAGTTTCTATTCTTCCTCCTAAAACAGTAAGCATGAAAACACAGGAAATGAAGATAAAACTTTTAGCGAAGAAAGAACTTACTAGAAACAATTAAGAAGCTAATACATCTATATAACGATTAATGCACTTACAAAACAAATCAAGTCATTATGAAATGATTTTGAGAAATCAAGTCAACATGACATAATCACAACATACGTAACATAAGTCTAAGAAGCAAGAAAATAAATAAAAACAAATACAACTATATAACAATTAATGCACTTACAAATCAAATCAAGTCTATGCTTACATGTTACATCTTATGAAACGATTTTTTGTTATCAATTGCATAAGAAAAAACTCACTAGAAACAATTAAAACAACATGAAGTATGTAAATAAACAGGACACACTCATTTGTATACAAAATAATGCCAAGTGGTGTAAGAGAAGACAAAGAGATTGAATTACCTTAACAAGAAGTACACAGTATGTGGTTGTCTTGTGTTCAAAAGACTCCAACAACTGAAACTTTATCCTTGACATTTTGTATGCAGGACACCATTTTCACTTGTGATCTCGTCTAATCTTTGCGATGATGAGGTTGGAACCGGCGAAACAGACCACGGTGAAGCTGCTGGTAGTTCGTCTGAGAAATATCTTCACCTTATCAACTGTAAGAAACCCCAAAAAATGGTTTTATCGGTTACTTAAGAGATGTAACCACAAAAGAAAGGTGTGTTTAATGATACAAACATCCGGAAATACATATTCAAAGCTTCCTTATCGTATCTGATTTCCTTAGCAGCCTGCGCAAAAACCCGCACCAGATCATATAAACTAAAAGCAAACACTAAATACCATTAACAGAAGCTAGTGATTAGTCTACATTGTTACTTACCGCTATGAGACCGCCATTACCCTGATTGGGAGATCTCAGAACCATCAAACCACTAAATTCCGTCCGAAATCAAAAACCCTAGATTCCCAAATTCACCGATCAAGTAAAATTTCGAAATTCAAAACACCAAAAAGGAAATCGAAAGTTTCACACACCTTTCTTGGATTTGGTCGAGAACATCGCACGATCCGAATCAAATCTTAATCATCGGATCTGATCGAATCCATCAATCATCGGACGCAAAAATCAAAACCCAAACGAACCAGAACAAAATTGGAATAGGTAAATTCGATCGATTAAAGATATGAATCAGAAGAAGAAATGAAAAGAAGAATCTCATCTCCAACGCGAATTTGTAAACCCTAACTCGTTTTCTGCAAACAAGATTTTGAAGAAATTTGAAATTTCAATTTTTGATTGCGAAGAGAATGTGCGAGACGTTAGAGATGTGAAGGGATCAGAGCTTTTATATGTTTTTCTTATGTCTAATTTACGATTATAACCTTCTTTTGTAGACGTTAGAATCCTCTACATGCGAGTGTAGTAAATCACCAACACTTTTCTAATGGGCCGACTACTGAGAATAAAATGTATCCTCGAAAGGTCCTTGACTTTCTTCGAATATTACAAAATTGCCATTAGTGCTTAACTCTCTCTTCCATCTTCTTCTTCCTCAGAAAAATCTCCGGCCAAAGCCCTCTCCGTCTACGATAAGCTATTTCTTTCATAGAAAATGGTTTCCGTTTTACTCCATTATTCTTACTCTTCTCCATTTTCCATCTTTCGCACCGTAGAATCTGGAGCTCGTACCATCGTTACTCCTCTCTTTTTCGCCGGTAACCATCTCCGGCTCACTTCCGATGCGTTTCGAATCGGAGAAGGTAAATGCTCTTCGAATTTCTCATATCCTAGTAGAAATTTCGAATCCTTGTAATCTACTTGCTTCTAAGTAATTTCGAAACTCTCATACTCCAATCTTCGTTTTGATTGCTTAGAAATCGAAATATGAAAAACTTGGTTCCTTCTTCCTTAGTGAATCAAAATCTAGTTGAAGGAAAATTAGATGTTGTTGCAGTATCAGGTATTTTGGTTTAAGCAATTATCTGATAATAGTGAAATCTTCAGGAAGTTTCCTGAATTTAAAGAGTCGAACACCTCGGAGATTCGGTATCTCGGCCGTAGTGGATGATAAAAGTGTTGCGGCTAAAGAGAAGAAAGACGAAACAACGGAGAACGGTTCTGAGAAGGTAGATTTGCAGAAAATGATCAAAGTTTGTGATAAGCTCATTGAAGTTTTCATGGTTGACAAGCCTGCACCATCTGAATGGAGGAGACTGTTAGCTTTTAGCAGAGAGTGGGATAATATTCGTCCTCATTTCTACAAACGGTGTAATGACCGAGCAGATTCCGAGGATAACCCCGAGATGAAACACAAGGTTCATCGCCTCGCTAGGAAACTCAAAGAGGTGAAACTTTGAAATGAAAACTCTAGTCATTGTTCATTTCTAATTGTGACATTTGATCTTAGTTCAGGTTGATGCGGATATTAGAAGGCACAATGAGCTTTTGAATGTCATCAAGAGAACACCACCAGCTGAAATTGGTGAACTTGTTGCTAGGGGCCGTAAGGATTTCACAAATGAGTTTTTCGAGCATTTGCATACCGTTGCAGAATCCTATTATGACAATCCAGATGAGCAAACTGGTAAAAAGCCTATATGCTTGTTGTGAAATCATTGAAATCCCAAAGGTTTAATGATAATTTGTTTTTTCTGCAAGCTATTGCAAGTCTTGGGAAGTTGTGTATCGCGGCTGTACAAGCCTATGACACTACGACGGAAAGCATTGACGCGCTAAACGCTGCCGAGATGAAGCTCCAAGACATTATCAACTCTCCTTCTCTCGATGCTGCCTGCAGAAAGATTGACAGTTTAACTGAGAAGAATCAACTGGATTCTGCGTTGGTTCTTATGATCACAAAAGCTTGGTCCGCTGCAAAAGAATCAAATATGATGAAAGAGGAGGTACTAAATTCCTAAAAGCTGTAACTAACGAAAATAATTTTATTTGATCAATCCGGTATTGGTCTTGGCAGGTAAAAGACATATTGTATCATTTGTACGTAACAGCGAGAGGTAATCTGCAGAGGCTTATGCCGAAAGAGGTGAGAATACTTAAGTATCTTCTCTCGATAGAGGATCCCGAGGAACAGATGAGCGCGCTAAATGATGCTTTTATCCCTGGTGAGGAGCTTGAAGGGACTGATGTAGACTACTTATACACGTAAGGACGAGAAACCTAAATCGAATTTTATATATATAAAAAAAATTTGGATCTTGAGATGTGTTTGTGTACAATGGACATTGTGTAGGACACCGGAGCATTTGCAGAGTTTGATAAAGACGGTGTTGGAGGCATATCATTTTAGCAGAGAAGGGAGTCTAGTGAAGGAAGCAAAGGACCTTATGCACCCTGAGCTTATTGCCAAAATGGAAGTACTCAAGAAGCTTGTTGAAAAGAAATATATGTAATCTTTTTAGATTTTACAGATCCTAAGCATTCTTCTAATCAATGTATGTGTCGTCTGTGTTGTATATGGTGTTTTAACATTATTCAGGTTTCACTGCTTATTCACACATATATTTGATACAATCTTAAGAGAACTCGAGATATCGTAAGAGTGGTGAATAGTGATATATCATGGTTTTTACCCGTTTTTAGCCATGATATAAGTCCCTTTTTAGTGTCTTTTCGGTGTTTTCGTATGGTTTTAGAGTCTTTACAGGTTTTAAGGCAATTGGAGCATAACTTGAGGATTTGGAGCATTTTGGAGCAAGGAGGAATGAGATATACAAGATTTGGCTTTAGAGATGTCGAAGAGTTTAACGACTCTCTTTTAGCTAAGATAAGTTGGAGAATTTTGAATGATCCGAGTTCTCTCATCTCACGTGTTTTGTTGGGTAAATATGGCTCCAACAACCATCTTTTAAACTGTGAACCAAAAGGCAATATATCTCACGGATGGAGAAGTATATTAGCTGGAAATGAGGTTCTCAAGAAAGGAATGGGATCAATCATCGGAAATGGAGAAAGCACCAGAGTTTGGGATGACCCTTGACTCTCAACATCTAAGCTGATCACTCCGTTTGCCCCCCCCCCCCCCCCCCCCCCACACACAGCGGAATAAAGACCTAAAAGTAAGTGATCTCCTCACCGCTAACGGAAATAGATGGAACATATCGGTGATCCGGAAACACTTACCTCATTATGAGGATATGATTCGTCTAATACATCCGAGCACATTCAAACGTCCGGATAGTATGGCATGGTTACCCAATCCTTTGGGCATATATTCAGCAAAATCAGGTTACTCAATGCTTAAAGAAGAAGAAGTAAACTCATGTAATGGTTCCTTTAATTGGAAGGGTACCATTTGGAACCTGCACACATCGCCTAAGATAAAACAATTCTTATGGAGAGCAAACATAGAAGCTTTGCCAGTGGGTTCTAACCTCATAGCTAGAGGCCTAGGAGGAGACCTACGGTGTAAAAGATGTGGCCAATCCGAAACCACTTCCACATCTTAAGGGCATGTCCGTTTGCTAGAGACGTATGGAACAAAGCACAAATGGTTGGAGATCCCCATGACGTAACCACAATACATCAGCTCATGGACGCATTCAAGTCATCAAAAGCCCTCCCATCTTTAGGCATTTCAAGTACACCTCTCTTCTCTTGGATATGTTGGAAGCTTTGGACATCAAGAAATATCTTTGTGTTTGAAAACAGAGAAATTTCAACAAGCAACACATTAACAAGTGCAATTAAGGAAGCTAGAGAGTGGCAAGAAGCAAACCCCCAAACAAGTCAACTCATCATACGAAGCCAACCAAGCATGTCGATCCGCAAAGAGGACTGTTTTTCTTGTTTTATAGATGGGGCATGGCAAGCAGAAACCCGTCAAGGGGGAATGGGATGGATTATTCAAGATCCAAGAGGCTGCTCAATTCTACAAGGATCAGCAGCAGAAAGCTTTATTCCTTCGGCGCTCATGGCGGAAACGTTGGCACTACGAATTGCGCTAACAAAGGCAAATTCAGTGAACATCAAAGACTTTCAAGTCTTTTCGGACTGCGAGGTCCTCATCAATACCCTTAACACGGGTTCGGAGCTGAACGAGATTGCGGGAATCCTCTTCGACATAAGACACCTTGCATCTCGATTCTCTTCTCTATCTTTCTCTTATATTTCTCGTAATTTGAACGTTGAGGCTCATACCTTAGCTAAGGCAGCCTTATGTAACCTAAGTCCTAGTTTGGACATGAACTAGTGAGTAATGAGAATCAAACATTGACCAAAAAAAAACAAGATTTGAAGTCGGATTGGAAATCCAGTCTTGGTGTCGATCGACACCCCGTCTTGACGAGTAAAAAGAGCACATTTGAAGATTTTCGTTTTTATGCGATAAGTTTCCAAGTTTACAAATTCGGCCCAATACGTTTTCTAACTATATATATATGTTTTCTAAGCCATTGTTTAGGCTTATGTTTTTATTCTATTGAGACCTAGCAAGAGATTGATTCAGAGCTTTTAGGGAGACAAGTTCAGACTCTTTTCAGAGATTTCTTCGAACCCTTTTGTATCTCTTACTCTATCTCTTTAATGCAGTATTATTCAGTTATTATGTTTGTTTCAATCATCATGTCTGAGTAATCTATTAGTTAGGTTTAGGGTTTTTCAAAGGCTGATGATAAATTGTTAAGAATTACTTTACTGTTGGGATCAATCTAATATGTGTTCTTCACCTTGATAGTTTCAATTCTGCTTTAGGATGATCACCCTCATTTAGATATCATAGGTTAATTGATAGATACGAAAGCATTGTTAGTTATCTGGATTAATATCATAGGTGAGCAAAATTATTATTCGCAAAGAAATTCGGCTTAGTAATTTTGTGAACAAATTGAAACTGCTCGTTAATGCTTGATTAATTTTATAGAACTCTCAAAGAAATTGTTGGAATTCGTACCGGTTTATAACGCTTTATATATTTTAATTACGAATTCAATTTCCAGGATGCGTGTAAATATTGAATCAAATCTAGACTACAAAGTTTTGGATATACCTGGATCAATTGCAGCGGAAAAGAGATTTTGATTGACCAAGGTTTTAGAGCACTTCAAACGCCGTGCCTCTATCGGTATCCACACGCACACAAACTAGATCAAACGGGATGCTAGTGCCGTAGAGATCTAATCTCAAAATTAGCGAAGAACTGTTTCTTCTTTTATTATGTTTTAGGTTTCGGCCGCGTAAGAGATCATCAGTCAATGATCAAAGCGTCAATATATATATAATGAACGTGTAACCTAATGGCTTGGGCTAAGCTCACTTAACAAATCCTTGCCGCCCAAGTTACTTCTCTCACGTGCACACAATCATTCATATCTTTATATGAATATTGTTTCCTTATTCCACATAGTGCACGTGAATATATATATATATATATATATATATATATATATATATATATATATATATTTGCATATCTTATATGAAAAAATATATATATATATAATATATATATAATATATATTATACATAAACCTAATATAATATTAATCTAGTTTGCTTAGGTGTGTGACCCAATAGGATTGAATAATATTAGTAATGGGCTTTCAAGTCCATAAGTTATAAGCGGCTTCTAGCAAAACATTATAACCATCTTATATTATACAATTGTCAAACCTTGACATTTCAACTTTAATTAGATTAAAGTACAAATGATTTCAGGACATTCCCAACAATCTCCCACTTGTACTGGAATCATCTATTCCTATAATCCCTTCGTCTCTATATCTCGATATGGCATAAGGCAAGAACCGTGTCATCCTTATTATAGCCAGTATCACGTTCATCGAACACCGATTTATACTGATAAAAACAAACGACTGACAATCACCTCGTTTGAGCGCGGCCACGCATTTCTCAGTATCAAATCTTCGATGGGCCCTGAGATATTTTTCTCCTGTTATATAGGAGGGACAAATCCCATCTCGTTCCATCCCTGTTCCTTTACACACTTCATGATACGCCCAATCAATGCCTTTATAGTCACCTGTTACGGATAACGTTTGACACTGTCAAAGCGGACCAATTCATATGTAAGAAATCATGATGAACTCAGGTCTAAGGACTATACTCTATAGTCGTTATGAGAACCTCTCATGACACTTGAATTTCCTGTAGAGTTCTCATCAGCGGGTCATGTCCGATCATATGTTCTCTAACATATATCTATGTGATTGACTTTAATACTCTTATTAATGACTCCATGAAACTCAGTCATCAGTCACCTCACATGCCAGTTTCACGCGGTTGTTAGTGTCCCACTTTAACAACCTTGACCAGGGACGAATTTAATCTATGTCGTTTATTTCTCATAGGGTTTCATGATCAAGTCCTCAACTTGATGACCTATAGAACGTCATAAATTACTTTGGGACTATTATTTAAAAACACAGTTAAATAATACTGAAATCAAATTTCATTAAAATAACCAAAGTTTGATTACAAGAACATTAAAACATAACTTAAAACAAGACAACTCCCACTAAAATCAAGATCACATCTTAATTTCCTTAAGTCCTATAGCAACCGTATGACTCTCATGCTTAGGTCTTGGGAGGGGCTTGGTCAGAGATCAGCGACATTCTCATCCGTTGGAACTCGGCTGATCTTCACGTCTCCTCTATCAATTATATCACGAATCAAGTGATATCTCCTCTCTATGTGTTTGGATTTCTGGTGAGATCTTGGTTCCTTTGCCTGAGCAATTGCTCCATTGTTATCACAATACAATGCTACAGGCTCTGAGATACTAGGAACCACACCAAGTTCAGTCATGAACTTCTTGATCCAAACAGCTTCCTTTACTGCTTCAGAAGCGGCAATGTATTCAGCCTCAGTAGTGGAATCAGCTACGGTGCTCTGCTTGGAGCTTTTCCAACTGACTGCACCGCCATTCAGACAAAAGACATAACCAGACTGAGACCGGAAATCGTCTTTGTCTGTCTGAAAACTCGCATCAGTGAATCCACTTATGACTAGCTCATCGTTTCCTCCATACACCAAGAACTTATCCTTAGTATTTCTCAAATACTTGAGGATATTCTTGACTGCTGTCCAGTGACATTCTCCTGGATCAGATTGGTATCTACTCGTCATGCTTAAAGCACAAGCAACATCTGGACGAGTACAGAGCATGGCATACATAATAGATCCTACTGCCGAAGCATAAGGAATCCTATTCATTCGCTCCCGCTCAGCTTGTGTCGAGGGACACTGCTTCTTGCTAAGAGTAACACCATGTAACATAGGCGTGAAACCTTTCTTGGAATCCTGCATACTGAATCTGTGCAAGACCTTATCTATATAAGTGTCTTGACACAATCCAATAAGCCTATTTAATCTATCTCTATAGATTCTTATTCCAAGAATGTACGCGGCTTCACCCATGTCTTTCATGGAAAAACAACTTCCAAGCCAAGTCTTGACAGACTGAAGCAATGGAACGTCATTTCCGAGAAGGAGTATGTCGTCTACATACAGTACGAGAAATGCAACTCCGCTCCCACTAGTCTTCTTGTATACACATGGTTCCTCTTCATTCTTGATGAAATCAAACTTTTTGACCGCTTCATCAAAACGAAGATTCCAACTCCGTGATGCTTGCTTCAATCCATAAATGGATCGATGAAGCTTGCATACTTTCCCAGCATTCTTAAGATCTGTGAAACCTTCAGGTTGTGTCATGTACACATCCTCTTCCAGAATTCCGTTAAGGAAAGCTGTTTTCACATCCATCTGCCATATCTCATAATCATAATAAGCGGCAGTTGCTAGGAGTATCCGAATGGATTTAAGCATAGCGACTGGGGAATAGGTCTCATCATAGTCAATACCATGAATTTGTTTAAAACCTTTAGCCACTAATCTAGCTTTGAATATCTGGATATTCCCATCCACGTCAATCTTCTTCTTGAAGATCCATTTACACTCAATGGGTTTTACGCCATCGGGTAAATCTACCAAGGACCATACTTGGTTTTCAGACATGGATCCCATTTCGGATCTAGCGGCTCCAAGCCACTTTTCGGAGTCAGGGCCCAACATCGCTTCTTCAAAATTTGCAGGCTCGTCACTGTCAATGATCAACAGGTCATGGCAATTGTTCACGAGAAACCCATAGTATCTATCAGGTTCGTGACGGATCCTTCCGGATCTGCGAACTTCAGGCATCACAGGTGCAGGTTCCACAACTCCTTGTGGTTCCACCTGCTGCTCTTCCTCATAAGGTTGAGCAGGCTCCTGTGATTCTCGAACTTCTTCGAGTAGTACTTTACTCCCACTATTCTTCTTATGAAGAAACTCTCTCTCAAGGAAAGTACAATCCCGAGCAACAAACACTTTGTTCTCAGAACGGTTGTAGAAGTAGTACGCCTTGGTTTCTTTCGGATAACCAACAAAGAAGCATTTATCAGATTTGGGTGCGAGCTTATCAGATATTAAACGTTTTACATAAGCCTCACAACCCCAAATTTTCAGAAAAGACAAACTTGGAACATTTCCAGTCCACATCTCATGTGGTGTCTTCGCAACTGATTTTGATGGGACTCTATTAGTGTAAACGCAGACGTTTCTAGAGCGTATCCCCAAAAGGATAATGGAAGGTCTGTGTGACTCATCATTGATCGAACCATATCTAATAGGGTCCGATTCCTCCTCTCAGAAACTCCATTCCATTGGGGTGTTCCGGGAGGAGTGAGCTGTGAAACAATTCCACACTCTCTCAGATGATCACTGAACTCTTGACTTAAGTATTCTCCACCACGATCTGATCGAAGAGCTTTAATACTTTTGCCAAGTTGGTTCTGTACTTCATTTTGGAACTCCTTGAACTTTTCAAAAGATTCTGACTTATGTCTCATAAGATAGATGTAGCCATACCTACTGTAATCATCAGTAAAGGTAATGAAGTATTGAAAGTTTCCTCTAGCACTTGTGCTCATTGGGCCGCAGACATCTGTATGTACAAGGCCCAATAAGTCACTGGCCCGTTCATTTGGTTTGTTGAAAGGAGCTCTTGCCATTTTGCCCATCAAACAAGATTCACATTTCTCACATGATTCATAATCAAATGAGCCCAAAAGCCCATCACTATGGAGCTTCTGTATGCGTTTCTCGTTTATGTGACCCAATCGACAGTGCCAGAGAAAAGTTGGGTTTTCGTCATTGGACTTAAACCGCTTAGTATTTATGTTATAAACAGGCATTGATTGGTTTAAAATGTAAAGTCCATTCTCTAATGGACCGCTACCATAAAACATACCATCACGATTAAAAGAACAACATTTATTCTTAATAGAAAAATCAAATCCCTCTAAATCCAAACAGGAAATTGAAATGATGTTTCTGCTTATCGCAGGTACATAGTAGCAATTATTTAAATTTAAAACCAAGCCCGAAGGCAAAGACAAATGATAAGTGCCCACGGCCAACGCAACAACCCTTGCTCCATTCCCGACTCGCAGCTCCACTTGTCCTTTTTCCAGCGTCCTACTATTGCTTAGTGCCTGCATATTAGTACAAATATGAGCACCACAACCGGTATCTAATACCCATGAGTTAGAACCTGAAGAGGTAACATTTACTTCAATAACATAAATACCTGGAGAAGTCGTCTCGTACGTCTTCTTCTTGTTCTTTAAACCTTCCAGGAATTTGTTGCAATTTCTTTTCCAATGCCCAGGCTCATGACAGAAATGGCACTTATCAGCATCAGAAGGGCCAGCCTTGGACTTAGGAGGAGGCGCAGGTTTGTCCTGGTTCATAACCTGGACCGACTTGCCCTTTCCCTTGCCCTTGCCGGGTTTCTTAAACTTTTTGCCCCCTTGTACCATAAGCACATTTGGGGCACCCTTTTTGATGTTTGGCTCGGCTGTCTTGAGCATGCCATGTAACTCAGTCAACGTCTTCGTCAAGCTGTTCATGTTATAATTCATTATGAACGTATCATAGCTCGACGGCAGTGACTGCAGTATGATGTCAGTAGCCAACTCTTGGCTAATGGGACAGTCCAGTTTCCCTAGGTTATCAATATAACCCATCATCTTAATGACATGGGGACTTACTGGAGCATCCTTTGGTAGCTTGCACTCAACTAGAGATTTAACCGTCTGTTATCTCTCAGTTCGAGCCTGCTCCTGAAACATCGCTTTCAGGCTAGTGATCATCTTGATCGGTGACACCACGTTCTCATATTGCTTCTGCAAGTCCGAGTTCATGGTAGCCAGCATCAGACAAGTCACATCGACCACATCATTAGAATGCTTATCCCAAGCATTCTTTTCTGTCTGCGAGGCATTGGAACGGTACTTCTCGGGGAGAACTTTATCAAGGACATAGTCCCTTTTCTCCTGTCTGAGAACAATTCTCAGATTCCGATACCATTCAAGAAAATTAGATCCATTTAACTTGTCCTTCTCAAGGACAGATCTCAGGGAGAAATTGTTGTTTGAGCTAGACATTGCTGGATCAAAAGAGGTAGAGGGTAAGTTATCATGTTCAATAAAAAAGAGTAAACTTAACAATTAAGAAAACTCGCATTATATTCAAAACTATGTTTCCTCAAATGAATATAATGATCCAAGATCCATATTTCACTAAAACCCGAGCGAGCCACTGGCTGTCACTCAAATCTTAGTTATATAGGTAAGCAACACTTTGCTAATCATATCCAATATGACTCTTGGTTGTGGATAAAACATCTTATGTTCTAACCACCTGATGTCTCTGAGCCCAGAACTTCTGATAGCCCATTCAAGTAAACCAATCTCTTCAGTCATGTAATAGTTGATGCCATGCACTGCAAGCCCATCAACACAATTACCTACTGCCTTACTCATGTAACTGCAGATACCTTGCACTGCAAGCCTATCACGCAATGAAACGAGTCTTGACAGCTGACAAGATCGGGAAGACATCCAGAACACTTGATATTTATATTGAGGAATTATTTTTTTAATCCAATTTATGTTTATATTATAATTTTATATCATATATAAAATATATATCTAATATGTATATAATTGGATCGTATATTAATAAATTTTAATCTAATTAAAATTATCAGTTATTAATCAAATTAGAATCTTAATCAACCAAATGATTCAAGGTCTCGGTTTCGACATAACCGAATCAAACCAGAAAGCAAATTAACCAGAACATGCATGAACTATAATAATTAATATATGCAGAAGACACTACATGACAAAATTATTATGCACTATTGTCCTGGATCAATTCGCATGCATATATATATTATTTTAAAATCAAAACAAAAACAAGCCATGCATCACCATGCGACGTGTTGATTTAATAAGTCTATAATATGCATATAACAATACAGAAACGTTGGTCTCTAACACAACTAATATAAATATCATATATATATATATATATATATATATATTAAATCTACTAGACCAATTTCAATATTATACACGTACCGCTCTGATACCACTGTTGGAATTCGTACCGGTTTATAACGCTTTATATATTTTAATTACGAATTCAATTTCCAGGATGCGTGTAAATATTGAATCAAATCTAGACTACAAAGTTTTGGATATACCTGGATCAATTGCAGCGGAAAAGAGATTTTGATTGACCAAGGTTTTAGAGCACTTCAAACGCCGTGCCTCTATCGGTATCCACACGCACACAAACTAGATCAAACGGGATGCTAGTGCCGTAGAGATCTAATCTCAAAATTAGCGAAGAACTGTTTCTTCTTTTATTATGTTTTAGGTTTCGGCCGCGTAAGAGATCATCAGTCAATGATCAAAGCGTCAATATATATATAATGAACGTGTAACCTAATGGCTTGGGCTAAGCCCACTTAACAAATCCTTGCCGCCCAAGTTACTTCTCTCACGTGCACACAATCATTCATATCTTTATATGAATATTGTTTCCTTATTCCACATAGTGCACGTGAATATATATATATATATATATATATATATATATATATTTGCATATCTTATATGAAAAATATATATATATAATATATATATATATATTATACATAAACCTAATATAATATTAATCTAGTTTGCTTAGGTGTGTGACCCAATAGGATTGAATAATATTAGTAATGGGCTTTCAAGTCCATAAGTTATAAGCGGCTTCTAGCAAAACATTATAACCATCTTATATTATACAATTGTCAAACCTTGACATTTCAACTTTAATTAGATTAAAGTACAAATGATTTCAGGACATTCCCAACAGAAATTTGGTTTTCTAGGATTTAGTCATAGATAGCTTTTGCAACGAAAGTTGATTAGTTTTACAATTGTTTTCGAGTTCTAGAACGGTTCCTAATAAATATCCCGACAGTAATTTAGTGTTTCGATTTAAAGTCATGCATGTGAATTACCCGATGCCTAGCGCTTCGTTTTATTGAATTTAAAAGAACTTTAATCATGATCACTTATTTACATTAATCATATATCTCTTAGCTTAATTTGAATTTGGAATTTATTTGTGTGATTCTTTTCCCTGTGGATTCGATCCCTAAGTACTACTACAATCTCTTAATTTGAGAGAGTAGCTCAGGGTTAAATTTGAGCATATCAAATAGATTGAAGAATGTAATACATCGAACATATTATTTGCAGCTTAATGTTTTAAGATTGTATTTAAATTTGTAAATGACTTAGGGAAACGTAAGCACCCGTGGCCTAATGGATAAGGCGTTTGACTTCTAATCAAACGATTGTGGGTTCGAGTCCCACCGGGTGTGCTTTCTTTTTTAAAAAAAAAATTTCCTCAACATTTGTTTCTCAATTTTAAACAGTTTTTAAAAATTTTCATTACGACATCAAATATTCGCCACCATTTATTAGTGGGCAAAATCTCAGTGGGTCGAATAAGTTCGCTAGGTTTACGAAAGTAGACGTACAGACGTTTGAAACTCGTTTGTGTAGTGAACTAAAAGGTCGGAATTAAATAGTGGTCCAACAAAAGTAAATACACAACAATATCCATTGTTTGTTCACTCTTTACCTACTAGTACTTTTTAAAATAAGAAAAGCTCTCCAAGAAAAAAGAAAAGATAAATAGCGTCAAGAACCACAAGCTTTTCACATTCCGAGTCCAACCAAAAAGAAATTGCCAATCTTTTTCTTCCCCAAGAAGTTGACTGCAGTGAAAGTTTGTTTTATTTGCTCACACAAAATTAGTTAATATTCAATATTCAAAGCTCTCTCGCCAACTAGGATTGGATCAATATGCCAAATTATAATAGCGTGATTAAGAATTGAAGATTGAATTGGACAAGTATTTTATCAGACCATCAAAACTAATTTACACTAGCCCATCTCTTCTTTGCTTGCCCTTACTCCTACACAGTCTGGACGATGATTAGTACTACACTTTTGGATACTCAAATCACTCCAGATTGGACTAGAACAGTGCGTAGCTTGCTGCGAAACCGTCTTACAAAACTCGATAATCTACTCCTTCATATGGCGTTCCAAGCTACTATATATTGTATTTGGAGAGAACGAAATGGGCGAATTCATATGCAGCCTACTCACTCGGTTTCTTTCACAGCACGAACAATCCACAAGGAGATACAAAACCGACTAACCGCCCTCAACGGTAACGACGAATTCAAACACGAGTGCCTCGCAAGATGGCTTTCGATTTCAAGCTTCGATTAATGGACCTTTGGCCCTTTTATTGTTTTTCAAAATTTTCTATTTGGACCACTGAGTGATTTACATCTCGGTTTGTAAAACAACTTTTTTTTGTTGATAAATAAATTTCACATTTCAACAAAAAAAAAAAAAAAATTTACACTAGCCCATCAATATATTTTCTTACACAATTTGTGCTGAATAGGGTCGGTTAATCCAAGAAGTTCTTAGCAAAAAAAAATAATCCAAGAAGTTGTCTTTAGATGAGAATGTACTTGTTATCCTTACTAAATTATTCTTTGAGTGAGATCAATTTGTTATGACGAATTTCTACTAAATATTCAAATCTTCGTATATAATGTTTCAACATTTAGGTGTACTTTTGTTGAAACTTATAGGCATAGTGCATACCCATAATGTTTCAACATGCTATGCTTCACAATGAATGAGTAACCACTGTACAATAAGTAAGTGTTTTTTGGGGAGTTTTTTTTTCAAGTAGTTGTCGCAAATGACTGAAAATCTGTGAAAGCATCATTAAGAAGGTGTGAACTTTAAAAAAAAAAAAGAAGCTGAGTAGAACCATGTGTGTAGATTATCACCACCTATCAAAAAGTATACAAAATTACAATGAAGAAAGTATGCAAAATCAATCAATCCCAAAGCGAATACGATATATACTCTAATTTACAGGATATATAACTCCAACAAACAACAAGTAAAATGCCCCCATTACGCATGGACCAGAGAAGCAGGCATCTCATACTGCAGAGCAAAGGCTTCGACTCGGTTTCTAAGCTCAGCTATGTCTTTGTTAGTACATAGACTCTTCACAAACTCTTTGTGTGACTTCCCATGTTCTCTCTGCAACGCACTCGCTATCTGAGCCGCCTTTATCAGAAAATCTGCTATTGTCTCGAAATCAGACTCGATACAGCCTCGGGTTGTCATCGCAGGTGTCCCTATTAATAAAACAGAAAGAACAGCAAGTTCAGGCAAAGAGCGATACGATATTAACATGACACATTGTGAAATAAAATGTTGTGCTTACCTATTCTTACACCTCCAGGAGATATAGTACCGTTGTCCCCAAAAATAGCAGTCTTATTTAAGGTGATATGGCACATCTCACACACTTTCTCATACACCTTACCTGAAAGACAGACACGTATATAAATAATCAGAGAAAGCTCTTAACTTGAATCGACGAGTGATTAGATTAAGTGATTTTAGTACCTGTTATGCCCAAAGGAGTGAGATCCCAAAGCAGCAAATGGTTGTCTGTACCACCTGTAACCAGTCTGCATTTTCTTCTAAGTAAAGCTGATGCTAAAGCTTGGGCGTTTTTCTTCATCTGTTGTATGTAAGCTTTGTACTCTAGAGTAGCAACTTGTTTCAAGGCGATGGCAAGAGCTGCGATATGGTTGTTGTGAGGACCTCCTTGTAGTGATGGGAACACAGCAAAGTTTATCTTTTCCTCTAAATCATATTGCGGCGTGGAACTGTCAGAATGACTTGAGTGATGACCTTGCTTTCTTATCTTCGGACCTCTTCTGTAAAAGATGATACCTCCTCTCGGGCCACGCAGACCTTTGTGTGTAGTTGAGGTAACTATGTCACAGTGATCAAATGGATTTGAACATTCCTGTAGTTGACAAAACACCAAACCAAGTTCAGAATCATAACAAATCATATAAATCTCAAACCATTTCCTGTTCTTATAATCTCAAATGTACTTAAGAAGCCTCTAACTACGAATCGTTCCAAAATCACCGCGAACAGGAAAAGACTTCTGCTTATAGAATTGCTAAGAGCATCCCCACTCGTGAGCCTCATGTGGTCTCAAGAAACATTTTTTAGTATTATATTTATTCATTGTTTATTGTTTGAGACTCGGAAAAAGACTCTTAATAAAATTTTGTTCCAGTAGTGAGACCGAGACCGGTCTCAATAAAAAAAAAATATTTGCAAAAATAAATAATCAAAGTGCCATCACATGAATGAGTGAAGCATTCTTTTACCATTTTATCATAAAAAAACGAAACGGTTAGTTGTACTGTTGATCATGTCCAAATCTTAATCTTAATTTATTTATTATTTTTTTTTTCTAAACTTATAAAATATAAAGTATATTACATATAATAAAATTTCAAATACATACAAATATTTAAAATATAGATTTTAAATAAAAAACTAAAAAAGTTTAGTTGTTATCTTGACTTCGTCTCTATTTTTGCCATATATGTTTGAACCAAATCATTTTTCAATAGTTGATGCTAGTTTTCAGGAAATACTACATATATAAATAGGTCCACTTTTTATTGTATTTTTACCAAGTAACTTTTTATTTTGGAAAAAAAGTAAATTTTTTTTTTTTTCATATAATGAATATTTTATTATTATTTTAAGAAAAAAAATTATTTTATAATTATCTTCTCTTCACATATCTGCTTCTTCTTTGCCACGTTGCCAGAAAGAGGAAAATAAAAATTGTGCAAACATAAGAAAAAAAAAAAAAAAAAAAGAAGAAACCAATCACAGGGTGACACGTGGTTACTGAGCCAGTCTCATTGAGCTCTATCTACAGAGCCGACTCAAACACATAAAGCAATTCAGATCCATTTTTTAATATTGTTTGGCCTTTTGAGCCTCTTGTGGAATCACCGCTGGCCTTGCTCTAACAATCTTATACAAAGCTACTAAGTCCCACTCAATACTTGAGTTAATCATCACTCTCCTCCTAAGCTTGAAGAAGAGTCAAAACTACCTAATTTCCAAACTTTCAAGACATGGTCTAACCAAATTGAACTGTCCAATACTATAGATGCTACACCTAAGCCTTTCAAGTTTCAAAACATTCAATCTAAAGCATACATATCAATAAAAAGTAGTAGATGATGATTCAAACCTTAGTGGCAACAAGACCGCTTATATGAGCCATATCACACATCAAAACAGCTCCACACTTATCAGCAATCTGTCTAACCCTTGTGAAATCCCAATCCCTCGGATACGAACTTCCTCCACATATAAGAATCTTGGGACGGTAATCAAGCGCCTTATCCTCAAGCTTATCGTAATCAATATACCCACTTTGAGGATTCACTTTATAAGGAAAACTCTCAAAGAAGATTGATGCAGCAGAAATCTTCTTCCCACCTGGTGTACAATACCCATGACTCATATGACCACCAGAAGGAGAATCCAACCCCATAATCCGTTCACCGGGTAACAAAAGTCCGGTGTAAACTGCGAAATTTGCAGAAGTACAAGAATATGGCTGTACATTAACACCCCATTTCTCTGATTCTAAACCAAACGCAGTAAGAGCTCTTTCGATACAAAGATTCTCAATCTGATCAATATATTGATTCCCAGTATAGTATCTAGCTCCAGGCATGCCTTCTGAGTATTTGTTCGTCAAGTGACTACCTAAAGCTTCCATTACCGCACGACAAACGAAATTCTCAGAAGCGATTAGCTCGATACCTTTCACTTGCCTTTGTTTCTCCTTCTCTATGATTTCGTGAATATCAGGATCTGCTAAATGAAGTGGTTGATCACCCCAAGCACGAACAGCCGCACGACGCGATTCCAGATCCGTATCACCACCACCGATCACCGTCGTCGTCTTCCTCGGGTGTTTTGATTGAGAAACCAAAAGCGGACAATCTCGTTGCCGTTTCAGGCACATATGGTGACCTAATATCCTGAAATGCTCGTCTTCTTTCTGATCTCCGCCGTCTTTCTTCGGCTCCTCTACGGTGATTTTCTCGACTTTTTGTTCTAGAAGCTGTAACGGAATCGGAGAAAATGGATTCGGAGATGATCGGAAACTCGGATCGACTTGTAGATTGATGGAATCGTCGGCGATTGGGATTCTCGGAGTCGGTGCCATTGATGATGATTGGGAACAACCAAACCCTAGAGAAAAATTAGATTGAGAACGACTCAAATCCATACAAAATTGGAATCGAATTGAAGAATACTGTAAACGAAATCTTACAGAATCAATAGAGATTTTTGATGATGAAGAAGATGAATTTTGAGCTCGAATCGCTTTTTGGGAGAGAAGGAACAAAAATGACGAGTTTTGAGGACGAAAAGGGGAAGGTGACCGGATACTGGTTTTATGGTATCTATGAATGTGGACGCTTTCTTGGTTTGATTCGGTTATATGGTGGACCTGGTCTACCGGTAATAGTCGGTAGAAGTAGGGTTCTACAATGACACCGTGTTATAGGGAGGCTTGATGGAGACACAAGGGAGTTTCTAAGTTCATCTAGCCGAAAAAGGAAGATAGATTCATTTTGACTGAATGACACGTTTTTTGGTTTGTAATTTAAAAATCTTCAAAGGAAAAGAAGTGTGAAGATAAGTTTGAATAAATTTTCAAGTGCAAGATAGTACAATTTGATCTTATTTAAGATATGTTTATGGATTCTGATTTGTAGTTTTGTTTGGTTGTTTTTGGATTTTGGTTTGGTGAAACAAATATAACACACAACTTGTGTTTTAAAATCGGATAAGACGATGATCGAACCGAGTTGAATAGTGAATGAAATACATATCCGGGTTGGATTAACATTAAATCCCAAATATAATTAGACCGTTTATAAAATCTAGTTGAATTGTGAATAACATTAAAATCCAAATATAATTAGACTATTTATAGAAACGAATTTGAACTGATTAAAATTCGGAAATTGGCGAACAATTGAATTTCATTAGGACGGATTTAATAATTCATTATAATTTTTCCTATATAAAAATAATTTTAGAAAATTTTCTATATAAAAAAAAGATCACATCGCTCTCTCTATATATGTATAACTCAAGTATTGTTTCTAACTATTCAATCACATTTCGTTTGCAAAAAAATGGCAGAAAATGGCAGGCAAATGTTTGATTTTCGTGTTCTTGTGTTTGGCTATTCTCTTGATTCCAAATATGTAATAAATATTTTTTCCCATCAATTTTAACTATATGATATGCCCATTTATACATTATATTGTATAAATATATATACTTTTTCTTTTTGTATAACTGATTCAAGTTTTTAAAAGAGTTAATTAGCTAGATAACTAAACATTACTGTGGAAGCTGGATTTCGCACTAAGAATTTATATGTGAATTCGGAAAAAAAACTTTAGTTCTAAGAAATATCTGTAGATCTAACAAGGATCGAGACCAATATAACGAAAAATAGAATATATATTGATAGTCGGTGTAAGTATACAAAGAACTTTAGCTAAGACAAAAGTTGATGAGCTAAAGCGTGATTGAGTGTCCACGTATGGAAAAAGTTAGCCATTTCGGCTCTAAAACTAGCTATTTATACTTCCTCGAGTTGAACGGTTTAGCTCCGCGAATCCCTCCTCGTCACCGGAGATCTCGGGCACGTTCTGGTGTATCCTCCGGAAATATCGGGATCTATTCGTCCACCGTTGAGCGGCGCTGACTTGGTCCTGTCATCGCTGAGCTGCTTGGTCAGCGGTTCCTCTTATCTGGGCAGTCAACGAACTGCTCAACGAAGTTCAGCGCTGCCGAAAGGCACGCTGGTCTTTTAATATTGTCAACGCAACACTTGGCCTTAGGCCCAATTCTGGATTTCATCTAGTCTGGTTATATCCTAAGCTTAATGGGCCGGATTTCAAGTGGTGAAATCCAGCTCCAACAATTACAGGTTTTTTTTTTTGTTCAACAATTGTGACACGGCCCGTTCTCGATCACTTTGAGCCCTAGGTCTCGCGCTCTAACTTGCAATACAAGAAAGACTTGCACACACTAAAAAAAAGGAAAAATGGGTGAGCAATTCCGGGAAGAATTACTCAGTGAGTGAGATCAAGTCTGCCCACATGATCAATATTAAACAATAATGTAATTTAATAGAACATATATACTAAGCTTAAAAATAATCATACAACATTCAACATATATTTATCACAACATCAATCACACATAATCTCTAAACTCACAATCATATATATCACATATCACATGACTCGATAATATATTTATAATCTTAGACACCTGACACACTTGGGCTGGCCGTCACCTCGAAAGATCGTACGCCACCTTTGGCTCGTCAGCCGGTTTACGGGCTTTGATGGGATCGCCATGTCCTTACCCTCAGTCCGACTACACACCTCACACATCACATTTCATATATATATAATAACATAACTATAATACATCACAATAAAATCTCATCTTAACGTTTCATTCAGCACACAATCACTATTCATTGACAGAGCATACATACTTATTAAACCACATTATTGCATGATATGAATCCACAAAATCCCAACCCTCACCTTAGCCACAAGCCTTTGGAGTCAATGAAAATGCGGTCTGACCGTGCTTACTAACTCTTCTCATGAGTCCATAAGAATTCTGTAAGATTTCAGCCTATACCGAGCTCATTTCGCCAACCAAACAGTACAATTCAACAAACTTGGTCGATAATATAAACTGCACCAACTACGCTTTGAAAGAAGCATATAGTAGACAAACTAACCGTCCAATTTTTGATCCAACCGTTGATTCTGAAGAAAGTAATGTTATGAACAACTCCGCCAAATTTCAGTGCGATCGGACTTCATTTGGTCCGCCTAATGGATCCTCAAAGCAGTTGCATCGAAACTGACCAGGACTGTCATAATGAGGTTACTTGCGCCAGAAGAAACAAGTCTACGCGGCGACTCCGGTGGAACTAGGTTTCCATCTTGATACCTCTGGAAAGCTGGGAATGTCACGGTTCTAAGGCCACCACTTTCGGAGCCATCGGATGCTCCAGTCGCTGCCGGCTAAGCTCCAAAATTGTCAGGTCTGAGCTGTCCAAATTCCTCGATTCTTTCTACACCATTTTCATCTCCGATCTCTTTTCCTCGTTGTCATCAGAGTCTCTCTCTCTCTGACCAGTAAATCACCATCACTAAGCTCAAGAGTGCAAACGGTGAGATCCTCTTCTCCCACCTCCATTATTCCTCCATTTCCTTCATGCGTTTTCGGTGGTGGATACGTCTCATCTCATGCGCGTCTTCTCCATTAGCCACAGCAACATTGTCTCTCACACCTTGGTTCATCATTGCCTTGCCGTCACTAGTTACGGGAGCCACCGCAGCCTCCGTCGTCTCCGACCCCGCTTTGCATATGTTTCTCTTTCTCATCATTAAGGCTTCTTCTCCTTCTCGATGTCTTAGAGATCCTTCCCTCTCTCTTTCTTCTTCCTCTCTTTCCTTCTCTTCACGATCTCACTTTGTGCCTCCTTTCTCTTTTTCTTTAACTTCTTTCATTTTTTTCCCCACAAACAATTACGGCTAGGGTTTAATTAGAGAGATCGCTAGGATTAGGCTAAATATATTTAGGCCTTAAGCACAATATAAGATTTATGGGCTTAGGGAAATAAAACATATTTAAGTCTAATCTATTACATCTTATTAATTGGCTTTTTACTACGATCCAACTTGCATTTTAAGTCGATAACATTCCGCGCAAAATTTTAAAATCTCCGGAACACGGTCGTGACAAATTAGATTAATATCAAACTAAAACGGTTACACTCCAAAGAGGAGAAATTGTTCGAATCCGCAATAGATAACCTCGAGATTACATCAACCACAAAGAAACTACAAAAAGAGATATTTAAAAACATTAAGAGCATGATAGAATCAAAGGAGCTACAAAGCATGGTTGCAACTTCCTCCAATATAGTTAGGGAGCCAAAGTCGGAGTTCGAAATCGTGTTCGAAGTACTGAAAACTTTTTCCGAAGCTTTATCCAATACACATCGATCACCGAAAACTCAACACACGAATCCCAGTCCACGGGACATCGAATTGTTGAACTTTGGAAGGAGACATTCACGGCATCACCTTTCTTCAAACCCACGATCATTACATGATCAAACATAGATTGCAAGATTAGAACTAAAGCCATTAAAACTTGAGATATAACCTTTTGTATAGAGCTTAACAATAGTCACTCCTTAAAGGAAGAGAAATTCCTCGGTTTTGAGACCGGAATCCACTCACCTCTCCTAGAGAAGGTAATGGGATGTATGATTTTCTTTCCGAGAGAGGAAAAGAATATACACGACTTCGTCAAACGGAGTCTAGTCCGATGAGCATAATTCCATACTAAGCATGTTAAAACAACTCTAGATATGGTTCCTAAGACATATCTAAGAGTTACACACCTAATACAAACAATTAACGAGATGGCATAAGGATTTAACGAATCAGACCTGAGGCATAACGTAGAGGTTACAAGGTTTGAAAACCCAGAAAACTTGTTTCTCACAATGGAGAAGTTACTCCTCTCGGAAGCAGAAATTGAACGATACTTAGCTCACAGTGGGCCTCTTCTACATCCCATTACAATTAGGGCATCTCCATGAAGGACAGAGGCAGCGTTGAGACGAGCGGCAGAGTTAAATTTTCCGATGGCCGGAGTGAGGAGACGGTGGTAGATTTTGGGATCGGAGAGAAAAGGCGAGGTTGTGGAGGCTAACAAACAAGCGAGATGGAGAGTAACAGAGATCCGCATAGGTTGATGGAGAGAGCAACTTCAAGAAGTTGAGACAACCAGCCTGTGAGAACTCGAAAAGGGACCAGATCTAGTGCCGCATAGATCCGGCGAGATGGGTAGAAAGGGTAACCGAGGCAGCATCTTGAACTTGGTGGAGGCTCCGGAGGAGGAGAGGGCGAGGGTGAACGCTTCACCACTAAAGAGAAACACAACCGTCGAGAGTGTTCGAGATCTTTACCCATGCGGGTAAGCACAAGCGAAATCTCGAGAGTGAGAAGCATGATTTCTCATGGAACACACACGATGGAGGAGATCAATGGAACCATGGTCGAAGGTTGAGGAAGAAACGCCTCCTTGGGAATCGGGCCAAGGAGAGTTTTTTTGGGTTTTTTTATAAATATTACAGTTAAATTAGCAAAATAACCAATAGTTTGGAATTCATTTGAAAAACTTATTGGTGGTTTTGCATTACTTTATGCGCAAAATATAAACAAAAATATATTTTAGGCTACCTTTATTTTTCTATATCTTAAAATATTTGTGTTGTAATTGCAAGATCTCAAAAATAATAAAAAATCTAATGCGCATAATGCAAATATAATAAGAGGAGAGAGAAGGGAGACAAAGAGAGTTTATACTTGGTTTTGGATGAGGATTAGAAGAAATAAATGAAAGATTCGAAATCCGATATTTATAGCGTAGAACAAAACCCATAAGCAATAATTTAAACCTTGGGTGGCGTGCTAGGAACTAACCGAGACGCCTCTTCGACTCATCAATATACGTGGCGCAAAGTGCGCCATGTGGGAGGTCATAAAGACATGTTGGTTCAAGATCTAGATCAAATCAGCTTCCTTGATACGCTTCGCCAATCTTTATTCTACACCGATCACCGAACTAGAGGGGTTTACTAATGGTACCATGTTACGAATCTACTTGGAGCTTCGGTAGGAAAACAATCAAATTAGGCCTATGAAGACAAGTTCAGCCCAATTAATAAGCTCGACCTAGATCCACGGTGTTCAGCCAACCGAGAACGCTTCGAGGAAAAATGGAAAGGCCAGCTCAAAAAATGCAAAATCACTTAGAATTAGAAGATTATCCATATCTTTTTAAAGTTTATTCAACCGACTAAAAGTCAAATAAATATATGATGTAATTCCCTCAATAAAGGGATTTGCAAACAATAACCAATACAAAAGAACCTTATTCTTTTCATCGTTTCATAATGCTCGAGCTTATCTCTTAGAAAACTTAAACTCTTATTCGTTTGGATTGGAACCGAGAAGTTTACACCAGTCAAAAGTTTTCATGGAGTTCGATTGAGAGTCGATTCCCCCAATTGAGAGGATGTGTGACATTGATACCATGCATTGACTTCACCCCGTTTCCACCTCTCTTTCTTTTGTCAATTCTATACAAGTTGGCTTTATCCCCTCTATGTTGCAAAAGGGCAAAAATGGAAACTTCCAAAACTATTACAAGCCCAGAGGGAGGAGGGGATATAAATTATATAAGCTAGTGACTTCTAAAAGCATGTACATTGGTCATAAAATATGATGTTTCAGAATATAAAATTAATATAATTTGAGTAGAAAGAAGAAAGAAAGTGTTTTTGGTTGAAATAATGGGGTGTATTGAAATATAAAATTAATAAAATTGGAGTAAAGAAAGGAGATAGTGGGTTTAGTTGGAGAGATTGTGTCTTGGGGAAGACACAAGAGAGAGATAATTGGGATGTGTTTAAATATAAAATTAATAAAAATTGAGTAGAAAAATAAAGAGAGAGAGTCTTTTTAATATTTTTTTATTTATGAGACATCACCAATGTTGATGCTCTTAAAAGCCCATCATACTCGATTTAAATTATCTTCTAACCAAAATCAAAATTTGCTGACCGCTTCAGCAATAAAAAGAGATCTTCGAAAGCAAGAAATTCTGATCCTTAATTCTTCCTTCATGGAATCGTCTCCTTCGTTCCTTGACTATCTCTCCTTTCTCCTCCTGCGTCCGATTCTTGCGATCTCGTTCGTCGTCTGCTTCATCGCTCTTTGTACTCTCTCTCTCTCTCTCTCTCTCTCTCTCTCTCTCTCTCTCTCTCTCTCTCTCTCTCTCTCTCTCTCTCTCTCTCTGAAATCGTTTTGATCTTCTTCTTCTGGATATTTGCGTAATCGTCCCTGAATTCTTTTTTTTGTTTTTTTTTTCGGGAGAAGGGTGGTTTCTGGCATGGAAACTGGTATTGAGCCACGTTACTTTGGTTCAAGAGATCTTTGGTAGAAGGAGGGTTCTACAATGACACCGTGTTAAAATCTATAGGAAGGCTTGATGGAAGATAGATTCATTTTGACTGAAATGACATTTTTTTTGTTTGTAATTTAAAAAACTTAAAAGGAAAAGACGTGTGAAGATAAGTTTGAATAAATTTTCAAGTGCAAGATAGTACAATTTGATCTTATTTAAGATATGTTTATGGATTCTGGTTTGTAGTTTTGTTTGGTGAAGCAAAAAAAAACACACAAGTTTGAATGTCAAATCCTTGTTTGATGTCAAAGATGTTAAGCCGATTGTGGGGAAAGATGGGCAAAACTTGAAGATGGGCAATGATGTAGCTACATTTCGATATTGGTTACGTGTTTTACACGTCATTATAAGTTTTGCTTGTTATTTTCGATTTATCATTATTTCCTTTTTATCGTTAAACTTCTATTTCTTTTAGGGTTTTGTTTGCTTAAGACTCCGCCTATATAAAGGCTTTTTAGTTGTTCCTTTGAGACTTGATTTTTATTGAATAAGAAAAGAGGTTTTCCTCCATCGAAGTCTTCGAATTCTCCCTGTTCTACAAAGAATTTTGAGTCCCTGTTCTACAAAGAATTTTGAGCAACAAACAAAGTCTCTCGATCCATTGATCCGAGAACTCTTGTTTGTCTAGTAACCCGCTGCAACAGTTGGTATCAGAGACAAAGATCCTCCTCATGGCACCGAAGAAGAGTCTTCAAACGACACTTGAAGAACACAACGATGCGTTCCGCGATATGATGACTGAATTTCAACAGAGCTTAAGTAATACTTTGCAGAATACCATGGAATCGGCAGTTCGCACCCTTGCTTAAGCTCAGCACCGTGCGGCGCCTAGGTTTCCTCAAGATCATGAACCTCTCTTTGATCATAATGACGAAGAAGACGACAACATCTTTGCCGACCAAGATGACCAGCATGACGAACAGCATCGTGACGAACGCGCAGATCAAGATCCCCGTGATGCTCTGGCAGCACCGCGAGTTGAGCATCGGCGATGGGAGTCGGGATTCAAGCTCGACTTACCTGAATTCACGGGCAGTCTTCAACCAGATGAGTTCCTCGATTGGATTAACACAACGGAGGAGCTGCTGGATTTTAAAGAAGTTCCCGATCCGATGCGTGTGTCTTTGGTGGCAACGCGTTTTCGTGGACGTGCCTCTGCTTGGTGGCACCAATTGAAAGATTCTCGAGTTAGGGCAGGAAAAGATCGTATCACTTCATGGGAAAAATTAAAAAAATTGATGAGAAAGGCTTTCCTTCCTTACAATTATACACGTACCTTGTACACGAAGCTTCAAAATTTAAGGCAAGGGAGTCGCTCCGTGGATGACTATGCTTCCGAATTTTTTTCTTTAATGGCTCGTAATGAACTAACAGAGAATGAAGAGCAACGCGTTTCGCGCTTCATTGGTGGATTGCGCCCTTCGATTCAGAGTGTTCTCCTTCAGTTTGATCCTTTGACAGTTTCGGAAGCTCATCAACGTGCCGTGTTGATCGACCTGAATTCTCGCAGTCAATATTCATCATGGGCTTCACAGCGTGCTCGACTCTCCGTTGCTGAAACCAGTCGATCAAACTTAAAATTCAGACCATACCGAGAGCTCTCTTCCTTTGGGACAGCAACGTTCAGCTACATTCAAGTGCTTCAAGTGTGGTGAGACAGGGCATCGTCAATCCAATTGTCCTCAACTTCAGCGCCGTGGTTTGCTTGCTAAGGAAGATCCTGTTTTTGACGATTATGGTGATGAGCCCGATGCTCTGGATGAGGAAGAGGAACGTGTGACTGGAGATTCAGGTCCTTTACTTATGCTTCGCCGCAATTACTTTATTCCCCAGGGTATTGAAGAATCTTGGCTTCGGTCCAATATTTTTCAATCCACGTGTACGATTCGAGGAAAAGTTTGTCGTTTGGTTATTGATGCGGGGAGCTGTACCAATGTCATCTCTGAAGAAGCGGTGACCAAACTGGCTTTGTTTGCCGAACCTCATCCTTCCCCTTACAACATTGCTTGGTTGAACGCAAAGACTGATATTCGTATTTCCAAACGTTGTCGAGTACCGTTTTCCATGGGCCTCAATTACAAAGACTTGGTGTGTTGTGATGTGGTACCTATGGATGCTTGTCACTTGTTGTTGGGACGTCCTTGGCAATATGATCGTCGTACCATTCATGACGGTTTCGCCAACACATATAGTTTCACCTATGAGGGCCGTCGTATCACCTTGCTACCTTCCCAAGTGGCTTCTCCTCCGATTGTCCAAAGCACAGAGATCGAGCCTCCTCCTGTTTCTGTTGATAAGAGCAAGCCTGCTTTATTAATTACGAAAGCTGAGATTTTTGATAAATGTCAGGCTGCAGAGGTCGTTTTTCTTGTGTGCCTTAAGACACCATTGTTGTCAATCCTCCCTTCGCCTCCGTCGGATTTTACAGCCGTGTTGACAGAATTCAGTGATGTGTTCCCTGCGGAATTACCCGAGGGTTTACCACCGTTGCGTGATATCCAACATTGCATCGACTTCGCACCTTATTCGGTGTTACCTAACCGTCCTCACTACCGCATGAGTCCACGTGAGCATGATGAGCTGCGGAAACAAGTTGAAGAGCTCCTTGCCAAGGGCTATGTGCGTCCCAGCCTCAGTCCGTGTGTTGTCCCAGCTTTACTTATTCCCAAAAAAGATGGTTTGTGGCGTATGTGTGTCGACAGCAGAGCAATTAACAAGATCACCATTCGGTATCGATTTCCGATTCCCCGTTTAGATGACCTTTTGGATCAAATCGGCTCCGCCACTATTTTTACAAAATTGGATCTTCGTAGTGGATATCATCAAATTCGTCTTCGTCCCGGTGATGAATGGAAAACGGCTTTCAAGACGAGGGAAGGTTTGTTTGAATGGCTGGTCATGCCTTTCGGGTTGTCCAACGCTCCGAGTACTTTCATGCGTGTGATGAATGAAGCTCTGCGGCCATTTATTGGTAAATTTGTGGTGGTCTATTTTGATGATATTCTCATTTTTAGTACCTCTTTGGCCGAGCATTTAGGTCCTCTTCGTGATGTGTTGCTTGTTTTGCGTCGAGAACAATTGTTTGCTACCTCCAAAAAATGTGTTTTTGGCGTGGATCAAGTTTTCTTCTTAGGCTATATCATCTCTGTTCGTGGGCTTGAAGTTGATCCGGCAAAGATCACTGCCTTACAATCTTGGCCAACTCCGCGCTCGGTCACTGAAGTTCGAAGCTTTCACGGGTTTGCTTCCTTTTACCGCCGATTTATTCAACACTTCAGCAGCATTATGACACCAATTACTGATTGTATGAAGTCTATAGCCTTTCGATGGACCCCCGAAGCTGAAGCTGCTTTTCAAGCTATCAAGACGAAACTCATCTCGGCCCCGGTTCTCATTCTGCCTAATTTTACTATGGCTTTTGAATTACATTGTGATGCCTCCAAGCACGGTATAGGGGCAGTCATGAGTCAAGCGAGTCGTCCCATCGCCTTTTTCAGTGAAAAGATTGCTGGCTCGCGCTGTCGGTATAACGCTTATGACGTGGAGCTGTATGCCGTTGTTCAAGCCGTGAAACATTTGCGACATTACCTTTTCCACCGTGAGTTCATTCTCTACACCGACCATGATGCCCTTAAGCATATGGGTTCACAAGATAAAGTCTCTGCTCGACACGCTTCTTGGTTCGCTTACTTGCAGCAGTTTTCTTTTGTGATCAAACATACGGCTGGAGCTCTCAACAAAGTTGTGGATGCGTTGAGTCGTCGACACTCATTACTCACGACTCTTCATGTGGTTGTTCCTGGTTTTGACGTACTTTCTGATTTGTATCCCCGTGATCCTTTTTTTGGCAAGATTTGGCGAGACACGGAGTAAGGCATTGGTTCTACTTATTTAATTTTTGATGGGTTTTTGTTCTGTGGTGCCCAATTGTGTATTCCCGAGTGTAGCCTTCGACTTCAATTGATCCGTGAGCTCCATGGGGAAGGCCATATAGGTCGTGATCGTACGCTCAAGTTGGTGAGTACTTCTTATTTTTGGCCGAGTTTGCGGCGTGATGTTGAACATTTTATCGTCCGTTGTGGGATTTGTCAAGCATCTAAAGGAAAGGCAACTAATGCGGGTCTATATTTACCTCTTCCTATACCTACACAACCTTGGACAGACATAAGTATGGATTTTGTGCTTGCCTTACCGCGAACTCAACGAGGTAATGACTCCATCTTTGTCGTCGTTGATCGTTTCTCGAAGATGGTGCACTTTATCCCCTGTAAAAAGACTACCGATGCCGTTCAAGTTGCGATATTATTTTTTCGTGAGGTGTATAAGCTTCATGGCCTCCCACTTTCTATTGTGTCGGATAGAGACTCACGCTTTTTGAGTCATTTTTTGCGGTCCCTTTGGCGTCTCCTTCGCACCAAGCTCGACATGAGTTCGGCTTATCACCCCCAGACGGATGGCCAGACGGAAGTCACGAATCGAGCTCTAGGTGATCTTTTGCGGTGTCTTGTTGGTGATCATATCAAGACGTGGGATGGCATTCTCTGTCAAGCTGAATTTGCGCATAATCGTGCGGTTAACCGAAGCACCGGTTTCAGTCCTTTTCAAGTGGTTTATGGGAATTTACCTCGCTGTCCTGCGGATCTTGCTCTCACTCCGGATCGCTCTCGTTTTCATGGTCGTGCTTGTGACTTTGTAGACGAATTTGTTGCAATTCATGCCCAGGTCCGTTGAAATTTGGAGTCTTCCACAGCCAAGTATAAAGCGGATGTCGATGCTCGCCGGCGTGATGTTCAGTTCGACGTGGGAGATTTGGTGTGGGCTATGCTTACCAAAGATCGTTTCAAGCCTGGCACTTACAACAAGTTGAAGTCTCGGAAGATCGGTCCTCTTTCCATTATTGAGAAGATCAATAACAATGCGTATCGTCTGCAATTGCCTCCTCATATGCACACTGCTGATGTCTTTAATGTCAAGCATCTTGTTCCTTATGTGGCTGAAGACGAAGCTGAAAATTCGAGGTCGAATTTTCTTCTTACCACGGGCGACCTGATGTAGCTACATTTCGATATTGGTTACGTGTTTTACACGTCATTATAAGTTTTGCTTGTTATTTTCGATTTATCATTATTTCCTTTTTATCGTTAAACTTCTATTTCTTTTAGGGTTTTGTTTGCTTAAGACTCCGCCTATATAAAGGCTTTTTAGTTGTTCCTTTGAGACTTGGTTTTTATTGAATAAGAAAAGAGGTTTTCCTCCATCGAAGTCTTCGAATTCTCCCTGTTCTACAAAGAATTTTGAGCAACAAACAAAGTCTCTCGATCCATTGATCCGAGAACTCTTGTTTGTCTAGTAACCCGCTGCAACAGGCAAAAGCCGCAAAACACACAACAAGATTATCGTGGGTCTTTTTGGCTGGTTGTCTCACAATTTTTCCCCAATGAACGTGGTGTTACTCAGTTCAGATAGGGATTACGTTCATTTTCTCAAGTCTCTTCAACTTAAAGGATACTACAATCACTACAAGAAAACAGAGTCATTTCCAACGGTCATTATGGTTGGAACTCCGTAGGAATCGTTTCCAACGTAATTCCAACCATAATGACCGTTGGGTACATATTGTAGGAAAAACATAAACGGTCGGAATTCGGTCCAAAATTCCAACAAATTCCAACGGGTTTTTATCCGCATATAATCGTAGGAAATGTCGTTGGAATGTCCAACCATATTAGCCGGCCGGCGATCATCAAAGTTTATTCCTACGAATTTCGAACGAACTTAAATACTTCCAAACCCGTCGGAAATCGGTTGGAAATATTTATTTGAATTTAAAAAAACAATTAAATTAAATTAAAATTCGAAATTAGTAATAAAATTCAAAATTGTTAAAATGTTTAATTTTTTTTAATATATCAAAATTCCATATATAATGCAATTCCAAATACTTTATTACATTTAAATTGTATAACATATTAACATGTAATGTATTTTTGATATACAATTTTAATAATCCAAAACCATGTTTGTAATATTAAAATAATGATAGTAATATACAAAACCATTTTGTAATAATAATTAAAATGACTCATTACTTTGGAATCTAAAACAAACAATCTAACACTCTTGAAGATAAACAAAAAAAAACAATAATCTAACACTATAATTCACAAATTCAACATTACCCAATTTAAAACTAAAAATCACCATCACACAAATTTCAAAACTTTACAACCGAAATTCACCATCACCTTATCTAAACCACCTAAACTAACAAAATCACATTCAAAAACCTATAATACATTAAGTTATATATTTGAAACAAACAATTTACTTAATAAACACACAAGAAAACTTACAGTTTTTCGGAAGAAACTAGAGAGAAGAAGGAGGAAAAACGTAGAGAGAGAGTAAAATTTGAGAATGAAGAATAAGATATCAAATCTCTATTATGTATTAAGATTTTACTACAGATTTCCAACGAAACGTCGTTGGAAATGAAACCCGTTGGAAATCCGTCGAAATTTCAAAAATTTACCGTGAAAATGAATTCATTCAAAATATTTTGGCGGTTTTCCAAAAGTATTGGCGGATTTCTAACAGAAAATATCGTTGGAAATAAAATCCGTCGGAAATCAGTCCAAATTTCAATAATTTACCGCTAAACAAAATTTATTGAAAATATTTTGGCGGCATTCCAAAAAAAATTGGCGGTCAAAATTCAAAATTCGTCGGAAATCCGTTGGAGATTTCTGTCTGATTTCCCATGACAAATATATTTTTAAAAAATATATATTATGCCGTTGGAAATCCGTGAGTAATTTTTTTACGAATCTCCTAAGGTTTAGGGTATAAGATATGCAAAATCGATGTAAAACAACGTCAACATGCATTATACTAAAAGAACAATATCATTACCTACTATGACATGTTTAAACTTACGTATATGCATATGTAATGTACAAAACATCTGTACATAAACATGAATAACTCAAGTGATATATAGTATAACTTAAACTAGAAGTTATGAAACTCTTATATTAGTTACAACATTCTAATATATCTTATATATAATGTATCTTGAAGGAAGCTTTATGAATATTATGATTTAATTTTTGTAACTCTAAACCATTTTCCCTCGGAAATCTATGAAAAATTTTCCCACGGGATTTCCGACGAATAACAATTTCAACGGAATTCCAACCATTTGTCCAACCAATTATCAACGGTTTTAATAGTCGTCGGAAAATTCCTACCGATTTCAGACGAGTATTTAGCCATGGCAAATTGATCAAAAATCCGTCTGAATTCGGTTAATGTTTTCCGATGGCAAAAAATCTATCGGAAATCCGTCTGAAATAGCCTTGTTTTCTTGTAGTGAATGTACATCTTGTTTACATTCCCAAAAAAAAAGCATCATGTGATACTAAAGATGCAATTGAATCGACTTTGGAGTTCAGCGATTTCTGGCAAAGGAACAAACATATGATCGCGAAAAGAAGCACATGCTTCTACATACTAACATACCCCACTCCCCAGTTCCATAGTTGATGCTCATAATTCCAAAACGAGAAGTACAAGTTAGAAGCAGAAACAACTATGTAACATATTGGTTATAGATTCTATATATACTTGTAGCATTTTCAGCTGAGACCACACCAAGTTCATTCTTACAAGTTGATAGATAGTAAGCACGCACATCACCAAGAGACAGTTTTAAGAGTCCAAGTTAAGGCAACTTGATAGAAGCAGACTCACTCTTGCTAAAACAACAGAACCAGGCTCAGAATTATGTGACTCGTGACTAATAACTTCAACAATGGCTCTCTGTATATACAATCCCAAAACAAGATTTTGCATCCAGATTATTACAATGAAGGATTCCGACACATAAACGTAATAGAAACAATCAGAAGCAGAAACCTGGTGATGCAGGCGGAAGCTTCTAGGGATAGAACTAGATCCGTGGATTCTGAGAATACCCGGAAACTAGGGTTTGTAAATACTTTTCACAGTGGTTTAACAAAACCTCTTTAAAATCTTTCGATTAATCAATATCAATAAACTGAATACAAAAGGAGGTCATAATAGGCTATTTATAAGAAAGCATAAAACCCTAATATTCTTTAGAATATTCTAGAAGATAAACATTAAAATATAAATATTATTAATTAAATAGATAATAATGATATTTGGAAATATTCCAAATATCTCGCTGCATCAGGTCTCACCGGCCAAGAAAAGATTCGTCCTCGAATCTTGTATCTGCGCTGCATTAGCTCTCGTCGGCCAAGAAAGATTCTCCCTCGAATCTTCAACTGGTTTTTCCACATTGGTTTTGACTTTTTCGACAAAACCGGATTTTGCACAAATGTTGCCCAAACCGGATTTTGCCCGAATTTTGCGCGAACCGAATCTGTAAAGATTTGTAATCTTCTGAAATCTTCGCAGATCTGCAACTGCTCGAATTTTGCACAATTTGATTTTCGCACGAACTATGCACGAACGGATTTTTGCACGAACTCTGCACGAACGGATTTTGCACGGGACAGATTGTCAAAATCATCTTCTTGAAAAATGAAATCAACAATCGTGACTTCATCTTCATAGACATCATAGATAGGCTCACCATAGATCTCTCTATAGATCTCTAACTCTTCGCTCTCGACAAAAGGACTTTCGTCCAAGATAGGGTAGATGCTAACACTCACCATAATCACCAGAATCGTCTTTGATTAAGAAATCAAAGAGGCGTGGCTCTGATACCTAATGATGCAGGCGGAAGCTTCTAGGGATAGAACTAGATCCGTTGATTCTGAGAATATCCGGAAACTAGGGTTTGTGAATACTCTTCACAGTGGTTTAACAAAACCTCTTTAAAATCTTTCGATTAATCAATATCAATAAACTGAATACAAAAGGAGGCCATAATAGGCTATTTATAAGAAAGCATAAAACCCTAATATTTTTTAGAATATTCTAGAAGATAAACATTAAAATATAAATATTATTAATTAAATAGATAATAATGATATTTGGAAATATCTCGCTGCATCACCTGGTCATTGACGTAAGAGGAGGAATGTTTTCATTGACGTAAGCTCCTTTTCCGGCTTTAAACTCCGAGTACATGAGCTCCCGGTGTTACTAGCTCCAGTGACAATTCTGTCTCTTTCATTGAATCTACTAGAGAGGATTAAGGAAAGTCAGAGACGAGTTTGGTTGTTCAACTTTAAATCCTTGGAAACAAAGATGGAAAAAAGTCAACAACCCTTAAGTATATAGTTTTATATAAATATAAAATTAATTATTGAATAAAAGCTTTGATGTAGCGCAGTGGTTAATATTTTTGAGCCGTTGGCTCATGGGGTATCTGGGTTCAAAGCCACTAAGTTGAGTTGACAGACACTAGTTAGGTGAGAATACTCAGAGAAGAGACACCAGTGAACCCATCTTTCTTTCATCTACAAATATATTTTGTAGCTTAGTCGCAAAGACTTGTTTCGATTCGCATAAGTATATGTGTTTTTTTGGCTTTTTGGATTGTTTCCTAGGGGTTTTGATCTCTTGAAATGAAAGAGATGGAATTGTCATTGGAGCTAGTAACGCTTGGAGATGTGACTTAGCTTTAAGCCGGAAAGAACCGGTTAAACCTTCTGCAAAGGCTTAAAAGATGAAACTGCATTTCGAATCGTGGAACACTTGGTCATGGTGGCTAAAACGAGTTCACGAATAACATCTCCACTAAATCTAAGTGGAAAATTTGATTTATTATCTAGTTTCTCGTTACTAGATCATTTATGTAATCTCCTACCAAAACTTATATGACTAAGATCATTTCTATAACCATTAGTTAATAATAAAAAAATTGGAATGTTCGTGTTAAATAAATGTATATATCTAGTGCTAGATGTTGTTCACGATGCATTGAGCAACTACAAGAATTTAGGTTTGATATTCAAAACCAGTTCATGATCCAACAACAAATCCCAAGAGTTTTTTAATCCAAAAGTTACAATGCTTCTAACACGATTCGTATTAGAAATTTCACATAGAAACAAACAAGAGAACCTTAGTCGCCTCGCCTTATCAATGATTTCTTGCTCATATCACATGACATCAGTGGCGGATTGAGGAATGATTTTCATCGGGGGCAAAACATTTAACTCAACGCTACAAAAATCATTTACTACAAAATCTGCCATAAATTCATAAACATTTTTCTCAATTCATAAACATAAAAATCATTTTTTCTCAGATTTATTACAAAATCTGCCATAAATTCATAAACATTCATAAACAAGAGAAACATTTTTCTCAATCCTCTCTAATAGATTCGATGAAAATTTTTTATTATAAAATCTGCCATAAATTGCCCAATCTTTTTTTAATATGCCATAAATCATAATTCCTTTCAAAATATGTCATATATTTTACCCATTTGTCTTTTAGTGGAAGGTAAAATTACTATTTTACCCATTTTTTGTAACCACATATTCCTTTTTCTTTCTCTCTCTCGTTAAACCAATCTCTCTCTCTCTCTCTCTCTCTCTCTCTCTCTCTCTCTCTCTCTCTCTACGACGGACGTCTAGTTGTGGTAGATTTTGCATTTTTTTGTCCTGTGACCAATATCTCTCTCTCTCTCATACATTCGGACGTGGACGTCTTTCTGAGAGAACATAAATATTAGTCAGTTTTGGTTTTATAGACAATAAATTGTCCACAAGACCAAAATTAGTAATCTTTATGTCATCTCTAAAAAATAGAATAAGACGTCCACAATGTATGTGTAGATAGAAGACATAGCTGCGTAGACAACTTATGAAGATAATGTTACATATAGACAATAAATTGTCCACAAGACTAAAACTAGTAATCTTTATGTCCTCCCCACAAATAGAAGAAAACGTCCACGTCCGAACATATGCCTAAATAGAAGACATAACCGAGTGGACAATCTACAAGACCAAAACTAAGTAATATTTATGTCTTCTCCCAAAGATGTCCACGTCCAAATGTATGAGTGTGTGTGAGAGAGAGAGATAAAAATGAAAATTTATGCGGGAAAAGAAAGAGAAAGAGAATGAGTGGAAAGAAAAAGAAAAAAAATGAGTGGATGAAAATATGAGTAAAATAGTTATTTTGTTTTTCACTAAATGACAAAAATATAGCATAAAATATAGCATATTAAGAAATATTTTTTTCATTTATGGCATATTGAGAAAGGTCAATCGGAAATTATGGTACATTGGAAAAAAATTTCAGGCGGAATTGTCGTAGGAGCTAGTAACGCCGGGAGCTCATGTACTCAGAGTTTAAAGCCGGAAAAGGAGCTTACGTCAATGAAACCACACTTCCCTCACTGGAACTCGCCTTGACAAGTTGACATAAATAATCTTCTTCATATCACCTGGTTAGTATTTCTTGTGTTTCTGATCTTATCAACCCGTGTCATGTCCTTTCCGTGTGCCATTCTAAATGCTTTAGTCTTATTCTTGTGTTAACACATTACTTTCCGTTTCCACTTCTCTTTCTTTTGTCAATTCTATACAAGTTGGCTTATTTTATTGTGCTTTACCCCTATTGTTGCAAAAGGGCAAACTAGGAAACTTCCAAACGGATTACAAACTCCTAAAAGCCCATACTTGATTTGATTTATCTTTTATACAAAACCTCAAGCTGATCAGAAAATTTTGTCGATCTCTTCTCTTCTCCGTAATTAAAAATTGCTCGTTTCAGCCAAACAAAAAAAAAAGAAGAGATCTTTGAAATCAAGAAATTCTGATCGATTATCGATAGATTCCTTAATTTCCTCCATGGAATCGTCTTCTTCGTTCCTCGACTATCTCTCCTTTTTCCTTCTACGTCCCCTTCTTGCGATCTTGTTCGTCGTCTGCTTCATCGCTCTTTGTACTCTCTCTCTCTAAATTTCGTTTTGATCTTCTTCTTCTGGATATTTACATAATCATCCCTGAATTTTTGTTTTTCTTTTTTTTTTGGGAGAAGGGTGGTTTCTGGCATGGAAACTGGTATTGAGCCACGTTCCTTTGGTTCAAGAGATCTTTGGTTTGAAGAAGAAAACCTTTAAACCTAAACCCGAATCTCGCGGCAGAATCTCCAGATTCTACAGAAGAATCAATTCTCAGAATCCTGTTACCTAATGGTAACTAACTAGCCTTTACACTTGTTCTTATTATCAAGAATGTCAAGAAATGTTATCATCTTACTACTATATACTTGTTTTTTTGGACTCATTTCTCTCAGAAATTGTGACTATCGATGATTATAGAGCCTTCCTTGATCCGAAACAGAACAAACAAGAAGATATCCAATGCCACAACAATCCATCAAGATTCAAGTTAAAGCCTTGTTGTTCCATGTGTGCAATGTAGCGTGTGTTTCGTGTATACTGTTCCTAAATTGTTGTGAAACAGATAATAGTTTGATTCATGAATCAGGTGAAAAAAAATATTGTTTTGCTACACACAAAAGACCGAACAAACTACACGGATCAAATCCAAGATTAACCCGTTCGGATAAAATTTACCGAATATCAGACTCCTCCTGCAGAAGGCCTAGTAGTAGTCTCCTCAACAGGTGAAGGACTCTTCTTCTTATTGATGAGTCCTAAAGAGACTTTAACCTTTGCTAGTCTCAGAACTCGATCACCTAGAATAAATCCTCGGTTAAGCTCCTCAGTTATTACCCCTGCCTTAACCGCCTCAGATTCTTCTCGCGAAATAGCCTCGTGCAACTACAACATTAAACAAGTATTGCTAAGTCACAACATTACTCATCTGAAACACCCTTTAACTAGCCAACAACAAAAATCATATAAACCAATTCAATGTATCTCAAAACAGTAAAAATTTCATTTTGCAACTTGAAAATGTATACTGAAGAAGAAGAAGAAGAAGAAGAAGAATAAGAGCTTCTACATACCAAAGGATCAAATGGTTTCCCCACAGTTGCAATAGCTGCAACACGAAGGTGTCTCAAAACCTCGACGAATTGCCTGTAAATTCCTTGATAACTCGTATCGATCTTCTTCTCCGTATCGGTTTTAATCTGTTGCTTTGCTTTCTCAAAACTATCAATGATTGGTAAAAGACACTTCAAGATATGCGCTTTTGCATTAGACTCTGTACTAAGCCTATCCTTGTCAAGTTTTTTCCTTGTATTATCAAAATCAGCTTGTAATCTGATTTTCGTATCTTTCTCTGAAGCTATCTTCATTGATAAAGATAAAACCTTTTGGTCCATTTTGTTCTTTTCCGTCTCGATTCGACGAAAAACCGTTTCGATTTCCGAAACGGTGATTTCGTCTCCGTCTAAGAGAGCTTGTTTATAAACCCTAATTAGAGATTTTACATCTGAAGGGTGGTTTGAATTCGCTTCGTTTTTCTGCAAAATCAAGAATTAGAAAAAACCCTAAGCGATCCAAATTCGAGATGCGAATCTGTGAGTAGCAACTTACAGGAGAAGCTTGGAGAGATGATATGAAGCTATTTCGATTGTTGATGGTAATCGGAGAGAGATGCAATCTTTGGTTGGGTTTGGAATTCAATCTGCCATGGAAATGGAGGATTCGCAGGGGTAAGGTTCTCGATGGAGAAGAAGAAGCGGAGAAGGAGAAGGAAGGAGATATGGAAGGATCGATGGCGAATGAAATAGCCATTATCGGATTGGATTTGGTGCTCATTACTCTTCTTAAGCTATCATGTTTTTATATGAGATATGAAGTCTCCAAGTCTTTTAGAAACTTTTGTAATTTATTGGGTTTTCTGAAAAGAAAAAAAAAAAAAAAAAAAAAAACTCCAAATCAACTTTTTTTAGGAAAAAACTTTGAAAAACACCTCAACTAAATTATTTAATATCTATATATATATATATAAAATTAGCTTTTTCTCTTCTCTCATCATCCACATGTATATTTAATTATGTTTTCAATTTTTTTTTTTATAATTTCACAATTAATACATTTGGTTATATCATTATGAAAAGAATTTCAAAAGTAATTTTTCATATTTTAAATTAAACTTCAAACCTCAAAACTTATATAAATATAGTTCACTAAAATAATAACAAGTTTAATACATGTTATAATAATTTATGAAATAAGTTTTAAAATTAAACAAACAAATTGATCGATAACCAAATTGAGAAATTTCAAGATATGCCACTTTTTACATGCCATTTTTCAAAAATGCCAATATCATTTTTTCCAAATTTTTAAATTATTTATGTTTGGTTAACTATGTTATATTAGGGTTTAGTTTTATGGGTTTAAGGTTTGTTAGGGATCAAAAAAATTTTTTAAATTGATAACTTTGACATATAAGGTTTTTAAATGGATTTATAAGTGGCATGTTTGTAAGAAAATTATTCAACAGTGGCATATTTGAATAATAGCATGTTAAAGGTGGCATTTTTGTAAATGTCCCATCTAGATTGAGAAAGACAAACATAGTTCATACGTACATAAAGTCAAAATAAGAGAAAAAAAAATTATTGCAATTACATCAAATAAAGAGAAAATAAATTAAATTTAGGTATAATTGGTTATATCATTATGAAAAGAATTTCAAAAGTCACTTTCAATATTTTAAATTAAACTTTAAACCTTAAAACTTATAGAAATATAGTTCACTAAAATAATAACAATTTTTAAAACATGTTATAAATCATCAAATAAGTCCTAAAATTAAACAAACAAATTGATCTATAACCAAATTCATAAAACTAAATATAAGTTCATGTAAAAATCAGAGATAAGAAATTATTGCAATTACATCAAATAAAAAGAAAATAAATTAAATTTCCCTATATTTAAGATAACTATTTCAGTTATACGTACATAAAATGAAAATAAGAAAATAAGAAAATAAGAAATTATTTTAATTTACAATTATTGCAATTACATCAAATAAAAAGAAAATAAATTAAATGTCGGTATATTTAAGATAACTATTTCAGTTATACGTACATAAAATGAAAATAAGAAAATAAGAAATTATTCTAATTTACACACAAGATAATCTGATTTATGATTTTATTTTTAACCTAAAAAGAAAATTTAAGTGTAACTATAAGAGATGAGGAGGATGAGGGGAAAAAATCTAAACAATCAAGTAAATATAGTATACATCATGTGATGTAAGTGCAATACTGCAATATATCTTGAAACCATACAACATTATATTTTAAAGTCATTACAAATTTCAAAACTTTACAAATGTAATTTGTAATTTAAATTTTTAAAAATTAATTTTTTTATTCTACTAATAGTTGTGTTTTATTAACGTTACTGAGCAAAATCCATAAGAAAATAATATCTTAAAATAAAATAACGGGTACCCGTTCGGATTTGGATAGGGTATTTCGGATTTTCGGGTATTCGATTTTAGAGATATAATACCCATTCGGGTATTAGAAAACTTCGGGTCGGGTTCGCTTCGGTTCGGGTCAGGTTTGGTATATCCGTAATACTAAAAATTGTCGAAAATATTCAAAAATACTCGATAAATTTATAATTACCTTATTTTCTTTATAATTTGGATCAATTTTAGTTATTTGTTATTCGAATTATCCAAAAATACCCTAAAAAAAAAAAAAAAAATTATTGTAATAGTTCAAATAATAACATAAATTGGTTATTTTTATTGAAATATATACATAATATTCGAATTGATAAAAAAGTAATAAAAACAAAAAAAAATTACATAAACTACAATTACATATCCGACATTAACTATAAATATATTTTGTTTTGTTTATGTTTAGTATATTTTGGATACCCGTTCGGTTATCGGTTCAGTTCGGGTTCGGTTTTGGGTTTTCGGTTTTTAGTATGGAAGAGCCATTCAGATATTTTAGAAGATCGGTTCGGGTAATTTTGATCGGGTTTGGGTTCGGTATTTTGGTTTCGGATATTTTGTCCACCCCTAATCATGGAGCAAACGATCCCTAAACAACCTAAACGGAGATCCTTAACAGGAACCGCTTCATACTCGGTTCCGGATAGAGACAAAGCGATGAGCTATTGAGAAGAAACATGCAAGGTAAGACGAAGCATCAAAGACCAGAGCACACCCGAAAATTGGTCTGAAAGACTAAAAATACAATACGTAAATCCAGAGACCGGAGAGGAGATAACCGGTAGAGAGCAAAACTCTTGACATAGCCAAACACATCTGAGAGCAACCAAGGTAGTGAAACACCAAAGTCACATCAAAATAGAGTAAGAACAAATGGATCTACCACCGAGCTTTAAGTAAATCGATTATTCAAATTAATCTTGAATCACCATTTGTAAGTGTAACACATGAGAGACGAGAGGTCGGAGATACCTAGAGAAACGGCAGAAAAAGCCACATCGGAGGAACTAGATCTACATCTCAAAATGGAGAACTCATCTTAAAATTTAGAAACTGGTAGCCGAAAAGAATAAGAGACAAAGAAACGCATATTATTTGTTTTTCAATATAATATTTTATGCAGTATAGAAAAATCAAACTACTTGTCTTCAAAAAATTGTAAAAAGAAATACCTGCGCGTAACGCGAGCAAATTCTAGTTATATATAATTAGGGAGTTCTCTCTCCATCTAGAGTGTCCACATAGGCAAAACAATTTTTAAAACTATTCAATTTTTATATTATGTTCATTAAATACATGCTAAATCATATTAATTATTTTTCCAAACTAATAAATAATTATATTCAATTAAAAACGTGAATTACTAAGTAAAATGAATGAAAATGAAAATAAAATTTTTTATATATAAGAATATTCAAGATTTTATAAGTAATAATTATATGAATTTATTTCTTACGATAAAATATATATTACACATACTAAAACAAATATATGCTTATGAATTAAGTGATACAATCAGAAATAAAATGAGATGACCATATTAAAAGAAAATAAAACAAAAGCAATAAAATTAAATTGATTTTAATATTTAAAACAAAACATAAAATATGAAAAGTTTATTTCTTATTAAAAGGTTTTCACCTCAATTAAAAAAAAGTCTCACATTAAATCCATCTTACATTTTTTTCAACTACAGATTTTACTTATAAATTAACTTAACTCCTTGATTTATGACCCTATTAGGAAGAACAACGTTTACAAAATAATATTCTAAAATCTTAAGTATTTTCCCATGATGAACAAATATATGGTAGATCTAGAAGACAATATATACATATTTGATGAAAAACAATATCATAATTTATAAAATAGAAATTTTGTTAATGAATAAATTAGATACAAAGTGATGTCATTTTTAATTTTTTCAAAAAAAACCTCAAGTGGCTAATAATTGATAGAAGAATAATAAAATGTGATAAATTTATATGAACATGAAAAACAAAATTCAGAGTCCCAATATATGCATTCTCACTCCATATGGAGTATCCTCATCATAAAAACAAATGGTAGAATAAAATTTATAGTAAACATTCATGAATTCATGTTTATTTATATTTATTACTACTTATAATTATTCTAGATTGGAGTTAAATTAAAACAAAAATAATAACAGTATATACCAAATATGAAATTTTATATGAAGACGAAACAAAAGTAGATGTACAGAGAAAAACGAAATTAGGTTGAAACATGACGAAAGCAATATTAGTGAAAAAGTGCACAAAGAGAATTTGACTAAACCATAGAAAACATTAATTTGTAAGACTAACATAAAATCTTTTAGATTTCATTCATTGAAATTTCATAAAATATATGACATAGATTATGGATCATGGTAATTAGATTTTAAGATGATAGAACAAAGAACAAATTTTATCAAAGAAGCAATTCACTACAAAACTTTGCTTCAAGATCACTTGATGAAATCTTAGAAACCACATGAAAAGAAATGAAAACTCTATAATTGAAACACTAAAGTAAGTACAATCGTAAAATAAGCTTAAAATTAAATCAGCTAAGGAACTAACATTAAAAAGGCTCCATAATAATTACAAACAAAACAAAAGTGTTAGTTAAACTTTTTAACAATAAACCCAAAAAACTGAATACATGATTGATATAAAGTATTGGGACTGTTAGGTGTTGGATGCACTTCGTAAAGTCATATGTATATGACATAAATAGTTTTTGGTGCAACTAAAATATTATACCAACATAGCTTTTTTCTATTGATCTATTACAAATTATAAATACATATTATGGTGTTTAGAGTAATCCAAAATGTATAACAACTATATGTACCCACTAATATCAAGAAATGGATTTGTACAATCAAAATATTATTAAAACCCAATGTTAATATATTATCTACATGTATAAGTAATGTTTTAAAGTAGTTAAAATAAAGAGAAAATAAATTAAATTTTAGGACAATTATTTCAATTATACGTACACAAAGTGAAAAAAAAAAAAATTATTGCAATTTACACTTAAAATAAGATGATTTATGATTTTATTTTTAACCCTTAAAATTAAACAAAGAACTTGAACTATAACTAAATTCATAAAGCCAAATATAAGTTCATACGTACATAAAGTGAAAATAAGAGAATAAGAAATGATTGCAATTGCATCAAATAAAGAGAATTTAAATTAAATTTAGGTATAATTAAGACAACTATTTTAATTATACGTTCATAAAGTGAAATAAAAAAAAATAAGAAACGCTTGCGATTTACACACAAAATAATATGAATTTTTTTTTTAACCCCAAAAATGGGAAGAAAATTGGGTAGTTCTTGATTAGTGTTTCTGATTTTATTTTCAACCCAAAAAGAAAATTTAAATGTAACTAAAAGAAATTATGAGGAGGAGAGAAAAAAAATCTAAACTATTACGTAAATGTAAATGCAATACTGCAATTAATATCTTCAAACCATACAACATTAAATTTCAATGTCAATATGTGACAAAATAGATGCATTTTAAAACTTTACAAATGTACTCTGTATTTTTAATTTCAAAGAATTCATATTTTTACTCTACTAATAGTTTTGTATTATCACGTTACTGAGCAAAAGCCATAGAAAAATAATATCTTGAAATAAAATAACGAGAACTAAAAACTAAGTAATTAAATTAAAATTTATAGGATTGTGTTTTAAATAACACTAGACATTATGATACATAGAAAGTCAAACAATTAATTTTAAGAAAAATAGTACACTAAAATACCATAATTTGTATATAAGAAATATTCAATATAGCTACGCAAACATATATATTAAAAATCACTTCATATCTTTCATGTTCATGTAGTATTTTTTTTCTCACCTGAGAATATATTGATAATAGAAGAACCAACACAAACATACAACAATATAGGACTAAACACTAGAAGCAACAACTGAATCTAAAAACACCTAAGCTTAACAATCTGAACAACAATAATTCAATCACCTAAACTTAAAACTAGAATCTTCTATACTTATTCAAATCTACCTCAACGATTAAAGATATAGCTTGAAGCTTCGGCAAGAAGGAAGTACACCATATACTTCAAACAATCTTCTAAACGCGACGGGCAAGAACCAAATGTGTACCACAACTGAATTAAAACCCACAGATAGATAAGATCCCACATAGAAATTACAAGTAGGAACAAGGAGCAAACGATCCATGTGACACCCCGGTTTCAGGACATATGTGCTATATACGGTGTATGCAGAGAGACTTAAAAGAATTGATTTGGCTACCTATATCACAAAAGTGCACTTATCTTTTCGGTTACAGGTCTTGAGAGAACTCCAGAGTTAAGTGTGCTTGAGCTGGAGTAGTTTCAGGATGACTATCAGGGAGTGTGGGCCCACGGGCCGAGAGTGGACGTGGAGCCCATGGATAGGGCGGTCGGGGCGTTATAAGTGGTATCAGGCGAACCCTGACAACTGTGTGAGTCAAATTGTCGGGAGAACGATCTTGGTATGCGTAACGAGGACGTTGCGATCTATTAGTTGGGGTAATTGTGACACCCCGGTTTTAGGGCATATGTGGTATATGCGGTATATGCGGAGAGACTTAAAAGAATTGATTTGGCTACCTATATCATCAAAGTGTACTTATCTTTCAAAGTGGGTCAATCTCTAGTTTATATCAAGGAAACACACCGAATTTTTTGATCCTCGAAACAATACTTCAAGTAAATAAAATTGTCGGATTTAATTAATGTTCAAGAAAGCGCTAGGCGTTAAGTAGGCGGTGACCTAAAGCCTAACGACTAGAACGCTTAATCGGAACCTAGACAATTTTAGGCGTTTTAGGCAACATAAAACTTTGTAAAAAATATATATTAGATTGATAAAAATCATATAAATTTACATTTTAGAAAAATAAATTGAAATTAAACCAAAACATTTACTTAACTCATGTCAAACAATATATTGATGTTTATAACTATGTAAATGGAATTAAAACTTATAAATTTAAATTTATGTTGTTAAAAACTGAAAAAAATACGGTAAAATAAAAATCTATGCGATTTTAGGCGGTTAAACCGGTCATCGAAGCTTTGCTTGAGGGCCTAACGCCTAAGCGAACCTAGACGACCGCCTAGACCACTTTTTAGAACACTAGTATTTTTTCAGTTTGAATTTTGTGTATTAAGGTTTTAGAATAAAATTTGAAGGTTTAAGAGTTTCAGATTAACGGAGGTTAACTTCCCTTAACGGAAATAAAAAAGTTCATAAGTAGATTTTGTGAGATTTCACATCGAGTCGTAATCCCAAATCCCTAAGATTAAACACAAACAGACTACAAAAATTTTGTTGCGCCAGGAGCCCATCCCATATATTTTTACTCGTAGGTTTATTGGCAGCGGTATTAACAACACAGAGACATTAATTACATCAAGATAGCCTGGTGGTCTTCCGAATCATTGGTTACAAGCTTTTGTATGTTGCCGACTCAAAACAGTACAAAAATGTTCTTTTTCGATCTCTAATCTCGTAATCGGTATAATAATTTATTATAGCAACGATGATTCCACACTGCCTTAGCAAAATAGTAATAAAACCAATTCATACAACATAAGTTGTCTCTAAATCACAACAAATACCGAGGGACAAGACACAGACAAATCGTTTATAACTTTAAAAACACAAACTGCAAGATAATCTAAGGAAACTAAACAAAAGAGAGACCCATGACCAGAGCTACCAAGTAAACTTGGCCACTTGTCCTCTTACCTTATTCAAGACCCACACATGACCAGACACAGACGTAGACACTGACGCATAAACCAACCAATCTGGAACCAACATCACTCTTCTTCGGACTCGGACTCAGCGTTCTGGAGCCATTCAATGAACGGAGTTACGTTCTTCATCACCGGTGAACTTTTGATACCTTTCTTGTACCATCCAACTACCACATCCTCCTCCAAAAGGTCTTCATCGTAAAGCCCTTTAATAACAAGAGCTACTTCTTTCCCAGCCTCTGCGTTCGCCTTCACACAGAAAGATTCTATCGCGTTAAGCAAAACCATCTGCTGAGGAGCTCCCGCTTCTTCTTCCATCATCATCATGGCCACGAGATATTTCTTCTTCTTCACCACTTCTTTGGCGAATCCCTTTCCTTCGCCTCCAAAAAGGGCAGAGAATAAAGCATCCATCTTCTCCTGTGGAGTTGCCGAGTTTGAAGCTAAGGCAGCTTTGAGTTGGGAAGGAGAAGAACCGTTGCTTAGAAGCTCTTTTATCTCACTCACAAGCTTTTCATAAGCATTTTCATGGATCTTGCTATTCCCGTTCTCATGAGGCTTCAATGGCGGTGACTTCTTCTCCTCAACTGCTGCAGCCTTTTCTTCAATTGTCGACAGATCAACCATGTCAGCTGTTACAGCACTGAGTTGTTCTTTCATTCGTTTCTCAGCAGCTTCACGCGAAGTATCTGTCTGCCACTGGACATCGTCATCATCATCTTCCTCACTGTCTCCTTGATCATTTTCATCAGAATGGCTTGGAGGTGGGGAATGATCTTTCTTCTTCAAAGCTTTATCTTTCGAAGTACCCGTAGTAGTCGTTGCCTTCTTCTTACTAGCAGCTTCCTTCTTGAGTTTCTTCATCTCCTCATCAGCCGCTTCACCTTCCTTAAGCCTTTCTTTCTCAGCTCTCCTCATCGACTTCTTATCTTTCGACGATTTCTTCTGCTCCGGAGGATTCTTCAGAATAAACGAGGTAAGCTTGTCTCTCATATCAACATCAGAGATAAACCCACAAGCCGCACATTTCAGCTGAAGCATCTGGGTCTTCGTAATAAGTATCTCCGTTTCAGGATTCCCGCAACCATAACACTGAACATACTTTTTAATAAAATTCTCAAGAAGTCCCGCAAGCTTTGGAGTGTCGTGTGCACCATTCACAAGCGCAGTTCCAGTCTTCTCGTCAAATTTAGACTGCGCACCAAGCTCACAACCAAAATACTTGGTGGTATAAGCAGGAGGTCTCCCCAAAGCCTTAGCAATCTCAACCATATTAACAACATTAGTCTTGATGCCATTACCTCTACCTTCAATCTTGGTCATCATCCTCGGCATCTTGTACCTGTAAAAGGCATCGTCACGGTTGGAAACACCAATGTTTTGCAACGCCATTATGAATTTGACTAGCAAGGACAACACAGGTATGTCAGAAGAGACGGTGATGAGACGGTTGCGTAAACTGGATACTGGAAGGGCTTGTGTGATTGTCGAAGGTCTTAAAAGATCCAAGACGCAAAGAATTAGCTTTACGAGTGGACTTTTTCCGAGATATAGGACAGTATTCCCCTAAAAGCCGAATAGATGATTGAAAGGAAGAAGCCTGTTCAGACATAAAAGATTCTTCACGCTCCACTTTTGACAAACTGTATATCCAAAAGCAGCTTATACTGCCAAATTCCTGAAGAAAATTCACCAAATGAATTAGCACATAGTCTTTTTGATAATATCCAAGAATCGGTAACAAATGACTAAATCTCATCTCAAACAAGAGATCTAACAGGAATAGGCCTAAATCAACAATCAAAATCTGATTCAACGAGATTTCAATTACAAAAACCTAATTTAGCAAAATCAAATAAGATATATCAATGGCCGACACAAAACAAACTCGATTTCGGATTCAGGACGAACAAATTTCTACCGATTCAATCCAAATCTCTATCAAAACAACCATGGGAATCAAATCGATGAAAGCAGATACATAAATCGTACGAATCGGATTGGGTTCGACTGCACGCAATCGGTATAATTGACGAATCGGTGTAAGAAAATTGAAATCTGGAGAGGAGATTTGATGAGATTACCTAGAGAGATTGAGGTAGGAAAAGGAAGAAGACGATGATCTGTGTGTTTTGTGGAGGTTGAGAGCTGAAGAAAAACGCTTGCGCCGATTAGATGAGATAAAACAGCGAAGCAAAAGGCGTTTTGTGGTTATTTATATGTGAAAGGAAGGGAGGCTGAGCTAGAATTGGAGACGCGTCATTGTGGTTTCAACCCTTTAGGGCAAACTCATCGTCTCCTGTCCAATTATTTATTTATTTATATTTTTTCTTTTATTATCATTTTTTAAATCGTCTGGATTCATAAATGATTATACGGATAATTGTACAAGTCTAGGATAACTCTTCCACAATAATTACACGAATAATTGTAAATTATTACCTTCACATGTAAAATCACTATGAACGATTTTCTTTGCACCATGCAAAGAAAAATTTCATGTATTTTCCAAGACTCGAATTTTATATAAACTGATATACAAACATTAATAAATCATTTGTCAAATCACCAAACTAAGAGATCTTTCACAAATTTTATTATCTTTGTAGAGTTTTTTTTTTTTTTTTGGTTTTATAAATGTCAAATTAATAGTCATAGAAAAATAATGTATGAAAATGAAGAAAAAAGAAAAGTCTAGAAAATTATCAAAGTTTCAATGAAGAAAGGTCGGTCAGTCCGAACAATATGATCAGGCAAATGTTAGGCCCGGTTCCAAACAGTTTTGGGCCATTTGTATTAATTTTCTTTTTCTGGTCAAACAATATTTGATTATTTGAAAGAGGATTAAAAGAAAAATGACAACAAAATTTAACATGGCCAACAAATTTGATGCTATAATAGCAAAGCGAAGAGCATAGCAAGAAAAGAAAGAATCAAACATAACACTCAAGGAATTAAAAATTGTGGAAGAGTTATCCTAGACTTGTTTTTTCAATGGAAGTTAAGCTTCCCTTGGTTTTATCTCATTAGTATAGCTATGTTGATGTAGTAACTTTTCCTAAAGTTACTGTCTTTACCATTCTCATACTTAAGAGTATTAACAAGAGAAACAAAAGGTTTTGGAGAACTTTATTGGACATGAAGATCATGGTCCTCATCACTTACAATGATGACCAAACTTGCTAGGTCATTCACCAGTTTATGGAATCCATCAAGATTCTCTTCAATTCTCTATGTGTTCTTCCACCCTCTATACTTCATGTAGACATGGCCAGCCCGAAAGCTTTTCATGTCAACTAAGAAACACTAAAATTAAAAAATACAACTTATCATGTCACCAAACACATTCGAACCCGGCACACTTGCGTACATACTACCGCTTTAACCACTGCACCATAGTATTATTATTTTGGAAATTGATGCCCTCAAATTTTTTATTTTCTTGTGATGCCTAAAGCACCAGCTGCATGTAGATATGGTTTGGTAATTTTTTGGTTTTGGTTTTGTAATCGCTTTTTAACCTCCCATCCCAAGGTTGTAGTTACCTTCAAAACATTCATAGAATAGAACATGAGACTCTCGACTCAATTGTCTCTATTTTTCTTAGTTAGACTATCCTTAAATACGTGTGATTATTACTCTTCCGGATATTCTTATTTTCCGATTCAAAAGTACTTAAAACTATTTCTCAAGTAAAAAAAAGAAAAAGTTGGCTTCACAGTACTATATGTAGTGACCATGAAGTGGTCATAGAGGAGTAAAGACAATATGGGGTCTCCGTAAACAGTACAAAGTCTTTCACGCAAAGATTCTCCTTTTGGATTCTTCATTGCCATCTTGCATGTTTGCTTATTTTCATTGATTAATGCATTCTGATTTTACAATCCTTATTAGTTTAAGTAGGAAGGAAAGATAGTTATAGATTTGTCATTCTATAGACTAAAGATATATATAAAAGTGGGAATTTATCGATCCGTTGAGAATTTCGCTTACCATTATGTTAAGCTCTTTGTCTGCAATGTTCTTATTTTCTTTACTTCACCAATTATTGGTTTTCTTCATCTGCACATTTTAACCACGATTATGTAAAATGTCTTAGGTGCCACTTGAAGATGATAATTCTCTTATTTTTATTCATATTTTGCTTATGCTTTGCTATATTTTCAAAGTTGAATTCAAAGCTAAGATTAGTATTTTAACCAAGGTTCATCATTGTAACCTTGTGCTTCTCCAAAAGTGTTGCATCGAAGGGAACGAGAGACTATTCTTTGCAATGCATAGACCTACAAACTTATTAATCCAGAACCATGTTTTAACTTTTTTAGATCCATGAATAGAAAATCCTTGAATCATTCATTTTTAGATCCAAAGTTGCGTTATTTTGGGAAAACATTTTAGTTTGGCGAAACATAGCTAAACACCGCTTATAACAACTGAAAGTCTCTTTCGGTTTCAAGCCAAACACTATGTAAAAATTGCCAGTCTTCTTTCGATTCAAGCCAAGTTTGTAAGAATTGAAAGTCTCCTTCCAGTTCAAGCCAAAAGTCTGTGAAGAATTGCTTGGATTTGTCAAGAGTTCATTGAGCAAAGATTTGTGTTTTGGATTCTTAATTGTCATCTTTCAGGTTTGTTTCTTTTCACTTAAGCCATCTATGAAAAGCTACAAAATAGGTTGTTTCGAAGGCTGGAGGCATTATATAATTTTTTGTTGGAGGATAGAGTGAGATGGATGAAAAACCCAAGCCTTGATAAGTATGTATCTCTAATTCTCAAGCTCGCATTTCAAGCATCGCTATAAAAAATTTGGAATGAAAGAAATTCTTGGTTATATTTGGCTTCAGGTCCACAACCATCAGCAATTATTGTTGATATCCTGAACATGATATGCTGCCGTCTTGACCCGCTCTCGAGGCCACATCGTAATCGTTCTCAACGAAAACTCTACTCACAACTTGGTTTACATATTTCCAAAATTAATAATCTAATGTCTCTTGTTGTCTTGATTTTTGTTGCTATATCTATGAATTATGTGATATGAGTTTTAGTTAATATAAGTGGTTTTTTAATATAAAAAAGGTTGTTTCGAATGCCTTATCTGAACACACACGTTTGTAAATCAAAAATTTTGATGCAAAAAATGTGTTGCAACATTAGGTGATTAGTGATAAACCAACTTTGTCTATTAATATTTAATAATAACAATCCTCAAAAAATATATCAGAAACTAGGAAGGAGCTGACTTTTAGTGGCAACGTGAAGTGTTCTTATGTATTCTCTATCCCGATTAATTTCCAAATAATTCTGATGTTGTCAATAGTATGTCATGATTTCCTTGGTTTGGAAAAGACTGTCTCGTATTTGTCTCCTTTGTTGAGTCTAATTAAGTTCCGTTTTGGGTCTAATAGTGTCTGGGTTTACGTTGGAACTTGGAACTGTTTATGTATATGGACGAAGATGAAGATTGATCATGTTGGGGTTTAGATGATGGTGATTGCTGCTTTAGGTGTCTTGGGTAGTTTGTGATACGAACCATTGTTGGCGAAATTCACCAAGGAAACCGCTTTTTTCATTTTTTGGATGATGTAAGTAATAAATTTTATTTTCTTGCACATAATTGGTTATTAATAAAGAGATTAATGATAAAACAAGAAAGTAATTGGTAATTTCTACTTAATGACCCCACGAAAATCAGGTTTAATACTTCATTTATTCCCCTTTGTTTATTTTTGTGCCTTATTTTTCTCATATTCTCTTAGAAGGCCTTTTGATGGAAGCCAATGCGTAGTCGTTCTTCATGAATTCAGCTACTCTAAAATTTCTAACAAATGGAGTCGAATTTGAGAGGCAAGTAAACTATACATTTTCATTATTATTATTTTCTGGATTCAACCAAATTCAGAATAATATCTACTTATCTATTTTTGCTGACTTCAAACCACAATTTCTTTAGTTTTGGGCCCAACAGCTCGTGCATTGTTTTGTTTTAGTTGGTTCACTATCAACTTAGAATTCATAGAATATAAATGGAATAGTTTAATGGGCGCACGAAGGGGTCATGGGACAGTCTTGACAGCTAATGTGGTTTGGTTGTATTCAGTTGTTTCACTTCCTCATAATGGATTTAAGATCCGAATCCTCTTTATTTCTTGATTAACTAAACATAAAATAATAAAACCATTTGTTTTCTTATAATATATTCAGAGTTGATAACAGCGAAGCTGTGATGGGTTTTTTGCCTCGATGACAAGTCATGCATAGACCTGACTGAAACTTATTGTCCAAAAAGTGGTACTGGTCTTGGACACTTCTCGTTGTCTTCTCTAACTCTTTACGCTCTTCTCTTCAATCATCCCAAAAAGTCCATTAGTCCCAATCGTGTGTGTGTGTGTGGACTATAGAGGAAAATACGAGAAATTGAAAGTAACGAGTTCGTACTTTTCACGTGCCAAGAACATGGAGTGCGGTCGGGTGAGTTGTGTACATCTCCCCATTTTTCTATATTATTACTAACAATTTTATCTTCATTATCTAATCCTCTATGTTTTTCACTAACCTTCTTTGCTTTCTTACTTTGTTTTTTTCCTGCTTTATAGATCTGTCATTTGATTCCTTTGTTCCTCATGTGGGTCTCTCTTTACCAAACATAGATCATAAACTAAATGTATAGTTTAAAGATTTTTAAGAGGATGAAAGAAGAAAAAGCTAACTTTTTTATTTTGGTTATGAAACTTTAGTCTCCTTTAAAAGTTATGCATGTTATTCACTGTTGCAATTGCAAATTATTCTTTCAGTGGATTTATTTTTGTTTTGTTTTATTTTTGTTAAGTGAGTTAGATTAGTGGTCTATTGTTTATAAGTAATTTATAATAATTAAAACCCAATGTCCTTTCACCAGGCAACAGAGATCCAGGAGCATTATAATTGCGTATAACGTGATCTTATCTGTGATGACCATATGGCTCCTTTAATTTAGTTAAATTTTTTTTGTTAGGGTTTATATTATCTTACATTCGAGGGCATGATCATAAATGGGTAATAAGAGTAAATATAGGTGGGGTTTCAACAACTAAACCCATTAAATTAAATCAAAACCCATATTTACCCATGTTTGGGTTTCTAAATATAGGATTATATTACCCATATTTGATGGGGTAATATACATCTATCTCTTTCTCTTTCTTTCTTTCTCTTTATCAAATTTTAACATAATTAATATTATAAAATGCATATATTTACCCAAACATATTTTCTAGCTATAAACATGTTCTTACGTCTCTTAAACTCTGATGGGGATGACATGAGAGAAAGAACACTGATCTATGATATGTTAGATTTAACGTAAGAAACAAAATATCGTGATCATGATTTTTTGAGATGCACTGATTTTCAATTGATGATTAAACGATCACAATTATTAGTTTTTTTTAATTGTTTGGTTCATTATTTGTAATGTTTTAAATAGAAAAGTTATGTATCGTGTCTAAAGTCTAAACAAAATTAGAATTTGTTTATCCCCCAAAAGAGATTACACTAAACCCAAACTAAAAAATGTCATTAAATGGCTATATGGAGAGATCCAAATAATGCAACAGAGAATAAATAACGAAAAAGTAGAGTGAAGTGTAGAGAAAAGAGGGGACAAAGACAGTAGACGTTAGTAGACAATTCATTTAATTTTTACTATTAATTTTGGATTGTCCTTGGGAAAAGATAGTACTACAAGTTTTTAGTATTGTTATTAGGCCCTCCTTTTTAGTTTTTACAATTTAAATTCATTGATTCTTAATAATATGACAATAAAATATGGGTTTTTTGTAGGCTCAATAAAAATAGGCCTCAAAAAGATGGCTTTTTGTTTTCACGCGAAGAGGAGCAAGTGTGATTCAAAAGAACCAATTAGCCTTCGTAGATCATGTTTATGTTCCCTTCCCATAGTTTTATCTATTTCATTTATTTTTTCCAAATGCTACGCGGTCCAAAAGTAACACCAACTTTTAACTTCCATAGCCAGATGTGTAGTTTAACTCTCAAATAGTGAAAATACTGTCTGAAGGAAGTGTATCGGATAAATGTAACGTAGGAGAGTCTCAATGTGAATTGGATAATGTGTTGTTAAATTGGCGGTGAATTTAAAGGTCGTCCTCTTTCCTCGTGCCGATTTTAAGCTGATGCTTATATCTGGTGGCAAGGTGGTACACTTTCAACAGTCACGGTACATAAAAGTTTTTTTTTTTTTGTCGTACATAAAACTAATGTACGTCAACTTTGAAATTGAATAGTGTTTGATGTGAATGTTTCTTCTAACTGTTTTTAAAATGGCAATATTCTCAATTATTTCATTTCCCACCTACTACAAGCCAAATCTCAATTATTTTAAAAACTAATTATTCCATAATTTTTTGGGAAAATTGCCAAATCAAGCCAAATTAAAATAGCAAATGTCCCATTAAGATTTTATGAACATAAAAATGTCCCAATAGGATTTTGTACTTTCAAAATTCTAATTTAATCCCTAAATTATAATTATTAAATATTTTCCAATATTTATAAAATTAAAAAAGGAAATATAATATTTCAGCAAATCTTTTATACTTATTATTAAAAGAAAATCTGGAAAAAAAAAATCAAACCCACGATTTCGACCACGAATTCGACTCTTCCTCTTCCTCCATCGTCTCCGACCAAATCAATTCAATAAAATCATCTCTTCGCCGGAGGAGTTACCGTCTCAGTCATCTCCGACACTATAAAAAGCTTCACCCTCTCTTCTCGCTCTGTTATCTCCTTCTTCCTCTTGATATCTCCGCCGAAGCTTAATCTCCGTCTTCTTGTCAGACAAGACCAGACCAGACCAGAGAGAGAGAGAGAGAGAGAGCAGGAAGATGCATTGGGTTGCGATCAGAAACGTCGTCGTTTCATTCCCCAAATGGCATTCCTTCGCCTTCCTCTTCCGCTCCCCACTTCGCACTTTCTCTTCTTCCCTTAATCCTTCGCCACTTCTTTTGTAATACCCTTTTCCCTTCTTCTTCTTCTTCTCCGTTCATAGATTATGGACCAAATTCGGATTTTGTAGAAATTGGACTTAAATTAGAATTGAGGGGTTTGGTTTTGTATATTTGATAAGGTTCTTGGGCTAGTTTTTCTGATAAGAGTCTTGTTATGAATCTGTCTCTTAATGATTTATATGTTTGTTTTGATAGTAATACACTATGAGAGAACATACTGTTTAGGAGATCGAAAGCTGTAAAAGGAACCACTACAGCTTCTAAGAAACTTAACAAGTCAAGTGTTGCTCTCACTGATAAAGATCTCTCTCATTTGCTCTGGTGGAAAGAGGTGATCCATGTTTTTGTATTTTGTTAAGACTTGATAGTTGTTATACTGATTTTTGTTTTATCTGTCTTCCTTGAACACTCTTTCAGAGATTGCAGACATGTAAGAAACCTTGTACTATTCAGCTTATCCAAACGCTTATGTACACCAATTTACTGGGTTTGGATCCTAGCCTGAGGAATGGAAGGTTAGTTCTCTTTTGAAGCTATTAGAAGATGTAATTTAGAATCGGGAAGATATGTTTTGAGCCTCATATCACTCATACCAGTAGTCAATAACTTTGTGGCCTTCGTTAATGAATTATTTTTGTTATTGGATTTCAGCCTAAAAGATGGAAACCTCAACTGGGAGATGTTGCAGTTTAAGGCAAGGTTCCCACGTGAAGTTTTGCTCTGCAGAGTACGTCGTTTTCTCTCTTATGATATATGTTTAGTTTAACTTTAAGCAAAATGGACTATTTTGTAAACGATTTTGCGGTTTTCTATAGTCCCATGAGTTTTGTGATCTTCGTTACTTCACAGCAACTAGTAGAATGTTGTCATTAGATTCTCATCCTATGAATAATTTTGCGGCAATTGTTGTTTCTATTTCAGGTTGGAGACTTCTATGAGGCTCTTGGGATAGATGCTTGCATACTTGATGAATATGCTGGTTTAAATCCTTTTGGTGGTCTTCGAACTGATAGTGTTCCCAAGACTGGCTGCCTAGTTGTGGTACAAAATCCTTTTTTTTTAACTTTCAAGCTTACTCTCATTAAGGAAAATTGATGTGGATAGCAGGACTCAAGTGAACTTTTTGTTTATACGAAAAAAACTAGTGTACTTTATGTTTCTTTGTATTGCAAGAAACTAATTGTTAAGAAAACAAAGAAGAAAAAGGTTTTTGACGATGAAAACGTGAGAGAGAAGATCAATATTACGTGCAAATCGTGTTAAGGATATAAAATGTTTTTTAAAAAAAAAATTAGGAAACAAACATATTTACTCCATGATTTTAGGGAGAGTAATTTATTCCAAGCTATATTCAAAATTCAAAGATATTTACATCCCCGTTTTAAGGATGTATAACTCACCGATAATAATGTATTTTATGTAAATAAAATAACAATGAACAATAAAAACTCTTCAGCTTAACCTGTACAATTCCATAAATAATGGCATGCCCATGATTCCCAAGTCGCGTGTTCGAATGTATGCGGCAACATTTTTTCTATTTGTTTAGGTAATTAAGATATTAGTAGTATATTATGTTAAACACAATAACACTGAACAATAAATACTCTAAAGCTCAACTGGTACAATTCCATAAACGACAACAACCCATGCCTCCCAAGTCACGAGTTCGATTCCCCTGGGTGGGTATATTTTTTGAAACTTTTGTATTTTACAAATTTTTAATGGGAAAATATTCAAAAAAATTAATTAATTATAAATTCGAAAATAGAAAATAAAATATGGTAGCTAAATAACTTTAAAATATTTTGAAAAATCATTTTAGGAAACAAAAATATTCACTCCTTGATTTTAGGAGCTAATAACTACTTTGGTAGAAAGTGGATTCTACGAAATGGTAGATGGAAGTGATAGTGGCAGAACTATCGGTAAAAAGAGCTATCAGCGGCTGGTAGATACTAGTGTAAGTGGTGGAAATAGTGCTCTGGGCAGATGTAGAACGTTGGTATATATCATAAACATGTTTCTACATTACGTAGAAACATATTAATAGGCAGAAACCGTATTATACTTCTACCACCACCCGTAGAATGAAAACTAAATTCATTTTAAAAATAAGTTTTCAACTTGAAAAAATTAAAACTTTTATACAAAACCACTATTCATGAATTGTTTATAATTATCAGATTTTTCAAATATTTAAAAACATTTTATTTGAATTAATTTTAATTACATAAAGGGTAATATGAGGCAAAATTTACATAGTCCTAATGAAACATTTTCCAAAATAAAGTGGCATATTTTGGCAATTCCCCCTAATTTTTTAAATATAAAATCATAAAATTGAAGGACACATTATTTACCAATTTGGAAAGAGGCCAAGGAAAAAAAAAACTTCAAGTGAATGTGAAACCCAAGATAATGAATGTCTTCTCTACTTATAAAGCCACTTTGACCCAAAGCCTCTCCATCTCTTATTTTAACCATCAAAACTTTGAAAACTCTCTCACTCTCTCTCAAGCAAGAGAAGCTAAGCCTATTTGTGTAAGGTGATCATAGAGAAACAAGATTCATATCTCTTATCTCTTAGGAATACTTAAGAATTATTTAGAGAAATGATAGATGCAAGACATAACAGTGTTCAGTTTCAAAGACCAATTTTCTTACCAATGTTATGTTCTAGACCTTCCATCAAGAACGTGACCCCCCCAACTAAACCACATCAAGAAGACCAATCTTCTTATCTTCAACAAAAAGCTGATCCTTTGTCTCCCAAAATCAGTTGCATTGGTCAAGTCAAACGCAGCAACAAGATAGCCGGCTTTCCCACCACCACCACAACCTCCATCACCCCGGCCGCTAACCACCGTTATTTCAAGCTCAAACGTCTCTTCTCCGGCAAGAATCTCGCTTTCTCCGCTCCAGCGACCACAACTACTACCAACAATAGGACTAGTCGAGGTAGAACAAGAAAGGAAGAGTTTAATAACAAAAGGATTGCCGTCATCGACGTTACCGAGTTGGATCCGCCTTTACCGGTAATTAAGAAGATTCACGACGGAGCCGCCGGAGATAAAGCGGCGGAGAACTTGTGGAAGAGGAGAGCTGGTAGTGGTGGATGTCAACTTCGGAGTTTACAGATTCAAACCAATGGGGTTAATCATTTGAAGGTAACAACTGTTTAAGTTTGGATCCAAAAGCTTTTTGTTCTTGTTCTTGTAACTATAGTTATTAATATAGTTTGTACAAATACAAAATTCATATTTCTACTCTTCTCTTTTCTTATTTTTCTTCTTCTTCTTTTCTTTTCGAGATGATTAATTAAATTTGAATTTTTGGATGCTTTTCCAATATCCACCAACCATATAACATTTCAATGAAATTATGTTTAAATTGTATATATTGACTTCGCTAACACACATTTGGTGGATGAGAAAACTAATGACTCTAAGATGAACCAGGCAAATAAATCCAGAGTTGTTTCTCAAAAAAAAAAAAAAAAAAAATCTAGAGTAAAACCAAGTCAACTATATCAAGCAAGAAAAATGCGCTAAATTTTGTTGAGAATTTGCATTACATCACAAACTGATCCTAACCCGAGGCGGCCTAATATTGGGGCTGACCCAATGGAAGTTGTTAGCTATTTCCATGGTGGGAATGGAGAATTGATCAATAATTTTAAATCTTCAAGGAGTTAAACTCCTCTGAAACTATTAATCCACTACTATTTGGTTAACTTATTTAATTTGGATTAGATTATTACAAATCTAATTCAAGGAGAACCACCCTTACTAAAGATTTACATTACATACCATATTGAAAGAATTTAGGAATGTGTATGATGTTTCATGTTTGACGTGCGGAAGAAATCCATTTTGTTGTGACATTTGTTGTTGTTGTTGTTGTTTTATTTTTCCCCTCCTAAGAGAAGAATACAATTAGGTAAAGCTTGAAGAAGATCGAGTTTTTTCAATAAACAAATAGAAAAGACGGGCATATGACTTGAACCAAAACTAAAACACATATTGATCGTTTGATATGGATGGACATGAACCAACAATTCCCTAGACAAATGAAAAGTATTTGTACATCCTATTCTTGAAATATATTAATTGGCAGTTGCATTTTGTATAGAATCACCCTAACATCAATTCCATTATCTAAAAAGATAGTTAAATGTGCGTTCGAATCAATATTTATGTTAGAAGCCAAAGACAAAAATTGGTGAACTTCAACTCCAAGAAAAGAAGCTAGATGATTATAGCGGCTCTCCTTCAGACTAAGTTTGTTTCTAACATAATTGCTTCTCAAAGTGGCAGTCCACTTATTTCTCAACAACCATTTTTCTCTTGGTTTAACTCCTACAATTTTTTTTAATATATTCAGTTGATACCAACAATTGGAGAAAAATTGAAACCCAATTTACAATCTCCACTTTGATAAACTTTGTTTATGACCTTTCCTCGCCTTCCCCTCGTCATTGATTTCATAGACAAAAAGCCCTCATCAACATGAAGCATATCTATGGAATGTCATAAGATCGTTGACATTTCTATTTTTCCACGTTGATAGGCCAACGAGAATTCTGGTGCCCATGGGTGGGAAATGATTGACTGGCGCTGTGAACTAGTCGTGAATGTCGAGTTTCTAGATGGACGAAGATCTTCTTTGAAAAATAGGTTTTGTCCCGTTGGCTAGAGCTTGGTAAAATTCAAAAACAAAACAAAAAAGAATACTAGAGCTTGGTTGAGAACGTGGAATTGAATTTTATGTGATCTAGTCTCCCGTTGTTCATCAGTAGCCAACGATGGAGACAAAAGTTCGTAGTGAGATCGTTGATACGCTGGAGACAGTATTCATGCATTTACTGTAGGAACTTAATTTACTACATATGGGCAAACTGATATTTGTGAAATGTAATACATAAATACGATATTATAATAACAAAAATATCCAGTGGCGGAGCTACGTGGAGAGGAGGGGGGTCAGCTGACCCCACTACTTTTGTAAATTTTAAATTGTATAATCTTTCACACTTGAATGATTTGGTTGAATGTTTGAAATGTTGACCCCCTTGCTCCAGATTCAAACCGTGCATTTTGCACCCTTTGATATAGTTGTTAATCACTCTACGTATTTTGAAATTATGTAATCCGTTTTGTTCTATAAAAATCTTTCAATATCTTGACTCATCTTTTGCCGAACTTTGGATCGCTACGGTATGCATCCGCATTTTTCAGACAAATTCACCATAAAATAACACCTTTTTTTTTTAAATAAAAAAAATGCATGAGTAAAATTTTAAACCCCAAAATTAAATTGAGGATTAATTTTATTTGATGGGGTTGAATTGTATTTTTGAGAAGTACAAGGTTTAAGATGAAAACAAAAATTGTCATTTTGATGGGTTTGATTTTCTTTCTTCAGAAAACCCCTTTATTCTAATACAATAATCAGCGACAAGTTATTTTATCCTCAATTTTTTTTCACTGGATCGGAGGTAGATCCATTGAAAACGATCATCGAGCAATGGATTTGGCTGAATTGTGGGCGATTTTTGGTCCTGGTTTCTCCGGCGCCGTTTTCGGAACCGGCTGGTGGTTTTGGGTCGACGCCGTCGTATGCGATTCCAACCCAGTTCCCTTCGTCCATTACCTTCCCGGTAATATCCATCATCTTCTTCCTCCGAAATTCGAGAATTAGGGTTTCCAAACAAAATTTGAGCGATCTATTGCTTTTGGGGGTTTCGCAGGCATATTCGCATCTTTCGGAGCTTTGATGTTCAATTGCGTGAGAAAAGAAGACATCGATTACTCTCCTTATGACGAAGGCGAATGGAGGTTTGTTTTTCTTCATACACAAATTTCGGAATTAGAATAGCTTTTGGTAATTCAGATTTGAGACTGTTAGGGTTTGAGTATATGTAGCTTTCTATAAACCATTATGTGTGTTGGCTTGTTGGTACAGATTGAAGCTATGGCTTTTCATAGCCTATGTAGTAGCATTTGTTTCCCTAGCTGCTTCTGTTGGCTTGTTGATTCAAGACTCGGTCGGGAAGAATAATGGCCCTTCGGCGTGGACTGGTGTGGCCGGTGTCTTTCAATGTGTATTTGTCTTGATAAGGTTTATAACCCATTCTAAACTTGCTAAAGCTTCACGGTGTTCTTGATGCACCAAACACGGCTTTTTAGATAGCATTGAATCACCGAAACTTCTACGAAATGAATACGATTCTTAGTCACTTTGAATTCTGTTAGGTCTATGCTTAACTAATGGTGTTGTCTTCACTTTTCACCTGGACTAAAAGCTTGACTCTATAATTATAATCGATGTTTGTACTGATAATAACGATGAATCCAAACTCACGATAAGATTGGGAGTTTCCGTCTTAGAACGTGTTTCCTTTATCTTCAAGGTTATTAAAGCTGTTTTTTTCCTTATAGTTTTTCACTCAGCTAGAAGTAGCATATGAATATAAGACTATAGCTAGCTTTTGTATGGCAAATTCAACCGTAGAAAAGTGAAAATGAGATGTTAAAACATTCTTTAGCTTTTTGTTTTCTTTTCTATGCATTCTGACTACAATTGTTTTGGCAGTGGGCTAATGTATTGGACATCGCACTCAGAGTGAGGACCGCTCTCTGGCACATACTTCTTCATCTCCGACTCAGATACATGTTGTGATACCTTACAAGTGCCTCTCTTCTTTCAACTCTGTATATTCTTGTGTCTATTCCGCTCAGCATGCCGTTGTGTGCTAGACTCCTCTTGCATTTGTTTGAATGTGTTTAAAAATATTGTCGTTGTTAAGACGCAGCTTCATATTCGGAGGTTGGAATAGGAAGGAATCTTTGAACTCTGTGAGAATGTTATTTAAAAGCCAATGTTAGTACAAGAAAGTAAGTTGGAGTCAAAATTTATCGAAAGAGATTTCACATATATGTTACCCTTTCTGATTTTCACAAGTTTATTATGATAAGAAGCCCTTTCGCATATCAGCAATTCCCTTTGGAGAAGGAACAAAACCACACTTGCTATGTAAGTGCTGAATTTCTTCGTCAACAAAGATAAGAGAGCAAAAATGATGGCAAGAGAAACATGTGTGTGAGAGCTGAGCCATTTTTTTTTCAGACCAAAAGATCTACAAAGTCTGAAGAGGGAAGGACACTAATATGGCAACTCAAGCCTGGTAAAAGCTTATTTGCACTATTTGCAAACCATCAAAACAAACCAAAAAAAGACCCTTCCTGCCTTTTCTCCTCTTCAATTGCCAAAGTAATAGCTAGCTTTTCTCAGTGACAGAAAAAAATAAAACCAAAAGAAAATATAAAAGGAAAAAGAAAGAAGAAAATTAGAAACTATCTTCCATTGGGTAAAAAAACACCAGTACTTTCTTCAGTTTGTAAAGATGGGTTCAGGAGTCTTAGGCTAGGTCTTCTCTTGCCTCTTGTATGATGGACAGTTTTTGTGGAAGTGACGGTATTAGCATCTTGTACTGTTCAAAACAAAACAAACAACATAACCATTGTTACTCTTTTAAGTTATAATCATGGTGAGAGAGAGGAAGAGAAACTAGGACAGTTGTGATGTATTTTTACCTGTTCAACAAATGCTTTTATCTCCTCCTCTGTAAGGGCTTCGTCTTCGTCGTTGTTTTCATCCCAACCAAGCGATCTAAGGAATTCAGCTTCTTTCTCATCTGGAATATCTGCTGCCTCAAAGCCACTAGTGTTTCTTTCCGAAACTTGAGAGGTTATCTGGATCCTTTCAGTCACTTCTAGACCACTTGTTGCCTGTGGACTTGAAGGGTCACTAGCTACAAGCTCCTTCGGGCTGTTGTCGACTTTCTCCTCAACAGAAGAGGAGATGCAGGTTGTAGAGTTAATGGGATTGGTTGTTGATGTCGTTTTCTGCTTCAAAGCACTGTAAAATGCATTCCTGCTCTGAGTTTGAGCTAAGGAAGCTTTCTTTTCAATGGTTTGGGCAGATATCATGCTTAAGGTAGATCCCTTGACCTCCTTTGGGCTGTTTGCACTTCTCACAGGAGCAGATTGTGTTGATTGAGCAACGCTCATCAGCTGGCTAGAGACTGCTCGATTGTTGGTGTTACCACTAGGACTTCCTGATTCTTTAACAGCAGCGACACCGTTGGGTTTGAGAACCAACAGCTTCTTCTCAGGTTTTATTTGACCACTAGGATTAGACTGGAAATTTACGAGCGAGGCAGAGGGCTGGTGATGGGCATTTCTTGAGGGAGCAAGACAAGTTTCACAAGTTCGAACCAGTTGCTTTGGCTTGGATTTATCCGAGTGGTTAAAACTCTGTCAAAACAAATAGAACAGCTATTGATTGTAGCAAAAGATTGATAATAAGATTAACTAAGGGGAATACTTACCGAGCACTTTGGTGTTGAAGCCACAACTGGTATCAACTGCCTTGACTGCTTGATAGCCAAGTCCTCAAGTCTTTGTGTCTTCACAGATCCCTGAAAACAATGTTTATAATCTTAGACAAACAGAAAGGTAAGTGTACAATAAAGCTACACGGAGATGATGCGAATCATACTTGGGGAGGGGTATGAGTTCTTGCAGGAGCCTGAACCAATGCCTCAGCCATGTTAAGACCAGTTTGCCCAGTTACAGTTCCCGTGCTAACAGCATTAGTTCGTGGAGAAGTTAATGACCCAGCACAAGCCTTCTCGATGACATTGGGAACCTCTGCCAGAGCTGACGTCCAACCTTCCCCACCAATCAAACCTGAGCTACCAACTGGCAAGCTCTGAACAGCTGAACTTAGACCAGGAGATGAGACTCGTACAACATCGTGCTTCTCGTCAGCTCCAAGAGAAGGAAAATCCTTATCAAAACCAGTTCGCTGAAAGCTATTGCTAATGCTAGGTCCAGGAAGTATACCATTCCCATTGTAACTGTTACTACTGCCACCATTTCTCATGCCCACTGTAAATCCTCTAGAAAGGTGATCGCCTTGTTTCCTTGTAACCATTGAATGTGATCGTCGCAATTGATCATGATCCTTACCAGTTGAGATATTTCTGATAGGGAGAGAAGTGTCAAGGTCCCATGGATCCACATTAGAGCTTACCCTATCTTTATCTCTGATGCGGTCCTTATCCCTTTGACTCTTATTATAGTTGAAACTACTATACGCATGTTTTCCAGACCCATTACTAGCGCCCCTCCTTGAATTAGTAGAAGAAGATCGATCCAGATACGGAGAATGAATTGAATCAACATCACTTTTGCTCCTAGAATTCCTATTCCTGCTATTATGTAGTAAAGATGCAGAATCTATAACAAGAAAGCAAACAGTTAATATCACGAATACGAACAAAAGAGGCTAAGATATCAAATACAATGCTATGATACCTGAATGAGAGGAAGATGATAAAAGGTGGTGGTTTGAACTCCCACCCCCAGAAGCATGCCCTGAATTTCTCAACCATTCCGGAACTAAAGAGGGTTCACCTTTATCCATTAGTAAACCTCTACCTCATCAGATAAAAGAAAGAAACACACTTTCTCTGACCCTTCTTCACCTCTCCAAAGAACAATAGAAAAAGCTCTCTACTTACAAAGTGCAGTTAACCTAAAGGAATCCAAATCCAAATGACTTGTTCTTGTGAACGCACCAATATGATGAAAACTTCTACACTTCCATCTCTCACACAGATGGCTTAGAAGACGATTATCTTCTTCAACCCTAAAGAACCATCATCCTTGTGAACACACAAACCCAACCAACCTCTATTCAATGAAAAATCACTATCAACCTAATTCGCACCTATTTCAATTCCAGTGATGGAAACCAACCAGAAACCCTAACACCTAACGCATATATCTCTCTATCTGTAATCAACCCAAGCCTCTCTACGGTTCAATAGTCCGCTTCAAAGCAGAATCACACAAAATTTCTCACCGGATAACGAAAACACGCCGGAATCCAAACGACGAGGATGGGGAAAAGGGGGAAATAGAGACAACACACCAAAACCCTAACCCGATAGGAGATTGTTAGCCCAAACGCATGAAGAAGGCGTCTTTTAGATGCAATCGCTCAATCGAAACAATGGTTTCTCGAGTTTTTTTGCCGAAACGGGAAAGGAGGAGGAAAGAGAGAGCGACGGAATCGGAAGGAAGAACACTGGGAAGGAGAAAATTGTGGAATCAAGAAGGAAGATGCGAAGAGGAAATTAGGGTTTTTGCGGAGAAGGGAGAGTGGTAGAAGAAGAAGGGAGGCGAAATTGTAAATTTGTTCTTCTGTGTGTTTATTTGGGAAAATACTTGGAGGAACGAAACGTATGAAGAAACAAGAGCCTTTTTTTCCTCTCCTAGAAGAAAAATCCTTTTTTTTTTTTTTTTTTTTTTTTTAATTTCGGAATTGGTTTTAATTTGTTTTATTTGTCCACGGGAAACAAATATAAACTTTTCTTTAATCTAATTTGAAATTTGAGCATTTAGTTTAATTTCTGGTACTTAGGCCCAACGATACTAGATAGGCCCATATACCCCTTTTTTGGATTGTTTATGGGTAGAGAATATACATGTGATATTTGTTTTGATTTGTTAGCGTTTTTTGATCCGATTCGGAAAAATATATAGGGAATATATTGGACCAATGATCAATGATTTGGATATATTTAGGTAAATGTGGATCCTAAAATCCGCAACTATGAATTTGATAATAAAATGGAGGATTTAGGTTTAAATTCTCGTGATGAACCTAAGAAAAATATATCAAACGTAACAAAATGGATTTGTATTAATATGATTCGAATATCAAGATTAATACAATGGTTTTCCGATATGAAGTGTATATCAAATAACAAAAATGTGTTTATGAAAGCTGTGTGATGATTTCTTTCGATCTCAAGTGAATAATTTTCAGTCCCCCTTCTTCAAGTCAGCTCTCGCCTTTATATAGCCCCCTCGATCTCTTCAACCGTCCCTGTATGTTCGCGGGATATTTTTTCTACGATCCGCGATCCGCAGTTACCTGCTCCGAAATCTCCGGGTTTGACCGACCCTTACTGTTACTCGTGCTTATCTTCTCGGCGCGCAACTTTCTCTTTTTTCACTAACTGCTTTAATAAGCCCATCTTAGTGACAAAGCCCAATAAGCTTTTAAGTTATTATTGTTGGGCCTTCGTGGGCCGGTTTTGATACAAAACCTAGCACCAACAATTGCCCCCCAAGTCTTTAAGAGATAAGTTTGAATCTTGAATCTTGAAGGGTGGAATTTTTTGCATGCCCACTGAGAGGACCGAGTGTTTTATATACAATCAAATTGAGGTTGCATCAGGAAGATCTGATGGTACGGTTTAAGTCAATCTTGATTTGTGCTGCCAGCACGACGTTGATTGCCTCAAACTGATCAAAAATCAATGTGACTTTGATTCGGGAGAGGCGTTGGTTTGATGTGGCATATCCAGGGCCATCTTGAGTATAACCTGTTTAAGTTGTTTGGTTTTGTGAACCGTTTCGAGGTTGTTTGTGGATAGCACTAAAAATTTTGATTAGCCGTATTGAGGCTGTTTGTATGTCGAGTCGAGACTCGGTGACCATTTTGAAGGTCGTTATGCTTAAGATAAGCGTGTTAAAGCCGTTTAAGACTTTAAAGTAAAAAGTTTGATTAGCCGTTTTGAGGCTGTTTGTATGTCGAGTCGAGACTCGGTGCGACCGTTTTGAAGGTCGTTATGCTTAAGATAAGCGTGTTAGAGCCGTTTGAGGCTTTGAAGTAAAAAATATGAACTTGAATATTTGGTAAAGATGCGATGATCATGGAAGATAAAGCATGCTTGTATTTTATTTGCATTAGGGGCACGCAAAGTGTGCTTTTGCAGTGCACCGTGAAACAGATGATGTCATGATATGATGAGGACGAAAGGAAAAATGAAAATGGGGGTTGGACTCAATGGTTTGAGCTGCCTACGTACCCTGTCGAGGGATCAAGCCTTAACGTAGTTCGATTATTAATTAGAACTTAGTGGTAATACATTTTGAGACTCATGGTGTTCCATGCTTGCTCGGGTATTCCGTTTAAGTTTTTAAGTGTGTTGATACTGTTACGAACTGTTGCAATGACCTTGTATGAGCCATCCCATCTAATTCCTAACTTGTATATGTTTCGGCGTGCTTTCTAGCTAATGCTTCGCCCTCTTCATCACTAACTGCCCACTTAGCAACCCGATGTAAGGCGTCAGCTAGCATTTCAGCCTTTCGGACCGTCAATTCATGTCGGAATGAGGAGGTGTACCATAGACCATGACACAACGCTGCTAAAGCCATTTTGTCGTTGAGGTTTACGATTCTCGCCTTGACCTCTTTGAATCGGGTTATGTATGAACGTAAGGACTCATCTGGGCCTGGTGCTAGTGACCAAAGGTCTGCCTCAGAGGCTCTTTGTTTGATAAAAATCGAATACTGTTTCAGAAATGCTGAAATTAGTTGTGTGAAATTATTAATGGATTTTTTTTGCAGTACTGAGAACCATTCGAGGGCTGTGCCCGTGAGATTCTCCACGAAGAGACGGCAGTAGCCTGCCTCCTTTTCATCCTGTGTGAGATGTGCCTTGGTGATAGCCAACCTAAATGCTCGTATGTGATCTTTAGGGTCGCTACTACCTTCATAAATTGGGAGCCTGAGCTTCCCGGTATCCTGAATATGGGCATAAGCGATGCGATCTGTGAATGGGGTCCCTCTAGTTTGCTTGATCATGAGGTCAATTTCTAGAGCTGAACTTATGGCTCTATGTACACGAGAACTCACGAGTTGTTGTTCGACGTTGGTTTTGTCTAGTCGCTTTCTTAGGATTTCAAAGCTGCAGTCATTTGTGTCTTGCTGAATCCTCATATCATGGTTTTCATCCGGCTACATTGGATCGTAAAGGTCCTCATCGAAATCGCTATTTTGTTGGGCGATTCGAGGAGGTGACCCTGCCGGTGCTTGTAAGCCTGAGGGAGTGGTTGTGCACGGAACGTTAGTTTCCCATCTTACAGGCGGGGCGAATGTTGCAGTTGGATGAAAGTTAACTGTTCTTGCCCAATCAGGATGAGGGGCTATACTTGACGCGAACGCCAAAGATCCTAACCACCTCACATTCTGCGGCTCACAACCTGGAGGAGGAAGAGGAGGAGACGATGGAGCTTGTGGCTGAAATTCGCCTCCTGCCCCGATATGGGTCGGATTCGTTCTTGCTGCGGATGCAGAAGTTCCTGTTAGGTTAGATCCCATGTTTGTGATATTCAGGGGCGTGAATACGGGATGCGTGGTTGTATCAGGGGTACGCATCCGGTGCACACTAGCTCCCGAAGATACGTGGATTGTGGAAAAATCCAAGGTGGTTCGTGGAAGAAGGCTTCGTGCTGTTGCTGGCGCTGGAAGAATCCCTGCTCCGTCTTCAGTTGTTCTAAACAACTCGAAAATTCGTGCTGTAAATTCAACATGTTGCTGCTCCATACTAGCAGCGATATTTCGGGTGAAACTTTCCTGCCTTCTGGTGATATCGACCAGAGAGTTAAGGATGTTCCAGATATCAGCGGCACCATCTGGGGTTGTGGGCACTGCGTTTGCTACCAAGCTAATCATGGTTGATTCAGCACGAGTCAGCGCCGGAACACCAACTAGAGGCGGAGGAGGAGGCAAATATCTATCTACCATATTCCTGGGAGCAGGTATTGGATTTAAGCATGATCCTGGATTGCCCGGCCTGATCCAAACTCTAGAGTTTAGGCAATCTGTGGCAATCTGGTTTTGTGCATTCGTTCCAGTGGTCGAGACCAAAGGAGCATCCCGCGGCTTAGGAAGCTAAAAGCTCCCGAAACCGCAGTCGAGAGGTCAGACCTCGTTTGTTCTGGCGTGGTGATCATCGAGGATCCTACAGTATCCTGGCGAACTGGTCTTGTGGAACAAGGTTGTCCCGATTCGGTTCGACTAGCAGCCTGGCAGTTTGCTTGTGGTGCTGCGATTAGCACCAGGTTTTGCTGATCCGGTTGTGGGATCACGCTGAGTGTGGCTGTCTCGGAGGCAATGTCCATCGCGTCTTGCTGCGCGGGAGCTTGAGTTGATGGTTGAATGGTGGCATTGGCTGTTTGATCGGTTGCAATGGATCTTGGAGTGTTTGATGGAAGTTGATCCATTTCGTTACTTTGAAGATCGGATCTAGGGTTCTTGAGTGAGAGAATCTAATTAACCCCCTACCTGGCGCGTCAAATTGTGGATCCTAAAATCCGCAACTATGAATTTGATAATAAAATGGGGGATTTAGGTTGAAATTCTCGTGATGAACCTAAGAAAAATATATCAAACGTAACAAAATGGATTTGTATTAATATGATTCGAATATCAAGATTAATACAATGGTTTTCCGATATGAAATGTATATCAAATAACAAAAATGTGTTTATGAAAGCTGTGTGATGATTTCTTTCGATCTCAAGTGAATAATTTTCAGTCCCCCTTCTTCAAGTCAGCTCTCGCCTTTATACAGCCCCCTCGATCTCTTCAACCGTCCATGTATGTTCGTGGGATATTCTTTCCACGATCCGCGATCCGCAATTACCTGCTCCGAGATCTCCGGGTTTAACCGACCTTTACTGTTACTCGTGATTATCTTCTCAGCGCGCAGCTTTCTCTCTTTTTCGCTAACTACTTTAATAAGCCCATCTTAGTGACAAAGCCCAATAAGCTTTTAAGTTATAATTGCTGGGCCTTCGTGGGCCGGTTTTGATACAAAACCTAGCACCAACAGTAAATCTAAATAGTATGAGGTTTTAAGAGGTTTCCAATTTAAGCAAACTTTTGTATTAATTGTAACAAAATTTTACAATTAATTCATAAAAAATTTTGAGAATTTTTAAAAGGTAGAACAATCCTAAATGATTTGGATCTTCTTTTTTCAGCAAATCGCGAACATAACCATTTTTGTGGTTATCTCTCTTGCACTCTGCATCCATCCATTGAGCCCTTCCAAGCTCATCTACCTCTAAACCACCTGAAAACAAAGAAAAAGAATACAATATGTACCAAATCGTAATCATAAACTCTCATATGCTAAACTAACCTAAAATTAGTCTAATATGAACCTAAATATGATAATATGATACAAAATAAGGAATTAATCAAAGGAAAACTAACCCCAAAACCATACTAATTACTAGGGGTACGGTGGGCAAATTATCCGAATCCGGAATCCAAAACCGAACCTGGCCGAAATTAAGCGGTTTTGATCTATATTGGTTATTATTACATAACTGAATGGTTTTCAATTTGTTTTACTTTGGATTTCGGTTCGGTTTCGAATATATCTGATAACTGAAGTAATAACCGAACAAACAAAGTATATAAAAACAATGTATATCTTCTACTTATGTTCCTTTTTCTCTCTTTCACATTTTATACAAGTTTTGAAGTTTGAACCTTATTAAATGGATAAAACTTTTTTTTTCCTCATTTTGGTCTTATATTTGAATCTGAGCGTTCTTTTTATATTTAGGCTTTATTCTTAATTTCATTAATGGCTTTATACTTATGTTTGGGTTCGGATAAAACCGGATCCGAACCGAATCCGATAAGACTTTTGATGAGTTTGGATCTTAAAATAAGTTGCAAATCCGACCTAATCCTGTAGGAATTCACACAGGATTTACCGGATTAATCTCTATTAATCAACCTAACAGAATTCCGATTGACCTAGGATCTAGGGTTTGTAAACTATGAATCTTACAAGAACGGATCTCGAATATACCTGGAGTTTATGCAGCGGAATTGAATCAGGGATTCGAGATCTATAGCGCCCCAAGTGTTGCGCCTCTACCGTTAGTCCACACGCACACAAACTGGAATCCGCCGGGATGCTAGTACCGTTAATCGGATCTCCTGGGGAATCACCGAGTTCTAAAGAGGTGGCTGCGACTAACAAGATTAGGTCTCAAGGTCGTGCCTATTATCCTATATATAGGCCCTTGAGAAAACCCTATTAATTCTGAACCGAACCAGAATCAATTGTGTCATTAAACCGAAATCACTATTTCGGTTCTGCCTTCGTGTCGATCGACACAACTCTTTGTGTCGATCGACACACCCTCTAAACTCGTATATAATGTGTATCTTATACACATTACCTAGATCATTACTCTTAATGATCATTCCCACATAAAGCTCATCCAGCTTGCTTAGGTGTGTGACCCTGTAAGATCATATAATACTAGCAATGAGTTCATAACTCATAGATCATCAGAGGTTTCTAGCAAAACGTCATGACCACCTAGTATTATATGAATGTCTAATCTCGACAGTACAACTATCACTAGAGTGGATACAAGTGTGATTTCAGGACATTCCCAACAATCTCCCACTTGTACTGAAATCATCTATTCCCATAATCCCTTCGTCTCTATATCTCGATATGGCATAAGGCAAGATCCGTGTCATCCTTATTACAACCATTATCACGTTCATCGAACTCCGATTTATACTGAACAAAAACAAACGACTGACAATCACCTCGTTTGAGCGCGGCCACGCATTTCTCAGTATCAAATCTTCGATGGGCCCTGAGATATTTATCTCCTGTTATATAGGAGGGACAAATCCCATCTTGTTCCATCCCTGTTCCTTCACACACTTCATGATACGCCCAATCAATGCCTTTATAGTCACCTGTTACGGATAACTTTTGACAAAGTCAAAGCGGACCAATTCATATGTAAGAAATCATGATGAACTCAGGTCTAAGGACTATACTCTATAGTCGTAATGGAAAACTCTTATGACACTTATATAACTATCCTGTAGAGTTCCCATTAGCGGGTCATGCCCGATCATATGTTCTCCAACATATATCTATGTGATTGACTTTAATACTCTTATTAATGACTCCATGAAACTTAGTCATCAGTCACCTCACATGCCAGTCTCACGCGGTTGTCAGTGTCCCACTTTAACAACCTCGACCAGGGACAAATATAATCTATGTCATTTATCACTTATAGGGTTTCATGATCAAGTCCTCAACTTGATGACCTATAAAATGCCATAAATTACTTTGGGACTATTATCCAATTATCCAATAATCAAATAATACATGAAACAATTTCATTATGACATAACCAAAGTATGTCAACATGAATATCATAACATAACTAAATCCTTTATAACTCCCACTAGAATTAAGATCACATCTTAATATATCCAATACCTACAGCAGGAGAGTGAAACTCATGCTTAGGTCGTGGGAGAGGTTGCGGTGATCTGCTTGGAACCCTTTCCAACAAACCGCAGGCTGTGGTGCTTTGCTTGAAACTCTTTCCAACAAACCGCACCGCAGTATGGACACAAGACATAATCAGGTTCCTACCAGAAATTGTCTTTGTCTGTCTAACCACTCTCATCAGAAACCATTACTTCCTCAGTTCACCAAGCTCCTATCCTCAGTATTCCTCAAATACTAGAGAATATTCTTGGTAACTGTCCAGTGACTTTCACTTGAGTCATATTGGTACCTACTCGTCCTGCTCAAAATACAAGCAACATCTGGACGAGTGCAGGTCATGGCATTTATGATAGGTTCCACTGCATACGCCTGGAAATCCTACTCAAACACTTTCTTGCTCAGCCAGTGTCCAGGGACACTGCGTCTTGCCAAGATTAATGCCATCAGACATTGGTATGAAGCCCTTCTTGGAATCATGCATATTGAATCTGTCCAAGACTTTATCACCATAAGAATCTTGACATGATCCAATTAGCCTAACCAATCTATCTCTATAGATTCCTATTCCAAGAATTCACGCGGCTACTCCCATGCCTTTCATTGAAAAATAATTTCCGAGCCAAGTCTCTAAAGACTAAAGCAACGGAACGTTATTTCCGAGAATAAGTATGTCATCTACATACATAATGAGAAATGCAACTATTCTCCCACTAGTCTTCTTGTAAACACTCGGTTCCTCTTCGTTCCTGATGAAGTCAAACCTTTTGACATCTTTATCAAAACGAAGATTCCAACTCCGTCATGCTTGCTTCATTCCATACATGGATCGATGAAGCTTGCATTCTTTCCCAGCATTATTTGGATCTGTGAAACCTTAGATTGTGTCATGTACACATCCTTTTCCAGAATTCCATTAAGGAAAAACTGTTTTTCACATCCATCTACCAAATCTCATCACCATGATCAATGGCAGTTGCTAGTATAATCCGAATGGCTTTAAGCATAGCGAATGGGAACAGGTTTCATCATAGTCAATACCATGATTTGCTTGAAACCTTTAGCCACCAGCTAAGCTTTGAATATCTGGATATTCCCATCTCGGATCTAGCGGCTCCTAGCCACTTTTCGGAGTCCGGGCCCAACACTGCTTCTTCAAAATTCGTAGAGTCTTCATTGTCAATGATCAACAAGTCATGACAATCGGTCACAAGAAATCCATATCTCTCGTGATCGTTACGAATCCTTTCGGATCTACGAACTTCAGGCACCACAGGTGCAAGTTCTACAACCCTTTGCAGACCCAGCTACTACTCTTCCTTAATAGGTCGAGCAGTCTCCTGTGATTCTCGAACATTTTCGAGATACACTTTACTCCCACTGTTTTTCTTGGAAAGACAATCTTTCTCAAAAAAACTTAGTTCTTAGCAACAAACACTTTGTTTTTCAGAACATTTATAGAAGTAGTAAGCCTTGGTTTCCTTAGGATAACCAATCGAAGTAGCACTTATCGAATTTGGATGCGAGCTTGTTAAACGTTTTACACAAGCCTCATCACCCCAAATTTTAGTAAAGACAAACTTGGAACATTTCCAATCCACATCTCATATGGAGTCTTTGCAATTGATTTTGTTGGAACCCTATTTAGTGTAAACTCAGACATTTCTAGAGTGTATTCCTAAAAGGATAATGGAAGATCTTTGTGACTCATCATTCATTGAACTATATCCAATAAAGTCCGATTCTTCCTCTCGGAAACTCCATTTCATTGGGGCGTTCCATGAGGAGTGAGCTGTGGAACAATTCCACACTCTCTCAGATGATCACTTAACTCTTGACTTAAGTATTCTTCTCCACGATCTGATCGAAGAGCTCTAATACTTTTGTCAATTTGATTTTGTACTTCATTCTGGAATTCCTTGAAATTTTTTCAAAAGGGGATTCCTACTTGTGACTCATTAGATAGACATCGCCATGCCCACTCTAGTCACCAGTATAGGTAATGAAGTCTTGAATCTTAATTTTTTTTTTCTAGCATTGTTGCCTATCGGGCCGCACACATCTGTATGTATAAAGCCCAATAAGTCATTGACCCATTCTCTTAGTTTGATAAAATGGGCCTTAATCGTTTTGCCCAATAAGCAGGATTCAAATATCTCACATGATTCACAACCATGTGAGCCCAAAAGCCCATCACTATGGAACTTCTGAATCCTCTGTGGCCCAAACGATAATGCTGGAGAACCGATTTGTGTTTATGTCATAGACAGATATATATATATATATTGGTTTAAGACATAAAACCCATTCTCTAATGGGATGCTACCATATAAAATATTATTTAGATCAAAAGAGCAACATTTGTCTTTTATCAAAATAAAATCATTCAAAATCTTACAAGAAAATGAAATGACATTTTTGCTCATAGCAATTACATAATAGCAATTATTTAGTTTCTAAAACCAAGTCTGAAGGCGACAACAAATGGAAACTTCCTACAGCTAATGCAGCAACCCATGCTTCATTCCTGTTGAGTATCTCCATTCGTCCCTTCTTCAACGTTCTACTGTTGCTCAGGCCCTGCACATTTAAACAAATATGAGCACCACAACCGGTATCTAATACCCATAAGGTAGAACTTAAAATAACACAAATACTTGAATAAGGAGTGTCATACATCTCCATTATTTCCTTGGAATCTTCCATGTATTTCTTGCATTTTCTCCTCCAATGCCTTGGTTCCCCACAGTAGTTGCAAGCATCATCATCAGATGGGCCAGACTTGGGTTTAGTGAGAAACTCAGGCTTATCCTGATTCACAATCTGGACGGCCTTTCTCTCACCCTTGTCTTTACCAGGTTTCACAAACCTTTTGCCCTTCTTGATATTGAGCTCAGCTGTCTTGAGCATATCATGCAGTTCAGTCAACGTCTTCGTCAAGACATTTTTGATGTAGTACTTGATGAACTCATCATAGCTCGTCGGCAGGGACTGCAGAATGATGTCAGTAGCCAACTCTTGGCTAATAGGACAATCCAGTCTCCTCAGATTATCAATATAACCCATCATCTTCACGACATGAGGACTTACTGGAGCATCCTTTGGCAGCTTGCACTCAAATAGAGATTTAACCGACTGGTATCTCTCAGTTCGAGTCTGCTCCTGAAACATAGCTTTCAGGCTAGTGACTATCTCGATAGGCGATTCCACGTTCTCATATTGCCCCTGCAATTCAGAGTTCATAGTATCCCTCATCAGACGGCTCACATCGACCACATCATAATAATGCTTATTCCAAGCATCATATACTGCATGTAAAGCATTGGACCTTAGTTTCTCGGGGAGAGCTTTCTCAAGGACATAGTCCTTTCTCTCTTGCTTGAGAACAATTCTCAAGTTCCGATACCAATCAAGGAAGTTGGATCCATTTAACTTGTCCTTCTCAAGGACGGATCTCAACGAGAAAGAGTTCTGATTAGACATAACTGTAATAAGAAAAGGAAAAATCAGTTATGATATTCAGAAAATGAGAAATCTTAACAATTAAGAAAACTCGCATTATATTCAAAACAATGTTTCCTCAAATGAATATAATGATCCAAGATCCATGTTTCACCAAAACCCGCGCGAGCCACTGGCTGTCACTCAAATCTTAGCTATATAGGTAAGCAACACTTTGCTAATCATATCCAATATGACTCTTGGTTGTGGATAAGACATCTTATGTTTTATCCACATGATGTCTATGGGCCCAGAACTTCTGATAGCCCATTCAAGCAAACCAATCTCTTCAGTCATGTAATAGTTGACGTCATGCACTGCAAGCCCATCAACACAATTACCTACTGCCTTACTCATGTCACTGCGGACACCTTGCACTGCAAGCCCATCACGCAATGAAACAAGTCTTGACAGCTGACAAGATCGGGAAGACATCCAGAACACTTGATATTTAGTTGAGGAAATGAACTTTTAATCCTTAACACACATCATATATGCATTTAGGAATCCAATTTCATTAAATCTGGTTCGGTTATTAGATTTTAGGTTCACTATCTAAAATACCTACTGCCTCACTCATGTAACTGCAGACACCTTGCACTGCAAGCCTGTCACGCAATGAAATGAGCCTTGACAGTTGACAAGATAGGGAATCGATCGACACTACCTTAGTGTCGATCGACACTTACCTGTCTGTCACAGTTCTTCGAAAACCGATCAATCCAATTGAACCGATTTCGATAACCGACAGAACCAATACAATAACCGATCAGTGTCGATCGACACTACATTAGCATCGATCGACATTGATCAAACCAGATCCAATTCTCGATAACCGGTCAATCCAATTGAACCGGATCGATAACCGGTCAATCTAATTGAACCGGGTCGATTACCGGTCGGTGTCGATCGATACTACATTAGTGTCGATCGATGCCAACCAAACCGCATTAAACCGACATTCGGTTTAATCGATCTGTTAACCGAGCACGATAACCGATTCAATCCAATTGAACTGGTTAACCAATCGCCTGGTCATGTCGATCGACGCAACTTTTGTGTCGATCGACACCAACTTGATATCGATTAATATATCAAACTGACGGCAATTGAAAGAGCGTGTCGATCGACACAGAACAACGGTGTCGATCGACACCAACCTCTCTGGAAAAATTTTAAATCACGAGTTTAGCCCGTGTCGATCGACACTACCATAGTGTCGATCGACGCTGGCCGAAAACTCTAATATTTCAATTTTGCAAAACGTTTTGAAACAGATTTTGATATATCAAGCATCCTCTAATCAATTCAACTAATTCAATTATATGCTTTAGATTCAGACTAGTTAAACCCTAAGGCTCTGATACCACTGTAGGAATTCACACAGGATTTACCGGATTAATCTCTATTAATCAACCTAACAGAATTCCGATTGACCTAGGATCTAGGGTTTGTAAACTATGAATCTTACAAGAACGGATCTCGAATATACCTGGAGTTTATGCAGCGGAATTGAATCAGGGATTCGAGATATATAGCGCCCCAAGTGTTGCGCCTCTACCGTTAGTCCACACGCACACAAATTGGAATCCGCCGGGATGCTAGTACCATTAATCGGATCTCCTGGGGAATCACCGAGTTCTAAAGAGGTGGCTGCGACTAACAAGATTAGGTCTCAAGGTCGTGCCTATTATCCTATATATAGGCCCTTGAGAAAACCCTATTAATTCTGAACCGAACCAGAATCAATTGTGTCATTAAACCGAAATCACTATTTCGGTTCTGCCTTCGTGTCGATCGACACAACTCTTTGTGTCGATCGACACACCCTCTAAACTCGTATATAATGTGTATCTTATACACATTACCTAGATCATTACTCTTAATGATCATTCCCACATAAAGCTCATCCAGCTTGCTTAGGTGTGTGACCCTGTAGGATCATATAATACTAGCAATGAGTTCATAACTCATAGATCATCAGAGGTTTCTAGCAAAACGTCATGACCACCTAGTATTATATGAATGTCTAATCTCGACAGTACAACTATCACTAGAGCGGATACAAGTGTGATTTCAGGACATTCCCAACAGTTTTACTTTGGATTTCGGTTTGGTTTCGAATATATCTGATAACTGAAGTAATAACCGAACAAACAAAGTATATAAAAACAATGTATATCTTCTACTTATGTTCCTTTTTCTCTCTTTCACATTTTATACAAGTTTTGAAGTTTGAACCTTATTAAATGGATAAAACTTTTTTTTTCCTCATTTTGGTCTTATATTTGAATCTGAGCGTTCTTTTTATATTTAGGCTTTATTCTTAATTTCATTAATGGCTTTATACTTATGTTTGGGTTCGGATAAAACCGGATCCGAACCGAATCCGATAAGACTTTTGATGAGTTTGGATCTTAAAATAAGTTGCAAATCCGACCCGAATCCGAAAGGATCCGACCGATCCCGATCCGTAATAGAAATATACCCGAATGGTATTAGTAAGCCCCAATCCGAAAATCCAAAAATCCAAAAAATCCGTACCGAATCCAACCTATGATCCGAATGCCCACCCCTACAAATTATTCAGCATCACCTGACACAATTAACACACAAAAAGATTTAAAAAAATTATGTTAAAATACTAATTTTTGGACGCTTCACACATTCTCTTTGAAAGACTTGTTGTAAAGGTTGTCCATAGAAATGATCGGGGGTAGACTGCCAAAATTATGTAGTTTACAACATAAAATTGTATACTTGTATCATAATTTGGTTTTTGGTAGGAAAAATAATGTTTACGATTAGCGAAAGGTAATTTAACCAAAAACTAAAATTTTGTAAGACTCTTAGGTATTCTTGACTATCGTATGTCCACGATAATATGAAAGGTAAAACCTAAAGTTGGGGCTTCTTGGGCTAATCTTTGAAAGACACAATGCAAAGCTCTTTGCGGGTAATCTATCTAGAAGATAAAATATTTATTTATCTTCTAAGTGTCTCTGAGTAAGCAGTGTGTACGTGTTACGGTTGTAATAGCAGCCACAAAACCACCTCCAACATTTTTCCTCCTCTCTATATCTTCATATTTTTTGTTAGGAATAAACCAGAAGTATAACCCCTCTACTATATAAAAGACTACACCAACCACAACAATCTAATGCCAAAAAACAATTGTTCAGCACCCAGGCCCGGCTCAGCACTTTTGTGGGCTTTATGCACAATTTTTTTAATTCAGATTTTAGTACTAATATGATCAATTTAGAACTCTAGGACCTTTTTTATAGAAGTTTTAAAAATATAGGACCCTAAATTGCAAAGAAAAAAATTTAAAAACAGGCAGCAGGGTCCTGTGCTATTGTACAGGTGGCACAACCCTTGCGTCGGGCTTGTAATCACCAAATGTAATGGCGTAACCCTAGATTTGCTTTAGATTTGCAATACCCCTAAAATCTGATTTTATTTTTCGATAACCTAATGGTTCTTCTTTAGATATGCAATAACCTTAAAATCTGGTTTTATTTCGCTTAGTTTTTATTTTGGTGTTAATTATTGTGCACTCAAATCTATGAAGGATCTATTCCTAAAACGTTATGACTGATAAATTGTGTACTTGCAGCGTTTTTTGTTTGTTTTTAAAGTGAAACATTATACACGCCGTCATCGGTCTTTGTCATGCTTATCGTCATGGCAGGCTTGGTGTTTGCATATCCTCGATAAACTTAACACAAAACCGTTGACAACATCTCCTCTAAAGGATTGGCTCGACCAACTATGCATGTGATGCAAATAGAGTCAATAGACCGGGACATATTTTCTCGATAGTAAATTTGCAAAGGATTATGCAAGTGTCATATCCGACGTTGGTACAAATAAGTGAGCAGTTAATTTTTTTGATGAATCTTCAATAGTACCCTACTAATCATAGAAAGAAAAAAAATATAAATCTTTGAGATAACAACTAGATGGTAGACTTGGTAGTAATTGCCTAAACTTCCCATAATAACAAATGTCACAAAAATCATAATTGCTAAAGGAAAAGCTTGCACTTATTCAACTTCGCATACGAAGGCTTTTGTTTTATAGTATTAACCGCTACTTCGCATTATTTTTTTTCAGGAATTTCAAATAAACAAAGATTTCGCCTGTGAGCACTGAACACTATAAAATTCTTAAATGGAATTAGCCATAACATAAGGGATTTTGAATCCTAATAATTTAGGTACGAATTAAATTATTGGGCTTTCTGTTGGGCTTTATTTAATTGCTGATAACACTATTGTCTATTTAGTTGGACCGTTCTAGCTGGCATCATTTTTTTTTTGCTTTTCACGAACCCATTTTCAGACATAAAGTTAATCTTTTGTATTTGAAGCAAGCTACTATTGGGTTTTACTTCTTGCCTAACAATGATCACTTTCATTGTCTTATGGATGAGTTGAAGAAGTCTGTGCATTCGGTAGATGATAGTCAATGCAAGTCAAGTCCTTTTCTTCCAACTCCATAGCAACATGAAGGTCTTGGTCATGGGTGCTGCTAAGAGAAGAAGAAGAAGATGGATTTGTCTTTCATAGTCAATGCTTAGTAGTATGGGGTAGTCTTTAATTGGTTATGGGAATACAAGAGGGTAGAATACAAGACAACTAATTTGTCTTTCACTATGTTGTGACTAAAAAACTTATCCTTGGTATGGATTTGTAATGTTTATATTACATTTTGTTTTAAAATGTTTTTGTTTTATGTACGTTTGAGATTTCATATTTTAATGAATGTACTACTATGTTTTCAATTTAGAAAAAAAAATTTTACTTACAAAAATACAAATTCATAAATAAATTTTTTTTTTTAACAACCCCACAATATTTACTACCTATAATCACTAAAAAAACACAAAACTAAATTAAAGTAAATATGCAAATCCCAATACAATTAATAATAAAAATTCTTATATTACCTCTCCATATTACATAACCATAAACATGCTCGTAGGTTTTTAATAGTTTTTATAAATCTAAAATAATAAAAAGAGTTATTAAAAAATAACTTCATCTGAAAGGTCATGTGTTAGAGCTTTTTCCTTTCTTTTCCTCTAGCCCATCTCCTGAAATCGGAACCTTTTCACCAGCTTGTTCCTCTTCTCTACCTTCCACAACCACCGAAGACGGTTCTACAGGGACCACCTCCACCGCAGCGCCACCACCAACATGATTCTTGGAATCCCTCCCTTGAGCAATCAAAGCCACATTTTTTTCTCCTTCTCCACCTACCTCGACGACCACTAGAGACGAAACGACATCCTGAATCTGTGGATTTTTTGATACCAAATTCAGAGAGATCAAGAGAGAGAAGAGAGATCGGATGAACACGAGAAGAGAGAGAGACACTACAAGAATTCAGTGAATTAGCTACCGATTATTCTGTAGCTATAAGGCACAATCTGTCGCAAAAACTAAGCAGGCGACAGATTGCGACAAATTAATTATGTCGCCTCAGCTCCGACGCGAAAGTTGATCTGTCGCTTTTCTGTCGCCAATTCGCAACAGATTAGCGAGAGCAATAACTGTAGCCAATAGCAACGACATGGCAACAACTTCTTCCGTAGCTCATTAGCCATAGTTTATCAAAAGATTTTCCATAGCTATATGGGTATATTTTTCAATAACAAATAAATTTTGTTATTAGTTGTTTTATTTCTATTAATATTTATAATATATTAATTAATATAATTAAATTATTATTATTTTGTTAGCAAATTTAGATCAAATGTAATCACTTTATTATAAAAATAAACATTAACAAAAGCAAAAATAATGCATTTTGTTATAAATCATAGTGGATTGTCAAAACTAGTTCTGGTCCGTTTACGGCCCATTAACACTTAGTCTTTAGGCCGGTTTAATGAATCCTAGTTGAATTAGGATTTTCCTTTTATGTACTTTCCTTTTCCCATTAGGAAAATGAATTTTCCTTTTCTCTCTTGTAATAATCCTATATAAATGATCTTATGATTAATGAATAAACACAATCTTCCCCATTCGTTCTCTTGATTTACAACACGTTATCAGCACGAGTTGCTCCCTAAACCCTAAAAACACAAAAAACGCGATTACTGTTCATCGTTACTATTCATCGTACTGTTCATCGCGCACTATTCATCGCGCACTGTTCATCGACGATTACTGTTCATCGACGATTACTGTTCATCGACGATTACTGTTCATCCGGCGTTACTGTTCAAATCATAGTTCATACAGCCTTTAAGGTTACGGCGAACTAGAAGAAAGTTCATATAGCCTATCAACGGTTACGGCGAACTAGAAGACTCACGGAGGTTAAGATAAACAATAAGAAACCCTAATCTAAAGAACCTAGATTCATGATAATCTTAGAAACCCTAATCTAAATCATGCTTGTTATTGTTATTGCTTGCTTGATTGTGTTTATTGATTCATGATTCGTAATCACTTGAAACCCTAACTTGAAACCCTAACCTAATTCAATTAAAATCCAAACCGATTGCATGATCTGTACCCGTGTCGATCGACACTAGTTTTATGTCGATCGACACGTAACCTTCTGCCTGAATTTGTTGTTTGAATTAAACTGTGTCGATCGACACAAATCACCCGTCGATCGACAGTAAACACTCTGTCCAAATTTGGTTGCATATTTATTTGAACTCGTTTGTTTGTTTGCTTGTTTGGATTGATTCGTTGATTGATAAACATGAAACTGAAACTGATTGCATCATATAGACATAACATGCTTGATTAAAATCCGGTCATATCATCATACGGTTTAGAATTTGAATACTAGGCTTGCATCATGAGCATATAAAAACATTATGTTAGGTTGTTAAACATAAAAATCTGGTTTCATAAGCATCATGCATCCGTACCCGTTTATATAAGCACCCATGACCTATTTTGCATCATATGCATAAACTTTAAAATCTTATAGTTCTTAGAGAATAGGATGAATGTTTTCAGATGTCGAAAATCAACAATTTGGATTATGCTGCCCTCAATCTCTCTGGAGACAATTACTTACAGTGGGCGTTGGATACTAAGATAAATCTAAAGTCTAAAGGACTTGGCGAATGTATCATTGAGGATAATAATAAGAATGAAAGGAATCGATACAGAACAATATCGATCATTCGTCATCATCTTGTTGAGGGTCTCAAGGATCAATACCTAACCATTGAGAACCCTTTGGACCTTTGGAAAGAATTAAAGATAAGATATGACCACCATAGAACGGTGTTGTTACCAAAGGCCAATTATGATTGGAGGAATCTCAGGTTCCAGGACTTCAAGTCCGTGGAAGAATATAACTCGGCTATGTTCAGAATAGTTTCTCAATTGAGACTATATGGTGAGAAGGTAACTGAGAAAGACATGTTGGAAAAGACCTTCTCCACCTTTCACACTAATAACGTGTTGCTTCAACAGCAATACCGTGAAAGAGGTTTTGAGACATACTCAAAGCTTATAGCATGTCTATTACTAGCTGAGGAGAATAATACACTGCTAATGAGAAACCGTGAGATGAGACCTCCTGGATCAGCCCCACTTCCTGAAGCGAATGTGGCCACAGATGAAAAGAAAGAAATTAACCACGTCCAAAGTGATTATAGACATCGTGGTCGTGGACGTGGGGGTAGATGGCAAGGACGTGGCCGTGGCCATTTTAATCCATACGGCCGAGGTCAGGGCCGAGGCCACGGATTCCATAACGATCATTCTAACCGCGGGCGAGGACGAGGACGCGGATACCGAACTGACTATGATCGTAATAACCGTGGTATTACTTCTCAACCACGAGAATCAAACCCAAAATCAGTTTGCCATCGATGTGGAATGAGTAATCATTGGGCTAAGACATGTAGGACTCCCAAGCATCTGGTTGAACTCTATCAAGAGAGCCTTAAAGGGAAGAATCCAGAAACTCATATGATCCAGCATGATAATGAAGGAGATTTCGATCATGAGCAAGATGACTTGATGGATTTTGAAACCTCAGATATACTTAAGTGATTGATTTTGATTTTCTGTTTTGGTGTTTTGTGTTTTGCTTGTTTTACGTTTTACACTTTATACTTTGGTTTTGTGTTATTGCTTTCTATTAAACTTTATGGAATGAAAGAGTGTTATTTAAAAGTATCTATTGTTATCTCTTTTGAAGTATGAACGATATGGATGTGTTCATTGTGGATAGTGGATCAAGCCACTCGATATTAAGAGATAAGAGATACTTCATTGATCTTACACTTAAAAAGGCAAATGTAACCACAATTGCGGGTATAGCAAATTTAATTGAAGGCCACGGTCAAGCCCATATTTTATTACCTAAGGGCACGCATCTAGAAATTTCTAATGCGTTATATTCACCTAGTTCAAAGAGAAGTCTATTGAGCTTTAAAGACATTCGAATGAATGGTCTTCATGTTGAAACTAAGGACGAGAATAACAAAGAATTCCTTCAAATCTTTGAAACCGTCCATGGCTATAAGAAAGTCCTAGAGACTATACCTGCCATTTCTGTGGGCCTTTATTGTGCTAAGATCGGAATGATAGAAGCAAATGCTATGGTAAACAAAGAGTTTACTGAGAATTTCACTTTTTAGCATAACCGGCTTGGCCATCCCGGTGCTAACATGATGCGAAAGATATTAGCAAGTACTAATGGGCACACCTTGAAAGAAAGGAGAGTTATCCCAAAGAATCTCACGTGTGAAGCATGTTCACTAGGGAAACTCATTACTAGGCCATCACCAATCAAAGTAACTAAGGAAACGATAAATTTTCTGGAAAGAATTCAAGGAGACATATGCGGACCAATACACCCACCTTGTGGGACGTTTAGATATTTTATGGTCCTTATTGATGCATCCACGAGATGGTCACATGTCTGCCTATTATCAACTAGAAATGTGGCATTTGCAAGATTGCTTGCCCAGCTCATACGTTTAAGAGCACACTTTCCAGATTTTCCTTTAAAGACTATACGTCTTGACAATGCTGGTGAATTTACGTCCCAAGCGTTTAACGATTATTGTATGTCCATGGGGGTAAGTGTTGAATATTCTGTGGCACATGTACATACACAAAACGGTTTGGCTGAATCGTTTATTAAACGCATACAGTTGATTGCTAGACCGTTGCTAATGAGATCAAAACTCCCGGTATCAGCTTGGGGACATGCAGTTTTACATTCAGCAGAGTTAATTCTTATCAGGCCATCTAGTGAACATAAATATTCCCCATCACAGTTAATAACGGGTCAAGAGCTAGACATATCCCATCTTAAAACATTCGGATGTTCCGTTTATGTGCCTATTGCACCACCACAGAGAACAAAGATGGGACCTCAAAAGAGGATGGGGATATATGTTGGATATGATTCTCCTACTATCATTAAGTACCTTGAGCCAACCACGGGTGATTTGTTTAAGGCCAGGTACGCAGATTGTCATTTTGACGAATCTGTTTATCCAACATTAGGAGGAGATAACAGACTGGTAAAGGAAATTATATGGAATCAAACGTCCTTAAAATGGCAAGATCCTCGGACTCAAGAATGTGAATTAGAAGTCCAAAAGATTATACATTTACAAAAGCTAGCTAATCAATTGCCAGATTCCTTTGCTGACCCGAAAAGAGTAACTAAGTCTTACATACCAGCTGTTAATGCACCGATTAGAATTGATGTTCAAGAGGGACACAATCAAGTTGCTACAGAATCTAAACCACACTCAAAACGTGGCCGGCCAATAGGTTCCAAAGATAAGAATCCTCGGAAAAGAAAGAAAGGTGCTGAAATCGTGGTTGAGGAATCTGATGGAACCCCAGACATAACTGAACCGATAGTTCCAAGCAATGAGACTCGGGACGCCGAGTTTCATGGTTCTGACGTTCCTGAAAATAATGAGATCTCAATGAATTATGTTATGTCTGGAATACAATGGAATAGAAAGTGTGTGGAAATCGATGATATATTTGCTTTTAAGGTAGCACTTGAACTTATGGAGGATCTAGAACCCACGTCGATATATGAGTGCACTCAGAGTGAAAATTGGACTAAATGGAAAGAAGCTATAAACGTGGAGTTGAATTCTTTAAGGAAAAGGGATGTTTTTGGTCCAATAATTCGGACACCCTATGAGATTAAACCAGTTGGACATAAATGGGTCTTTGTGAGGAAAAGAAATGAACATGGTGAAATCGTGAGATATAAAGCACGGCTTGTTGCACAAGGATTCTCACAGAGACCAGGAATAGATTATGAGGAGACATACTCCCCTGTGGTGGATGCTACAACTTTTAGATTTTTGATAAGTCTGGCTATAAGAGAAAAGTTGGATATGCGGTTAATGGACGTTGTAACTGCATACTTATATGGTCCACTGGATAATGAGATTTATATGAGATTACCAGAGGGTATTGAGCTCAAAGATAAGAAAGGTTCTCGAGAACAACACTGCATAAGGCTGAACAAATCCCTTTATGGACTGAAGCAAAGTGGGCGTATGTGGTACAATAGATTGAGTGAGTACTTAGTCAAAGAAGGCTATAAGAATGATCCCATCAGTCCATGTATTTTTATAAAAAAGTTTGCAAACAAAGGGTTTGTTATCATAGCAGTTTACGTGGATGATTTGAACATCCTTGGAACCCCTGGTGAAATCGTCCAAACAGTTGAATGCCTCAAGAAAGAATTTGAGATGAAAGACCTAGGCAAAACTAAGTTCTGTTTGGGATTGCAACTTGAGTACATAAATGATGGAATCCTTGTGCATCAAATGGCATATACTGAAAAGGTACTCAAGCGTTTTAATATGGATCAATGTCACCCATTGTCCAGCCCAATGGTGGTGAGATCTCTTGATCTAGAAAAGGATCCGTTTGGTCCTAAGAGAGACTCTGAAGAAGTCCTTGGTCCCGAAGTGCCATATCTCAGTGCGATAGGAGCTTTAATGTATCTGGCAAGCCACACTAGGCCAGATATATGTTTTGCCGTGAATTTATTATCAAGATTTAGCTCATGTCCGACCCAAAGGCACTGGGACGGGATAAAACATATTCTTCGTTACCTACAAGGAACGAAAGACTTGGGTCTATTTTATACTAACCAATCTAAGGACGGTTTAGTTGGTTTTGCTGATGCAGGTTATCTTTCAGATCCTCATAATGCACGGTCCCAGACAGGTTATGTGTTTACTCATGGAGGAACTGCAATATCTTGGCGGTCAATGAAGCAGGCCATTGCAGCTACATCTTCTAATCATTCAGAGATATTGGCAATTCATGAGGCTAGTCGTGAGTGTGTTTGGTTGAGGCTGATGACCCAGCACATAAGAGTGGATTGTGGAATGGCCGAAGGTAAGCAGGAATCGACGGTCTTGTTCGAGGACAATGCAGCGTGTATAGCTCAACTTAAGGATGGATACATCAAAGGTGATAGGACGAAGCACATTCTGCCAAAATTCTTCTTCACATCCGATCTACAGAAAGATGGAGAAATTCAAGTGCAGCAAGTACGATCAAGTGAGAATTCAGCAGACCTATTCACCAAGTCACTTCCAACCTCAACGTTCAAGAAACTTACTTATCAGATTGGAATGCGTCGTTTGAAAGACTTGCAGTGAGGTTCAGAACAGGGGGAGTAATACGTGTTGTACTCTTTTTTCTTCACCACGGTTTTGTCCCAAAATGGGTTTTACTTGGTAAGGTTTTAATGAGGCAACATCCAAAGCGTATTACAAGCCCATTAGAGTTATGACATCCAAGGGGGAGTGTTATAAATCATAGTGGATTGTCATAACTAGTTCTGGTCCGTTTACGGCCCATTAACACTTAGTCTTTAGGCCGGTTTAATGAATCCTAGTTGAATTAGGATTTTTCTTTTATGTACTTTCCTTTTCCCATTAGGAAAAAGAATTTTCCTTTTCTCTCTTGTAATAATCCTATATAAAGGATCTTATGATTAATGAATAAACACAATCTTCCCCATTCGTTCTCTTGATTTACAACACATTTCAGATTAACAAATAGGACATTGTATTAATTTCATTACTTTAAAGAAAGTAAGTAATCAAAACCACATGAACAGATGAATGATTCTAAATCAAGAGTTGCAAGCCAAAGCAAAGCATGAAGCCCAAAATGAACGGGACACAATATGCTTCATAATCAAAGTCAAGAAACTCCATTCTCTTCCTCACCGCTCCTCTCACTCGCTTCCCTCACCACATTTTATGCCTGCACCAACACACACATTCCCACAAACCAAATCAGCAGCACGCACACAACATCACAAAATGGATAAATATTTCCATATCTATTTGTCAGAAAATGTAATGTTATGAAAGCAAGTCAACGTCAAAGCCAACAACAAGAAACGAGAGACTTGCCGTGACTTGAGAGAAGAAAGTGAATGGGCCTAGTGTGTGATGTATTTTTTGTCAACAGAGTTGTTGAATGTGTAAGAGAAATGCTTAAGCTCTTACTATCTAGAGGTATGGACTAGGAGTAAGTGTGTGCATGTGGTAAGCAGAGAAACCATTATATAAAGCATGTGTGTGTTGTGTAAGAAAACAATATCAATGTAACAATGTAGTCTTTTTATGACCAAAAACGTTTCCTTGTTTTCTCTCTAGAACAAGTAAACAAAACACAACAAAGACATAGAGAGGAAGAGAGAACTAACCTTGAAAGAAAAACAAAGGTTAGATGCAAGAAATCCAACAATAACAATCGAGCAATTGCAGCTTGTTCTCGACTAATATCATGACATCACCTGCATAACGAATCCGAGAAACATTAAGATAAAGACAACAAGACAGGTGCTCTCAATACCGAAGAAAATCAAGTACAAGAAACCTCTTACATGTTTATGTTGGAGACAACATAAGAACCTTTTTTCTGTGGGCAGGGGAATCATTTCCCGATACCATAACATTCTCTCACCGTTCGGCCAACCCTTACACCAATTAAAACAACAGACATAAGGAGATTGAAATCCATGAATACACCATAAAACTCAAGGGATTTGTCTAAAGCAAAATAAACTAATTCGCTAACAAGTATATAAACAACCACACAAAGAAACGAAACAAAAACCCTAGAAAGAGAGGGTTTGTTAAATCGCTGGAAAATTGATTTCAACTAGGAAACATAAAATGTCGTATTGTGAGATACTTACTATCACAGAATCGCAGAGCATCGTCATCTCCATCTAAGCAATCAGAATCGCCACCAATTCTCACACCAGATCCATCTCCGGTCAGATCTCTTCTCCATCGAAACAGATATCATATTGATATCCCTCTCTTGAGCCGCAACATCTGATGAGTTAATTTTCTCTCTCACCCTCTTTGACCCGTAAACCAGAACCCGCAACAAAGTTAGTGAGCGAAAATCTGAGCGAAAATTTCGAAATTTGATGAAGATTGAAAGAGAAAACAAGAAATCAAATCATACTCCATTTTTTTCTCAAAAACCCTTATTGGATTGTCGTAGAGAGGAGGCGAGGAGGTTGAGAGGTGAGAGATAATGCTTTGTTTTATGTCCCAGACGGGAAAAAAAAAAGGTTTAGAGATTGGAAGGGACGAACAAGATTGGCTCCCAGAAATATGAACGGACAAGATCAGCTTTCCAAAGTTGCCATGTCATTGATCCTAGTGATCTTACTAAAACATTTTGCCCGGAAAAACCAATTTGAGGTCATAATTGTTACCGGGGAATTAATATTTTGTGCCCAAAATTTTCAATTTTTAGAGCCAAAATTTTTTTTGTCACGTTTATAATGAGTATTTTGTAATTATTGATAGCTTTATGAAACCTTAAACGTGACAACAAAATTTGACAGAAAAAAATACATGACAAAAAATATGAAACCTTAAACTGTAAACTTTTGGATTGAAACACTTCGTAAAACGTTTGTTTGTATGTATTAAAAGATGAGTAAGGATAAAAATTTCCATTTAGTCTCACATAGTTTTAATAATTGATTAAAAATGTATAACCACAAACCCTAAATCAAACAATTATAACTCCTACAAAATCAAACCCATATATCAAAGTTATGTATGTAATGTGATATTAATGTATTGAATAACAATTATTAGTTACACACTCCTATTATTAGTTATGTATGTAATGTATATAACAATTAGTTATTCTCATATATCAAAACACATTTGTCCTAAAAACCAAAAACCTTTTGAAATTTTAAACCCAAACTTGAGTCTTATACCTCAAAACTTAAACCCTACAACATAAACTCTAGACTATAGTCTTACCCCAAAACTTAAACCCTACAGCATAAACTCTAAACCTACAACAAACTTTAGTCTTATACATCAAACCTTAGTCTTATACCTCAAAACTTAAACCCTTCAATTCTGTTGTTAATAGAACTAGAAAAAAATTATATTCCAAACCTTAAACCCTATACCCTAAACCCCAAATTTATACCCTAATTTTTTTTTAAAAGATCATGACTTTTTTTTTGGGTAAATTTTAATTATTGGTTGTATATTGATAACATTATTTTTATTGGTCTTGGTTTTGGTTATCAATAATATATATTATCTTATCTAGAGAATGCACTTTGTGAATATGAATTTTTTAAATCAATAAAAAAAACAAGGCATTCCTCACAAAGTACTTAAGCCACATGTACGATCAGATAGCAAGAACACCTTTACGATCATAAATAATTTTTCACAAGTATATAAGCTAAGAAGTGAAGTGAAGAAGCAAAGCTATGACGAGATCACACCAAAAGACATAAACTTTAGGTGAACTATTTCTTGTAAATCCAAACGAGGATTTGATGGTGTTAATGGCATTCTTGTATGAAAGATTCATCGAATTGTTTGAGGAGTGGATCAAAATCTTTTGTCTTCCTGATGTTTTTGAAATTTGATCGGTATGGATTCTCTGAAAACAAAACCACTACATCTTCAACAAGCAACACCATCTTTCTCTTTCACAATTAGACATTATAACTCATTGAAATCTTCATATCCCAACTTCAATGTTTCTTTGATAAAGAGCCGAAAAACCAATTTGAACCTATCCAAACTTCAAAAGAAGCTCTATCAAACTCCACGAAACAAAAACCAGTTCATCTGATTAAACTTTGAGTAGCAACAAGCAACATTGTAACTTACAATTGATGCTTGATCTGATGTTAGTTTAAGACTCCAACCCCTCTAATGCTTCCTCATATGTACCATTCCTACATCAGTTCAAGATACAAGTCAATGCTCACTTTCCGATCTTCTATAACTACAAGAAACACTCAAGAAGTACTTGAAAAAAATGCAACCTTTCACAAAGATCCTTCTTGCGCTGAGCTTTTTGTTCCTCCTTTCTCAAATAGTTATGCATCTACCCAAAAACATGCTCTGCACTGCAGTATGAAAAGGAAGAAGAAACAACATGAATTCCCAAAGTTTTTTTTTGTGCAAAATATTCAAAATATAAGAACATTGGAATCATTCTTTTGAATTCAATCATCTTCCATCCAAACAAACTTCATCGATTCAAGTAATCCAAAGAAGGGACTGAGTTTCAAACTCGTTTTCCATTAACAAGGAAAAACTGTGAAGCTTTTAAGAAACGAATAACATAAGAGTTTCAAGCTTCAAGGTATTGTATTAAATCAAATTGGTTTAACAATCTGACATCAAATATGTACCAATGAATTCGTTAGAAGAACATGTCAAAAGGAAATTCAATTTCTCTCAAGGTAGATATTTTACCAACACATATGAGAAAACATTCACGAATCACATATCCTCTGGAGAAAAAAAAAAGCAGAGAGATAGAGAGTACCAGATCCTCTGGAGGTAGCTCCCTGAATCGCCGTCGTCGATTGATTTTCCAGTAACGAGATCGCATCATAAGTATCTCTCCCTTTCCCGATTTCATTGCTAGATCCACTCAGAGCCATCGAGTACATCGCCACAAGAATCCGCAACACGCTCTGCTTTTCCGTCGACAACGCAAGCCGGAGCTGAGCATATGTGTGAAGAAGAACAACGGGAGAAGAGCGAAGGAGGAGGAAGACGAGAGAGACGGCAGAGAGGAAAAGAGATTCTTTTTTCATCCAATTGATTTTTTTTTTTTTTTTTTTGTCTCTTATTAATTTCTACAATTTCCATTTTATTTGTTTTTTTTTTATTTTTCGTTAACTTCGTAAAATTTGGGAGGCAAATTTTTTTCAGTTTCCTGGTTGCCTCTACGATGACATTTTCAGTTTCAATGTCACATATGCTATAACTAAACAATGGTAAAACAAAAAAAATAAGAGCCACAACAAAAAAAAAAGCGCTCATTCTATCATAGCGTTTGTCTTTTCAGAAATGCTATAAAATTTTCCCTAATACCCACATTTTATGTAGTAACTCTATGACTTTTGTGGATAAATACTTTCTCTTTGATGGATATTAATCACAAAATGGCAAAAAGTAATGCAAGTAAATCAAAGTTATTATCATATTAACATGTTAAGATAACATAACTAATTAGCTTTATGATAACATTCTTCACAATCAAGATTTTAGTTACGTTTGTCATTTAGCAAAAAAAAAAAAAAATGAAACCGTTCTTCGCTCTCTAGAATTTTTTTTTTGCGACGACCTATTCCTAACTAATGCGTGGCTAATATAGCTACGAAATGCCTACGGATACCATCCATCGCTAGATAACTACGGATCGCTACAGAATTGCTACAGATCAAACTAAAAAGGTAACATTTTCTCTATTGTTGCTATCCGTCACCATTCCGTAGCTAATGACCATGGCCACAGAAATGTCGTAGCCAGTCCTTCGCTAATTTCAACAATTCTTGTAGTGAGAGACACGTGTGTGTGTGTGTTTTCTTTTCTTAATTTTGACCAATCAAATCAAGCCACGCGTCCTATATTTACGGTAAAGATAATGAAAGCGCAATTTTGATTGAGTTTTATAATGAAGAGACTGAAGATGAAGACTGAAGATGTATCAGTTCTGAGGTACGTTCTGTGTAACTCAAGAAGTACCTCAGGAAGCGACTGTGAAGCAATCGACGTGGAAAAAGATGGCTGAGCTGGACCAATGAATGGTGGTAGCTGAGCTGGACGACTTTGAGGAGTCTAGAAACGTGGAGGATCAGCTTGTAGGCTATTCACATCACGAAGATTCAAGATTATCTCTAAGAGAAAAATAAGGAGAGGATAATCTCGAAAAAAAAATGAGTTTATCCTTAACTTGATTTGTGCTCATCTCTACGTGTATAAATTGAGAAGCATGAGCAATGTATTTGCTTAGACCAAAGAACCACGAAATCCTGGAGTCATGTAGACTTGAGAAGAATCTACCTCAGAGACTACTTCATAGTCTACCTCAGGTTTTGAATGGTTAGAATAAGTTTATCTAGAAAAGAATGGTAGGCATTGTAGTGCTTGATACCATAAACAATTGTAGTTGCAATCTTGTTCTAGTAGATTTATTCTGGATTAGGTCCCGGGGAGTAGGAAACGAACCCCGTTAACAAACTTTGTGTCTCTTTTCTTTTGCACATTCGATCTTTATATTTTCTCTTCTCTCAATTATGGATCTAGCCCCAAATATGCATTTTCAATTGGTATCAGAGCGGGTTTCCGTAGGGATTCATTCTTATTTCAGGTAGATCAAGGATTTGAGGCTAGAAAGTACAAATCATGATGTTACATGTTTGAGGGAGAGTTTGAAGATCACGAAGATTCATTTTGTGAAGTTTCGAGTGTGTGCTTGGATTCTAAAACTCAGTAAAAAAGGGAGAGATTGAAAGCGCAATTTTGATTGAGTTTTATAATGAAGAGACTGAAGTTGAAGACTGAAGATGTATCAGTTCTGAGGTACGTTTTGTGTAACTCAAGAAATACCTCAGGAAGCGACTGTGAAGCAATCGACGTGGAAAAAGATGGCTGAGCTGGACCAATGAATGGTGGTAGCTGAGCTGGACGACTTTGAGGAGTCTAGAAACGTGGAGGATCAGCTTGTAGGCGATTCACATCACGACGTTTCAAGATTATCTCTAAGAGAAAAATAAGGAGAGGATAATCTCGGAAAAAAAAAAGAGTTTATCCTTAACTTGATTTGTGCTCATCTCTACGTGTATAAGTAGAGAAGCACGAGCAATGTATTTGCTTAGACCAAAGAGCCACAAAATCCTAGAGTCATGTAGACTTGAGAAGAATCTACCTCATAGACTACTTCATAGTCTACCTCAGGTTTTGAATGGTTAGAATAAGTTAATCTAGAAAAGAATGGTAGGCATTGTAGTGCTTGATACCATAAGCAATTGTAGTTGCAATCTTGTTCTAGTAGATTTATTCTGGACTAGGTCCCGGGGAGTAGAAAACGAACCCCGTTAACAAACTTTGTGTCTCTTTTCTTTTGCACATTCGATCTTTATATTTTCTCTTCTCTCAATTATGGATCTAGCCCCAAATCTGCATTTTCAGATAAGTCCCAATTGTAGAACCGGTGGTATAACATTCAACCCATTTATAATTAATTTATTGGGTTTATTCATAAAACCTCACCTATATTTACTCTTATTTACCTCCTATAAACATGCTCTAAGTCCAATTTAACGACAAATATTTATATGAAAAAACTTCTAGACATATAAAAATAGGTTTATTTGCTCAATAACAATGAAAAAAATATAATTAAAACTCTGACCAAAAAACCTAAAACCAGTGGCCATAAGTTTGCCACACATGCCACTTTGGATTAGTTTTTTAATTATAATTTTTTAATTGCTATTTAGCAAATTAACCCTATAAAAATATCTGTTCTTTTTTACTGTCAGGTGAATTTTGTTTTTGATGAGTGATATGAATACTCTGTCGTTCCCAATTACAATGCTTTAGTTTTTTTCCTACACATAAAATGTAAACACAAAAAAACTACTTCGGTTTCTAGTACCAAAATTTGTAATTGATCTTACATGCTTTTAAGATAAAGACCACCCAACAGATGAAGACTAGCTACTTGATAGGGTTATTTATGCAAGCTTTAAATTTATAAGACTAGATAAGCTGCAAGTGCACATGCAAGCGAAGTAGTATTTAGGGGTCGAACCACTGAAAACTGGAAAGATGATACGCTACGAAATTATGAGATGCAAACTAAGCTAAGACAAAATATGTTTTGTTTTTGGATTGGAATGCAGAGAAAGTAAAATAAAAGATAAATCAATAAGAGAAAACTTTAGGACTTAGGAATTCGCAGAGAATCATGCAACAATAACGATTGATTTAATCTAGGGACCTTAGGATATACCACACCATCTAGAACTCATAACACGAATGTATAGTCTTTCCACTTTCGTGGCTCCAACCACTATATTTAATAACCCTAATAGGCTCAAATTTCGCATGGTTATTACAAGGTGAAAATATGCAAGAAAAGCTTAAGTTATGATATTGTTCACTGTACTCCTTAACTAAACTTTCGATTGTTAAGACGTTTGGCTCATCAAATACTAGTTCCGGTCAATATAAAAGCTTTTGGAACCTATATCAACCTAAGATCAAATTGCTAAATGTACGGTAAAGCAATTATACATAGAGTACAAGTAAAGATGAAGATTCTATTATTTTCCCTAAACAGTCATAAACCGATTATCGAATTATGAAACTCATTGAAAACCTAAAACCTAACAAGTAAATTACTCAAGCATGGTGCACGAAAAACAACAAAGAAACATTGAAATCATGATAAATAAACTTTATTGAAAGAGTAGGGATAAGAAGATTCTTCTCTATAGCGTATAGGTTAAGAGTGAATTGATATATTACTAGAGTAAGGTCACAAGGTTTATATACAACTACATAAGAGAATCATGAAGATATGGACAGTAAATACAGAGTAATTCTAGGAGCTAACTAGAGGAGATAATGAAGGAGATGATGGTGGAAGTCATAGATCATACGAATCTAATTATGGTAAGAGAATATTGTCTACACGCCCCCACAAGATGGAGGGGCGGATGTCACACCAATCTTGGAGAAGAGTTCGTGAAAACGTGCACGGGAAAGAGGCTTAGTCAAAGCGTCGGCTAGTTAATCCTTCGTTGATACATGTGAGACGCGAAGAGCTCCGGACTGAACATTATGTTTGATGAAATGATAATCTAGAGCAACATGCTTCATTCGTGAATGGAAGACCAGATGAGCAAATAGGTACGTGGCACCAACATTGTCACAATAAATCACTGGAATGGAAGGCAAGCGGATACCAAGCTCAGTGAGTAAAGAACACACCCAACGAATATCTGAGGCCGTATTGGCAACAACCCGATACTTTGCTTCGGTGGAGGAGCGAGCCACGCCTTTTTGTTTCTTGGTAGACCAAGAAATAGGTGTACTGCCCATGTAGATAATGTAGGCATTAGTAGAAACGTAATCATCAAGGTCACCTGCCCAATCTGTGTTGGAATACACATGTAATAAAAGCGGTGAGTCGGAGCGGATAAAAATTCCATGAGACATCGTTCCAGCCAAGTAACAGAGTACACGTTTTGCCGCTTGACAATGAGTATCAGTGGGTTTATGCATGAATTGAGAGAGTTTGTTGACCGCGTAAGCAATATTGGGTCTTGTAAATGTCAAGTACTGCAAACTCCCAACAACGATATGATAATCACTTGGATTGGGAAGAGGCGAACCTGAATTCAGTGTCAAGCGCGGATGAGAAGCCATTGGTGTTGTAACTGTTTTTACATCACTCATGTTTGTCTTTGTAAGCAAATCAAGAATGTACTTTCGTTGCATCAGATGAAGACCTTTGGGGGTGCGATGTGCTTTAATACCAAGGAAATAAGAGAGTTAGGCAAGATCTTTGATGGAGAATCGTGTCGCCAAGTGGTCAATAATCCGATTGACAAGAGTAGTGTTACTTCCTGTAACAACAATGTCATCCACATAGACCAAAATATAGACTTGTTGACCGCCTCGATTGAGAATAAACAAAGATGTATCTGCATAGAGTTCTAAAAACCTGCAGCAACAAGAGTACGTTTGAGTTCTTCATACCATGCACGTGGTGCTTGTTTAAGACCATAAAGCGTTTTCTTCAAACGACAAACGTGATGGGATCAATCTTGATCAATAAACCCCGGTGGTTGTTTGACATAAACCTCATTTTCCAAAGTTCCTTGTAAGAATGCATTGTTGACATCCAATTGCCTAATGCTCCAATTCGACCGAACCGCATGTTCAAGAACGAGACAGATAGTGGTTGATTTAATTACGGGACTGAATGTTTCTACGAAATCAACACCGTATTGCTGATTAAAAATCCACGAGCGACTAGTCATGCCTTGTACCTATCAAGAAAACCATTGGGAAGATACTTGAGAGTATAAATCCATTTGGTATTAATCACATTCTGATTAGGATTAGGAGGAACCAAATCAAATGTGTCATTGCGGGTGACCGCATTAAATTCTTCAGATATCGCATTTCTCCACTTATGATCTCGCAGTGCCTGGTTCACGGTAGTTGGAATTATAGGTTTTGTGGAGATGGTTAGAGAGAGTTTGGTTTTTTTTTGTTTTCGGATATTGTTTTTAGCTCGGGTAGTCATACGATGGTGGTTATTTGGTTTTGATGGAGGTGGAGGTGGATTTGGTGGTGGTTGAGACACTGGTGGTGGTGGCGGTGTGGTTGGGCGCGGTGATGAATCGGGAGTTGATTGTGGAGGTGAGTTTGGTTGAGTGATGGGCCTTGTGGATAATGGATTTGAAACTAAGGGAGTAGTGGTGTGTTTGGAGAAAGATGGGCTTTTGGTTGATGGGCCTGTAGAATTCATTTGTGGGCTCATCTGATTTATTGGGACAGACGAGCTCGACTGTGTCGGTGAACTAGGAGAGCTCACCGGAGACTGCGGCGACGAATTATTCTAGTGAGGATTAGAGCGTGAGGGCGGCGGCGACTGAGCTTGTACGAGTGACCGAATAGGAATAGTAAGAACCGGTGGAGATGAGGGGAGATTAAAATCATTGGCAGGGGAGGAAGGAATTGACGAAGGGACCGTTGCCTGAGTTTTAAATGGGAAGCTATTATCGACAAACTGAACATGGCGAGACATGTATAAGCGGCCAGAAACTGGTTCCCAGCAAAGGTATGCACTTTGGGTTAAAGAATAACCAACAAAAACACATGGGGAAGAACGATCTTGAAGCTTGTTCTTCGTGTACGGTCGGAGCCACGAAAAGCAGAGACAACCGAAGACACGAAGTTTAAGATAATTCGGAGCCTGATTGAAGAGTTTGGCGTACAGAGACAGGTTTTGAATAACCGGTGTCGGCATCCGATTTATCAAGTACACGGCAGTGGCAAATGCAAGAGGCCAATGGTGTTTCGGAACAGTAGCGTGAGTAAGCAATGTCAAGCCTGTCTCAACAATATGACGGTGTTTTCGCTCTAATATTCCATTATGTTCAGGTGTATGTAGAGGCGAAGTGAGATGGGAGATCCCATTCGCAGAAAGGAAAGAACAAATGCCAACAAATTTGCCACCATTATCAGAATATAACGTGCCAATCTTGCTTTGGAACCAGTTCTCAACCAAAGCCTTGAATGCTATGAATGTATCACGCACTTGGGATTTTTGCTTCAAGGGATAGAACCAGGTATAGCGAGTATGATGATCAACCAAGATAAGATAATATTTGTATTGATCATTAGAGATAATCGGTGAAGACCAGACATCGGAATAAAGGTATTGTAATGGTTTAGTAGAGGTAATGGTATTGGTGGAAAAAGGTAATTTATGAGTTTTATTAATAAGGTAATCCGAACAGAAAGGTAGATTTTGTAGTGAATCAGAAACAGGTAAAGAAAATTGCGAGATAACGGTTCTTAATATAGGAGGAGACGGATGACCAAGACGAGAATGCCAAGAGGAATGGGTTGTTTTTGAGGTAGGTGATGCGTTGAGAGAAGTAATGGTAGTTGATGGAATCGGCCACTCGTATAGCTCATTCTTTGTCTTGCCTTGGAGTAATCGTGCCCCCGTACTAAGATCCTTCACCTGAAAATGTGTCGAAAAGAATTCAACAGACACTTTGTTAGTGTTGCATAATCGGTATACGGAAACAAGGTTTTTATGAAGATTAGGGACATATAAAACATCTTTTAAGGCAAGGGAATGAGAAAGAGTGGGAAGGAAAGTAGAACCAGTGTGCGAGATCGCGAGTCCAGAGCCATCAGCAATCGTATCCTCTTCACCTCCGGTGTACAGCTGATGGAGCGATAAGTTATGAAGATCAGTGGTTAATTGGTGAGTAGCTCCACTATCCAAGATCCAATTTTTTGAGTTATATTGCGGAGCCGCAGCAAGGTGTGCACGAGGCTGCCATGGAACCGCAAAATTGTTGTATGAGCCACCAGAACGTTGAAGTTGTGAGCACCGTTGAGCACTATGGCCAAAGACACCGCAAAGGTGACAACGACCCTGATAACCACAGCCTTGGCGGTGATGTGGTTGTGGCCCTGTTGGTGTGGAGTTGTTCCCATACCGATTACCATTGTGATTTTGATGCTGGTTACGATAAGTGTTTGGTTTGTTCCCTGGATAGGTGACAGCATGTGCCAAAACCGGCAAAGAAAAGGATGAATCCGCAGCCGTTTGAAGCTTGATCTCATAATTGAGAAGCCGCTTAGTATTTCAGGAAATTTGGGTGGTGTATCATGACCTTCAATTTGATCAATCACCGATTTGTATTCCTCGAGGAGTCCCTTAACAATACAATTGATCTGATCTTCAAGGTCTAGGGGTTTTCCCATGATTGCAATTTGATCAAAGCAAATTGTCAATCCTTAGAAGTAGTCATTGATAGTCTTGGTTCCCTTGGTCCAACTTTTCAATTGGATCTTCAGTTGCTGAAGGTGAGCACAACTCGGCTTGGCATAAGTGGAAGACAATGTCGTCCAGATCTTGGAAGCAGTAACAGCAGTAGAAAGGAGTGGTTGGATTGAGACGGATATAGCGCCGAGAAGAGCAGAGTATATGAGCCTGTCTTGACGTTTCCATTACGCATAGGCTGGATTTGGTGAAATTGTGTCATTGTTGACAACATTAGGTGATGGAGTGATAACCGACCCATCGAGATAACCGGCTAAGTCATAGCCGTCGAAGAGAGCGTGGACCTGACGACTCCACATGAGGAAATTTGTAGCATTCAACTTTGTCACATTCATCATGTTGACGTTAAGGAGAGTGTGTGGTAGTGAGACGGTGATGGTCTCGGTTTCACTGGTCGTATTGTGAATGGCCGCCATGGATACAAAGAGGAAGAAAAAGATAAATAATAATAATAATAAATTTAGGAATTCTTCTGCTCTGATACCATATAGGTTAAGAGTGAATTGATATATTACTAGAGTAAGATTACAAGGTTTACATACAACTACATAAGAGAATCATGAAGATATGGACAGTAAATACAGAGTGATTCTAGGAGCTAACTAGAGGAGATAATGAAGGAGATGATGGTGGAAGTCACAGATCATACGAATCTGTTTATGGTAAGAGAATATTATCTACATAGCGAAGTACAAAGCGAGATCATCCACCGAAAGCTCCTAAAACAAGATTTATGATCAATCCCCCAAGGGGAGGCGTGGAGGCTGCTCTTTATCAGTAAAACTGTTTATTATTTCGGCACACCCTAAAAAAAGAGGGTAAAAACAAGTATTTATAGGACTAGGGTCTTCTAGGGCTTAAGTTTAGGCAAAAACGTCTTTTCGGTCGAAACTCCCATATCTTTATAACTCCAACCGAAATCCTCTCCAAGGCTTGTGCTGGGCTTTAAAAAGGCTCCAAATTGGGCTGACAATGGTCACTAACATCGGCCTTAAGGTCCATCAACGTTTGACTTCATTCTGCACCATCTTCATCTTCAAGGCAGTTTGACATGTCTTCAGTAAATCGAGTGTAACTTCTTGCTCACAGCTCCAAATAAGATAATTCTAACTACATTAGAAATCTGACTCAAAGACCTTGAAATGTTGCCAAGTATCATAAGAATTAAAGTTGATTTGATCTTCCGTATGTAGCAAAACTTCAGACTCTTTGCTTATGTCCAATTTGGTGAATTGTGATATCTTGAGAAATTCTTGTCTTGGACTAAGTCTTTGGCTCTATAAAATTGATGTAGTTTAGAATACACCACTTTAAGCTCTTTTTGCTCCATTTTGACGATTTTCCCTTTTAACACTCTAAAACTACAAATACGAGGAAAAACTATCTCTTTGGTGTAAAACCTTATTAAAGTACTTAGAAAACATAACGAAATAGATTGTAAAATAGGTAAAATATGGAGTATATCAACTCCCCTAGACTTAAACCTTGCTTGTCCTCAAGCAAAATCCAAGAATAGAAAATAGGTTTGAAAACACGAAAACTCACATATTCTTTAGAACTTGCTTCGATCCCTAAACCTGTAATCCACGTAAAGGCAAAGTGAGTTCATGGACGCTTTTCATCGTCTCCCATCATGAATTCGAAAGTATGTCCTAAATTGCTGTCCCTGCAAAATCTCAACTTCAAGTCAATCGACTCATTTACTCTCTTAGATTTATGAAAATCTCCGATCAAAGATATCGTCAAAGGAATATGGCTAGGTATTAGGAAAGACTAATTTTAGTGGTGAAGTTAAAAGTGTTTAGGGTTACAAAAGACTCCGGGTGCGAGACATTATGCAAAATTGCAAGAGAGAATAGATCTATTGAAGTCCACAATTTCCCAACCACTTTCTTGACTCCTTTCTCCCCAGACTTAGATTTTTCTCCGGGAATCACTGTAAAACTCTTAAACTCATCTCTCCTTTATATCATGATTCTCCTTGGGTATTCTTTAGTAAATTAAATTGAGAGTCGAAATTTTATCCATCAAAATAGTGCAAATAGTAATCTCCTTGGACTTCATTCGGTCACTAGGTGTCTCAATCAATTGTCCGGAACAAACCTTGCAATAATGGTCACTTGGTTTTTGAAATCAAAACATTTTTGTTCTTGGAAAAGTGTCATCATTCCCAACTTATTTTGAATCAATAAAACGGGTTTTGAAAACAAATTTTGAAAATCTTTTTGAAAACTTAAAAACCAAACACGAACAAATGTGTTAGTAAACAACAATCCCCCCAGACTTAACTTACACCGTCCCGGTGTAAAATCAAATCAAATTAAGAGAGGATGTTGTAAAATAAAATTGAAATTGAAAGTTAAAAAGATAAAGAGTAGAACGAGGTTACCGTGATAGACAAATAGTCTTGAAGTTCGATAAATGACCCAAATTGGTGTGTATAAGGCATTTTTGGATTCAGCTAGGACCAGGGGTCAAGTAGCACTTCTAAACTCTTCCTTAGATCATTAGAATCAATTCTTCTTTTGGCTCTAACAGCTGGTTCCACACGGTTTGAAAATTGGCCCACGGTATAGTGATTTTGGTTACCAAAGATGCTCATAGGGCTATCCTTGAATCCGTGATATTTTCACCGAACCATATTGAAAATCCACTGAGTAATATGATGTTTTGAAGCTACTCGAGAAGTTTCAACTTGTTTGCTCGACCGGTTTTGTTTTTAGTCCATGTAAGGATGATTCATCGCACCATAAGGTGTGTATCAAGCCATCTGTAAAACAGTAGAGAATTTCTCGAGCCATATTGAAAATCTATCATAAAACATACCTTTTTAAGTTAGGTGGTGAAGTGTGATGTCTTTCTCTCAAGTGGTTTGGTTGATGTCTCGTAAAAGTGCTCCACGTGGTCCGTTTGTAAGGCAAGATCGAATATTCTCCAAATTTGTCCGGAAAAATTGGATTGTTAGTCGAAGAATACCCTTATTAAGTATAACCAAGGCTAGTGTTTCTATCTACTCTTCTTTTCTCACACATCTTCTTTGAATTGACGGATTATGCTTAAAACGATTGAATTGTGTATCCACAATGAAATGTCTTTAGACAAAACCTACTTAAGTATAAATTATCCTTACAAAAACACTGGCAATCACTTGTTAAATGCATCTTGGAGCTAAGTTCTCAATACATGTGTACTGAGTTCAAAGTCCAAGGAATAAGAGAATAACATAGAAAGAACAAAATAAATCCAATGAATTTAAAATGCTTAAAATTGCTAATCAAAGTGAAACAATGAATGGATAATTCTCAAGATGTGCTAAATATTTTTTTTAAAAACAATTCTAATTCACCAAAATTCAAATTTCGAATGCAAATTTTGAAAAATCAGATAATCTATTCAATAAGGATTTTAATTAAGCATATAGATTAAAAGATCAAATTGCAAATTGAAAAATAAATTTGGATTTAAAATTTTGTAATGAAAATTGAAAATTGGTTTTGAAAATAAATAAAAGAGAAAATAAAGAAAATTTACCTTATATCGGCTCGTGGTTAGGTGGTTGGTTCGATGGTTCATACCGGGTTAGTCATGGTCTAGTCTGGATGGCGTGGGATGGGATGCGGGTCATGTGGGGTGCGATGGATCCTGGCAGGTCAGGGACGGGCAGGGGACATGGGGCTGGTCAGGGGATGCTGGAATTGGTCAAGGGATGCTGGAATTGGTCAGCGGACGCTGAGACATGCTAGAGACGTTGGGTTACCGGACGGATGCCCGTGTCCGGGGTCTGGGACGATCCGCGGGACACAGGACACGGTCTCGCGGTCAGAATGATGTCATGTCTTGTGATCGCGTTTTCTCCTCCTACAGACCTCAAATTTGAGATCGGAAAAATGTTCTGGAATCTTGAGACTTAGAGCTTTCCAAGGGTATAAATATTGTTGTCTTGTTTCTTGTGGTTCATCGTGAAAAGAAGTTTGAAGTTGACCCCTTTTAACTTCGTCTCTTTCTTTGTTGGTCTTGGGAAATCCGTCATAACTTTCGAACCATAATAAAAAATTACGTTCTTATTTTTCCTGTAGCTTTGTATGACTATCTCTTCTATATGCCCAGAAATTTCCAGATTTGTTTGGGTTGATATGATACTCTGTTTAAGTCGTGAACCGGAACAGGTCTTGTTCTACCTGCTTCTCTTCTTTCTTCTTCAAAAACACATTGTTTGTATTTTGATAATTTTTGTAAAAACTTGAAAAAATCATAATTAGATAAATCAAAGAGTAATAAAGATTCGAAAATTAAAACCATGATGAAAATCTTAAATTAAAAACTCAAATAGAATCAAATATAGGTTGCCTCCCATAAAGCGCTTGTTTTAAGTCTTTTAGCTCGACTCCTTTCTTTTTAAGAGTGGGATGACTCCACTAAAGGAATTGGGGTTCCTCTAGCTTCTCTACACTCAGGACCGGATGGTTTGAGGCTCCATCTTTTAGCATCTTGGTGGCTCTCATGAAGAACAATTTCATCGAGAAAAAATTTCACCAAATTGTTGACTTTTTCTTTTATGAATTCTTCACTTCTCTCTTTTAAATCCGTGGGGATCATTTTGTTGCACTTGGAGAGGATATTTGAGGGCCTTTTGAGTTGAACAACACTTTCTTTACATTCCATAGGAACTAAAGTCGAATTTGCAACACTTGGAGTCATCTCGCCTTTAGATTTTGTCGGTTTGACATCTTTAAGTATGGTTGGAGGGGTTGGTATCTTGGCGTCTTGAAACTCCTTTGTAGCTCCTCTTTTATCTCCTGGATCAATGTCAAAAGTTTCATTAGTGTACAAATTCATACACAAAGAAACCTTACCTTGGAAGGCCGGATAGAACACTCCTTTGTCGAGTTTGGAGGGATAGATTTGATGATTTGTGGAATCCACAAAATCTCCAGCGGCTTCAAGGGTTGGTGAACCAAGGGGAAAGGGATTGGGAGGGTCATCTTTAGTGTCTAGAACATGGGAACATGTTCTAAACTCTTCTCTTTGGTCGCGCATCTCCTCCGGCTTAATAATTGTGATGCTCGGTTTGTCTTCTTGGAGAGCTTGTGTTTGTATGTCTTTGACCTCCTTCGTGGAATCACCTTGTAGAGCCGGATAGAATACTTCTTTGTTTACCTCGAGTTTAGAGAAAGAGATTTGACTGTTTGTTGAATCCACAATTGCTCCAACTAGCTCTAGGAACGGTGAACCAAGAATCAAAGGCTTATGAGGATCATCTTTCATCTCCAAAACGTGGAAGCTTGTTCTAACTTCATAGTGTCCAATTCCAACTTGTAGATACGCAACAAAACCATGTGAGATTGTAGAAGAAGCATCTTGACCGACATGGGATAATTGCAAAGCTTGAACTCCTTAATCCCCAACTTCTTTGCTATGCCTTTAGACATGGTGTTAACTTTTGCTCCTCCATCACACAAAGAATCCTTGAACGTGACTCCATTGATAGAACAAGGAACAACAAACTTCTTGATTTTGTCGACTTTCTCGAGTGGTTTTTCCTTTAACCCTTCATTGTAGATTCTCTTCAAATTCTCTAGCTGAAAACCTTGGAGTTGAACTCGAGCTACAAGAGCATCGTGTTTCTCACTAAGGTTTGAGCTAAATCTCTCCATCTTTAATACAACCTCTCGGCGGAAATTTTTGAGTTCTTCCATGACGTGACGCACGAAATCTTCTAGTTCATCCACTAGGTTAGTTGAGAAGGTAGGGTCTTGAGATGGAAGTGGTGGCTTTTGATACTCATAGTGATGGTATTGATGGTCCTCCTCACGTTCGTAAGCTTCCCAATGTTTGTGTTGGTACATATGAGCATTGTACTGAGTTTTGTTGGAGTATGGTGATCGATTGGACTCATAAGTCATAGAGGAATAACCCCCAATGGTCTCATGAGAATAAGGGATCGCCATTCTCCTAGGATAGTGCTTGTAGTGTTCTATCGATGAATCTCTGAAACACATAAAAAATAAAAACGAAAATTGAAAACATTAGCAATAAAATTGAAAAAGTAAATCTTAGACTTAATATGAATCGAAAACTCGTAGGTAACAAATTAGTCCCCGGCAACGGCGCCAAAAACTTGATAGGGGTTATTTATGCAAGCTTTAAATTTATAACCCTAGATAAGCTGCAAGTAAGCGCAATAGTATTTAGGGGTCGAACCACTGAGAACTGGAAAGATGATACGCTACGAATTTATGAGATGCAAACTAAGCTAAGACAAAATATGATTTGGTTTTTAGATTGGAATGCAGAGAAAGTAAAATAAAAGATAAATCAATAAGAGAAAACTTTAGGACTTAGGAATTCGCAGAGAATCATGCAACAATAACGATTGATTTAATCAAAGGACCTTAGGATATATACCGCACCATCCAGAACTCATAACACGAATGTATAGTCTTTCCACTTTCGTGGCTCCGAGCACTATATTTAATAACCCTAATAGACTCAACTTTCGCATGGTTATTACAAGGTGAAAATATGCAAGAAAAGCTTAAGTTATGATATTGTTCACTATACTCCTTAACTAAACTTTCGATTGTTAAGACGCTTGGCTCATCAAATACTAGTTCCGGTCAATATAAAAGCTTTTGGAACCTATATCAACCTAAGATCAAATTTCTAAATGTACGGTAAAGTAATTATGCATAGAGTACAAGTAAAGATGAAGATTCTATTATTATCCATAAACAATCATCAACTGATTATCGAATTATGAAACTCATTGAAAACCTAAAACCTAAACAGTAAATTAGTCAAGCATGGTGCACGAAAAACAGCAAAGAAACATTAAAATCATGATAAAGAAACTTTATTAAAAGAGTAGGGATAAGAAGATTCTTCTCTATAGCGAAGTACAAAGCGTGATCATCCACCGAAAGCTCCTAAAACAAGATCTATGATCAATCCCCCAATGGGAGGCGTGGATGCTGCTCTTTATCAGTAAATTTTTTTATTATTTTGGCACTAAAACAAGAGGCTAAAAACAAGTATTTATAGGACTAGGGTCTTCTAGGGCTTAAGTTTGGGCAAAAACGTCTTTTCGGTCAAAACTGCCATATCTTTATAACTCCAACCGAAATCCTCTCCAAGGCTCGTGATGGGCTTTAAAAAGGCTCCAAATTGGGCTTAGAATGTTCACTAACATCGGCCTTAAGTTCCATCAACGTTTGACTTCATTCTGCACTTTCTTCATCTTCGAGGCAGTTTGACATGTCTTCATTAAATCAAGTGTATCTTCTTGCTCACAGCTCCAAATAAGATAATTCTAACTACATTAGAAATATGACTCAAAGACCTTGAAATGTTGCCAAGTCTCATAAGAATACAAGTTGATTTGATCTTCCGTATGTAGCAAAACTTCAGACTCTTTGCTCATGTCCAACTTTGTGAATTGTGATATCTTGAGAAATTCTTGTCTTGGACTAAGTCTTTGGCTCTTTAAACTTGTTGTAGCTTAGAATACATCACTTTAAGCTCTTTTTGCTCCATTTTGATGTTTTTCCCTTTTAACACTCTAAAACTACAAATACGAGGAAAAACTATCTCTTTGGTGTAAAACCTTATTAAAGTACTTAGAAAACATAACGAGAAAGATAGTAAAATAGGTAAAATATTGAGTATATAACTACTGTTGGAGATTTAAGTGAATTGTTACAACCGTTCATGTGGGAATGGGAACTGTTCATGTGAAAAATTGCAACTATTGGATTTATGGTTTATTTTATAAACCATTGCAACCTTTGGCCTCTTATAAAAGCTTTGGAGCAATCAAACAAAGGTAGAAGAAGAAAAATTTACCATACCATCTTTGGTCAAACACAAAACTCTTTTTTCTTTCTTTCTTGTGTCTTAGCTTAGAACAAGAGGAAACTTTGGTTGTTTACAACGGATTTTGTGTAACCCAATGCATTGATAAGGCGAAATACTCTTTAAAAAAAGTGCTCTCATGCATGATACAATCATTATCCAAGTTCACCGTTACATTACAATTCCAGAGAAACATCCATTTACAACAGCTACAAATAGAGAAAATACTATAAATGTTATGTAAATTTACTACAGACGAAACGATAGAGATGTGATTTTGAAATACGAATATTCTATCTACCAAGATTTTATGGTTTCCTTTGTGCTTTCCATGTTGCATGGTCACTATCAGCCTCTTTGTTCATCTGTGTGGACAATCTTAATGTGTGGCTCTGCTCTATGTAGAAGCCTTTTGTTGTCGATATTTACAGATTAAGATGTATCTGCATAAAAGACTTTTCATTTCACTAGAAGGAAGGACTATCATTGTATCAAGAATTTTGTGATATACATTAACACAATGATAAGTAACAACAATAATTATACGTGTTTTGATTCAAACAATGTTTTTTTCACAAGGTATGGTATATTTTAGATACTATTGTTCCTAAACAGAAAACTTTAAAAACTAACAAAACTTTAACCGATCAAACTAGGGCTGGGCATTGATACCCGTTACCCGTCTTCGACCCGTGACCCGTCTCGTACCCATCTCAAAAACAAGGGTACCCGTAGCTTTCGGGTCAGGTAACGGGTATCATAATTCTATTACCCGCGGGTAAGGGTCGGGTATCATGTATCAATTTTTTTTCACTACCCGTTTTCATACCCGTCCCGTTACCCGTCTTATACTACCCGTTTTATACTACCCGCACATATTACATAATACAACTATAAATTTATACATGTTCTCCCAAATCCTTTGGCAAACCAATATGATGGAAGAATCATACAACAACGTGGACTTTTGGAATTTTTTTTGGCATTTCTGAGCTCAAGTCCGGACACCAGAAAATTAATTACAATCTTTAAGCTTTGGAGTTTGTAATTAATCTTTTGAACGGTTGCGTATGTGTTAAGTATAATATGATTTCTTCCTCTTTTTTGTAAATCAGATCCTATGTGGTCTTTGAATCCTAAATATATATGTTTCCAGATAAAAAAATTGTTATGAAGTGGGTAAGGGTAAAGGGTCGGGTAATTACCGGATCGGTTAATTTTGACCGGGTACCCGTTTATCCGGGTACCCGCTTTTTCTGGGTCGGGTACGGGTACTAAAATTCTAATACCCGTAAGGGTCGGGTTGGGTCGGGTAACGGGTATCTTAAAATTCAAGGGTACCCGACCCGTGCCCAACCCTAGATCAAACATCCACATTAAACATCATTCTTTTTTACTTACCACGAAACAACTATTTTCAAAATTTATTTGATATTGAAATTGTGAATCTTACGGTATAACTTTAACAAAATGTACATGTTTGAATGTAAAAAATAAAAACCGTGTAAATTTTGAGTTGATGATAATAATCTTGAAAACTGTCTTAAAATCTTGTGGATCTGGTGAAGTTGGTATCTTTTTGTGGTTCTATATAATCTTGCCTATCAAATTTGGACAGTTTATGTGCCATCAAAAGAGTACTTTGTTTGGTTGGCAAAGGGTTCAGCCAAAACTCTCTGCGTGCCACAAGATCTCATGAAGTGGAACCTTCTTTGGCTTATTCCGAAATTCTCAATCTATTTTCATTTTTTGAGAAACAAAACAAAAACAGAAAACGAACAAAAAAATAGAAAAAGATGCATGTACGTCAAAAATAACAAATCTCAATCTTCTATTTTTCAGGATCGACTTGTTTTGTAGTTCTTTTTTTTTTTCCAAAAAAATCTTGTAGAGCTTCGCATAATATGACCCTTGTGAAGTCAAAATGACAACTTAAAGCGTTGTCCAAAAAAATATTGTATAGGAAGCATAATATGACCCTTGTGAAGTCAAAATGACAACTTAAAGCATTGTCTAAAACTAGGGAAATTTGCCAACCCCTAGTATTATTAGAAGCAACACAATATATTAAATTTGATAGTAAATATTTTTCTAAAAGAACTTATTATTGTTAAGTATTCAAAGATATGTTGATATTTTTGAACATATGAGATTTGATAGGTCATATATTTGTTATGTTATATATCAAACGGAAAAATATTAACATGCCATATGTTTTATATTTGTGAAGTAAATGAAAACATTTACTGCAGTAAAATCAAATTATCGTTGAAGTGCGAAAACTTAAAACTCCAAGAGCAATGTGAACACACCCAACCTTGCTAGATAATAGGTATAGATGAGAATGATTCCCAATATGACATAAAAAAAAGTATGCTGTAACAAAAATTGTGAAAACACCCAACATATCGTTAGGTCAAGAAGGTCGCTAAGCTTTTATTTAACTTTTTTTTTTGAAAAAGGGATTACTATGTAGGTCAAGAAGGTCGCTAAGTTGATAATTATTGAGCTTTAAATGTTTAAAACTTCTTCAAAATCTTGTTACATGTTAATTGCAAAGCCCCACTTCAATATGTGAGCCTAATCCAATGACAAACACACCAAATGGCATATTTCTCTTTCGTTTCTTTTAAATTAAAAAGATTTTTGAGTTGGAATACTTTGGAATTTTCTAGCAAAGCCAAGAGGAGAGACTAGAGAGCTACACAAAGATGGCTCAAAGGTTCAACAAAAGGCCACTTTGTTTTCAAAAATAATTATGTTTTGTTTACCCTTTTCTCTCTTGTATTAGCCGCCCCTAGTTGTAGCTTCCCCTCTTCTTTTCTAACTCTTTGAAATTCTTCTTTCCAAATTCACCAAATCTCCTTTCTTTTTTTTTTTTTTTTTTTTTTTTTTTTTCGACTCTCCTTTCTTTTCTCCAATTTAAAACATTTTGAAGACAATGGTACTTTCTTGTTTGCTAAAAAAAAAAAAAAATTAATTTCCTTCAAACGGCATATCGCTACCATGCCCATAATGTAGGAAAATAGTTAAACATAACAATTTGGGATTCGTATTGTATAATGAAATATGTACGTCAAATTAATCAATGAATTTGTCGAACTAATTATCAAATTTGTTCTAGTTATAAGATGAATGCATTCCTCTCCTATTAGTCGAGTAACAACCAAGTCGGAGCACGAAGACGTACGGAAAATGAAAGAATTTGCTTAGTCATAGTAACTCTTTCAAAGTGAAAGGAATTAAACATAACCATTATATGACATAAATCTATGACATAAATCACACAAAATAGATTAATCCATTTCCATGACAATAATCCATTTACTAACCATTTAATTAAGCTAATTTCCCAATTGCAATTAAATGATCAATAATCATTAAGAACAAGTTCATAGAGCCAACTAAACACCTTAAGCATCAATTCCCATTGGTAAAGAATGAAAAGCAAGATTAACATTCTTCTAGATATTTTATCGAACACCTTCCGGGTGTAAAATATCCATGATCTAGATTTTGATTAGCTAAGTCTAATCTAGCATTAAGCACATCCTAATCTTTAGAAATCATAAGAATCTAAGCCTAGACATCATTAATCATTCATCAAACATCCCTAATCTACTAAGCCCAAAAGCCCATAGAAAAACTACTCACTAATCATGATGCATAACACAATCATAATCATAGAGAAAGACATAATCATATAAAAGATGATAAGAGATTAAGAAAAGTTTCACTAAATATGATAAATAGCAAAGATCAAATCACAAATCATAAGAAAAGAGTTTGAAGCATGAAAAGAGGCAAGGTCTCATCCAAAAAGAACTCTCTTTTCTTTTCATGTCTAAAATTATATTTATACTAGGTAAAAACGAAACCGGGTCGACCCGTCTTGATCCGGGTCGGATCTTCAAAGTTGTAGGAAAACTGGATCAAGTTCCGGACCCCTTCCTGTTGAAATTGAGGGTCGGAATTTCTTCTGTTGGAAATCAAGTATTTCACCAGTAAATTCCGGACCCCTTCGTTCTGAAATATTGGGTGTCGAAATTGTCTTAGCGTGTTGAAATCCTTCTTCTATTCCTAGTCTCCTCCTTTGTAATCTAGCTCCATTGATTCTTGTTTTGCAACCATAATTGGGTACAAAATACTCTACATCTTTTTTTTTCTTTGTCATCACCATTTTCGCCTAGAAAGACAAAAGAAATGCAAATGCACCTACAAATGCCTAAATGCATATGAATAATGGATTGAAATCATAATAAAACAAGAGTTAAAAAAGGTGAATTATGAATATATCAACTCCCCCGGACTTGCATTTTGCTTGGCCGTAAGCAAACAACAAAAAATAAACCCGAGAAAGAAGTTTGAAGGAGGGAGCTCAAATCCAAAAGAAACACTAAAGGGTTCAACAATATGTCCTAACAAGAAGTAATTCGATGCACAATAAGCTTACTCAAGAGGCTTTCGCCATACTCAGCTCTTATAAACTTTTACTCTAAATCCCGGGACTCAAAAGAACTCTCGCAATCAACTAGCATTCAACTCTTTAACATTCATTATTGTGTTTGGTGCGGTCTCACAATTGGAAATTGAATCAATACCATTTGGCTAGGTAGAAGAAGGCTTGAAAATGATGTAAAGAGATGGTTCATATTCTTTTTGGTGGTTAACTCTCAAATGCAAGTGTCACATTTAGCAAAAGCAAGAAAGAAAAGAGACTGTTGATGCATACAAGGCTAAGAATTCAAAGTTCTACCCACTATCCCCTTGTTACACTCTCTAATCTCTATTTTCTCACTTTCCCATGTTTAACCACTAGCCCTTTTGGCTAATTCTTTTCTTTCAAATCTCTCTCAACCTTACTCTTTCTTTTCTTTTGTTTTCTAATTCCTAAGGAATTTTCTTTTCTTCGCACTAGCTCTCTTTTTTTTTTTTCTAACTTAGCATTCTCTAACATTTTTTTTTACTTACTCTAAGAGAATGCTAAGCTATCATTTTCTTTTAAACACTTAGAGCTATATGGTTTCTGTCTTTATTTCATTCCCCATAACTTATATTTTCTTCTTCTTTCTTTTATTCTTTCTTTTCACACTCAACCACTAACCCAAAGATATTCAATTAAACACTTAACCATTTTGGTTCATTCCCCACCTAAGACTAGTCTTAGACACAAGAAAATAGCCTATTGGAAACTTTGCCTTGTCGTCTCTAATGCTTGCAAGATTTTGCCAATGCAACACAAAAAAAAAAAGGCCTCATTCAAAAAACATATGCAAGGGTTTGAAGAAAATGGTTTCGGATTTCAATGTGTGGTACCATCCTCATCTAAAAGATGAACTTAGATCAGGATGACCATTCAAATCAAGATAAGAGTGATAAAAATAAGGCAAACATGATTTGAATGTCAAGTGTTTATCCATAATTATGATTCAAAATCCAAAAGTGAGAGAGTTTAGTCAAAATTAAGTTCAAGTTGATAGAGTCGAATCTAGATCATGCAAGTTTCTAATGAGTAGGGACTTTCAAAGAAATAAGATCCAAGTATGGATGAGCTTCTACTTCATGAATGTTAATGCATCGAAAGAGTTATAACGAGGGCATAACATTGAATCCTAAAATGAAAATTCACAAGGAAATTTCATCATTGCTCCCTATGCAATATGCAAATGCATCCTAAAATGTTCTAGATTTGACCCTAACGTGAGAAAGATAATAAAAATGCTAATGATATATGAAACTACATACATTTTTTTTTTTTTGGGTTTTTTCGGTTATAAAAGTATGCACAATGCAAAGAATCAAAGCAAAATAAAAACAACACAACTCAAAACGTGATTAGCTACTAGCCTACTCCCCCAGACTTAAATTTCACAGTCTCGGTGAAATAAAAGACCCGAAAAAATAGTCAAAAACAAACAAAAACGAAAATAAAGAAAGATATGGTATTTACAATGGTTAGAAAATGGTACCTTGGAGTGTTTAGGCGGTGGTATGGGAAAAATATGAACCATCTTCAAAGCATGGTCCCCAATCGGTGAGATCGATCTTTAACACCTTCACCATTGTCTCTTTGATGACGACTATCTCATCTTTACTTAAACCAAGAGTTAAAATCACTTTCGCCTTTGAGAAAGGTTTAGAACCGCTTGTGCTTTTCACTTTGCACTCTATACCACCATCAATAAACTGCACATGATACAAGAAGAGGGTTGAATACTTGTCTTCCTTGGGCTTATCCCTAGTGACTTTAGGTGCTTTCACTTCCAAACTCAACTTTAAAGGTTCTTCAAAAAGTAAGCTCAACCCATCCCCATCGAAAATTTCTTTATCAAAACCATCACCATCAAGACTTAAATACCCATTCACCACTTGAGAAGTTTCATCCTTCACTTTAATCCTCATCAAATCATCCTCATTGATGCAAGTGATTGTGCCACACATATTGGTAATGATAGGAGTAATAGGATAGTATACCTAAGAGTCCACATTGAAGAGTTTGGCTCTCTCATTCACAAAGTCTATGCTTGCTCCCACGGTTGCCAAGAATGGGGTTCCAATTATGAGAGGTAGCTTCCGCGTGTTTTCCATCTCAACCACCATCAAATCCGTTGGAACAACATGATTTCTAATTTTTAGTGGGTTATCTTCAAGCACACCAATGGGACACTTTGAAGATGCATCCGCAAACGAGATTGACCTTGTGTTTTCTTTCAAGTCTTTTATACCAAGGCTCTTGAACATCTTGTGAGAGATCAAATTGACACATGAACCCGAATCACTCAAAGCATCATCTAATTTCAATTCACCGAGAGAGCACGGGATTGTGAATTTACCGGGATCATTCTTCTTAGGGATCAACCTAGGCTCAAGAGGTTCTTCATGTTTCTCATAAGTCTTCATTACATCCATGACCCTTGAATAATTTTCTAAGATTTCTTTGATGAACTTCATGTGCATTGGTACTTGACTCAAGTCATCATTCTTTGGAAAGACACTCCAACATTACTCATTTCCTTTTTAAACATAGAGAAGACCTTTATTTGAGCCTTAGTGTATACCGGTTTTGGAAATGGAAGTTTTGGTACATAAGGAGAAGGTTCGACTCTAAGGGTCTCTTCCATTTCCGTCTTCTTAGGTATCATCTCTTCTCTCTTACCGTGTTCCGCAACAATCTTATCAACCTCAACAATCTGTTCATCATTGGAAAACTCAAGTAGCTTGGCTAATTCTTCTAAATATTGTTCATCCTCATCCAATTGTAGGTCTCCATTGGCTCTTTTGTAAGTCTCCAATAGTTTTTCTTCCTCGAAGAGGACCATGTTACAAAAAGACTTTGAGTTTACCTCAGGCTTACCCGGAAGTGATTCAACGGATCTTTTCGAAGTTGAAACAACTTGAGCTATTTGGTTGCCCAAAGTCTTCATTTGTAGATAGATGTTCAAACTTGGCATTAAGATCATTATAAGCACCATCTACCTTGTTGTGTATCTCCATCATCCTTTTACTCAACTCAATAGCTCCTTTTCCTTGTCCTTCTAGAAGTTGCTTGAGTAGAAGATTTGTTTCATCACCCTTAGGTTGCGATTGAGAAGAACTACCTTGTCCTTGATAGTTTTGATTTCCTTGAGGTTGAAAACCTTGTTGGTTATGAACAAATTGAGCTTTGGGTTGGTAATACCCTTGTTGTTGGTTATTGTATTCTCCTTGAAAATAGTTAATCTCCTCTTGACCTTCTTGGAAAACATCAACACATCCTCTTTGTCTCCCATCAAACTCTCCAACACAATGCATTGCCTTTTGGTTCGATCATAATCACCCCCATAGCATTGGTCACTTTGCGCAAGGTTCTCGATCAATTGTTCCCCTTCCATAACGGAGATGCTCGAGAAACTTCTATTGTTCGCCGTATTCAATGAATCATAGTGTTTTTGATGCACTCCTCGATGAAACATCTCTAATAGAGCTTCTTTAGGCACCCCATGGTGTGGACAAGATCTTGCATAACCCTTAAAACGTTCCCAAGCTTTATACAACGACTCGTTTCCTCCTTGCATGAAGGTTGCAAAATTATTTCTTATCCTAGCCGTCTTTTGGTTTGAGAAAATCTTGGTAAGGAACTTCTTTTTGCACTCTTCCCAAGTGGTAATCGAGGATGTGACAACACTCTTCTCCCGTTTTGAAGCTTTATCTCCAAGGGAAAATGGAAAGAGAGTCAATTTAATGACCTCGGGCACTCCATTCATCCTAACCGTAGCACAAAGACGGTCAAAGTTATCCAAATGCTCAATTGGGTGCTCCATGGGTAAACCGAAGAACCTATTGTTTTGTACCATTTATATCAAGCTTGCCTTAATCTCCCAATTGTTGTTCCCACAAGGTGGAGGTCTAATACCCATTCTTGTACTATTAGTGATAGGCTCATCATAATCCCCTATCCTTCTTGGCTCTCTAAGTTTGTGAACGGGAACCGCAGCTCCCACATTTCTTTGTTGCCCAACCCCATGAGCCTCTTACTCTTGATCATTTCTCGGTTGGTCCATATCCAACCATCTCAAATGATCTTGTCGTTCTCTTTCTCGTCTTGCTTCTCTTTCTATTTCTCTTTCCAAAGCTCTTATATCCGAAACAAGAGGTTGGAGGTTTGTTGGTCCTCTACTCCTCAAGTTCATGCACCTATAAGTATTAAGAAAGGCAAACACAAACAAGAAAATATAGTAACAAAATAAAATAATAAAACAAGTACTTAGTCTCAATCAAATACCAAATCCTAATGGCTATTGCTAAACTCCCCCGCAACGGCGCCAAAAACTTGATGAGACAAATTTTAATTCTCAATTAAGACCCACGTGCAAGTAATCAAGTAGTAATCAAGGTATCGAATCCACAAGGAGTTGAGAATAACACACTAAGAATGCAAGCAATTGATTAAGCTAAGCTAAATGATAATTTTGTGTTTTTAAAATCCTAATTATGCAACTAAGTGAAATAAGTGAAATATGGCGGCTAAAAAAAGATAAACAAGACTAACAACTCAATGAAAACTAAACAAGACTAAAACAAACCATAAATAAGCATAAACAAACTCAAATGCAAAAACTCAACTAAAAGTCAATGATTTAAAACTTGTTAAAATATGAGAAGACATGAGCTTTGGGCAAAGCAATTGACTTGGATGATCAATGACTAACTAATGATGCTCGAACTAACAATTCAAACTCAATTCTATGACATGAATCCCACAAAATAGACTAATCCATTTCCATGACAATAATACATTTACTAATCATTTAATTAAGCTAATTTTCCAATTGCAATTAAATAATCAATAATCATTAAGAACAAGTTCATAGAGCCAACTAAACACCTTAAGCATCAATTCCCATTGATTATGAATGAAAAGCAAGAATAAGATTCTTCTAGACATTTTATCGATCACCTTCCGGGTGTAAAATATCCATGATCTAGATTTTGATTAGCTAAGTCTAATCTAGCATTAAGCACATCCTAATCTTTAAAAATCATAAGAATCTAAGCCAAGACATCACTAATCATTCATCAAACATCCCTAATCTACTAAGTCCAAAAGCCCATAGAAAAACTACTCACTAATCATGATGCATAACACAATCATAATCATAGAGAAAGACATAATCATATAAATGATGATAAGAGATTAAGGAAAGCTTCACTAAATATGATAAATAGCAAAGATCCAATCACAAATCATAAGAAAAGAGTTTGAAGCATGAAAAGAGGCAAGGTCTCATCCAGAAAAAACTTTCTTTTCTTTTCATGTCTAAAATTATATTTATACTAGGTAAAAACAAAACCGGGTCGACCCGTCTTGATCCGGGTCGGATCTTCAAAGTTGTAGGAAAACTGGATCAAGTTCCGGACCACTTCGTTCTGAAATATTGGGTATCGAAATTGTCTTAGCGTGTTGAAATCCTTCTTCTATTCCTAGTCTTATCCTTTGTATTCTAGCTCCATTGATTCTTGTTTTGCAACCAGAATTGGGTACAAAATGCTCTACGTCTTTTTTTTTCTTTAGTCATCACCATTTTCGCCTAGAAAGACAAAATAAATGCAAATGCACCTACAAATGCCTAAATGCATATGAATAATGAATTGAAATCATGATAACACAAGAGTTAAAAGAGGTAAATTATGAATATATCAGTGAGTTACAGAGATTTCTTGTGTTATTGAGTTTAGAGGCCCTATGGAGGAGTTTTGTAAGGTTTTGAGGTGTAAGAATCGTTCATCCTCGTGTTCTTCGTGGTGTTGATCGGATCAACGAGTTCCAACCTTGTAGAGGTGTAAGATCCCAAAACCAAAATTTAGCATTTTAGTAGGGGTGTCAATCGACATCAAGGGGTGGTATCGATCGACACCAAGTTCTGGTTTGTTTTCCCGGTTTGTTTTTAAACGCGGTTTTTGGCTCGGTTTAAGGGATTTAACCCTATGGCTTGCGTATATAAGTCCTTTGGGATATGTGGCCGCGTGAGACAAAAAGAAAAGAGGAGTTTCGTGACTTTGTGAGAGGGAGAAAGAGTTTTGTGAGAGGAGATTGGGAGGAAGGAGAAGACATGTTTGTCTGTCTTGGTAGAATCAAGGAACGGTCGATCATATCATGCTTAATCAGTGTAATTTTTGATGGGTATGTTCATCTGTCTCTTAGCTATCAATAGGAAAAATCGGATCGTCGTTCCGATTTGTAGCTAATGAGTTATGATCCTTTCCCCATGAGTGGTCTGTGTAGTTTTGGGATTCAATCGATCTCCTTGGGAAGTGTTTTCCCGGCACTTCAGAGGGAATCAGAGGACGAGCTAGGTAGCGTTGGAAGGCCCTGTCGGTCTAGTTTTCAGATTAAGTTTCTGATCTGAATTCGGAGTTGTGTTCTTCAAGGTTTTTGGGGTTCGTGAGATCGATTGTAGCAGAGAGATCGTGTGTTTGAGACTGGAATCGGTGGGATTGTCTTTGCCAATCACTGTCTTGTTCTCGTTTTCGTTCAATCCTCTTTTTCAATCTGTATTTGAGGTATAAGAATGTGGGATCGCAGAATCATGGCGTAAGAAGAAGATGATAGGATTTTAATGTTATGGTTTATGTCTAGTGAACCTGGTGCTAGGTTGCTAGATTATTTGTTTGGAATTTTGGAATTGTATCTGAGTTGGTTGATTTATTGGATTAATTTATGGATTGATTTATTCAATTTTATATTCGTGAGAATTTTCGCATTAGAATTATTAGGTTTTAAAAAAAAAGCTTGGTTGTTTCATTTAGGTATCAGAGCCTAGACGTTTATTGGACAATGTAATTGGATGTCTGAGACTATGTGTTTAAGTGATTAGGTGTTGTTAATCAGTTAGTAGTTTTAGAATCATCCTCTTCACCCTTAAAGAGATTCCGCGGTAAGTTGAGTTTTTGAGTTTTTGTGTGACCTCCTGTTTTGTGGAATCTAGTATCTTACTCGTGCTTTTGGGAAGTGCAGGGTGTGATGGCTAGAGTTACGAGAGATCGTGATAGAGGTCATGGCCGTAGTGGCCGAGGCCGTGGTCGAGGACGTCTAAGTACGTCTTTCGAGTGGGTGGCTTGGAGTGAGTTGCCAAAGCTTTTGGCTGACTTGTAGACGTCTCTTGAGGGATCAGAAGGCAGTGTCAGGGTCTCTGTTAGTGCCAGTGGTGGTACCGGAGCAGACGGTACTGTAGGAAGCCCAAGTAGGGGTGCTAATACAGGTGTGGCCCAGGGTCCAGATGATTGTTTGGCGAGGATGTTAGCCCAGATTTTTGAGCGGTTACCGAGAGCGATACCAGGGCAGATTCCAGTGGCAGAGGAGCATCCGGTTTATCGAGCATTGTTGAGGCAGATCAAGAGCATTGGGTCTTTGTCCTTCTCGGGTGGAAGGGGGACTGAGGTAGCAGATGAGTAGAGGATGATGGTAGAGCGTAGGTTTCGCTCTATCAGGTGTGCTGATGAGTATCGAGTGGATTTAGTAGTACACTTCTTGGAGGGTGATGCACGTCTCTGGTGGAGGACTGTCGAGGCCTGGAAGAGGCAGACATTGTGGACTTGGGGAGAATTCTTGGCTGAGTTTAACGCTAGGTATTTTCCTCAAGAGGCAATGGATCGGTTAGAGACGCAGTTTTGGGAACTGGTTCAAGGAGACCGGTCGGTTCATGAGTATTATGTTAAGTTTGGTAAGATAGTCGTTTATGCATGTAGAGGCATGTACGAGGGGCAGGCTCAGATGAGGAGGTTCGCAGGAGGACTTAGGTTGGAGCTGAGAATGTCATGCAGAGCTTCCAAGTTTGTCTCGTTGGAGGAATTGGGTATGGCAGCTGCAACAATGGAGAAGAACCTGAGAGAGCAGAACGAGGATTGAGTTGTGGTTCTTTTATCCCATTTGTCGTTCTTTTGTTTCCTGTTTCAGAATTTTTAGCTTGGGCTTTGGTGTTTTGGACTTTGTAGTTTCGTTTGGTGTTGTAACGACTCTACGTTTTGGAAATTTATAAGATGGTGGTTACCTTATTTATTTTCCTGTGTTGTTATAAGATGTGTGGTTCTTATAAGTATTGTGGTATGTTGACCAGTGCGGGTCGTGTTTTTGGGGAATGATATTACAGGTGGGGAATATCGAGTTTAGCCAGGAGGGGCAAATCTAGTCATAGATGTTTATAGACATTTTAGAATTTATTACTCTAAGGACGGTAGAGTTCCCGAATATCTAATTATAGTTTTGGGGAGAGAAGTGGGTCTCCGACGGATCTACCTGTGACGGGTGGGTCTCAGTGTAGTATCGAGGTTATACTTATCGTTGACAGGTGGGTCTCGGTGTAGTATAGAGGTCATACTTACCTGTGATGGGTGGGTCTCAATATAGTATGAATGGGATACTTACCGATGACGGGTGGGTCTCGGTGTAGTATTGTGGGATGCTTACTTATCGGTGACAAGTGGGTCTCAGTATAAGTATCAGGAGACGGGTGGGTCTCTTGACGGGAGTGAGGTTCCCTGCATTTCATTTGGAGAGTGGTCTCAAGAGGCTTATTTGAGATGGGTAGGTCTCAATATAAGTCTAGAGGGAAATGTGGTTCCATGTATACCATGAGTGGATGGTACGTTGGTTGCTAAAGGATACGTCCTAAGAGCAAGGTAATGAGATAATGAGTTAAGAGTGGTAAATGTCTGGGAAACGTGTGTATAAACATAGGATTAGATGTCGGTCTATGAGATTAGGCGAGGATATCTTGTGGTACTGGCCAGGTATGGTGAGGCTGTTTGCCTATGTTAGGCAGGTTATGAGAGTCGAGTGGAGATCTCGAGTGTTGTGGACCAGGTTATGGTCAGGTGTTCGTTTTCGATAGACAATTTTGTTGTCGTCAAGACTAGAGTTGATCCTGCGTTGGAAACTCAGTTTAAACGACCCTGGTAATGGATGTAGCATCTTATGGTCGTGCATGTTCCTGTTTGGTTATGGCATGATCGATTTATCCAATTCTGGGTCTACGGTTGGTTGTGTATGTTCTTGTTTGATTGTTGCACGATCAATCTGGCAAACCTAGTTCAGATTAAGAAATGTTGCATTAAGGTTGTTCCGGGCGAATCTGGGCGGAGTAAGCTTTTTGTGGGTACACCGTAGTTTCAGGAATTGGTTTTGGACCCCTCAAGGCACTTCTAATCTCGAGGTTTATAGGCGTTGGGTATTTATTATTCTAGGGGACTGTGGTCCCATACTTACTTATTTGGGAATTGTGCGTTCCCAATATAAGTAGGGGGAGATTTTTTCTCTCGGGGGGGATGTGAGTTCCCCAGATATCATTGGCTCGATGGATGCGTCCCAAGAGTGCGAGCGGTATGTTCCTGATAGCTCATAGGATGCGTCCTACGAGTGTCAGGGTATGAAATGAATTAAGAGCAATAGATGTTTGGAACGGCCGAATAAACATAGGATTAGTGATGTGCTTTGAAGGTCAGAAATGGGTCATGAGGAAGATCGTTGTATTACCAAATGCAGAGTTGGAACAACGATGATTTGCTAGAGCCTTCTTAGCGGGTTATTACTAGTAGGTAGTTCTAGTCTTCATATGCTTGTACACGGGAGAGTTTATTACTCTATAGGAAGTGTTTTTCCTATATATAACCAAAGCTTGAGGAAGACGTCCTGAGAGTAGAGTGGCATCGATATCGTTACCTCGAAGGAGACGTCCTGAGAGTGTGATGATGTCGGTAAAAGTATGAGTAATCAAAGTCCAATAGTGGCATAAGTATGAGGCGGAACATGTATCTGAGGGTTCATGTGTGTAAACCTGGTAATATTGGCTAGTAGACCGCATCAGACGATAAGTGATAGCTAGTGGAAGTGGATTATGGTTTTCATGGATTCTGATGTATAATTACCTAACTCATAGAGGGTGGGTGTTATCCGGGATGATGGCAGGTCTTCCGTTTAAGACGTCACGTTTTCTGGCCATTAAGGAGTCTGATGGAGCAACAGTTCTAGCTGGGAGGTTTTTAGAGAAGATGGTGAGACGGCATGGAGTGTCAGTCGCATGGTTCCATCAGGGATTTCAATTTACGTCGAGATCGGAGAGGGCAATTCATTTATTGGAGATGTTGCTAAGAAGGTATGCTTGAGAATGAGGTTATCATCGAATGAATCACTTGGGTTTAGCCTAGTTGTATTGAATCGCAATTATTCCGACGAATACCGAGATGGCTCCATACAAGGCTTTGTATGGGAGGCAGTATGAGCCACCTATATGTTGAACCCAAGTGGGGGGAGAGGAATATTGTGGGTGCAGGCTTGAGCAAGAGACGACGGGGAGGATCAGTGTTTTAAAGTTGAGTAAGAGGGAGGCTCAAGATTGGCAGCAGAGTTATACTTTTAAGAGGAGCTCAGAATGGGAGTTTGAGGTAGGAGATCGTGGGTATCTCCAGATGGCAATGTTGAGGAAGTGCATTCGTGCTTCGGTGGAGTCGGTGGCCAAGTTTCCGGTGGAACTTCAGCCAGATTTGTCAGTGGCGACGAGACCTTTGAGGATTCTTGAGAAGAGAATTAAGGTACTGCGTCAGGAAAAGTTACTTTGTTAAAAGCTTTGCGGGCTTATGTGGTTTTTAGAGGTGGAGATTTGGGAAACTGAGGCAAGGATGGAGTTGAAGTTCAGGAAGTTTTTCGGCAAGGATGTTGCAATTTGAGCTTCACTTTCTTGTGGTTCCAGCTCGGTTGTGTGAGCGGGGTGCTGTGTGGTTTTGTGTATTCTCGTTTTGTGGTAATAACTTTACGTTTTTTGAGATTTATAAGATGGATTCCTTATATGTCTGTGAGATGAGATGTGTGTTCCCATTATTGGTTGGTGTGGACCAGTGGTTGTCTTGTGATGATATTCCGGGTTGGGAATATTGTGTTTAGGCCACAAGAGGTAATCCTAGTCAGGAGATGTTTATGAGCGTCTCAGAATTTATTACTCTGGGGGTGTGTTATCCCCGAATAACTAATTTGTGGAGAATGTGTTCTCATGTATACTTTTGGAGATTGTGTTCTCCAATATATTATTTGGGATGGTTTTTCCCATGTGTGTGTGTTGGGACAGTGGTCCCTGTATTACTGATTGCTCAAAGGATTGTGTTCCTACGAGTGAGAGGGGTGTAAAATAAGTTAAGAGTAAAGAATGTCTGGAGACGTGGTCATATGCATGAGACTGGATTTGAGCCTCTGGGATCATGTGTTGGTCTCGAGTGGTGTTGGCCAGTGGGCCAGGAGGTTGCGGTCTGTGATAGACGGTTTCGCGGGTTTCGGAGTTTAAGTATGGTGATCTCGAGGGTTTCTGGCCGGGATGGGTCAGGATTGTCGGTCCGTGGTATGAGTTTTGTGCGGGATTCGAGGACGAATCAACAGTAGTGGGGGGGGGGGGAGAATTGTAACATCCCAAAACCAAAATTTAGCATTTTGGTAGGGGTGCCAATCGACACCAGGGGTGGTGTGATCGACACCAAGTTATGGTTTGTTTTTAATCGCGGTTTTTTGCTCGGTTTAAGGGATTTAACCCTAGGGCTTGCGTATATAAGTCCTTTGGGATTTGTGGCCGCGTGAGACAAAAAGAAAAGAGGAGTTTCGTGACTTTGTGAGAGGGAGAAAGAGTTTTGTGAGAGGAGATTGGGAGGAAGGAGAAGACAAGTTTGACTGTCTTGGTAGAATCGAGGAATGGTCGATCATATTGTCCTTGATCAGTATAATTTTTGGTAGGTTTGTTCTTCTGTCTCTTAGCTATCAATAGGAAAAATCAGATTGTCGTTCTGATTTGTAGCTAATGAGTTATGATCCTTTCCCCATGAGTGGTCTGTGCAGTTTCAGGATTCAATTAGTCTCCTTGGGAAGTGTTTTCCCGGCGTTTCAAAGGGAATCAGAGGACGAGCTAGGTACCGTTGGAAAGCCCTGCCGGTCCAGTTTTCATATTATGTTTCCGATCTGAATTCGGAGTTGTGTGTTCTTCAAGGTTTTTGGGTTCGTGAGATCGATTATAGCGGAGATATCGTGTGTTTGAGACTGGAATCGATGGGATTGTCTCTGTTCGTTGTTGTCTCGTTCTCGTTTTCATTTAATCTCCTTTTTCAATCCGTATTTGAGGTATAAGAATGTGGGATCGCGGAATTATGGCGTAAGAAGAGGATGATAGGATTTTAATGTTATAGTTTATGTCTAGTGAACATGGTGCTAGGTTGCTAGATTATTTGTTTGGAATTTTGGAATTAAACCTGAGTTGGTTGATTTATTGGATTAATTGATGGATTGATTTATTCAATTTTATATTCGTGAGAATTTCCGCATTAGAATTATTGGGTTTTAAAAAAAAAGCTTGGTTGTTTCAAGAGGTCTAATTCGTGTGTGTTCATCGATCAAATCCGAATTTCTCTTCCTAGGCTATGGTGAGTGCGTGACCAAAGGCTTATCAAGGCCATTAGCTAGGTTTGATGCTTGATTGTTGTGTTTTGTGATGATTTGGATAAAGGATTCGTGTTTGCTGTGTGTTATGGATGTATTGTGTTCTGTGGAATGTGGTTTCGGTGCAGGTTTCAACTGGCTAGTCAGGGAATCGAGCCAAGAGAGGAGATGCTTGGTTCTGCGGCTTCTACAACCAGCTTGTCGATCGACACCTAGTGGTAGTGTCGATTGACACCACTGTTTCGTCAGTGTCGATCGACACTAGTCACTGAATCGAGCCAAGAGAGGAGATGCTTGGTTCTGCGGCTTCTGCAACTAGCGTGTCGATCGACACTACCACTAGGTGTCGATCGACAAGCTGGCTCGATAAGATTCGCGTTTTGACCAGCTAGCTCGATAAGATTCGTGATTAGTGATCGACAAGCTGGCTCGATAAGATTCGATCGACAAGCTGGCTCGATATCCAAAGATTATTGACGGCTACAATTCTAAGATTCGCGTTTTGACCAGTTCTATATGATGTCGTCGAACACTCACCAACTTAGAGATTGATGTGAATTTCTTTACCTGGACTTTTGGAAATTTCATACATGAATTTTGAGTTTCTAGTGTTGTTAAATGATTGAGCTTTGAATATTTAATTATTTGGCGTTGGTAAACATAATCTCTTCAATAGGTGTAGATGGTAGACAATAATTAATGGTACAATAATTTTGGAATCTATAATTTTTTAGTGACTTTTGTGGAATATGGTACCATAACTTTCAATTTAAATGGTAAGAGCTGAATTCGGCAGAATGTAGCGCAATTTTTTGAAAATTAATCATTTAACTAATACATATGAAATTATTAATCAAAATTATGATTGTCAAAATTAAATATATATGTTTGTTGGAGCTGGATTTCACTAGTTGAAATACGGCTCATTAAGCTTGAGATATAGTCGTATTCGATTATATTTAATATTAGGCCTTAGGCCAGAACTGCGCTGACATTCACAGAAAGGCCTACATATATATCCTTCGCCCTTGCTGGGCCCGAGTAACCGATTCATTGACCGCCGGAGCTAAAGATCCTTTGACTAAGCAATTCAGTGGAGATAGACCAAGTCAGCGCCGCTCAACGGTTTGTGAAGAGAGCCCGATATTTCTGGGAAGCGCATGAGAACGTGTCTGACTTCTCCGGTGATGAGGAGGGATTCGCGGAGCCGAACTGTTCAACTCAAAGGAGTATAAATAACTAGCTTTAGAGCCGAAATGACCAACTTTTCCCTTACATTTAAACTCAATCAGACTTTAGCTCATCACACACTTGTTCTAGCTAAAGTTCTTTGTATACTTGATCGAATATCAATATAAATCTATTTTCCGTTATCTTGGTCTCGATCTTAGTTAGGTCTATCAACATTTCTTATGACTAAAGTTGCTTTCCCGAATTCACATATAAATTCATAGTGCGGAATCTAGCTTTGACATTTGGCGCCGACTAAGGGGAAGAAATACAATCGTCTTACACAGAAATCTAACCTCGAACCTACCGCAGCAGGAATGGATACCACCAACGCTCAAGAGTCCGCCCATATCAACAACACACAGATTGTTCATCTAGAAGCAAGAGATGTATCCGAGATCGTGATCAACAACCAGCCATGACCCAATCAGGACCAGGTTATAACCAACAACCAGCCTGGCCTTAATCAGAACCAAGAGCTCCCGGTTGATAACTCTCCCGCGAGGGCAGAAACGACGGATCCATAAGCTCAGCCCGGATCCGCAATGACCACCACCGCCGCCCCTAGTGCCACAAAGCGTATTGTTACGTAACTCGACCGCATGTGGAACATCTTCAGCTAGCACCGCTAGCACCCTAATAAGAGGAATCCCACCAATCCCCACGGGACGTTGGGAACGCTCCCAAGACGATTTATCCAAGTTGCGCCAAATGCTTTCGACTTTAGTAGAGCAGACGCAAGGCCATGACCTAACCGTCCGAAAGATCATTCATGGCTCCCACCTCGCTGAACATCCATCAAAGAAGTGACTCCCTCCCGGAGCACAACCCCGAGAAGGTAACTAGGCATTTTAGGGATCCATGTGACCCCTGCGAATGTCACACGATATCCAACATTCAATCCCAGCTGGTCTGAACTCACGAAACAGCTCCGTGCGGGTGGATGAAGGATCTTTACCGCCTCCTCCCCACTGAACAGAGCACAGCCAGCTCCAGCTGTGTGGGTAGGACAAAAGGCGCTTATGGGAAACTCCCAAGGTAACCCAACTCAAACTCTAGCTTATCGGATTGAGGCAACTACAAACACAACCCTTGTAGCTGGAGAAAACATCTTCGACCAAAACACCTTTTAGAGGTATATCGAGCAGACTCAGGTGGAGCTGCAACAAATGTGGTCGTGTGTCCACAGAGCTACCAGCGCTGCCCTGGACATCGATTGACTGATCGAAGACACTCGACAAACACTATTTACCGAAAGGATAGCTAATGCATCTATTAGAGATATTAGGAAAATTAGACTCCCGTAATTCTATGGGAGCAGCGATCCCAAGGCCCACGTAAGAGCATTCCGACTTGCCGTACCAAGTGCTCACTTGGCTGATAACGAAAGAGAAGCGGGGCACTACAAGCTATTTGCTGAAAGCACAATAGGCCCTGCCCTCAAATGGTTTGCGGGACTTGATAACAGCTTCATCCACAGCATCGATGCCTTGATAGCACTATTCCTCAAGCAATTCTCTGTATTCATCGAAGCAAGGGCTTTCAAAGCCAACCTCAGGGATAATATATCAAAGTTCAAAGCGATCAAGTTCAGGATTGCCAAATTAACTGAAGAAGTAGCACTAGAAGCGCTGAAGAACGGCGTGTGGCACAAATCTAAGTTTCGAGAGGAGCTCACTGTCAACCCCTTCGTACCACTCAATGATGCGCTGCATAAAGCGACCTTCTTCGCCATCCTCAAAGAAGAAACAACTCTCCTGCAAGAAAAATATACGAACCTTGCAGCTGCCCTGGACAGCAAAAACCTAAGAAGTTCACCAAGAACTACTGAAAGGACTAACAGGCGTATTGTGAAACAAAGTATAGTACTCACCACGACAAAAGAGTCCATTCCACCGAGGAGTGTCGATACCTAGCTGGCCTCAAAGGAAATCAAAAGGAAATAGCTGAGCTAGCTCAGCAAAACCAGTGGTCGAAGAAAAAGAAGCTGAGATCGAATCTCCACCTCCTGAGAAGTCCACAAAGAAGAAATCAACGGCGAAGAGATTGAGACATGTCCAAGAGACAAACTCGATCCAGACCCCACCTTATCTAGAAATTTAATCGATTTAATCTTTGGAGAACTAAGCGTATGCGGCAGCTCAATGAAATCAGTCATGACCCCGTCACGAGCTCCAAAGAAACTGGTCTGCCCTTGAATGATGATACAACGCGCCCTCAAGGGCCTAAATAACCCAGCCATGGCTAAGCGGGTAAACTTCATCCTTACAAGGTCAAAACTATGTAGAAATTTGAAAAATTCAATCAGAGCTCACCAGAGCAGGGCCAGCGCAGCTCATATACCCCCGACGGCATTTCGGGGAGTAGATCACCAAATCTTTTTCGCAGAAAGTGAAACGGCACATCTGGATAATCCACATTATGACGCGCTAGTCATCCAACTAGAAATGTATGGCTGCCTAGTTTCAAGGGTAATGATAAACACTAGCAGCTCAGTAGACATGCTATTCTGCGATGCTTATAAGAAAATGAGCCTAAATGACTCGGATCTACAAGGCCAAGGCACCCCGCTAACATGTTTCGCAGGAGAGACGACCCACTCCATGGGAAAAGTCCAACTCCTGATGCTAGCAAAAAACAGCCATGGATATACGCCATAAAAGTTGTACCTTCAACACATCACCAAAGCGTTCAATTCTCTACTCCCAACGGAATAGCAACGATCAAAGGAAGCCAAAAGACATCCAGGATATGCTACCTCAACGGACACAAGCAGCTGGAAAAATCCACCAAATAGTAATTACAGAAGCCGGAGGAGCAAAACCTACGACAGCTCGCAGAACACAGCAATCCTCAGTTGATCAAACCTCGACAGGATTTACTCACCCAAGTCTACATTGGCAAATCTCACCCCAATAAATGTGTTGGAATCGGAGCTGACCTCCCAGAACCGATCAGGAAAGAGTTAGTCGACTTCCTCGAAAAGAACGTCAACTTTTCACATGGACCACCTCCGACATGAAAAGAATCAGCATCGATGTCCCATCTCATGAGCTGAACGTCGATCCTACCTTTAAACCAGTTAAATAAAAAAGACACAAATTAGGTCTCGAGCAAGCTAAAGCCATTAATGACAAAGTAGAACGCCTACTAAAAGTTGTATCGATCAAGGATGTCAAGTACCCGGATTAGTTGGCCAACCCTGTAGTAGTCACGAAGAAAAATGGAAAGTGGAGAGATGCATTGACTTCACCGACTTAAACAGGTCATGTCCAAAATATAGCTTCCCACTTCCACACATCGACCGCTTGGTCGAAGCCACACCAGGATACCAGCTGCTATCCTTCATGGATGCCTTCTCCGAGTACAATCAGATTCTAATGAATCCCGATGGCCAAGAAAATATTGTATTTATAATGGACCGAGGAACCTCTTGTTACAAGGTTATGCCCTTCCGACTAAAGAATGCAGGAGCTACCTACCAACGACTGGTCAACAGAATGTTTGCCCACCAGTTTGGTAAAAGCATGGAAGTCTACATCGATGACATGCTGTTCAAGTCAGCAGATCAAAACGACCAAATCTCCCACCTTAAGGACTGCTTTGCAATCCTTAACCAATACGGGATGAAGCTGAACCCTGCCATGTGTTCCTTCGGAGTCCCATCATGAGAATTCCTAGGCTACCTGGTCACGGAGCGAGTGAAAGAAGCTAACCCCTAAGCAAATCACCACATTTCTAAAGATAGCATCTCCCAAGCCAACCAAGGAGGAACAGAGATTAACGGGGCAAATAGCCATGCCAAACCGCTTCATATCCAAGTCCACAGACAAATGCCTCCCATTCTATTAGCTGCTAAAAGGCAACAAGAGATTCAATTGGGATGCAAGCTGCAAGGAAGCCTTTAAACAATTAAAGGCTTACCTCAGCCAACCTCTGATATTACCAAAACCGGTAGAGGGAGAATCTCTATACCTAGAGTGCTGGTCCAAGAAGAGAAACATGTGCAGAAACCAATATTGTACATAAGTAAATCATTGGTAGATGTAGAAACCAGGTACCCAGCCATGGAAAAACTCGCATTGGCAGTAGTCATCTCAGCTAGCAAGCTGAGACCGTACTTCCAATTACACGCAATCATGATGATTGATATGCTCAAATTATCCCTAGAGGTACTCTCTCAAATTAAGAGACCGATTGTAGAACTTTAGGTATCGAAATCCATAGGGAATCAACTAACACAATAGATTTAAATGTTCGAATTAAACTAAGCAGGATGATGTGAATGAAAAGCTAGAAAATAAAGCAATTTAAACGGTTGTAAAATCAATAAAGAGAAACGCTAGGCACAGGGATATCGCAGGCGAATCAGAATTGCAGATAAATAAATAGTTATGATTTAATAAATAGTTAGGATTTATTAAGCTCAGTTCCTAAACATGAACACGAATGTAAAACCAATCATATGTCGCTGCAGAGATTATCTATGTCTAAATCCTAGAAAGCAAACTGTCGTTGCGAATTCAGATTAATTTAAACAAGCAATAAATTCAGGTTCAATTGTTCACAAAACCCTAAACCAAACATCTGGGCCTTCTGGAGCAAAAACGAAAATCTTCCAAATCCGATATTCTAGTCACTAGAATGGTAGTATCGAGCGACACTATCTTCTTTGTCGATCGATACTCACTTTTCACTCATGTCGAGCGACATCACTTCCTTTGTCGATCGACACAGACTCTAAATGTTGACTCTGAACGTGACTTTGTCTGCTCATTCCACAATGCTCCATAATGATCCAGTAAACACCAATTGTGCTCCAAACGTCCTTGTACCTAATAATAAACACCAAAGACTCAAGAAAACATATTTATATCATGGTTGAAAATCGGTAAAAACAATGATATATCAATGATGACCTCTCATCCCATAAGGACAATCCTACATAGTCCTAGCCAGTCAAGAAGGCTAGCAAAATGGGCTATCGAGTATCGCACAAAAACAAGCGCCAAGGCCCATGTCCTAGCCGACTTCATGATTGAGCTAGCACCTCAGACAATCAACAAAATTGAGCCCACAAAGATGTGGACGCTCCACGTTGACGGCGCCTCTTCCAAGCAAGGATCTAGAGTCAGAGTAAAACTTAACTCCCAAACTGGAGAAGTATTGGGACAATCCTTCTGACTAGGATTCCAATCTTCAAACGATGAAGCAGAATACAAAGCCCTCCTAGCCGGATTGAAATTAGTTCTCGGAATTGGAGCTAGAGAGCTAAGCTAGTTTAGCGACTCCCAACTAGTCACCAGCCAGTTTGATAGCGAATACGAAGCATAAGATGATCGAATGGATGCATATCTGAAGATCACCCATGAATTAGCCAAACAGTTCGAAAAATTCAAGCTGACCCACATACCGCGTGGAGAAAACACCTTCGCATATGCCTTGATAGTTTTAGGATCGACCTCAAATCCCCTAGTCAAAAGAATAATCCTGGTGGAAGAGATAGAAAGACCGAGTATCCACCTAGCTCCAAAGGAAGGAGTGAACGTCGTCATGACAAGATAAAGAGCTAGAGATCACAATCTGACCCCAACACCCAAGCGGGGACGACTCAGCCGCGAGCTGAACAACCAATGAATACGGATGAACAGGATGAAAAATCATAAGACGAGTTCGACCTTGAAGAGTTGAACAACACACAGGAAGGAGAACAGGCCGACGAGACCCACAAGACCCTAGAACTCCCTGAGTAGAGGATCCTGATCTTTGAATACATCATCTATGCGACATCCCCACCCGACAAAAATGAAGCCACGAAACTCAGAACTAAGAGCACACATTTCTACATCATCGACGGGAGATTATACAAAAGCAGCAAACAAGGGTACTTTTGGCCAACGATGTTACTAGACTGCGCAACGTTTGCAGCCAAATGCGAAAAATGCCAAAGACACGCACCGATCCCGCATCAACCAGCGAAGCTACTCTTCTCCATATCCATCCCGTAGCCATTCATGCGATGGTCGATGGACATAATCAGACCTATGATCCGATGTGGAGCAAAGCAGCTGGAATACGTATTGGTCTTGACCGACTACTTCACCAAATGGATAGAAGCAGCATCCTACCAACAAATCCATTTAGAACAAGTCAAAAAATTCATATGGAAAAACATCATATGCCGCCACGGACAGCCGTGCGAGATAGTAACCGACAACAGCACACAGTTCACCTCGGCCATATTCAGAAACTTCTGTCGCAAATGGCGGATCATGTTGACGAATTCAACTCCAAGATACCCACAAGGAAACTGTCATGCTCAGGCATCTAAAAAAACCGTGCTTGGCAACCTCAAAAAACGCCTTAGCTAAAAAAAGGAAAGATGGAGCGAAGAGCCACCACTCCCAGCTGAAACAGTGGTACCAAGTATCTAGAGGGCAATATGCCCCTCAAACAAATAGCTCAACGAAAGAATGCTGAGAGATGCCCTAGACGTAATAGAGGAGCGTCGCGACCTTGCCGCGCAAGAATACAAAACTACCAACAAGCCGCAGGTTGATACTACAAATCTATATTCAAGATCCGACGATTCAGAGAAGGCGAACTAGTCCTCCGAAAAGTACAAGAAAACACAATGGAGCCGAGTGCTGGAAAACTAGGGATCAATTGGGAAGGTCTCTACCGTGTCACCGTCGCAGTACGCCTCGGCATCTACAAGCTAGCAAAACTTCAGAATGGGAAACCGATGAGGAGGGCATGGAACGCCATGAACCTCAAAAAATTCCATCACTAACTTCCCCATCTAATAATCGAAGAACGTAATAACTTGATCCCCTTACCGGGTACGTAGGCAGCTCAGCCCTTGAGTTCAGCCATCCAAACAAACTTTGTCAACTCGGCCCAGCTGCCATACAATTGACCCAAACCCGTATCCAAGCTGGAACTCCCTACGATGAAATCAAATCGTTACAATCGAAGTCGATCCAAAATCTAGATTTACAAAAACATGGAACCCTAAAGACATTAGAGCCCAAACTTCGATACGATCAAGCGTCGGGCCACCTAAAAATCTATGCATCGCTATAATGAATCCCAAATCTACGATTCGAGCGATCACATTTCACTACCTCAGGAACAACGTAACAAACTAGCTCGACATCTCAAACAAGATCCCAATCGAACCAGCTAGGCTCTGAGGTCATAGCGACACCGCCACCTCAGCCAAAACAAAGCATATTTAATTCAAAGAAATTTCTTAAAAACAAAAGTATTTACAAAAAAAAAAAAATTGAAGAAAAAGATAAAAAGTTTGAGGGCAACTGTCTGCCCGACTACGAGCTGATTCTCCCTCTAAAGCAACTGGAGACTCTCAAGCATCAGCAACGGTACTCTTGGTCACGGCTTATCTCAGAAGATCCTCACGAAACTTCTTACGCTCTTGAAGATCTGCCATCTCGGCCTCGACCGACGTCTCCCCATCTGACAACCTCCAGAGCAACTCCAACTGAGCCTCGACCACATCTAACTTCCCCCGAGCTCGGGTCATCTCCTCCTTCTTAGCTACCCTCGACAACTGCCGAGCAACCTTAACCTCATGGGCAACCATCCTTGCTGTGTTAGCCATGAGAATTTCATTCTCTTTCTGAAGGAGACCCACGAGATCCTCTGACGCCTTGGAAAAAATTCACAAAACGCTCCTCCTGCCGCATGCCCGTGGCCTCCAGTAGGCGGATCACCGCAGATCCCTCCCGATGGGCTGTTTGCAGCTTAGCAATAAAGGAGCTAAGCTGGCTCCTGCTTCGGCCATGAAATAAAGAGTAGCACTGGCGATCTACCATCATGAAGTAATCATCACTCAAACGGTAACCAAAACTGCAGCATAAAATAAAATAAAAAGGGAAGAGTCGAGAAAAGAGACTACTTACTGCTCTGAAGGCCGATGCCAGCTCCGCATAACCGTCTCGAAGGGAGAAATCCTCGGTTGTAGGAAGTGAACTAAAACAACCAACTTTTTTAAAAATTAAATAACCCGAGTTAATAATCTCATAAATACTAACCCTCTACGGCTATTTCAACAGTTGCGAAAGTTCTCAAGAAACAATTCCAATAAAATAATAAACCAATAATCATTCAACAACCAATAATCCAAAATTCAATAACCAAACTCTAGCAACCTAAACACCAAGTTCACTAGAACTAAACAAAGTAAATAAAACCATCCTATCATCCTCTCCTCAAGCCACGATTCCGCGATCACACATTTCTTTTACCTGCTACACATGGAAATAAGAGTTGGGTAAGTAATCAATAATTACTTAGTGAGACGGTCATCCCGTCTACAGGCTAAGTACGCATATACCAATCATCAAGCAACAATTAATTTAAAACGTTAAACGCATAAATAACATGGGTGTCGATCGACACATCGCACGGTGTCGATCGACGCTTGATCAACAAAGGTGTCGATCGATACACCACAAGGTGTCGATCGACACTATGTTTGCAGAATTCACAAATAGATCGTTAGCAGAATCACAAACCACTAAACACATAATTCAACAACGATTTGGTCAATACCAATACAATTAACCCACAAAATCATCAGGACGTCAGAGTTCCACCACAATATGATTACTCAAGTTTTGGCCTATACAAGCCTAAGGTCGTGCACTCACCAAAGAATAGGAGCAAAAAGGGTTTGTGACAGTGAGGAACACGATGATTCCGAACTCAAACACCAAGGACTCGTCGCACAAGCTCTTCTACGCTCTCAAACCTCAAGAATAACACTTCTTATGATCCTAAAACTCTTAAACACTAAGGATTCTCAAAACTCTCTCTTTTCTATTGATTTTTGCCTCCTACTCTCTAAAAACAAGATTGCTCACGTTATATAATCGAATCTAGGGCTTCACAAATCCAAAATCGTCACAAACCGCAATTAAAAATCAACCCGAACCGGTCAATTAAACATGGTGTCGATCGATACCCCATACCAAAATCGATATTTTGGTTTGTGGATGTTACAATTCTCCCCTACTAATCTGGATTCGAACTCGAATCCCACATAAACCGTCTATCACAGACCAAAAATCCTGACCCAACCGGCCAGTACCACTAGAGATCCTCACTTGATCCCAAAGGCTCACCTTTAATCACATATTTATACGCATGTTCCTAGACATTTATTACTTTTTAACTCATTACCACATACACTCACTCTCAGGAACTCATCCTTTGAGCTCAAACCAACCAGGGAAACCATCGTTCCCTCGAGAGAACCACCGTCTCTCTGTATTTATACCGGAAACCACTTTCCTTAATAAATACATATGGAAATCACCATCCCCTAGAGAGTTCCACCTTCTCTCAGCACTTATACTAGAAACCACCGTCCCAATTAAGTACACAGGGAAACCACCATCCCCTTGAGAGTACCAACATCTCTCGGTACTTACTCTGGCAACTACCGTCCCAGTTAAATACTCCGGAGAACCACTGTCTCTAATAATGAGTTACTAGCAACACATTCTAGAACGCCAATAAATATCTAAGATTAAAGCCTCATGTGGTCCACACTCGATACTCCCTTATCCGGAATATCCACAAAAATAAGAATCACCTATCATATAACATGTGGGGGTCGAAACCAACACAATTAGATTTGTAAGAGTTCGTGAGGGGAATTTAGAGATTTCTATGTTAACTAGGGATCACAAGAGATTGAGAAAGAGTTGTTCTTATTGCTGTGTAAATTTGAGTACAAAGCTTGTGTATGTGAAAAGATTCCGATCCCCTTTAGGGTTTTTACAACGAGATATATATACTACATCTAAGATGGTTCCGCTCCCTAAGTCTTCACGGAATCGCATTGCTTGAGTCGGTCATGTTGGAGTGGGCTTCGCATCTGGACCAGGCTTCAGGCTTCATTTGTGTTAATGGATCAGAGACTGCGTTGGGCTGAAGATAGGATAGGTGACCGAGCCGACCCTGTGGTCGGGCCACAGAGGACGAGCCTGTGGTCGGTCCACAGTGCCGACCCTGTGGTTGGTCCACAGAGCGGGGCCTGTGGTCGATCCACAGTGCCGACCCTGTGGTCGGTCCACAGAGCCGAGCCTGTGGTGGATCCACAGTGCCGACCCTGTGGTCGGTCCACAGAGCCGAGCCTGTGGTCGGTTCACAGTGCCAGTCCAATCATACTTCGCCTCATTCCACGACCACTTGCTTCTCTTCGCAACAAGACTTAGGTGCTTTTCTCTGCCTCGTCGAGAATCTGGAGGACCATTTATTCTACTGACTTGTTTTTAGACGTTAATGCTTAGGGGGTGAATACCGACCCCAACAGTTAGCCCCCCAGCTCGGTAGTGTTAAAGATAATAGTGCCGAGTTAAAAGATGTGTTGCGTATCAGCGTTAACGTTCAAAGTCATGGCGTTGTTGGCATAACCACTCACACAGCAGTAGAGGGTGACTTTATGCAAGAGGTTTTAAGACTCTGTAAGTGTTGTGAAGATTTCAAGACTTCATGCTTCGTCTGCTGAAGCTGCTGCGTTTCTGCAGAAATTTTTTTCTATTTTCTATGGAGATTTTAAGACTCCGTGTTTTGAGTGCCGGTGTGGCCGAGGTTAATGTAGCCAAAGCCGAGGCGATTGATGAGTGACCCTCTTTTTTTTTTAGACTTCACTTATTTTTTGCTCATGAATAAGGCTTTGCTTGCTCATGAATGAGGCTTCTCTTGCTCACGAATGAGGCTTTGTTTGCTCATGAAAGAGGCTTCGCTTGCTCACGAATGAGGCTTTGTTTGCTCATGAAAGAGGCTTTGTTAAGTAGAGAGAATGTGAATTCGTTCACGCTCTCTATCTGCCAACGTTGCTGTTGGGCTTTGTGGAATGGTGCCATTCTCGAGACACGTCTGTCTGAGAACAAGTTCACCTTAGATTTGACCAGAGTGTATCCTGGGTTTCTGAATGACACGTTCAGGGTATAATTCGAACGGAGGTCATTAGCAGCTGCATTTTACCAACGACGTTTATTGGGTTTGTGAGTGATCAATTGGCATGACCCAATACTGAACACTGGTGATCAGTTGGCATGACCCAATACTGAACACTAGTACTTATATAGCGCGCTGTATCCGTTGTGGATGTCATTGTGTTCGTATTTCTACACTATTGTTGTGACCAGCAGCAATAAATGCAGAACGACTCTACTCGATTAAAGCTTTGATTAGTCCATAAAGGACAAGCTGTTCTCATGATGAGTGCTGTGGCGAATGTTTGTTGTTTTTTTTAGAAGTGACGGTGTCAAGGATTTTGTCGTGGTCGCGAGATGGGCCGAAGCCAGGCTCGGTCGGACCAGGCGAGGCCGTGGTCGCGAGTTTGGTCGAAGCCCCAGTCTCTTCGTGCTTCTCCCAGGTTTTCTCTGTTGATCTTCAGCTTTCTTCATGAGAGTCCCAAGCATCTGCTTGATCTCTGTGATATCCACCGGAGTGTTTGTGGCGCGAGGCGCGGTGTTCTCCACGGAGTTGTCTCTTTCCTCGTTGTTCCTATGAGACGAGGATCCTTTGCTGCTGACGGTATTGTTGCCTGACATCTTCGTTGGTGGTGTGAAACCCTAGCTTTCGTGTGTTAGAACTCTCTGCGTCCCCTTAGACGGCGCCAAATTGTGGGGGTCGAAACCAATACAATTAGATTTGTAAGAGTTCGTGAGGGGAATTTAGAGATTTCTATGTTAACTAGGGATCACAAGAGATTGAGAAAGAGTTGTTCTTATTGCTGTGTAAATTTGAGTACAAAGCTTGTGTATGTGAAAAGATTCTGATCCCCTTTAGGGTTTTTACAATGAGATATATATACTACATCTAAGATGGTTCCGCTCCCTAAGTCTTCACGGAATCGCATTGCTTGAGTCGGTCATGTTGGAGTGGGCTTCGCATCTGGACCAGGCTTCAGGCTTCATTTGTGTTAATGGATCAGAGACTGCGTTGGGCTGAAGATAGGATAGGTGATCGAGCCGACCCTGTGGTCGGGCCACAGAGGACGAGCCTGTGGTCGGTCCACAGTGCCGACCCTGTGGTCGGTCCACAGTGCCGACCCTGTGGTCGGTGCACAGAGCCGAGCCTGTGGTGGATCCACAGTGCTGACCCTGTGGTCGGTCCACAGAGCCGAGCCTGTGGTCGGTTCACAGTGCCAGTCCAATCATGCTTCACCTCACTCCACGACCACTTGCTTCTCTTCGCAACAAGACTAAGGTGCTTTTCTCTGCCTCGTCGAGAATCTGGAGGACCATTTCTTCTACTGACTTGTTTTTAGACGTTAATGCTGAGGGGGTGAATACCGACCCCAACATAACACATAAATATAAGGAACTCCATCTTATAAATCTCCAAATTATAAATCGTCACAACGAAACAAAAAATACAAAACAGAAATACAAATTAGCCACATGCTAAAACACCGAAACTAGAACCACAAAGATAAAAGCAAAGCTAAAACTCCGACTTGCTTGTCGAACCACTTCCTGAACTTTAACTTTATCTTTGCCTCGGGCTCCCAAGTCTCTTCCTCTGTACCACTACAGTCCCACAAGACTCTCAGCAACAGTACCCCCTTACGACGCAGAACCTTGACCCTCCTCTCAAGAATCCTCACAGGTCACGCCGCCACGGACAAATCTGGCTGAAGATCCTCTGGAATCTTAGCCACCACATCCTCCAAATCATGCATGCACTTCCTCAACATCGACACATGGAACACATTCTGAAATTACTTCATGATCGGAGGTAAATTCAACCGATAAGCCACAAGTCCAACCCGCTCCACCACAGGGAACACACCCATAAATCTCGGACTTAGCTTATTCTCAGAAATCAAATTATTGGGCCTCGAATCATGGCCATCTTGACATACACTTTATCTCCGACCGCGAACTCCAACTCTCATTTCCTCTTATGAGCATAACTCCTCTGCTAATCCTGAGCCTCCTTCATGTTCAGCTTTAAAACACGGACCTTCTCCGTCATTTCCTGAACAAAACCCACACCGAAAATGCTCCTCTCCCCCACTTGGGTCCAGCACCTACACGGCCTCCCATATAACGCCTCATTAGGAGCAATCCTGATACTCCCCTGACAACTGTTGCTATATGCAAACTGAGCCAGACAGAAGTTATCATGCCAGTGACCACCCTAGCCCAGTACACACATCCTCAGCAGATCCTATAAAGTCTGAATAGTCCTCTCCAACTTACCATCAGCTCCATCGGTCTTCTTAATGGCCAGATAGTGTGTCAACTTGGTCAGACGGTTTGCAATCACCCATATAGCATCGTAAGTCCTCGAGTTAGCCAATCCTACCACGAAATCCATGGTGATCATATCTTACTTCCACTCCAGAATGGGTAAACTATGCAACTTACTACTCAGAACCTGATGCTCTGCCTTCACTAACTGGCACGTATTACACTTCGCGACACAGTCAGCTACATCATAATACATCTTAGTCGCTCCTGGATGGATTGAGAACTTCCTCGCATGAGCCTCTTGCAGAATCTTCTGCCTCAACTCATCAACCTTGGGTACACAAACCCGCCCACGCACAAGAATCGTCCCATTCGAAGAGACCTTATACTTAGAACCATCTGCTCTCGACGAATTGATCAAAACCTGATCACTCACCTAAGCCACTCAAATCCTACTCAAAAGATATGCATGATCTACTGCCTCTAAGCCCAACGGCTCCTGCAAAAAAGCACATAAGCGTAAAGTGCTAATCTCGCTCACTAATTCCTCAACATCCTGCTCCCAAGTCAAATCTACTCTCTGACGACTCAGAGCATCTACCACCTGGTTCGCCTTACCAGGATGGTAAACAATATCCAGATTGTAATCTGCAAGCAACACAACCCAGCGCCTCTGTTTCACATTCAGCAATAGCTAAGTGAAAATATGCTGCAAATTCTTATGATCCGTGAAAATTTGAACCTTCCCACCAGAAAAATAGGATCTCCAAATCTTTAGAGCAAACACTATAGCTACCAACTCCAAATCGTGAGTAGGATAATTTCGCTCTGCACCTTTCAACTGCCTTGAAGCATACGCAATCACCTTGCCCTCTTGCATTAGCATACAGCCCAAACCAATCCCAGAAGCATCGGTGTACACTACATATGGCTTACCCGGTTCAGGCAACGCCAACACAAGTGTTCTCATCAATATCTCCTTCAGCCTCGCAAAGCGGTCCTCACACTTCTGAGACCAAACATACGGTACATCTTTCCTGGTCAACTTCGTCATAGACTGCGCCATACTCGCAAATCCCTTGACGAATCTCTGATAATCACCTGCTAAGCCAAGAAAACTCATGATCTCATTAGCATTAGACGGTCTAGGCCAATCCTTGATAGCCTCGATCTTAGCCGGATCAACAGAATCTCCATCTGCATAAACAATGTGGCCAAGAAAACCCATCTCTCTCTGCCAAAAACTACACTTACTCAACTTGGCTAACAGCTCCTGCTCCTGAAGCTTCTCCAAAACCAACCTCAAGTCCACCTTGTCCTCCTCACCTCGAGTAAACCAGAATGTCGTCGATAAAGATAATCACAAAGACATTTAGATACCCCTGGAATACGTCGTTCATCAACCTCATGAACGATGCTGGCGCATCAACCTCAAGAACGCTGCTGGCGCATTCGCCAATCTAGATACCCCTGGAATCTGATGGTATCCGAACGCCAAGTCAATCATGGAGAACCAAGTAGCACCCATCAGTTAACCCAAAATCTCATCAATCCTCGGAACAGGGTACTTGTTCTTCATTGTGACTCGGTTAATCCCCCGGTAATCGATACATAACTGGAAACTCTCATCCTTCTTCTTTACAAACAACACTAGCGCTCCCCACGGTGAAGTACTCGGACGAATAAAACCCTTACTCGCCAGATCCTCTAATTGCTTCCTCAACTCTGCCAACTCTGCTGGAGCCATCCTGTAAGGTACCTTAGATATAGGTGTTGTCTCAGGCTCTTGCTCAATCGTGAAAGGATCAGACCGAGACGGCGGTAATCCCTTCAACGACTGAAAAACATCCTCGAAATCCTGAACAACCTGAATATCTCTAATAGCAACCTCACCAATAGACTTTGGCATAGAAATCATCGCCAAACACGCCTCGCATCCTCGCTCAATCATCTCCACTGCCTGAACCACAGAATTCACGACACTCCCCGAAGTTGATCTCACACCATGATAAACTAACCTCCATCCCTCGCGCACAAACGCAACGCAACATTGATGGCAATCCAGATAAACCCGGTATCGTTCTAACTAGTCCATCCCCATAATCACATCATATAACTCTGCAAGACTAATCATTAAGTCTGCCATAAGCTAAAGATATAAGAAAACTCATCTCATAAATTTTTAAATTGAAATAATCGTTTTCACACCAAACGAAAATACAAAATCCAAACACTATAGCCGAAACTAAAATTCAAAAACTGAAAACAAAAAGAAATACAGGTCAGCCCTCGATCTACTCCCTCATATAATCCTTAATTGCTCCAACAGCCTCAACCAGCTCTGCTCACGAGGCGAACATGGAAACTCTGCATGCCACCCTCAGCCCAAGCTTAAGTCCTCCCACGAACTCATTCATCTGAGCCCGCTCCTCATCCATGACTTTACCCGCATAGAGCACTAGCTTGCTGAACTCAGCATCATACTCACGAACTGACCAGTCTCCCTGAACCAGTCTCCTGAACTGCATCTCCAACTGATCCACTGCATCTTGAGGAAAATACCTGGCATTAAACTCCACCAAGAATTCTCCCCAAGTCCACAATGTCCTCCTCCTCCTAACCTCAACTCCCCTTCACCTAAGATATACATCACCATCCAGGAACACCGCCAAATCAACACGGTACTCATCAGGACATCTGATAGAACGAAACCTTCGCTCCACCCTCAACCTCCACTCATTGGCTTTCTCAGGTCCTCCTTCACCCGAGAAGGACAAGGAGCCGATAAACTCCATTTGATCCAACATCGCATCGAAAGCTGGATGCTCACTGCTACTTGAATCACTACTGGAGCCTGCACTGGAACCGCACTCGGTAACCTCTCCAAAATCAAGGCTAACATCTTCGCCAAACGATCATCTAGATCCTAGGCTCTACCTGCAGCATCACCCCCACTTGGGCCTCCTGCAACACCATCTACTCTGGCACCAACACTGGTACCAGCAACACCAACACTGGTACCTGCAACACCAATCGTCACACTGACACTGCCCACTGATCCCTCATGAAACGTCTGTGAATCCGCTAACTACTCTAGCGACTCACTCTGAGTCACCCACTCGAAGGACGCACTCACACACCCCGACCAAGACCTCGGCCCACCCGGTCCCGACCTCTACCTCTACCTCGACCTCTCAGAAGTCTAGCCATCACGCACTGCACTTTTCAAAGGCACAACTAAGATACTAGAATTCATAAACTAAAGTCAAAACAACAAATACAACTCACCGCGGAATTATCTTTAAAGGCCAAAGATAATGATCTAAGACTATTAATTGTCTAAACACACAAACAATAAAACACATAGTCTCAATTCTAACTGCCACAAAACCGTAAGGGCTTTGATACCAAAATAAAACAACCAACCTTTTTAAAAAAAAAAAAATAACCTGAGTTAATATTGCATTAATACTAACCCTCTACGCCTAATTCAACAGTTGCGGAAGTTCTCAAGAAACAATTCCAATAATCATTCAACAACCAATAATCCAGAATTTAATAACCAAACTCTAGCAACCTAAACACTACAAAGCAAATACAACCATCATATCATCCTCTCCTCTGGCCACGATTCCGTGATCGCACATTTCTTTTACCAGCAACACAAGGAAAAAAGAGTTGGTTAAGTAATTAATAATTACTTAGTGAGATGGTCCTCCCGTCTACGGGCTAAGTACGCATATACCAATCGTCAAGCAATAATCAATTTAAAACGTTAAACGCAAAAATAACAAGGGTGTCAATCGATGCTTGATCAACAAAGGTGTCGATCGATACACAACAAGGTGTCGATCGACACTCTGTTGGAAGAATTCATAAATAGATCGTTAACACAATCACAAACCACTAAACACACAATTCAATAACGATTTGATCAATAATAATACAATTAACCCACGAAATTATCATGACGCCACATTTCCACCACAATTCCATCACGAAAACTCCTAAATCAATCCATTACTCAAGTTTTGTCCAATACGAGTCTACGGTCGCGCACTCACCTTAATAAGGGTTCGAGACAGCGAGGAACACGACGAAACTGAGACAAAATCCTCCTGATTCCGAACTCAAACACCAAGAACTCGTCGGACAATCGCTTTTTCGCTTTCAAACCTCAAGAATAACACTTTTTATGATCCTAAAACTCTCAAACACTAAGGATTCTCAAAACTCTCTCTTTTCTATTGATTTCTGCATCTTGCTCTCTAAAAACACAAGTGCTCACGTTATATAATCGAGTCTAGGGCTTCACAAATCCCAAACCATTACAAACCGCAATTAAAACTCAACCCAAATCGGTCAATTAAACATGGTGTTGTTCAAAACACCTCCTAGTGTCGATCGATACCCCATACCAAAATCGATATTTGGCTTGCGGATGTTACACGAACAACTCGCAGAACTAAAACTATAAAGCCAAGAGATCAAGCATGTGGCATCCAAGGAAGGAGAGGAAGCTGATGGCCCATCATCCGCAGCAACGACCACATCCCGCTAAAGGGAGTTACATTGAGGGCAATGTCGGACCTCTTTAGCCGCAACATCCAAAAGAATAGGCGAATCAGCAACGACACCTGCCATGTCACCCTCAAGAGGGTTGACCAGCTCCAAGACCGCCTCCGCCACCTTGGCCACACAATGGCGAGGAGAATCAGACGAAGGTCGGAGCTCAGCTCTTCCAGAACCCTCTAGCAAAAGATTCATCTCGTCAACTTTGCCTCCCGCCAGCTCCACCCTGGCCCGCTTGGAAGAATCCAGCTTAGGTTGAAACAAACCTTTGCCAACAAAAACGGCCATTGGCAGCTCCTCGGTGATAGGCCTCTTCCCCAGAACCTTGTTCACCGCCGCCAAGGATTCCTCGACGTCTTGTGCAGCACCACCACCTGCTCGGACAGGTGCTGAGGAAGAAGAAAAGGAGGACGGAATTGTTACCCTCAAAGCAGAGGTAACCTCTTCAAGACCTATCTCGTGACCTTGATTGGGGATATCATCCCGCCGGATGGTCCTCCATATCAAAGGTTCCACGTAAAGAACCAGAGAGCCAGAAGATTCACCCCGGAATGCCAATGGGAGATTGCTCGAACCTGGCGCGTTAGGAGGGATAGCACGCCGATTAGGTATAGTGCGTGAACGAGTCCTCTGTGCTACTGGGGGAATAGCAAGAGCAACAACCCTGACAGGGCGCACATTGGCCCTAGCTGCCCGCACAGCCGGAGGAGGAGGTAGCGGAAGATTTCCTACATCAAGCTGAGGTGCTGCTGGAACAACAAGATCTGCGAGCACCCCTTGCCGCTCCCTCTGACCATGACAATGGTAAGCCACTATAATCCGATTATGGTCGAAAGAAGCCCAATGTACCCTTTCCCTATAAATTTATTGCATCCTGAAGTTGATAATGACGTCAGCCATGCTGCGCAAGTCATAAAGAGTTAACTATAAATGCGCTCGGAGATGACATCAGTAAGGAGTACTTATGAGGAGGCTCGGCGAAAACCTTCGGATCTTTAAAAAAAAAGAACTTTTTCTGCCAATCGGTGTCCATCAGAGTTATGTTTGTGACGACCCCTCAAGAAGAGCGGGAAGCAAGATAGACTTTGCCCCCACAATGCAGGATCACCTCACTTACGGGCTAAGTAAAGCTCGAAGAAGTTTTTAGGGGTCAGATCCATTTTGTCCTCGTAACTCCTGACATATGTGCTGATAGCATGGCGCAGGAAATTAGGAGCCATTTGGTGAAAAGCAATTCCAAAGGTCTTGAGAAGACGAATAAGAAAGGAGGAGATGGGAAACGACAGACAACAGGTCAGGAAATACGCTAAGTAAGCAACACAAAAATCCTGCTCGCCAAACGATCCTCCGGATCCTGAGCTCAGCCCGTACCATAACCCGCACCTGGGCCTCTAACCACACCAGCAACTCCGGTACTACCTCTAGCACCGGCAGTCCTAGTCGTTACCACGACCTCTCAGAACTCTAGCCATCACACACTGTACTTACCGAAAGCATATCTAAGATACTAGATTCCACCAACAGGAGGTCAAAGAAACAGTCAAAAACACAATTTACCGCGGAATCGCTTTAAAAGCCCGAGGAGGATGATTCTAAGATTCTATTAAATTGAAAAAACACAAGAATCAATTTAAACACATAGTTTTAAACATCCAATTCACCAGTCCTAAAACCGTCTAGGCTTTGATACCAAAATGAAACAACCATGCTTTTTTTTTTTATTAAACCTAACAATTCTACTGTGGAAACAAATAATTCATTTAATCCACTTAACAACCAAACCAACAAATCCCATAATCCAATGAAGTCAAGCAAATATTCAATTCAAGAATTCCATTGAGACAACTAACAATTCTAAAAACCTAACGGTTCTACTAGATGCACTAACAACATCAAGACATTCTATCATCCTCCTCCTACTGCCATGATTCCGCGATCACACTTTGGTTTACCTGCAACACATGGAAAAACGAGTTGCGTGAGTATTATCATAAATACTCAGTGAAGCGGTCATCCTGTCTACCGATTACAAAGTAGGGAAAAGAATGCCAAAAACTACGCGGTCAAACATCAACAATATTCTCAAAATCCACAAAGGAACATATGGTGTGGATCGACAGTACCACTAGGTGTCGATAGACACTCCAATACGAAAAGCACAATTTACAACTGGGTGTCGATCGATACCACTACTAGGTGTCGATCGACACTCCCTACACGAACCAACAATATTGTGTCACAAAAAAGGGTGTCGATCGACACTACCACTAGGTGTCGATCGATACTCCTCGCAGAAAACCTAAATCGAGTCAATCCTCTTGCGACTTGATTCTGTTTCATCATACGAGCAGATTTCACACAGAACCACATGATATTCACACATAAACAACATGAGAAACACGCAGATAAACACAAGAAATTAATCATAACTCATATCACAATCATCCGATAACCTAACACTCTAGTCCCGTAACCACTATCACGCACTTACCTCGATTACGCGATTTAAGGAAAGAACAGTGAAGAACATTAAATCAACGACCTCTCAGCCTCTGATCTCAACCGAAAACATCGAGGAACCCTTCCTCAATTCAGATTTCCAGAAAACAGAACAACGCACTGGATTAAAACGATCAAAGGGATTAGAGCTTACCTCCAAATTCAGATCGGAAACCCAATCTAAAAACTAGACCGATAGGGCTTTTCAACGATACATAGCTCGTCCTCTGATTCCCACTGAAAAGCCGGAAAAAAAACTTCCCAAGGAGACTCATTGAACCCCGAAACTCCACAGACCACTCACGGGAAAAAAATCATAACTCACAAACCACCAATCCAAAACACAATCGGATTTCTTCTATAGCTAGCTAAGAGGAAGAAGAACATACCTACGAAAAATCACGTTGATCAGACTCGATTGGATTGAGCGCTCCTCGTTTCTACCAAGACAGACAAACCTGTCTTCTCCTTCCTCTCAAACTCCTCTCTCAAAACTCTTTCTCCCTCACACAAAGCCACGAAAATCATTTTTTATTTTTGTTTCACGCGGCCACAAATCCCAAAGGACTTATATACGCAAGCCCTAGGGCTCTCCCTAAACCGCCTCTGCAAACCGAGCGATTTAATTTTAACCAAATTAACTCGCAGAACATGGTGTCGATCGACACCCATACCTGGTGTCGATCGACACCCCTTTACAAAATCCATATTTTCGTTTCGGGATGTTACAGGCGTGATCGTTGACGCATCGTTTGGTCTGAAGAATGTTTCCTCTTGATTTGCAGCCATGATCGAATATAAGAGAAAAGATCTGTAGAAAACTGAAGAGAAGAGAACCAAATGTTTTGCAGAGATAAAAGTTTACTGATGAACAAGAGAAGGTAAAAATATGTAATTGGGGTAGGAACAGATAAAAACGTCTCCAAGTGGTGGGTCCTACCGAAAGTTAAATCGCTAGCAGCGCCGCATAGGGTTCCCCACTTGCTTCTCAGTGATTTGACCTTTGCAATTCCAACCGTCGGATTTAAAGAGGCAAATTTCTAGAGCCGCATGATTTAAAGATTCGGTGAAATCGTCATGATTTTACCTAGGGAAGCACCCTTTCTGTCTTAAGCAAATCGGGAGAAGTAACCGCCCATTAACTCTTATCATTAAGTGTCTAATGGGCTTGGGGGCAACTGTTGGAGCTAGATTTCACCAGTTGAAATCCGGCCCATTAAGCTTGAGATATAGTCGCACTAGATTATATTCGATATTGGGCCTTAGGCCCAGAACCGCGCTGACATTCAGAGAAAAGGCCTGCATATCCTTCGTCCTTGCTGGGCCCGAGTAACCGATCCGTTGACCGCCGGAGCTAAAGACCCTTTGACCAAGCAATTCAACGGAGACAGACCAAGTCAACGCCGCTCAACGGTTTGTGAAGAGATCCCGATATTTCCAGGAAGCGCATCAGAACGTGTCTGAGATCTCCGATGACAAGGAGGAATTCGCAGAGCTGAACCGTTCAGCTCAGAGGAGTATAAATAACTAGCTTTAGAGCAGAAATGGCCAACTTTTCCCTTACCTTTACACTCAATCAGACTTTAGCTCATCACACACTTGTTCTAGCTAAAGTTCTTTGTATACTTGATCTAATATCAATATAAATCTATTTTCAGTTATCTTTGTCTCGATCTTAGTAAAATCTATCGACATTTCTTATGACTAAAGTTGCTTTCCCGAATTAACTTATAAATTCTTAGTGCGGAATCTAACTTCCACAATGTTTATAAATGTATAATACTTTACAAAAATAATAATCTCTTATAACATTTTTCTAAACCCAACTTCTTTCATCATTGTTTTCGTTTTTTATGTTTGTTTTGCAAAATTTACAAGTAATTTTATTATACACTACTAAAATTATTATAAAAAACATAAACTCACGCATTTGTTATCTATGTTATCCATTTTCAACACAAGATGCATTGTTTACAAGCATATACAAGAGAAGAAAAATGTGGAATCAATTACAAGAAAACATCGAGGAACCCTTCCTCAATTCAGATTTCCAGAAAACAGAACAACGCACTGGATTAAAACGATCAAAGGGATCAGAGCTTACCTCCAAATTCAGATCGGAAACCCAATCTAAAAACTAGACCGATAGGGCTTTTCAACGATACATAGCTCGTCCTCTGATTCCCACTGAAAAGCCGGAAAAAACACTTCCCAAGGAGACTCATTGAATCCCGAAACTCCACAGACCACTCACGGGAAAAAAATCATAACTCACAAACCACCAATCCAAAACACAATCGGATTTCTTCTATAGCTAGCTAAGAGGAAGAAGAACATACCTACGAAAAATCACGTTGATCAGACTCGATTGGATTGAGCGCTCCTCGTTTCTACCAAGACAGACAAACCTGTCTTCTCCTTCCTCTCAAACTCCTCTCTCAAAACTCTTTCTCCCTCTCACAAAGCCTCGAAAATCCTCGTGTATTTTTGTCTCACGCGGCCACAAATCTCAAAGGACTTGTATACGCTAGCCCTAGGGCTCTCCCTAAACCGCCTCTGCAAACCGAGCGATTTAATTTTAACCAAAACAACCCGGAGAACATGGTCTCAATCGACACCCACACCTGGTGTCGATCGACACCCCTTTCCAAAATCCATATTTTGGTTTCGGGATGTTACAATTCTCCCCCACTACTCTGGATTCGTCCTCGAATCCCGCATAACTCAAACCACGGACCGACAATCCTGACCCAACCCGGCCAGAACCCCTCGAGATCACCATACTCAAACTCCGAAACCTGCAAAACCGTCTATCACAGACCGCAACCTCCTGGTCCACTGGCCAACACCACTCGAGACCAATCACATTATCCGAGAGACTCAAATCCAGTCTCATGCATATAACCACGTCTCCAGACATTTATTACTCTTAACTCATTTCACACCACTCTCACTCGTAGGAACGCAATCCTTTGAGAAATCGTTAACACATGGGACCACTGACCCAACTCACACACATGGGAAAAACCATCCCAAACAGTATACTGGAGAACACAATCTCCAAAAGTATACATGAGAACACAATCTCCACAAGGATACAAGAGAACACAATCTCCACAATGAGTTATTCGGGGACAACACACCCCTAGAGTAATAAATTCTGAAACGCTCATAAACATTTCCCGACTAGGATTGCCTCTTGTGGCTTAAACACGATATTCCCCACCTGGAATATCATCACCAAGGACAAACCACTGGTCCACACCAACCCAAAAAAAAAATGAGAACACACATCTTCTCTAACAGAAATATAATGAACCTCATCTTATAAATCTCAATAATACGTAGTCGTTACCACAGAACGAGAATACGCTAAACGACAAAACAACATAGCACCACGCTCACATAACCGAACTGGAACGTTCCACAAGGAAAGTGAAGTTCAAATTGCGACCCGCTTGTCGAAATACCCCTGAACCTCAACTCCATCCTTGCCTCAGGTTCCCAAATATCCACCTCTACGCAACATAAACCCGTAAAGCTTTTAACAAAGCAACTTTTCCTGACACAACACCTTAATTCTCCTCTCGAGAATCCTCAAAGGTCTCGTCGCTACCGAAAAATCTGGCGGAAGTTCCACTGGAAACTTGGCCACCAACTCCACTGAAGCACGCATGCACTTCCTCAACATTGACACCTGGAGATACCCACGATCTCTTACTTCAAAATCCCATTCTGAATTCCACTTATCAGCATAACTCCGTTGTTAATCTTGAGCCTCCCTCTCGCTCAACTTAAAAACATAGATGCTTCCCGTCATTTCCTGCACTAACATTTACCCACCATGTTCCTCTCCCCCACTTAAGTTCAACATATAGGTGACTCATACTGCCTCCCATACAAAGCCTTGTATGGAGCTATCTCAGTATTCATCAAAATCCATCAAAACAATAATCCACTTCCACTAGCTGTCACATATTGTCTAATGCGGTCCACTGACCGGTATTACCAAGTTTACACACCCGAACCCTGAGGTTCATATCCCATCTCATGTTATGCCACGCTCGGACTTTGATTACTCATACTTTTACTGACGTCATCACACTCTCAGAACGTCTCCTTTAAGGGAACGATACCGATGTCACTCCACTCTCAGGACATATCTCTCAAGCTCTGGTTATAATTAGGAAAACACTTCTTATAGAGTAATCAACTCTCACGTGCACAAGCATTAAAGACTAGAACTAACTACTGGTACGACATGCTAACCAGACTCTAGCATATCATCGCTGCTCTAATTGAGCACTTGGCAATACACGATCTTCCTCAAGATCCATTCACGACCTTCAAAGCTAATACTAGGTTTATTCGGCCGTAGCAGGCATCTATTGCTCTTAACTCAATCAATACTCTGACACTCACATGACGCATCATGGAGCTGTCAGATCTAGACCCCGACACTCGCAGGATGCATCCCTTGAATCACAAATACACAAGGGAACCACCATCCCAAGAGAGAACCACCATCTCTCAACACAAAGCAGAGGAACCACCATCCCCTCCAGAGAACCACCATCTCTTAACACAATGCAGGGGAACCACCATCTCTCAACACAATGCAGGGGAACCACCATCCCCTCACGAGAGAATTCACTTACCCTTACTTATACTAGGAAACACAATTCCTAAATAAGTAAGTCTGGGACCACCGTCCCCACACGAGAGAATACATCTTCCCCTAGAGCAATAAAAATTCTACACACCTACAAACCTCAAGATTAAAACTGCCTCAAGTAGTTTGAACAAATTCTTGTAACCAAAAGGGTACACCGCATAAAGCTTACTCCGCCCAGACCCGCCTGGAATAACCGTAACGCAATATTTCTTGATCCGAACTAGGTCTGCCGGATTGATCGCGCAACAATCAAACAAGAACATGTACAACCACCCGTAGACCCAGAATTAGATCAATCGATCATGCAATACCCAAACAAGAACATTTACGACCATAAAACGTGACATCTGCTACCAGGGTCGTCTGAACTGAGTTTCTAATGCAGGATCCACTCTAGGCTTGACGCCCACCACATTGTCTATCGAAGACCAATACCTGATAACAACCTGGTCCACAACACTCGAGATCTCCACTCGACTCTCATAACCCGCCTAACATAGGCCAACATCCTTACCATACCTGGCTAGTACTACAAGAGATACTCACCTGATCTCATAGCCTCGCATCTAATCCTATGTTTATACACACGTTTCCCGGACATTTACTACTCTTAACTCACTATCTCATTACCTTGCTCTCAGGACGCATCCTTCAAAAACCAACATATCATCCACCCATGGTATACCTGGAAAACACCTTTCCCTCTAGACTTATACTGAGATCCACCCGTCTCAAATAAGTCTCTGAAGACCACCAACTCCCAAAAGAATGCAGGGAAAACTCACTCCCTTCAAGAGACCCACCCATCTCCTGATACTTATCCTGAGACCCATCCGTTACATATAAGTAAGCATTCCATGATACTACACCGAGATCCACCCGTCATCGATAAGTAACACTTGGTACTACACTGTGATCCACCCGTCACATGTAGAACCACCGAAGACCCACCTGTCTTCTCAAATTGTAATGAGTTATTTAGGAACGCCACCGTCCTTAGAGTAATAAATTCTAAAACGTCTATAAACATCTATGACTAAATCTGCCCCACCTGGCTAACTCCATACCCCCAATGCAACTGCCCACTAAGACCATCACACTAACCCAACCTGGTCAAAACAATCTGAGACCAACTCCCGATCTCCGAGGCCCCCATCCAGTCTCAAGCTTACTTACGTTTTTAGACATTAATTACTCTTACTAATTCCCACACTGACCCACACAAGATGCATCCTATGTCTTATCAGAAAAACATACCGCTCGCACTCTCAGGTTGCATCCTTCAAGCCAACGGTATCTGAAGAACTCACATCCCCGCGAGAGAACGCACAACCCTCGCTACTTATTCTGGGAACTCACATCCAAAATAAGTATATAGGAGAACTCACATCTTCGATAATGAATGAGTTATTCGGACCGCCGCCCCTAGAGTAATCAATTCTTAAACGTCTCTAAGCCCTTATTGACCAGACCTACCTCATATGGTCTACGGCATGATATTTCCCACTCTGAAATATCGACATTAATAACAAGAACTGCATATCTTATTAAACACATGAAATAAATAAGGAAACTCCATCTTATAAATTTCTTAAACGTAGAGTCGTTACAACACCAAACGAAACTACAAAATCTAAAACACCAAAGCCAAAGCTAAAAAAAATCTGATACTGGAAATAAAACCAAAAAGAAAGAACAACTGCTCAATCCTAGGCATGCTCTCCCAGATCCTCGATTGCTGCAAGTACCTCCACTAACTCCGCCCTCGAGGCGTACTTGGAAGCTCTGCCGGGATTCTTCAGCCCCATTCGAAGTCCTGCCACGAACTTGCCCATCTGGGCCCGCTCCTCATCCATGCCACTACTCGCATAGACCACTAGCCTGTTGAATTCAGCATCATACTCACGAACAGACCGATAACCCTGAACCAGACTTCTGAACTACAACTCTAGCCGCTCCACCACCTCTTGAGGGAAATACCTGGCATTAAACTCACCCAAGTATTCAACCCAAGTCTACACTAACTGCCTCCTCCTGGCCTGGACTCCTGTCTACCAGAGATAGGAATTACCATCCAGGAATCCTACCACCAGATCCACACGGTAATCCTCAGGATATCTGATAGAATGAAGCCTACGCACTACCTTCAACCTCCACTCATTGGCTGCCTCTGGTCCCCCTCCACCCGAGAAGGACAAAGGACCCATGCCCTGCATCTCATTAAATATCACTAGATATTGCTCTCTTGGGTTCATTACTGGAGCCTGCGTCGGTACCGCAACCGGTAACCGCTCCAAAATCAAAGCTAGCATCTTCGCCAAACAATCATCCGGATCCTGAGCTCCGCCCGTAGCATAACCCGCACATGGGCCTCTGACTACACCAGCAACTCTGGTACTACCTCTGGCACCGGCAGTCCTAGTCGTCACACGGACACTGCCCACTGAATCCTCCTGATACGTCGGCGAAACAGCCTCCCGCTCTGATGACTCACTCTGAGTCACCCACTCAAACGACGTAGTCACACGACCCCACCATGACCTCGGCCTCCACATCTACCAGCTCTGCCACCACGACCTCTTAGAACTCTAGCCATCGCACACTACACTTACCAAAAGAATATCTAAGATACTAGATTCCACCAACAGGAGGTCAAACAAACAATCAAAAACACAACTTACCGCGGAATCTCTTTAAAGGCCCGAGGAGGATGATTCTAAGACTCTATTAAATTGACTGAACACAAGAATCAATTTAAACACATAGTTTCAAACATCCAATTCACCAGTCCTAAAACTGTCTAGGCTCAGATACCAAAATGAAACAACCATGCTTTTTTTTTTTTTTTAACCTAATAATTCTACTGCGGAAACCAATAATTCATTAATCCACTTAACCAAAAAACCAACAAATCCCATAATCCAATCAATTCAAGCAAATATTCAATTCTAGAATTCCATTGAGACAACTAACAATTCTAAAAACCTAACGGTTCTACTAGATGCACTAACAACATCAAGACATTCTATCATCCTCCTCCTACTGCCATGATTCCGCGATCTCACTTTAGTTTACCTGCAACACATGGAAAAACGAGTTGCGTGAGTATTATCACAAATACTCAGTGAAGCGATAATCTCGTCTACCGATTACAAAGTAAGGAAAAGAATGCCAAAAACTACGCGGTCAAACAACAATCAACAATATTCTCAAAATCCACAAAGGAACAGATGGTGTCAATCGACACTACCACTAGGTGTCGATCGACACTCCAATACGAAAAGCACAATTCACAACTGGGTGTCGATCGATACCACCACTAGGTGTCGATCGACACTCCCAACACGAACCAACAATATCGTGTCACAAAAGTGGGTGTCGATCGACACTACCACTAGGTGTCGATCGATACTCCTCGCAGAAAACCTAAATCGAGTCAATCCTCTTGCGACTTGATTCTGTTTCATCATACGAGCAGATTTCACACAGAACCACATGATATTCACACATAAACAACATGAGAAACACGCAGATAAACACAAGAAATTAATCATAACTCATATCACAATCATCCGATAACCTAACACTCTAGTCCCGTAACCACTATCACGCACTTACCTCGATTACGCGATTTAAGGAAAGAACAGTGAAGAACATTAAATCAACGACCTCTCAGCCTCTGATCTCAACCGAAAACATCGAGGAACCCTTCCTCAATTCAGATTTCCAGAAAACAGAACAACGCACTGGATTAAAACGATCAAAGGGATCAGAGCTTACCTCCAAATTCAGATCGGAAACCCAATCTAAAAACTAGACCGATAGGGCTTTTCAACGATACATAGCTCGTCCTCTGATTCCCACTGAAAAGCCGGAAAAAACACTTCCCAAGGAGACTCATTGAATCCCGAAACTCCACAGACCACTCACGGGAAAAAAATCATAACTCACAAACCACCAATCCAAAACACAATCGGATTTCTTCTATAGCTAGCTAAGAGGAAGAAGAACATACCTACGAAAAATCACGTTGATCAGACTCGATTGGATTGAGCGCTCCTCGTTTCTACCAAGACAGACAAACCTGTCTTCTCCTTCCTCTCAAACTCCTCTCTCAAAACTCTTTCTCCCTCACACAAAGCCACGAAAATCATTTTTTATTTTTGTTTCACGCGGCCACAAATCCCAAAGGACTTATATACGCAAGCCCTAGGGCTCTCCCTAAACCGCCTCTGCAAACCGAGCGATTTAATTTTAACCAAATTAACTCGCAGAACATGGTGTCGATCGACACCCATACCTGGTGTCGATCGACACCCCTTTACAAAATCCATATTTTCGTTTCGGGATGTTACAGGCGTGATCGTTGACGCATCGTTTGGTCTGAAGAATGTTTCCTCTTGATTTGCAGCCATGATCGAATATAAGAGAAAAGATCTGTAGAAAACTGAAGAGAAGAGAACCAAATGTTTTGCAGAGATAAAAGTTTACTGATGAACAAGAGAAGGTAAAAATATGTAATTGGGGTAGGAACAGATAAAAACGTCTCCAAGTGGTGGGTCCTACCGAAAGTTAAATCGCTAGCAGCGCCGCATAGGGTTCCCCACTTGCTTCTCAGTGATTTGACCTTTGCAATTCCAACCGTCGGATTTAAAGAGGCAAATTTCTAGAGCCGCATGATTTAAAGATTCGGTGAAATCGTCATGATTTTACCTAGGGAAGCACCCTTTCTGTCTTAAGCAAATCGGGAGAAGTAACCGCCCATTAACTCTTATCATTAAGTGTCTAATGGGCTTGGGGGCAACTGTTGGAGCTAGATTTCACCAGTTGAAATCCGGCCCATTAAGCTTGAGATATAGTCGCACTAGATTATATTCGATATTGGGCCTTAGGCCCAGAACCGCGCTGACATTCAGAGAAAAGGCCTGCATATCCTTCGTCCTTGCTGGGCCCGAGTAACCGATCCGTTGACCGCCGGAGCTAAAGACCCTTTGACCAAGCAATTCAACGGAGACAGACCAAGTCAACGCCGCTCAACGGTTTGTGAAGAGATCCCGATATTTCCAGGAAGCGCATCAGAACGTGTCTGAGATCTCCGATGACAAGGAGGGATTCGCAGAGCTGAACCGTTCAGCTCAGAGGAGTATAAATAACTAGCTTTAGAGCAGAAATGGCCAACTTTTCCCTTACCTTTACACTCAATCAGACTTTAGCTCATCACACACTTGTTCTAGCTAAAGTTCTTTGTATACTTGATCTAATATCAATATAAATCTATTTTCAGTTATCTTTGTCTCGATCTTAGTAAAATCTATCGACATTTCTTATGACTAAAGTTGCTTTCCCGAATTAACTTATAAATTCTTAGTGCGGAATCTAACTTCCACAATGTTTATAAATGTATAATACTTTACAAAAATAATAATCTCTTATAACATTTTTCTAAACCCAACTTCTTTCATCATTGTTTTCGTTTTTTATGTTTGTTTTGCAAAATTTACAAGTAATTTTATTATACACTACTAAAATTATTATAAAAAAACATAAACTCACGCATTTGTTATCTATGTTATCCATTTTCAACACAAGATGCATTGTTTACAAGCATATACAAGAGAAGAAAAATGTGGAATCAATTACAAGAAAACATCGAGGAACCCTTCCTCAATTCAGATTTCCAGAAAACAGAACAACGCACTGGATTAAAACGATCAAAGGGATCAGAGCTTACCTCCAAATTCAGATCGGAAACCCAATCTAAAAACTAGACCGATAGGGCTTTTCAACGATACATAGCTCGTCCTCTGATTCCCACTGAAAAGCCGGAAAAAACACTTCCCAAGGAGACTCATTGAATCCCGAAACTCCACAGACCACTCACGGGAAAAAAATCATAACTCACAAACCACCAATCCAAAACACAATCGGATTTCTTCTATAGCTAGCTAAGAGGAAGAAGAACATACCTACGAAAAATCACGTTGATCAGACTCGATTGGATTGAGCGCTCCTCGTTTCTACCAAGACAGACAAACCTGTCTTCTCCTTCCTCTCAAACTCCTCTCTCAAAACTCTTTCTCCCTCTCACAAAGCCTCGAAAATCCTCGTGTATTTTTGTCTCACGCGGCCACAAATCTCAAAGGACTTGTATACGCTAGCCCTAGGGCTCTCCCTAAACCGCCTCTGCAAACCGAGCGATTTAATTTTAACCAAAACAACCCGGAGAACATGGTCTCAATCGACACCCACACCTGGTGTCGATCGACACCCCTTTCCAAAATCCATATTTTGGTTTCGGGATGTTACAATTCTCCCCCACTACTCTGGATTCGTCCTCGAATCCCGCATAACTCAAACCACGGACCGACAATCCTGACCCAACCCGGCCAGAACCCCTCGAGATCACCATACTCAAACTCCGAAACCTGCAAAACCGTCTATCACAGACCGCAACCTCCTGGTCCACTGGCCAACACCACTCGAGACCAATCACATTATCCGAGAGACTCAAATCCAGTCTCATGCATATAACCACGTCTCCAGACATTTATTACTCTTAACTCATTTCACACCACTCTCACTCGTAGGAACGCAATCCTTTGAGAAATCGTTAACACATGGGACCACTGACCCAACTCACACACATGGGAAAAACCATCCCAAACAGTATACTGGAGAACACAATCTCCAAAAGTATACATGAGAACACAATCTCCACAAGGATACAAGAGAACACAATCTCCACAATGAGTTATTCGGGGACAACACACCCCTAGAGTAATAAATTCTGAAACGCTCATAAACATTTCCCGACTAGGATTGCCTCTTGTGGCTTAAACACGATATTCCCCACCTGGAATATCATCACCAAGGACAAACCACTGGTCCACACCAACCCAAAAAAAAAATGAGAACACACATCTTCTCTAACAGAAATATAATGAACCTCATCTTATAAATCTCAATAATACGTAGTCGTTACCACAGAACGAGAATACGCTAAACGACAAAACAACATAGCACCACGCTCACATAACCGAACTGGAACGTTCCACAAGGAAAGTGAAGTTCAAATTGCGACCCGCTTGTCGAAATACCCCTGAACCTCAACTCCATCCTTGCCTCAGGTTCCCAAATATCCACCTCTACGCAACATAAACCCGTAAAGCTTTTAACAAAGCAACTTTTCCTGACACAACACCTTAATTCTCCTCTCGAGAATCCTCAAAGGTCTCGTCGCTACCGAAAAATCTGGCGGAAGTTCCACTGGAAACTTGGCCACCAACTCCACTGAAGCACGCATGCACTTCCTCAACATTGACACCTGGAGATACCCACGATCTCTTACTTCAAAATCCCATTCTGAATTCCACTTATCAGCATAACTCCGTTGTTAATCTTGAGCCTCCCTCTCGCTCAACTTAAAAACATAGATGCTTCCCGTCATTTCCTGCACTAACATTTACCCACCATGTTCCTCTCCCCCACTTAAGTTCAACATATAGGTGACTCATACTGCCTCCCATACAAAGCCTTGTATGGAGCTATCTCAGTATTCATCAAAATCCATCAAAACAATAATCCACTTCCACTAGCTGTCACATATTGTCTAATGCGGTCCACTGACCGGTATTACCAAGTTTACACACCCGAACCCTGAGGTTCATATCCCATCTCATGTTATGCCACGCTCGGACTTTGATTACTCATACTTTTACTGACGTCATCACACTCTCAGAACGTCTCCTTTAAGGGAACGATACCGATGTCACTCCACTCTCAGGACATATCTCTCAAGCTCTGGTTATAATTAGGAAAACACTTCTTATAGAGTAATCAACTCTCACGTGCACAAGCATTAAAGACTAGAACTAACTACTGGTACGACATGCTAACCAGACTCTAGCATATCATCGCTGCTCTAATTGAGCACTTGGCAATACACGATCTTCCTCAAGATCCATTCACGACCTTCAAAGCTAATACTAGGTTTATTCGGCCGTAGCAGGCATCTATTGCTCTTAACTCAATCAATACTCTGACACTCACATGACGCATCATGGAGCTGTCAGATCTAGACCCCGACACTCGCAGGATGCATCCCTTGAATCACAAATACACAAGGGAACCACCATCCCAAGAGAGAACCACCATCTCTCAACACAAAGCAGAGGAACCACCATCCCCTCCAGAGAACCACCATCTCTTAACACAATGCAGGGGAACCACCATCTCTCAACACAATGCAGGGGAACCACCATCCCCTCACGAGAGAATTCACTTACCCTTACTTATACTAGGAAACACAATTCCTAAATAAGTAAGTCTGGGACCACCGTCCCCACACGAGAGAATACATCTTCCCCTAGAGCAATAAAAATTCTACACACCTACAAACCTCAAGATTAAAACTGCCTCAAGTAGTTTGAACAAATTCTTGTAACCAAAAGGGTACACCGCATAAAGCTTACTCCGCCCAGACCCGCCTGGAATAACCGTAACGCAATATTTCTTGATCCGAACTAGGTCTGCCGGATTGATCGCGCAACAATCAAACAAGAACATGTACAACCACCCGTAGACCCAGAATTAGATCAATCGATCATGCAATACCCAAACAAGAACATTTACGACCATAAAACGTGACATCTGCTACCAGGGTCGTCTGAACTGAGTTTCTAATGCAGGATCCACTCTAGGCTTGACGCCCACCACATTGTCTATCGAAGACCAATACCTGATAACAACCTGGTCCACAACACTCGAGATCTCCACTCGACTCTCATAACCCGCCTAACATAGGCCAACATCCTTACCATACCTGGCTAGTACTACAAGAGATACTCACCTGATCTCATAGCCTCGCATCTAATCCTATGTTTATACACACGTTTCCCGGACATTTACTACTCTTAACTCACTATCTCATTACCTTGCTCTCAGGACGCATCCTTCAAAAACCAACATATCATCCACCCATGGTATACCTGGAAAACACCTTTCCCTCTAGACTTATACTGAGATCCACCCGTCTCAAATAAGTCTCTGAAGACCACCAACTCCCAAAAGAATGCAGGGAAAACTCACTCCCTTCAAGAGACCCACCCATCTCCTGATACTTATCCTGAGACCCATCCGTTACATATAAGTAAGCATTCCATGATACTACACCGAGATCCACCCGTCATCGATAAGTAACACTTGGTACTACACTGTGATCCACCCGTCACATGTAGAACCACCGAAGACCCACCTGTCTTCTCAAATTGTAATGAGTTATTTAGGAACGCCACCGTCCTTAGAGTAATAAATTCTAAAACGTCTATAAACATCTATGACTAAATCTGCCCCACCTGGCTAACTCCATACCCCCAATGCAACTGCCCACTAAGACCATCACACTAACCCAACCTGGTCAAAACAATCTGAGACCAACTCCCGATCTCCGAGGCCCCCATCCAGTCTCAAGCTTACTTACGTTTTTAGACATTAATTACTCTTACTAATTCCCACACTGACCCACACAAGATGCATCCTATGTCTTATCAGAAAAACATACCGCTCGCACTCTCAGGTTGCATCCTTCAAGCCAACGGTATCTGAAGAACTCACATCCCCGCGAGAGAACGCACAACCCTCGCTACTTATTCTGGGAACTCACATCCAAAATAAGTATATAGGAGAACTCACATCTTCGATAATGAATGAGTTATTCGGACCGCCGCCCCTAGAGTAATCAATTCTTAAACGTCTCTAAGCCCTTATTGACCAGACCTACCTCATATGGTCTACGGCATGATATTTCCCACTCTGAAATATCGACATTAATAACAAGAACTGCATATCTTATTAAACACATGAAATAAATAAGGAAACTCCATCTTATAAATTTCTTAAACGTAGAGTCGTTACAACACCAAACGAAACTACAAAATCTAAAACACCAAAGCCAAAGCTAAAAAAAATCTGATACTGGAAATAAAACCAAAAAGAAAGAACAACTGCTCAATCCTAGGCATGCTCTCCCAGATCCTCGATTGCTGCAAGTACCTCCACTAACTCCGCCCTCGAGGCGTACTTGGAAGCTCTGCCGGGATTCTTCAGCCCCATTCGAAGTCCTGCCACGAACTTGCCCATCTGGGCCCGCTCCTCATCCATGCCACTACTCGCATAGACCACTAGCCTGTTGAATTCAGCATCATACTCACGAACAGACCGATAACCCTGAACCAGACTTCTGAACTACAACTCTAGCCGCTCCACCACCTCTTGAGGGAAATACCTGGCATTAAACTCACCCAAGTATTCAACCCAAGTCTACACTAACTGCCTCCTCCTGGCCTGGACTCCTGTCTACCAGAGATAGGAATTACCATCCAGGAATCCTACCACCAGATCCACACGGTAATCCTCAGGATATCTGATAGAATGAAGCCTACGCACTACCTTCAACCTCCACTCATTGGCTGCCTCTGGTCCCCCTCCACCCGAGAAGGACAAAGGACCCATGCCCTGCATCTCATTAAATATCACTAGATATTGCTCTCTTGGGTTCATTACTGGAGCCTGCGTCGGTACCGCAACCGGTAACCGCTCCAAAATCAAAGCTAGCATCTTCGCCAAACAATCATCCGGATCCTGAGCTCCGCCCGTAGCATAACCCGCACATGGGCCTCTGACTACACCAGCAACTCTGGTACTACCTCTGGCACCGGCAGTCCTAGTCGTCACACGGACACTGCCCACTGAATCCTCCTGATACGTCGGCGAAACAGCCTCCCGCTCTGATGACTCACTCTGAGTCACCCACTCAAACGACGTAGTCACACGACCCCACCATGACCTCGGCCTCCACATCTACCAGCTCTGCCACCACGACCTCTTAGAACTCTAGCCATCGCACACTACACTTACCAAAAGAATATCTAAGATACTAGATTCCACCAACAGGAGGTCAAACAAACAATCAAAAACACAACTTACCGCGGAATCTCTTTAAAGGCCCGAGGAGGATGATTCTAAGACTCTATTAAATTGACTGAACACAAGAATCAATTTAAACACATAGTTTCAAACATCCAATTCACCAGTCCTAAAACTGTCTAGGCTCAGATACCAAAATGAAACAACCATGCTTTTTTTTTTTTTTTAACCTAATAATTCTACTGCGGAAACCAATAATTCATTAATCCACTTAACCAAAAAACCAACAAATCCCATAATCCAATCAATTCAAGCAAATATTCAATTCTAGAATTCCATTGAGACAACTAACAATTCTAAAAACCTAACGGTTCTACTAGATGCACTAACAACATCAAGACATTCTATCATCCTCCTCCTACTGCCATGATTCCGCGATCTCACTTTAGTTTACCTGCAACACATGGAAAAACGAGTTGCGTGAGTATTATCACAAATACTCAGTGAAGCGATAATCTCGTCTACCGATTACAAAGTAAGGAAAAGAATGCCAAAAACTACGCGGTCAAACAACAATCAACAATATTCTCAAAATCCACAAAGGAACAGATGGTGTCAATCGACACTACCACTAGGTGTCGATCGACACTCCAATACGAAAAGCACAATTCACAACTGGGTGTCGATCGATACCACCACTAGGTGTCGATCGACACTCCCAACACGAACCAACAATATCGTGTCACAAAAGTGGGTGTCGATCGACACTACCACTAGGTGTCGATCGATACTCCTCGCAGAAAACCTAAATCGAGTCAATCCTCTTGCGACTTGATTCTGTTTCATCATACGAGCAGATTTCACACAGAACCACATGATATTCACACATAAACAACATGAGAAACACGCAGATAAACACAAGAAATTAATCATAACTCATATCACAATCATCCGATAACCTAACACTCTAGTCCCGTAACCACTATCACGCACTTACCTCGATTACGCGATTTAAGGAAAGAACAGTGAAGAACATTAAATCAACGACCTCTCAGCCTCTGATCTCAACCGAAAACATCGAGGAACCCTTCCTCAATTCAGATTTCCAGAAAACAGAACAACGCACTGGATTAAAACGATCAAAGGGATCAGAGCTTACCTCCAAATTCAGATCGGAAACCCAATCTAAAAACTAGACCGATAGGGCTTTTCAACGATACATAGCTCGTCCTCTGATTCCCACTGAAAAGCCGGAAAAAACACTTCCCAAGGAGACTCATTGAATCCCGAAACTCCACAGACCACTCACGGGAAAAAAATCATAACTCACAAACCACCAATCCAAAACACAATCGGATTTCTTCTATAGCTAGCTAAGAGGAAGAAGAACATACCTACGAAAAATCACGTTGATCAGACTCGATTGGATTGAGCGCTCCTCGTTTCTACCAAGACAGACAAACCTGTCTTCTCCTTCCTCTCAAACTCCTCTCTCAAAACTCTTTCTCCCTCACACAAAGCCACGAAAATCATTTTTTATTTTTGTTTCACGCGGCCACAAATCCCAAAGGACTTATATACGCAAGCCCTAGGGCTCTCCCTAAACCGCCTCTGCAAACCGAGCGATTTAATTTTAACCAAATTAACTCGCAGAACATGGTGTCGATCGACACCCATACCTGGTGTCGATCGACACCCCTTTACAAAATCCATATTTTCGTTTCGGGATGTTACAGGCGTGATCGTTGACGCATCGTTTGGTCTGAAGAATGTTTCCTCTTGATTTGCAGCCATGATCGAATATAAGAGAAAAGATCTGTAGAAAACTGAAGAGAAGAGAACCAAATGTTTTGCAGAGATAAAAGTTTACTGATGAACAAGAGAAGGTAAAAATATGTAATTGGGGTAGGAACAGATAAAAACGTCTCCAAGTGGTGGGTCCTACCGAAAGTTAAATCGCTAGCAGCGCCGCATAGGGTTCCCCACTTGCTTCTCAGTGATTTGACCTTTGCAATTCCAACCGTCGGATTTAAAGAGGCAAATTTCTAGAGCCGCATGATTTAAAGATTCGGTGAAATCGTCATGATTTTACCTAGGGAAGCACCCTTTCTGTCTTAAGCAAATCGGGAGAAGTAACCGCCCATTAACTCTTATCATTAAGTGTCTAATGGGCTTGGGGGCAACTGTTGGAGCTAGATTTCACCAGTTGAAATCCGGCCCATTAAGCTTGAGATATAGTCGCACTAGATTATATTCGATATTGGGCCTTAGGCCCAGAACCGCGCTGACATTCAGAGAAAAGGCCTGCATATCCTTCGTCCTTGCTGGGCCCGAGTAACCGATCCGTTGACCGCCGGAGCTAAAGACCCTTTGACCAAGCAATTCAACGGAGACAGACCAAGTCAACGCCGCTCAACGGTTTGTGAAGAGATCCCGATATTTCCAGGAAGCGCATCAGAACGTGTCTGAGATCTCCGATGACAAGGAGGGATTCGCAGAGCTGAACCGTTCAGCTCAGAGGAGTATAAATAACTAGCTTTAGAGCAGAAATGGCCAACTTTTCCCTTACCTTTACACTCAATCAGACTTTAGCTCATCACACACTTGTTCTAGCTAAAGTTCTTTGTATACTTGATCTAATATCAATATAAATCTATTTTCAGTTATCTTTGTCTCGATCTTAGTAAAATCTATCGACATTTCTTATGACTAAAGTTGCTTTCCCGAATTAACTTATAAATTCTTAGTGCGGAATCTAACTTCCACAATGTTTATAAATGTATAATACTTTACAAAAATAATAATCTCTTATAACATTTTTCTAAACCCAACTTCTTTCATCATTGTTTTCGTTTTTTATGTTTGTTTTGCAAAATTTACAAGTAATTTTATTATACACTACTAAAATTATTATAAAAAACATAAACTCACGCATTTGTTATCTATGTTATCCATTTTCAACACAAGATGCATTGTTTACAAGCATATACAAGAGAAGAAAAATGTGGAATCAATTACAAGAATACTACTTCCTCCGTTTTATGAAGATAAATTTTTTGGGTTTTTGAGTTTGTTTCAGGAAGATAAAGTTTCATCATGTATTGATAAGAAATTGTCGTTTCCAAAAAAAAGTTTCAAATACTATTGGTTGAGATGTTTTGAAAATTGTTTATTGTAGAAATCAATGCAATTATTAGGGATAATTATGATGTTTTCTTAATATGTGTGAAAAACTCAAAAAAAATTATCTTGGTGGAACGGAGAGAGTATAATGTGCATTTTGTAAATTAACTTCATCGTTGAAAATATGTATTAAAAACTAAATAACTAAAAGAAATTGTTAAATTGAACAGTATTCCTCATAATTCCTCCGAAGCAAATGGTGTTATAGGATACTTTCTTTTTTTCTTTGGTCGAATAGGATTACTGTTTCGAGGTTTACTATTTTCACTTATTCCTCTAGATTCCTCAAGTGATATGTTACCATTTAGGGCCATAATATGTGAGAGTTGCAGCTTCAAAACTGATGTTAAACACCGATGGCAATAAATGATTACGCTTTTGTGTTACGTCAACGATTGTAAAGTTTAATTTTAAATAATATGAGTCATTGTATGGAAATAAGAGGATAAATGACGTTATTGAACAAAAATGAATTAGGCGATGAAATAAGGGAAAATATCTCTTAAGTTTGACGGCTGATTCTTTAATCTTTCGTATGACCCAAAAAAAAAAATAAGAATCAAAGAAATTGGAAAATGACAAAAAAAGTATTTAAAGATAAAACAAACAACAGCTTTACTGAAACGACACAAAATATTGCGTTTCTTCATATAATTAATTTCTATGTAGAAAAAATATATCAAACTTGATTGTCAATCTTAGGTATAAATATAATTGATTATTAAAAAAAAAAATTATCATAAATGCACTTTATTATAGATTAAATAAATACATTGTCTACGTTATGAAATTAATAAGGAACATAAGTGCTAATAAACGAAAATTTAGTATTTTTTGTACGCGCGGTCATCGCTAGCAAATCCGCTTTCTTGTATTCTCTTGTTTCCGGTAAATAAGATCGAATTTGAGGAAAACATCTCAGAATACTTCCAAGTCATGGAGCTCCGGTTGGAAACTAGGCCAGTCGTTCAGTGATGTCACCATATTAATAAGTTTTTTGGAGTTTGTTGCTAGAAGAGAACATAAATGTCGTTTATGGAGCAAACATTGCATCGCCCTAATGAAGCTATATAATTCGGTATGAAGTGGGGAGAGACTCTTCTGATGGCCATGGAGTCCCAATAAATCAGTGGTTGGTGCCATCTTGTTACTGCAAAACCAATCCAATTACAAATAAAATTAAAATTACTGTTTTATTTGTTTGACACTTCAATATGTGAGAAGCTAACGTATATGATAATACATTGTAAAAAAATTACTTTCTTAGTTTATTTTTGTTTTAAACAAGAAAAAAACATCTATTATATTATTGAAAAGCGAGAATAATAAAAATAAAAATTTGGACCTAAAGTTTCTAAAATATAATTAAATTAAATTAAAAGTTGTTACCATGTTGCAAAATGAAATTGATTTTACCATTTAACTCAGAATTCAAACATCAACATATAGAAGAATTAGAATTTGGCGCTCTATTAAAGATATTTTATACCTAACCCGAGTTCTTGGTCTGAGAATTTGGATTTCGTGCCTCGTTTCCGAATGATAATATTAAGTGTGGTTCACCTAGTTGCTCAAATCCAAGTCCTAATTAGTCCAGGTTGCGGGATACGGTACATGGGGTATAAGTTAAGCTTGGATGGCCTTACACGTCGATTTGGGACGTTAAGCTAAGGATGAGCTTCCTTCATATTAAGCTAAGTTAAGCTAAGGATGAGCTTCCTTCATATTCAGCCTCACAACAAGAACCTTCTCTGTTGTTTCCTGAACATAAGTAGCCCCATGAATACTCCGCTCCCCCACTTGGGTCCAGCATAGGGGTGTCCTGCATGGCCTCCAATACAAAGCCTCAAAAGGAGTCATCCCAATAATTGCCTAGAAGCTGTTATTATAAGAAAACTCCACCATGCTCAAATGATCAACCAAGTGACCGCCCCAATCCAGTACACACATCCGCAGTAAATCCTCTAAGGTCTGAATCGTCCTCTCGGATTGCCCATCAGTCTGTGGATGGTACGTTGTACTCATATGCACCTTAGTGCCCATCTCTGCATGAAATGCTCCCCAAAACACTGAAGCAAATCTCGGATCCCGGTCTGACATAATACTGGCTGGCACTCCATGCAGCCTTACAATCTCCTTCACAAACTTCTTAGCCAACACAGCCGCTCAGTCTGTCTTCTTGATGGCCAAAAAGTGTCCAGACTTAGTCAATCGATCCACAATCACCCAAATAGCATCGAAGGTCCGCAAGTTGGGTAATCCAACTACAAAATCCATCGTGATCCTATCCCACTTCCACTCCGGAATGGGTAAACTCTGCAACAAACCACTTGGAACCTTATGCTCTGCCTTAACCAACAAACACGTGCTACACTTCGAAACCCAAGAAGCCACATCCCTCTTCATCCCAACCCAATCATAGTACCGCTTGAGATCACGATACATCTTAGTCGCTCCAGGATGAATCGAGAACTTGCTCGCATGAGCCTCTCGCAGAATCTCCTACCTTAACTCCTCTACCTTGGGTACACAAACCCGGCCGCGAACAAGAATCGTCTCATTCGAAGAGACCTGATACTCAGAACCCTCTACGATCGACGCATCAACCAAATTCTGATCTCCCGCCTGAGCCACTTGAATCCTACTCAAAAGGTCTGCATGATCAGTCGCCTTTAAACCCATCGGCTCCTGCGAAACAGCATATAACCGTAAGGTACTAATCTCGCTCACCGTGACTCAATATCCTGCTCCCGAGCCGAATCTACTCGTCGACGACTCAAAGCATCCGCTACATGGTTCGCCTTACCAGGATGGTAAATGATATCCAACTCGTAATCAGCCAACAACTCAACCCAACGTCTCTGTCTCATATTCAGCAACGGCTGAGTGAAAATGTGCTGCAGGTTCTTATGATCTGTGAAAATCTGAACTTTCCCACCATACAGATAGGACCTCCAAATCTTCAATGCAAACACAACTGCACCCAACTCTAGATCATGCGTAGGGTAGTTACGCTCTGCATCCCTCAGCTGCCTCGATGCATACGCAATCACTCTACCCTCATGCATCAACATCTCCGGCTAGAGCAACGCCAACCCAGACCAATCCAGAAGCATCGGTGTACACTGCATAAGGCTTACCTGGCTAGGGCAACGCCAACACCGGTGTACTCATCAACATCTCCTTCAGCCTCATAAAGCTGTCAACGCACTCCTAAGACCAAACAAACGGAACATCCTTCCCGGTCAACTTCGTCATCGACTGAGCCATACTCGCAAAGCCCTTGACGAACCTCCGATAATATCCAGCCAAACCCAGAAAAATCATGATCTCGGTGGCATTAGACGGTCTAGGCCAATCTCGAATAGTCTCTATCTTAGCCGGATCCACAGAAACTCCATCTGCATAAACAATATGGCCAAGGAAACCCATCTCTCTCTGCCAAAAACTGCACTTGCTCAACTTAGTGTAAAGCTTCTGCTCTTGAAGCTTCTCCAAAACTAACCGCAAATGCACCTCGTGCTCCTCAGGACTCTTAGAGTAAACCATGATATCATCGATAAAGATAATCACGAAGATGTCCAGATACTCCTGAAATACACCGTTCATCAAGCGCATGAACGCTGTTGGCGCATTAGTCAAACCAAAAGGCATAACCACAAACTCAAAATGCCCGTATCTGGTCCTGAAAGCTGTCTTCTGAACATCGACCTCATCGATCGTAATCTGATGGTAACCTGAAGCCAAGTCGATCTTGGAGAACCAAGTAACACCCCTTAACTGATCTAGTAACTCATCAATCCTTGTGAGAGGGTACTTGTTCTTCACAGTGACCCGGTTAAGTCCCCGATAATCGATACATAACCGAAAACTACCATCCTTTTTTTTCACAAACAACACCGGCGCTCCCCACGGTGAAGTGCTCGGACAAATAAAGCCCTTACTCACCAAATCCTCTAATTGTTTCTTCAGCTCTGCCAATAGATTATTAAAATCAGAATAAACTAAGCAGGATGATGCGTATGAAAAGCAAGTAAACAAAGCAGTAAATTCGGGTTGTAAATCAATTAAAAAGAAACTAGGCACAGGGAAATCGCAGGTGAATCAGATATGCAGATGATAAATAAAGGATAGGATTATGATGCACAGTTCTTAACATGAACACGATTATAAAATTAATCAAGTTTCGCTGTAGAGATTATCTAAATTTAAATCATAGAAAACCAAATTTCTTTGCGAATCCTAACAATCTAAACAAGCATTAAAGTTCAAGTTCAATTGTTCACAAAACCCTAAACCAAATTTCTTTGCGAAAAGGAATTTTGCTCATTAAAGTCTAGAGTACTATAACTGATCTCTTAATTTGAGAAAGTTTAGCTCTAGGTCTAATTTGAGCTTATCAGTAATCCTTACAACGACTGAAAGACATCCTCGAACTCCCGAACAACCTGAATCTCGCTCACTGCCACATTACCAACAGACTCTGGCATAGAAATTGTCGCCAAATTAGCCTCGCATCCACGCTCGATCATCTGCACTGCCTGAACCGCATAAATCATGAGACTCCTTGAACTTCGTCTCACTCCCTGAAATACCAACCTCCCTACATCCTGCTCGAAAACCACTCTGCCTCGGAAACAGTCCAAATGGAATCTGTAGAACGACAACCAATCCATCCCTAGGATAACATCGTACAGCTCCACCGGACTGATCACCAAATCTGCTGGCATTGACTGCCCAGCAATCTGAACATCAACTGCTCTAGCACGGCTCGAAGTAGCCAGGAATCTACCTCTAGCCACCTTGACCAAACCCGAACGTTCACCAGCGCTGCTACGGATGCCACTGCTCTCGGCATGCTCTGGAGTAATAAAGCAGTTCGATGCTCCAGAATCTAAAAGCACATGGGACTCAAAACCTCCCACTAACAAGGTCCCTACACAATTCATATGCGTTGAGAACCCTACTAGACTATCACAAGTAAAATAACAGAACAAACAACAATTCACCAACTTAAAGAATTACGAAGTCTGAGTCTAAGATTTTACTTGTGATCGAAGCGCCGCTATGCTACCCCTGCCCCCACCTCTCCCAGGGTAAAGACTCGCGGTGCCAGTCTAATCTGGTTCAACGGCTGCACTGCTGCCAACTGCGCCACAGGCTGAACTGCAGCAACAGCCATCTACTGCAACTTAGGACACATCGGCCAAATATGCCCCGGCTCTCTGCAATGGAAGCAAACCTTAGCCTCCCTCAAACCCCTTAGGGCAGTTCGCCACCCTGTGCTCCGTGCTCCCATATCCGAAACACGCATGAGTCCCCAAACTCGCCTTGGAAGTGCCATCCCACCTCCTCTTCTGACCCTGCGCAGGCTTACCGCCTTTGCCAGAACCAGAACTCCCATGCTGATGCTGCCTCCGCGGCTGGACCGCCTGAGCAGCTGCCACTGGAATCACTGGTGCAGTCTGACTCCTTAGATCCTCCTCGATCCCTGCAGCAACCTCTACCAGCTTCGCCCTCGAGGCGTCTCAGTCACTCTGCATCTAGTCCGCAAATCCGGTTGTAGTCCCCTCAGGAACCTCTTGACCTGCGTTCGCTGATCCTCCAAGTCCCTATCTGCATACACGAGAAGCCTACTGAACTCAGCGTCATACTCGTGAATAGTGCAATCGCCCTGCACTAGCTCCACAAACCTCGTCCCGAGATGGTCTAGAGCCTCCTGAGGAAAGTACTGAGTGTTGAATTTAGCCACAAACTCTCCCCAGGTCCATACTACACCAAGCCTTCTGGCCTCAACAGCTCTCCACCATGAATGAGCCTCACCACTCAAATAATGGATCGCTAACTCCACTCCGTACTCATCTGGGCAACGAACCGAGGGAAAATTGCGCTCCACGCGCATATGCCACTTATCATCCTCCTCGGGGCTAACACCACCCAAAAAGAAAGTCGTACTCATCTGACGCATCTAGGGGTGTCAAAATGGGTTCTTACCCATGGGTTACCCGAACCCGCCCGCACTTTTAATGGGTAAGGGTTATATTTTTTTACCCATATAAATAAATGGGTTTCATTGGGTTACCCTATTGGGTTCACGGGTTTAATGGGTAAACCCATTAGGGTTATGGGTTACCCATGGGTTAAGCACAAAATATAAAATATATATATATATATAATTATATATATATATATATATATATATATTCTTTTAATAGATTTATGTAAATTAGCCTAGGGTTTTCCGGTTTAAAATAATTAACTATTCTTATAGCTAACATGTATGAGTTTCTTATAATATAGGATTTGTTTGATTTAGATGATGCTCCTGATGCTGCGGATGAAGGAAAGTTGGAGTTGGTAATGTATTGGGAAGAACCAAAGTTAAAGATGAGAGACCATCATGACATGTCTGTTTTGCAGTATTGGAAAGATAACAAACATCGTTTTGGTGCTCTAGCCTATATGGCATATGATGTGCTAAGAATTCCTATAACTATTGTAGCTTCATAATCATCTTTCAGTATTGGTTCTCGTGTTCTAAACAAATATCGAAGTCCACTTCTTCCGAAACATGTCCAAGCTCTACTTTGTACGAGATCATGATTATTTGGTTTTCCAAGTGATGAAAAAGGTAAATCATTTATATTTACTATATTAATACTAATTGCTAAATTATCCAAGTTAGTAATATATTTTTCTTATTATTTGTAGACATTGAAAGTGATGATGAGAACAATGAACCAGATGGATCTAAGGAAGGAGAGGAACCGAAGAAAGATTGAAGTGCTTTTTAAAAATACTTTTATTGGTTTTATGGTTTTTGTGTTTTATTGGTTTTATGATTTTACTAGTTTATTTTAAGATACATTGGTTTTATGGTTTTTCTATTTTATTGGTTTTATGGTTTTTTCTTGTTTAAGTTAAAAACTTTTGTTGGATTTATAATAAATTATGAATTATGTTGAGTTTTTATAAGTTTATTGTGTGATTCCATATATATTTGGGTACCCATTTAACCCATTAAGCCAACGGGTTTCATATAAATGGGCATGGGTATGAAAATTATACCCATATAATAAATGGGTTGGGTTAAACCCGCCCACAAAAATCTCAAACCCATGTGGTTTTGGGTAGGGTTGGGTCGGGTTACCCATTTTGACACCCCTAGACGCATCTGACTTGCCATCTCCAGGTAAGACGGACGCACCTCTACAACCGCAGCCCTCGGCTGCACCTCTGCCACTGGAGGCACCACTAGAGGCACCACAGGAGCCTGAACCGGAATTGTCGCTGGAAACCGCTCCAACAACTGCGCCATAAAGCCCTCCATACGCTCCCAACGATCATGAGCTGGAACAGCACCCACACCTGGGCCCGCTCCTCTGCCAGCCATACCGACGCCCCTCCCGACGCCCACAACACTCTCACTAGCGTTACCACTGGCCTCGCCCACGGATCCCACATGATGCGTAGGAGTCTCTGACGCATGCGTAGCACTCGAAGACGACTCAGCCACTGGTCCACGACCACGTCTATGACCTCTGCCACGACCTCTGCCATGTCTACGACCTCTAGCTCCAGCGTCCACCTCTCTGCACTCACACAGCACAAGACAATAAGCTACAAGAAGTCACAATCAATCAATCAGATACTTACCGCGGAATTATTTTAAAAGGCCAAAGAGGATGATACTAAGACTCTGTTAAATTGACTAAACACAAAAATCAATTTAAACACATAGTCTCAGATATCCAAATTACATTGTCCTAAAACCGTCTAGACTCTGAAACCAAAATGAAACAACCAGATTTTTTTTTTTTTTAAGACCTAGCAATTTCTACTGCGGAAAACAATAACTCATTCATCCAACAAATAATCCAATAATCCAGAAAATAAATAACCAATATTCCAAAATAAATCCAATGCCAAATTCAGAAATACTCAATTCTAGCAACCTAAACAAATGGTTCACTAAAGAAACTACAACACCAAGACCCTATCATCCTCTTCTTTTGCCTCGATTCCGCAATCACACTTTTCCTTTACCTGCAACTCAAAAGAGAAAAACAGAGTTGCGTGAGTATTATCACAAATACTCAGTGAAGCGGTCATCCCGCCTACCGGATACATAATAAGGAAATAGACTATCAATTTCTACGCTATCACATAACAATCAACAACAATTGAAAAAGACAGTAAAACAGAAGGTGTCGATCGACACTCCAACGTGGTGTCGATCGACACTGCATTATCACAAATGAGGTTCACGATCAAAAAGAGTGGTGTCAATCGACAGTACCACTAGGTGTCGATCGACACCTCTCGCAGGAACCCAATCCGAGTCAAATTCTCACGTGACTCGAAGCGTTTCCTCGAACAAGGATAATCACGAATCAAAAACCACGATTTCACACAATAACATCACAGGAACACGATCAAAACAACTCAATCATTAACCAATATCCTAATAATCTAGTTCCATATTTGCAATCACGCACTCACCTCGAATACGGATTGAAAAGGAACAGGAACGAACGAACGGCGATGAATCAGCGAAGAACACTACTGATCAGACCTGAACCGAGTCTGGAATTCGCTGGAAAGATCACGGCTACGAAGAACGATGATCCTACGCATCTAAAAACTCGAGAACAACGATCTCTAATCACCAAAAACTCTTAAACCACAAGGATTCTCTCAAATCTCTCTTTTTCACGTTTTTCTTCTTGCCTCCTCGCCAATTGGCGACTGCTCCTTTATAACAACGAGCTTAGGGTTTTCCCAAACCCAAACCGCACAAAAACGCAATTAAAATCGAACCAATTCCGGTTCAGAAAATAATGGTGTCGATCGACACTCCTCCCATGTGTCGATCGACACCCTTACCAAAAACCACTTCTTCGGTTCGGGATGTTACAATGATTACATTGGTTAGTTTTAGAATAATTAGGAACAATCCACTGTCTTCCCTCTTAGCAAAAGAGGTTGTTGCTTCAAGCACTGTACCGGAAGATATCAAGAGTGTCCTTACCGATTTGCTAATTTTTGAAGATGCTTCAGCTCTAGAATTAGCAACGGAGCTTGTCTTGATGAGTTTTGATGGTAGGAACTCGATTTGTAAATCACAATGGCATGTGATAAACTTTAGAGTTTCCGACTTCGTTGGAGAAACTCGCTTAACGCATCTGAGCCTTGTATCGGATTCGCTGTCGATCATATTATGCGATGATCATACTATCTTTATTTATGTCGCTATGTTTCTTATGTACTTTGCTTTGATCTTAGAGGATGTACATTCTCTCTTTGCCTATGTACTGCTACTAATATTTGATGAATGAATGAGTAAAAGAATGTTTGACAAAAAAAAAAAAAAACAATATACAGTAAAACCACTATAAATTAATAATGTTGGGACTTTGAAATTTTATTAATTTAAAGAGATATTAATTTATCGATAAATTTATAGAGAGATATTTTTTGGATAATGATATTGTTGGAAAAACAATTCAAATGATATTAAATTACAGAATCTAATTGAATCCATTAGTAAAAATAACATGTATTAACTTGAATTTGTGATTAACAATTGCCGTTTTCCCAATCAAATTCATATTAATTACTTAATATGATAATGGAATATTTAGATTAAAAAAAATTATACACTTTAGGTAAAAAAGTCAAAAAAAAAAAAATCATGGTTATTAACTTTAATGTTAATAATATGTTAAATCGATATATATCTTATGCTACATTTAAAAAGAGTTAAGTGTAAAAAAATCAATCTATTAATTTCACAAGTTTTGGATACATACATAAAAATTAATCATAAATACTTTGGATGCAATGAGTAAAATTTGAGACAAGTTCAAAAATATTTCAACTTTAAGTCATTAAAAAATCTATAAAACCATATTTAAAACACTATCATAGTTATATTTATGCATTACTATATATGATTATTAATTTATGCTATTGTTGAGATCATATTTTACATAGGAGTTTCAAAAAAAATTATTATCTTATCATTTTATCAAGTTTTGTAAATTTTTACATTGACCCGACTCGGAACGGGAAAAATTTATTAAATTACCGTGATTATTAATTTATAGAGGTTCTACTGTAAGTAATTAAAAATCATTTGGGTCAATTAGGTAACTAATACGAGAAAATAATTAAAAAGTCACCACAACTTGTGATTCGGCACGATACTTCCTAAAAGCATTACCGCTTGACTTCCCTATAACTTCAACTCCACCAACAATGCATTTTCGTCCTAGATCTCATCTCACTCACAGGAGAAGAAGGAGAGAGAGAAAAGCATAGTTTTTCCCCTTCCCAACATGGCGGCCTCTGTAGATAACCGTCAATACGTTAAGCTCGAGCCCGGTTTAAACGGCGTCGTTCGCTCGTACAAACCACCAACTCCGACCCGGTCCGATTCCTCACCCACCGCAACCCAAAACCAAACCGTGTTCTTGAAACCAGCGGTGGTACATGACGAAGATGGTGACGTGTCAAGTGATGACGAGAACGAGACACACAATAGCAACGCCGTGTACTACAAAGAGATGGTTCGCAAATCCAACAGCGAGATCGAGCCGTCAATTCTCGACTTGAGGGACGAATACACAGCTGACAACTGGATCGAGCGAAATCCTTCCATGGTGCGTCTCACAGGGAAGCACCCTTTCAACTCCGAGGCGCCTCTCAACCGTCTAATGCACCACGGGTTTATCACACCTGTCCCGTTGCACTACGTCCGTAACCACGGTCCCGTCCCAAAGGCCCAATGGGCAGAATGGACGGTTGAGGTTACGGGGTTTGTGAAACGGCATATGAAATTCACCATGGACCAACTGGTCAACGAGTTTGCTTACCGCGAGTTCCCCGCGACGCTGGTATGCGCCGGGAACCGCCGTAAAGAACAAAACATGGTGAAGAAGTCCAAAGGCTTCAACTGGGGGTCCGCTGGAGTCTCCACTTCCTTATGGCGCGGGGTGCCTCTCTCAGAGGTCCTCCGCCGCTGCGGGATCTTTTGTCGCAAAGGGGGCGCGCTTAATGTCTGCTTTGAAGGGTCCGAAGATCTCCCGGGCGGTGCAGGAAGCGGTGGTTCAAAATATGGAACGAGCATCAAGAAAGAGTATGCTATGGATCCGTCTAGAGACATCATTTTGGCTTACATGCAAAACGGAGAGCTGCTCACACCTGACCATGGGTTCCCGGTTCGTGTCGTGATCCCCGGTTTCATCGGAGGCCGGATGGTTAAATGGTTGAAACGAATCATTGTCACCACACAAGAATCCGACAATTTCTACCATTTCAAAGACAATAGAGTTCTACCTTCTCATGTAGACGCCGAACTCGCCGATGAAGAAGGTACCATACGAGAAAATGAAAATATGAAAAATAAATGTTTGGTGGAAGATGTTGTCAGCTACTTTGACTTATATGTTGATTAAAATCTCTTAATTTTTTATTGGTTGATTTGGCAGCTTGGTGGTATAAACCGGAGTACATAATCAACGAGCTTAACATTAACTCGGTGATTACAACCCCATGTCACGAAGAGATTCTTCCAATCAACGCTTTCACCACCCAAAGACCTTACACCTTAAAGGGCTACGCATATTCCGGTAAAACCATTTTTAAATATATCTTTTGCTATAAGTTAAATTATGTTTTCATAATTCTTTTGTCACAAAAATTATAAAAACATTTAACAATACTAATAATGGGTTATGTATATACAACAACAGGAGGCGGAAAGAAAGTGACACGTGTGGAAGTGACGGTGGATGGTGGTGAGACATGGAACGTGTGTACACTTGAGCATCAAGAAAGACCAAATAAGTATGGTAAATTTTGGTGCTGGTGTTTCTGGTCACTCGAAGTTGAGGTTTTGGACTTGCTTGGTGCCAAGGAGATAGCTGTTCGTGCTTGGGATGAAACTCTCAACACACAACCCGAGAAAATGATATGGAATCTCATGGTATGTGTCTCAAAACACCTTCTTCTTTTTTTAATGAATGTTAAAATTATATTCACAAAAAAAAACGTAACCAATAATCATAATTTATAAACTGATAAAACAATTCTTGTGTGCAACAGGGGATGATGAATAACTGTTGGTTTAAAGTGAAGACTAATGTGTGTAAGCCACACAAAGGTGAAATCGGAATAGTGTTCGAGCATCCAACGCTTCCGGGTAATGAATCCGGTGGATGGATGGCTAAGGAACGTCACTTGGAGAAATCCGCCGACGCGCCACCTACTTTGAAGAAATCTGTTTCGTCGCCTTTCATGAACACGGCTGCGAAAATGTACTCGATGTCAGAAGTCAAAAAGCATAATTCAGCTGATTCTTGCTGGATCATAGTCCACGGTCACATTTATGATTGTACTCGGTTCCTTCAGGACCATCCTGGTGGTTCTGACTCGATCTTGATCAATGCCGGGACTGATTGTACGGAGGAGTTCGAAGCGATTCACTCGGATAAAGCCAAGAAGATGCTTGAAGATTACCGGATCGGAGAGCTGATCACGACCGGTTATTCTTCCGACTCTTCCTCACCGAACAATTCAGTTCACGGTTCGTCTGCCGTGTTCTCGCTTTTAGCTCCCATTGGAGAAGCGACTCCGGTGAGGAACGTCGCATTGGTTAACCCCCGGGCTAAGGTACCGGTTCAACTCGTCGAAAAGACATCGATTTCTCATGATGTTCGTAAATTCCGGTTTGCTTTACCGGTTGAAGATATGGTTCTTGGTTTACCGGTTGGTAAGCATATTTTCCTTTGTGCAACCATCAACGACAAGCTCTGCCTCAGGGCTTACACACCAAGCAGCACCGTTGATGTGGTTGGATATTTCGAGCTCGTGGTTAAGATTTACTTTGGTGGGGTCCATCCGAGATTCCCGAACGGAGGGCTCATGTCTCAGTACCTAGACTCGTTGCAGATTGGGTCTACTTTGGAGATTAAAGGACCATTGGGTCATGTTGAGTATCTCGGTAAAGGTAATTTCACGGTTCATGGTAAACCGAAGTTTGCCACGAAATTGGCGATGGTGGCAGGTGGAACCGGTATAACTCCGGTTTACCAAATCATCCAAGCGATTATGAAGGATCCTGAGGATGAGACTCAAATGTATGTAGTTTACGCAAACCGGACCGAGGAAGATATTCTTCTGAGGGAGGAAATGGATGGATGGGCAGAGAAGTATCCGGACCGGTTAAAGGTTTGGTATGTTGTGGGATCGGCTAAGGAAGGTTGGGCTTACAGTACCGGACATATTACCGAGGCGATTCTCCGAGAACATATTCCTGATGGTTTGGATGGCTCGGCCCTTGCGATGGCCTGTGGACCACCACCGATGATTCAGTTTGCGGTTCAGCCGAATTTGGAGAAGATGAAATATAACATCAAGGAGGATTTCTTGATCTTCTAATCTGAAGTTCAAGATGTTTTCAAGAGTCAAAACGTTATGTGGTAAAAAATAGCCTAGTGTTATAATAGATTTAAAATAAGTTTGATAGATTGGTTTGGTATATAATGTTGATTCTCTTTACATTTTCAATTTGGAAACAAATGTATCCGTTCTATTTACGTCCGATACTTTTTCCACAATAATATACAAAATATTTCAAAGTTTGTGGCTATTGACAATTTGTACCTTGAATATTCGGAGTTCACTCCAAATTGAGGATCAGTTTTAATATTTTCCTTTTCGTATGTGTTTTTTGTTGTTGAGCCCGTTCTAAGTGTACTTAAATGTAGTCTTGAATAGTCCAAATCATTCGATGGATTAACCCATTTGTAACCTTTTTTTTTATCCCGAGTGTTGTGTCCACACCGATAAAGATGATGCAGATAAGAAACTGGTCAGACGTATTCGGTGTGGCCATGGAGTCCCAATAGATCAATGGTCAGACGTACACATGCCAAACAAAGCACAAAGCCCGAGTTTCGTAACCAAAACTTGGGTTAGATATGTGTTCGATAATAAAATAATATTTTTGAATTAAACGAATTGTTCGATGTCACATATATCAGCGTGGTTGAACTTTTTATATCTTCAAAGGAGCTTACCTTTCATTGAAATTCTTAGAAGAGTTTAGACATGAATCTACAATGCTCCCAAATAGACGTGTAAGGCCATCCGAGCTTAACTTATATATACCCCATGTACCGTATCCCGCAACCTGGATTAACTAGGACTTGGATTTGAGCGACTAGGTGAACCACACTTAATATTATCATTTGGAAACGAGGCACGAAATCCAAATTCTCAGACCAAGAACTCGGGTTAGGTATGAAATATCTTTAATAGAGCGCCAAATTCTAATTCTTCTATATGTCGATGTTTGAATTCTGAGTTAAATGGTAAAATCAATTTCATTTTGCAACATGATAACAACTTTTAATTTAATAAGTGTTTTGAAAACCGGACCGGATGCCGACTCCGCAATGTCATTGGATGGCAGGTCGGACCGGTCCAATCGGTTAGACCGGGTTTTAATTTTCTGGTTTTTATTTATATATATCTTTAGTAATCAAAATAATTTTCATGAAAGAAAAAGCAAACAAAATAAATAGCAAGATTCCATTTTTCTACATTAAAAAAAAATCTAGAAAAAAATATATATATACGATCACTAACACAAAAATTTAATATCTTAGGAAACATATAAAAGAAAAGTTTCCTTATCTTCTATTTGTACCATTGAAGTTTAATGGAAACTTGAAAGGAATTTGACGTGATTTTGAATCAAATTCAATGAATTGTCATTTAATACTTGAAATTATGGTTTAAATTTGGAAATGACGACAATTAGAATAATAACTAACTGCCATATAATGTTTTCATAATCATTATAACTGCCATAAATACTTGAAATTATAGTTTAAATTTGGTGAACCCGGTTTTGACATATACCCGAGTCACCGGTTTTGACGGTTTTTGACCGGTTTTAGCGGTCTAATTCAAATCCGAGTTTCAATTACATTCGGACTCGGTTTAGTGAACGATTCACGGTTGGACCGGTCCGACCGTCCGGTCCGGTCCGGTTTAAAAAACACTGAATTTAATTTAATTATATTTTAGAAACTTTAGGTCCAAAATTTTGTTTTTATTATTCTCACTTTTCAATAATATAATAGATGTTTTTTTTATTGTTTAAACAAAAATAAACTAAAAAAGGTAATTTTTTTTACAAAGTATTATCATATACGTTAGCTTCTCACATATTGAATCCTCGCTCCAACTCCCAGACAACCTGAATCTCGCTCACCGGAACCTTACCAACGGACTCTGGCATAGAAATCGTCGCCAAATAAGCCTCGCATCCTCGCTCCAACATCTGCACTGCCTGAACCGCAGAAATCACTAGGCTCCCTGAAGTCAGTCTCACTCCCTGAAACGTCAACTTCTCTGCCTCACGCTCGAAGGATACTCTGCCTCGATAACAATCCAGATAGACTCTATAATGAGACAACCAATCCATCCCTAGGATAACGTCATACAGCTCCACCGGACTGATCACCAAGTCTGCTGGCATTGACTGCCCCGCAATCTGAACATCAACTGCTCTAGCACGGCCCAAAGTAGCCAAGAAACCCCCTCCAGCTACCTTGACCAACCCTGAACGCTCACCAGCGCTGCTACGGATGCCACTGCTCTCAGCATGCTCCAGGGTAATAAAGCAGTTCGATGCTCCATAATTGAAAAGCACATGGGACTCAAAACCTCCCACTAACAAGGTCCCTACACAATTCATATGCGTTGAGAACCCTACTAAAATATCACAAGCGAAAAAGCAGAAACAAACAAAAATTCATGAAGTCTGAGTCTAAGATTTTACCTGTGATCGAAGAGCCGCTATGCTGCCCCTGACCCACCTCTCTCGGGGTATAGACTCGCGGTGCTGGCCCAATCTGACCCAATGGCTGCACTGCCGCCAACTCCGCCACTGGCTGAACTGGAGCAAGAGTCATCCGCTGCGGTTTAGGACACATCGGCTTGATATGCCCAGGCTCTCGGCAGTTATAACAGACCCTCGTATCTACCTGCCGCGGCTGCTGCTGCTGCTGCTCACCCTTCCCAGGGCAACTCAACAACTGATGCTCCAAACTGCCGCATCCAAAACACGCTCCGCCCCTCGAAACCTGACTGGGCCTGGAAGGGCCATCCCATTTCCGTTCTTGTCCCTGCGCAGGCTTACCGCCCTTGCCGGAACCAGAACCAGAACCACTCCGCGACTGCTGCTGTCTCGGCTGTACAGGAGGAACAACAGACAATGGAACCACCGCAGCTGCCTGCTCTCTCAGATCCTCCTCGATCCCCGTAGCAACCTCTACCAGCTTCGCCCTGGAGGCGTACTCAGTCACTCTGCACCTGGTCCGCAAATCTGGCTGAAGTCCCCTCAGGAACCTCTGGACCTGCATCCGCTGATCGACTATGCCTCCCGCATAAGCTAGCAAATGACCAAACTCAGCGTCGTACTCACGCACGGTACGATCCCCCTGAACCAGATCCATAAATCTCAACGCGAGATGATCTAATGCCTCCTGAGGAAAATATTTGGCGTTGAACTCAGCCACAAATTCTTCCCAAGTCCATACTGCACCAGGCCTCCGGGCCTCAATATCTCTCCACCAAGCGTGCGCATCACCACCCAGATAGTGGATCGCCAGCTCCACCCGATACTCGTCAGGGCAACGAATCGAACAGAACTTGCGCTTTACGCGCATACGCCACTCTTCGGCATCCTCGGGACTGATACCACCCGAAAAGAATGTCGTACTCATCTGCCACATCTGACTCACCATCTCCAGGTAAGACGGACGCACCTCTGCAACCGCAGCCCTGTGCTGCACCTCCGCCACAGGCGGAACCACTGGAGCCTAAACCGGAGCCGCCGCCGGAAAATGCCCCAGTAACTCTGTCAGAATACCCTCCATGCGATCCATACGATCCTGAGCTAGAACAATACCCACACCTGGGTCCGCTCCTCTACCAGCCATCCCGGCGCCTCTCCCAGCACCCACAGCACTCACGCTAGCGCTAACACTGGTCTCGCTCACAGAACCCGTATGATGCGCAGGTGTCCCTGACGCATGCGTAGCACTCGAAGACGACTCAACCACTGGTCCACGACCACGACCACGATGACCTCTGCCACGACCTCTACCACGACCTCTAGCTCCAGCGTCCATCTCTCTGCAACACTCACAGAACAGGACTATAAGCTACAAGAAGTCACAAACAAACATACAACTTACCGTGGAATCATTTTAAAAGGCCGAAGAGGATGATACTAAGACTCTATTAAATTGACTAAGCACAAAAATAAATTTAAACACATAGTTTCAGACATCCAAATTTCATTGTCCTAAAACCGTCAAGGCTCTGATACCAAAATGTAACACCCAAACTTTTTTTTTTTTAAACTAACAATTTCTACTGTGGAAAATGACATAAACATTTAAACCAATTTAATGCTTCAATAAATCCATAAAATAAATAAAATCCCTTAAACCAATTAAATTCAAATATCAAATTCAGGAATGAAATAATGCTAGCAACCTAAACATCCGATTCGCTAGACTAAACAAAACGACAACTACAACCCTATCATCCTCTTCCAACGGCCTCGATTCCACGATCACACTTTTTCTTTACCTGCAACTCAAAAAGAAACTGGGAGTTGCGTGAGTATTATCATAAATACTCAGTGGAGCGGTCATCCCGCGTAAAGGGTTAAACATAGCAAACAAGTAACAATTAATAACAGTTTAACCATTAATTCCAATTCAGATTAAACAATAGCACAAGGTTTAACAATTTCAGGTTCAGGTGTCGATCGACACACCCCCACGGTGTCGATCGATACTCACAAACTACGAGTATCAATTTTCACGTGGTGTCGATCGACACAACCTCTAGGTGTCGATCGACACCCCACTGCAGAACCCAGGACCCGAGTCTATCCTCACGCGACTCGATCCAAGGCTTCAACGGTTATCACAGCAAGCACGATACAAATATAACTCGTCAATAACCATCAATCCAGCAATACACAATACACAGAAACGCTAAACAACATAATAAATCACGCAATCAAACTTCCATGAGAAACCCGCGATCACGCACTCACCTCGCGATTTCGGATCGGAACGGTGAAGAACACGAAAAACACGGTCTCTAGGAGACTAGAACGACACTGATTTGGACAGCAACTCTCACGAACACGCCACGACCAAACACTGAGAACGAACGGCGAAAAACTCTCGAGAACACGAACTAGAACGATCGATCACCACGTTCTCGATAATTCCTAATCTTTCTCTGCGTTTTTCTCTCCTTTTTCCCGGCCACCAACTAGCAGGACGATTAAGTACTAAAGCCCTAGGTTTAATCCACTAACCGAGCCAAACCGCGATTAAAAATTTTAACCCGATCGGTCAAAAACGCATGGTGTCGATCGACACTGACCATGGGTGTCGATCGACACCTTTACCGAATTTCTAATTTTCGGTTTGGGATGTTACAACGTAAATATTGTTTTTCTCATGTTGTAAACAATATAAGTAATTAAAAATCATTTGGGTCAATAGGTAACTAATACGAGAAAATAATTAAAAAAGTCACCGATGGTCCCCACACTTGTGATTCAGCACGATACTTCCTAAAAGCATTACCACTTGACGACTCAACCACTGGTCCACGACCAAGTCTATGACCTCTGCCACGACCTCTGCCACGTCTACGACCTCTAGCTCCAGCGTCCACCTCTCTGCACTCACACAGCACAAGACAATAAGCTACAAGAAGTCACAATCAATCAATCAGATACTTACCGCGGAATTATTTTAAAAGGCCAAAGAGGATGATACTAAGACTCTATTAAATTGACTAAACACAAAAATCAATTTAAACACATAGTCTCAGATATCCAAATTACATTGTCCTAAAACCGTCTAGGCGCTGAAACCAAAATGAAACAACCAGATTTTTTATTTTTAAGACCTAGCAATTTCTACTGCGGAAAACAATAACTCATTCATCCAACAAATAATCCAATAATCCAGAAAATAAATAACCAATATTCCAAAATAAATCCAATGCCAAATTCAGAAATACTCAATTCTAGCAACCTAAACAAATGGTTCACTAAAGAAACTACAACACCAAGACCCTATCATCCTCTTCTTTTGCCTCGATTCCGCAATCACACTTTTCCTTTACCTGCAACTCAAAAGAGAAAAACAGAGTTGCGTGAGTATTATCACAAATACTCAGTGAAGCGGTCATCCCGCCTACCGGATACATAATAAGGAAATAGACTATCAATTTCTACGCTATCACATAACAATCAACAACAATTGAAAAAGACAGTAAAACAGAAGGTGTCGATCGACACTCCAACGTGGTGTCGATCGACACTGCATTATCACAAATGAGTTTCACGATCAAAAAGAGTGGTGTCAATCGACAGTACCACTAGGTGTCGATCGACACCTCTCGCAGGAACCCAATCCGAGTCAAATTCTCACGTGACTCGAACCGTTTCCTCGAACAAGGATAATCACGAATTAAAAACCACGATTTCACACAATAACATCACAGGAACACGATCAAAACAACTCAATCATTAACCAATATCCTAATAATCTAGTTCCATATTTGCAATCACGCACTCACCTCGAATACGGATTGAAAAGGAAAAGGAACGAACGAACGGCGATGAATCAGCGAAGAACACTACTGATCAGACCTGAACCGAGTCTGGAATTCGCTGGAAAGATCACGGCTACGAAGAACGATGATCCTACGCCTCTAAAAACTCGAGAACAACGATCTCTAATCACCAAAAACTCTTAAACCACAAGGATTCTCTCAAATCTCTCTTTTCTCACGTTTTTCTTCTTGCCTCCTCGCCAATTGGCGACTGCTCCTTTATAACAACGAGCTTAGGGTTTTCCCAAACCCAAACCGCACAAAAACGCAATTAAAATCGAACCAATTCCGGTTCAGAAAATAATGGTGTCGATCGACACTCCTCCCATGTGTCGATCGACACCCTTACCAAAAACCACTTCTTCGGTTCGGGATGTTACAATGATTACATTGGTTAGTTTTAGAATAATTAGGAACAATCCACTGTCTTCCCTCTTAGCAAAAGAGGTTGTTGCTTCAAGCACTGTACCGGAAGATATCAAGAGTGTCCTTACCGATTTGCTAGTTTTTGGAGATGCTTCAGCTCTAGAATTAGCAACAGAGCTTGTCTTGATGAGTTTTGATGGTAGGAACTCGATTTGTAAATCACAATGGCATGTGATAAACTTTAGAGTTTCCGACTTCGTTGGAGAAACTCGCTTAACGCATCTGAGCCTTGTATCGGATTCGCTGTCGATCATATTATGCGATGATCATACTATCTTTATTTATGTCGCTATGTTTCTTATGTACTTTGCTTTGATCTTAGAGGATGTACATTCTCTCTTTGCCTATGTACTGCTACTAATATTTGATGAATGAATGAGTAAAAGAATGTTTGACAAAAAAAAAAAAAAACAATATACAGTAAAACCACTATAAATTAATAATGTTGGGACTTTGAAATTTTATTAATTTAAAGAGATATTAATTTATCGATAAATTTATAGAGAGATATTTTTTGGATAATGATATTGTTGGAAAAACAATTCAAATGATATTAAATTACAGAATCTAATTGAATCCATTAGTAAAAATAACATGTATTAACTTGAATTTGTGATTAACAATTGCCGTTTTCCCAATCAAATTCATATTAATTACTTAATATGATAATGGAATATTTAGATTAAAAAAAATTATACACTTTAGGTAAAAAAGTCAAAAAAAAAAAAATCATGGTTATTAACTTTAATGTTAATAATATGTTAAATCGATATATATCTTATGCTACATTTAAAAAGAGTTAAGTGTAAAAAAATCAATCTATTAATTTCACAAGTTTTGGATACATACATAAAAATTAATCATAAATACTTTGGATGCAATGAGTAAAATTTGAGACAAGTTCAAAAATATTTCAACTTTAAGTCATTAAAAAATCTATAAAACCATATTTAAAACACTATCATAGTTATATTTATGCATTACTATATATGATTATTAATTTATGCTATTGTTGAGATCATATTTTACATAGGAGTTTCAAAAAAAATTATTATCTTATCATTTTATCAAGTTTTGTAAATTTTTACATTGACCCGACTCGGAACGGGAAAAATTTATTAAATTACCGTGATTATTAATTTATAGAGGTTCTACTGTAAGTAATTAAAAATCATTTGGGTCAATTAGGTAACTAATACGAGAAAATAATTAAAAAGTCACCACAACTTGTGATTCGGCACGATACTTCCTAAAAGCATTACCGCTTGACTTCCCTATAACTTCAACTCCACCAACAATGCATTTTCGTCCTAGATCTCATCTCACTCACAGGAGAAGAAGGAGAGAGAGAAAAGCATAGTTTTTCCCCTTCCCAACATGGCGGCCTCTGTAGATAACCGTCAATACGTTAAGCTCGAGCCCGGTTTAAACGGCGTCGTTCGCTCGTACAAACCACCAACTCCGACCCGGTCCGATTCCTCACCCACCGCAACCCAAAACCAAACCGTGTTCTTGAAACCAGCGGTGGTACATGACGAAGATGGTGACGTGTCAAGTGATGACGAGAACGAGACACACAATAGCAACGCCGTGTACTACAAAGAGATGGTTCGCAAATCCAACAGCGAGATCGAGCCGTCAATTCTCGACTTGAGGGACGAATACACAGCTGACAACTGGATCGAGCGAAATCCTTCCATGGTGCGTCTCACAGGGAAGCACCCTTTCAACTCCGAGGCGCCTCTCAACCGTCTAATGCACCACGGGTTTATCACACCTGTCCCGTTGCACTACGTCCGTAACCACGGTCCCGTCCCAAAGGCCCAATGGGCAGAATGGACGGTTGAGGTTACGGGGTTTGTGAAACGGCATATGAAATTCACCATGGACCAACTGGTCAACGAGTTTGCTTACCGCGAGTTCCCCGCGACGCTGGTATGCGCCGGGAACCGCCGTAAAGAACAAAACATGGTGAAGAAGTCCAAAGGCTTCAACTGGGGGTCCGCTGGAGTCTCCACTTCCTTATGGCGCGGGGTGCCTCTCTCAGAGGTCCTCCGCCGCTGCGGGATCTTTTGTCGCAAAGGGGGCGCGCTTAATGTCTGCTTTGAAGGGTCCGAAGATCTCCCGGGCGGTGCAGGAAGCGGTGGTTCAAAATATGGAACGAGCATCAAGAAAGAGTATGCTATGGATCCGTCTAGAGACATCATTTTGGCTTACATGCAAAACGGAGAGCTGCTCACACCTGACCATGGGTTCCCGGTTCGTGTCGTGATCCCCGGTTTCATCGGAGGCCGGATGGTTAAATGGTTGAAACGAATCATTGTCACCACACAAGAATCCGACAATTTCTACCATTTCAAAGACAATAGAGTTCTACCTTCTCATGTAGACGCCGAACTCGCCGATGAAGAAGGTACCATACGAGAAAATGAAAATATGAAAAATAAATGTTTGGTGGAAGATGTTGTCAGCTACTTTGACTTATATGTTGATTAAAATCTCTTAATTTTTTATTGGTTGATTTGGCAGCTTGGTGGTATAAACCGGAGTACATAATCAACGAGCTTAACATTAACTCGGTGATTACAACCCCATGTCACGAAGAGATTCTTCCAATCAACGCTTTCACCACCCAAAGACCTTACACCTTAAAGGGCTACGCATATTCCGGTAAAACCATTTTTAAATATATCTTTTGCTATAAGTTAAATTATGTTTTCATAATTCTTTTGTCACAAAAATTATAAAAACATTTAACAATACTAATAATGGGTTATGTATATACAACAACAGGAGGCGGAAAGAAAGTGACACGTGTGGAAGTGACGGTGGATGGTGGTGAGACATGGAACGTGTGTACACTTGAGCATCAAGAAAGACCAAATAAGTATGGTAAATTTTGGTGCTGGTGTTTCTGGTCACTCGAAGTTGAGGTTTTGGACTTGCTTGGTGCCAAGGAGATAGCTGTTCGTGCTTGGGATGAAACTCTCAACACACAACCCGAGAAAATGATATGGAATCTCATGGTATGTGTCTCAAAACACCTTCTTCTTTTTTTAATGAATGTTAAAATTATATTCACAAAAAAAAACGTAACCAATAATCATAATTTATAAACTGATAAAACAATTCTTGTGTGCAACAGGGGATGATGAATAACTGTTGGTTTAAAGTGAAGACTAATGTGTGTAAGCCACACAAAGGTGAAATCGGAATAGTGTTCGAGCATCCAACGCTTCCGGGTAATGAATCCGGTGGATGGATGGCTAAGGAACGTCACTTGGAGAAATCCGCCGACGCGCCACCTACTTTGAAGAAATCTGTTTCGTCGCCTTTCATGAACACGGCTGCGAAAATGTACTCGATGTCAGAAGTCAAAAAGCATAATTCAGCTGATTCTTGCTGGATCATAGTCCACGGTCACATTTATGATTGTACTCGGTTCCTTCAGGACCATCCTGGTGGTTCTGACTCGATCTTGATCAATGCCGGGACTGATTGTACGGAGGAGTTCGAAGCGATTCACTCGGATAAAGCCAAGAAGATGCTTGAAGATTACCGGATCGGAGAGCTGATCACGACCGGTTATTCTTCCGACTCTTCCTCACCGAACAATTCAGTTCACGGTTCGTCTGCCGTGTTCTCGCTTTTAGCTCCCATTGGAGAAGCGACTCCGGTGAGGAACGTCGCATTGGTTAACCCCCGGGCTAAGGTACCGGTTCAACTCGTCGAAAAGACATCGATTTCTCATGATGTTCGTAAATTCCGGTTTGCTTTACCGGTTGAAGATATGGTTCTTGGTTTACCGGTTGGTAAGCATATTTTCCTTTGTGCAACCATCAACGACAAGCTCTGCCTCAGGGCTTACACACCAAGCAGCACCGTTGATGTGGTTGGATATTTCGAGCTCGTGGTTAAGATTTACTTTGGTGGGGTCCATCCGAGATTCCCGAACGGAGGGCTCATGTCTCAGTACCTAGACTCGTTGCAGATTGGGTCTACTTTGGAGATTAAAGGACCATTGGGTCATGTTGAGTATCTCGGTAAAGGTAATTTCACGGTTCATGGTAAACCGAAGTTTGCCACGAAATTGGCGATGGTGGCAGGTGGAACCGGTATAACTCCGGTTTACCAAATCATCCAAGCGATTATGAAGGATCCTGAGGATGAGACTCAAATGTATGTGGTTTACGCGAACCGTACCGAGGAAGATATTCTTTTGAGGGAGGAAATGGATGGATGGGCAGAGAAGTATCCGGACCGGTTAAAGGTTTGGTATGTTGTGGAATCGGCTAAGGAAGGTTGGGCTTACAGTACCGGATTTATTACCGAGGCGATTCTCCGGGAGCATATTCCTGATGGTTTGGATGGCTCGGCCCTTGCGATGGCCTGTGGACCACCACCGATGATTCAGTTTGCGGTTCAGCCGAATTTGGAGAAGATGAAATATAACATCAAGGAGGATTTCTTGATCTTCTAATCTGAAGTTCAAGATGTTTTCAAGAGTCAAAACGTTATGTGGTAAAAAATTGCCTAGTGTTACAGTAGATTTAAAATAAGTTTGATAGATTGGTTTTGTATATAATGTTGATTCTCTTTACATTTTCAATTTGGAAACAAATGTATCCGTTCTATTTACGTCCGATCACTTTTTCCACAATAATATACAAAATATTTCAAAGTTTGTGGCTATTGACAATTTGTACCTTGAATATTCGGAGTTCACTCCAAATTGAGGACCAGTTTTAATATTTTCCTTTTTGTATGTGTTTTTTGTAGTCAGAAAATAAAAATGTCTACAACTACTATTAGAAAAAGTTACAGAAATTCCAAAAAGGTCATTTTCAGAAATAATATAAGAAAAAGTTTCAGCGTATTTTCCTATTATGCAAGTTGAAATCAACCTCGCCATTAGTTCGTCACCCGTTATATGATTTGAAAGATTTTGGGATTGAATTCGCTTTTTTTTTTTCATTTTTCAAGCTTCGTTTTTTTTTCAGATACGTCTAAACATGTCAAATTCAACTCTGTACGCATCTATTTTTATCATTTTTGTGTCAATAAGTTTTATCACTTCTTTGATATATTGAAGAACCGAAACTAATAAATACCACACGAAAAAAAGATCTTCGGATGATTGATAATGGACCTCATAAAGTCATAATTTTATGAAATTATATGACCCAAAACATTCAACATAAATCTCAAACTAATTTGATAGTCGACATCTCCAACGCTGGAGGATCACACGTAGAACTAGTCTAGGAGTATTTTCCTTCAACTTAGTGATGCACATGAACGAGAGCACATAGTTCTTTTTCTTTTCCCTTTCCTGAACTTGAATATAGTAAACCCATTGAAAGGAAATAACAAATATACTTCATTTCATTTCAAAAAAAAAATAACAAATATAACTAAGATTAAGTCATTGCAAATTACATACAACTTGTCTTTATGTAAGCCCAACATCTTTTGTAACTAATAAAACTCCCTTAAACTCAGGAGGATTTATATATTTGATGACACGATTAGCTCCTTTAAGTGACTCTTTAGTTTTAATTAGTAAAACGGACAAATAATTTCGTTTCGTGATTATGACAGAAAATATGTTTAATTCCTATCAAGATGTTAGCCTTTTTTAAAACAAAAAGCCAAACACACCGTAAATTTTCCAAATCAAGGACTTTACTATATATAATGAATAACGTTTACAATCCTCCTTGTCAAAAAAAAAATATATATTGCCTGCAAGTCTCATGCTTGGTGTCGTAATAAATCGTTCAGATGTTACATTAAATATACTTCACCTGAGATATTTTGGTTCTTATTAATTTATACTTTTGAATAAATTTTTGCTACATCAATTATTGTGTTTTTCGCAAGATTTGCTACATCATCGGAAGTATAAGTTATAAATGAATGCCACCTTTCGGATCAAGGTCAAGTAAAACGAAGAAGAAAATCGATTTAATTAGTCACGTATCGTGAATCTGTTGTTGGTAACGTCCGAGAGGGTAGAACTTCTCTTATTGGTCGATCTACTGTGATGCAAAATGTAAAGTAACCGAATAGTATAAATGTTATATATATATATAGATGTACAATTATTGGCAAACAAAGCCGTTATCGAACTAATATTCGACAGATCTCAAATAGTCTTTTTCTAAACAATTGAGCTAACAACATTGTATATATATTAATACTAGATGACTCCATGCGTTATACGCAGATTAAATATTTAAATTTTAGTAAATTAGGAAACATGTAAAAATAATAAAGAAACAACTAATTAAATTCTTTACCTTAAGCATAATTGTTTGATGTATTAAAATAAATTCTTTTAAGAAATAAAATAGTATTGTTTGGAAACAATTATGTGATTTAAAAAGAGAGTTAATGTGTACCATTTAGTATTTATAGAAGTAGATTTTTAGGTTTCGCATATATATATATATATATATATATATGAAAAAAGAAATCTTCATTCGGGTATACGGAACAATCAATTGATATATGTCTTTCCATAAAGAGATTGTTGTATTCGGTTAAGAAAATTTTCATTAAGTTCTGCTTTAATTTGCTTTGATACTTACTTTCCTGTTTATTGAATATGGATATTTAAAATGATAATATATATACAAAAATGAATTTGTTTACACATACACATTTCTCCAGAAAAAATGAAATGCTTATTTACACATACACATATAAAAACAGATTCAATGACTTGAAAGTATTTAGATATTATTTGGTATTATATAGAGTTTTGTCATTTAGTTCCCTTTAAATATATCAAACAGTACTATTTATATTTTAGTTAGAGGCAAAAGTTTGATTCCATGTTTATTTTAGATTTTTTTCAATAGATTAGAAAAAAATATATCTTTAAGATACATAATTATGCAAAATAGGAATCCCATTGTTCTTCGTAAAACTATATACTAAATCTATGAAGATTGTAATTGTGAATTTTTTTTAATTTTAAAATTTTATTAAATTTACTACTCAAATAATGTTTATTTAATATGATTTCAAATGGCATTGGAAAGTAATTTTATAGAAGTTTGTGACTAATGTAAGTGAGTTGCCATGTCACAATTTTTGAAGCCATGTCACATTTGTTTGTGTGAGAGTGATTGTGGAGAAGACACATAAGCATTTCTCCACAAATCACTTCTCTAATAATATATAGGGGATTCGTGTGTATGCCTTATAATCTTGTACTAGAAAGTTACCCGCGTTATACGCTGGATAATATGATTAACGAGTAAATCAATATAGTTTGAATTAAAAAAATCAAATACCACTTTTGAAAAATTGTTATACGGAATCTGAAATCTGCTTTATATTTTGAAATTTTGTCATTATTTTGAATAAAAATGTATTCCACCGTGAAATAATTGATAATAGTGGTTTTAGTTTTTTTGGTCAATCTATACAATCTCTTAATCTTCAAAAACAACGATTTTAATTTCTTAGTCAACATATATAATAAAATGTATTAATTTCATCTCATAATATACAAAAATACAGTTGATGACTCACAAGACAATGTATTTTTTTTATATAATAAGCATCGTAGGTCTGTAAACATTGAGATATTTGTAAACATTGGAATATACGTTTTTTATTGAAGATTCCAAAGTGAAAACAATGCGTTCTTTTATTAGTTTATTTTTAATTAAATGAAAATTAAATCGTGATTTATGATTCCAAAAGTGAAGATTTTATATACTTTAAAATTAACTTGTTCACATTTAATTATGCAAACTAACTACAAATTATTGTGTTTGGTTATAGAAATTGTCTTATGAACAGTGTTTGGATAAGAGATAGTAGAACTTAATAATATAATTTTAATTTTTAAAAAAATAAGATAAATTGCAAGCTTGACACCTAATATAATGGTTTAAAATTCTTCTTCTTTAATATAATGGTATATTAGTATTTAATCCTCTATTTCAAAAGATAAAGAAAATATCTTTTATTTTTCCTAATTAACACACCTTTGGAATATATATTATTTCTTGTACATAATTAGTTTTATGATTTTAATCTTGAATTTTCGAATGATTTCGAAATATTTCAATTTTGGCAAGTTTATGATTATTTCAATGTGTTTGGCATTGAGACTAAAAGTAATCAACATTAGTTAATTAGGAAAAATATGTGTTTGACAATTAGTATAGAAAGATTAAAATAAATCAAAAAATAACTCAAAAAATTGTGACGATGACACCTAAACAAAATGCTCCCAAAATGCTTCTCAAATAATATATAGAATTTTCCTTTTGAGCAAAAACAAAAACCTAGCACAAATTTGGCGCGATATATCAAACGTAGCACAATATAATTTTCTTAGGAAGATCAATCAATTTCCAAAATTTCTCTTTTTACAATTTGAATTCTCTCATCTAAAATAAGAGTCTGTGGAAAATCTAAATCATGTATTACCACAAACATATATAGATGCATATATTACCTTCTACTACTTCCTAGGTAGTACCGATTTCTTGAAGTAAAAGAGCAAAAAAACCTTATTTGTTATTGCAGATTTTGTATCCCATTAAGTAATATTAAATTTTGGTATTACTACTTGATACTTTTGTTAAGTTTTTTGTTGAGTAAAACGTTTACAATGGATAAAAAAAAACCAAGAATAAATGTCAATAGTGAAGGTCGAGTCATTGCCTAGACTCAAAGCAAAATTCTTCATTACTCGAACGTTGCGCAACTAACCAACATTCCTGATTGCACCTTGGTTTTGTTTTATGCGTGAGTCCTTTGGAAATTAATCTAACGGTAAATTAGAACAATGAACTTTTAAATTGTGGAAAAATAGAACGAGAACTTCACATAAACCACTCTACGTCTAAACTCAAAACAATTTGGGAGATACACATTGTATATAATTATTGTATCTTTTTATATAATTTACTTTCTAGTAGCCAAAGTGTAAGTAGTAAATAACGTAAACAAGCGAAATTACATCAAACTTCTTAAGAAAATTTGAGTAAGTCTTCACCAAAAAAAAAAAGAAAATTTGAGTAAGTCGTGGACGCCACATGCCAAAGCCATGTAAACATCACGTGAGCACGTGTAGGTTAAAACGTGTGGACCCACATGCTCCCGAACTGAGTATCTTGTCTGGCTCCGCGTCGCAAGGTCACACGGCCTCACCCGTTACGGCGAGCCAAACCCGGCCGACCTTACTGGGTCGTACCCACCTTCCTGTCCGACCCGCTGCATCACGCCTGCTGCTTGGCGCCTGGAAAAGCCACACGCCTTTTTTTATTTGGTTTTTTATATATATAAAAATGAAGGAGACCTCAAAATATTGTATCAATCTCACCAGTCACCACATTTTTGTTATTTTATCCTCCAATAATACAGATCAAAACGTAAAACAACTTGTTACTTCAATTTTATTTTCTTATACCTCATCCCAGAGTTTTTATATATTCCTCACATTACCAATTTGCTTTTCCTTTCTCCCTTAGTTATATTATGTGAAATATCTATTGTTGACAACAACAACAAAATAATAATAATAACAATAATAATAATAATAATAAATCTATTGTTTCCAACTGGAAATAACATGATTGACCTTAGACTTTAATAAATAAGTTACACCTACACGAGAATGCCGTTCAACAAATGATAAATAATACTCCCTCCGTTCCAAAATATAAGTTGTTTTGGGTGTTTATTTTTGTTTCAAAATATAAGTTGTTTAGAGAAGGTACTTTTCATCTTTATTGAATACTGTGTGACCAATAATATTCTGTAATCTTTTTTTAGGTTTGATTAAATTATATTTATTATATATATTAAATGATATTTTTTATAAAAAAAAAGTAGTTTTTTAAACACCGTGCTTTTAGCCAAAACTACTTACATATTGGAACGGAGGGAGTAAAAATTACTATATAGAGCAAATCAAACTTTAGGGGAAACAAATCATTAAGGTTGCATTTCACACTTTAACAAATTCGCATTTTCTGAAGTGGTTTCATAACCTCTTACATGTCTCATTAATTCATAATTATTTAACTGCCCGGAAACTCAAAATATTTCTCGCGATGTATTCTTGAGAATAAATATTTTAAAATGATAGATGACAACGGCTTTGAATGGTGACCTCGTTTGGACGTATGTGCGTTTGCAACCGCCTCAATTATCAAACGGACGTTTGTATTTTTGTTATAAATAAAATATTTTATTATTTATTTCTGAAAAATATAGGTATATACTTAACTTTAATATAAATATACAAAATCAAACTAAAATTTTAAAATTATTATTTTTATTTTAAATAATATATAATATTTTCTATCAAAAATTATTTACTATTTAACCGCCCTGTTTAAACGGAGTGACCAATCTGACCAACATGTGAAATTTAATCCTTCCCCTAAATAACATATATATAAATAGATGGGTATTTAGATCTAATTACAAGCCCAAAAATTATTGAGCCATAAGACAAAAATGTTGGGCAGCTGTAATGGTGAATGATACTTGTGGAGTTAGTTAAAGCTCAATTTGTATTTCCTTTCATTTTCTAATATATTAAAATCCTTTTCAACAAATCTCTTCTTTCTTTCGATTTCGTCAACTTTCAGTCTAAAGAATTACTTTTGTTAACAAGGACAGGAAAATTAAATATGATTTAACATAGAATATGTACAACAAAATTAAATTATAATGGGTTGCAAAAACAGAGAACTCTTTGTATATGTCCGTATCTTGAGGACTTTTTCCTACCAGAAAAATAGATTTACTTTTATTTTATCACAAAAAAATAGATACATTAACTTTCGCTTTAAAAACTATTTTTAGTGACAATTTTTTAATGTGAATTGTTAATACCAAAAAAAAAAAATGAATAACTCAATTATTAAAAGAACCATATTGTGAGGAAATAATTGCATCACGGTTCCATAGACATTGGATCGGGCCAAAAATAACTCAAGATACTTTTAAATATTTTAGTACTGAACATTAAGATAATAAAGCATCACAGTCCAATTTATTCACGAATAAACAAAAAACAAATTCTACAGACTCGAATAGATAGTATTTGAATTCTTTAACAAAAAGAAAGATGGTATTTGAATTGTATCATTATTATCTTTTTACAGCATTGGTATTGCAAATTAAATCGGTAGAATTTTAATCATAGAGTTGCAAAAACTGAACTTCCATTAGGTATTTGTTTCGTGTCATGTGCAGCCAAATAATGGTTTGAGGTATGAGTGTAACTCATAGTTAAGTTAAAAATGATATCAATCATGAAGTAAAATATTTTTTTTGAAATAATGTGTTATTGTTGATGTACAGATTGGAGTTATCTCCTTTGTAAATTTGGTAACTCAAAAATTAATTCAACATCATGGAAACTCTCATGTATTAAAGATGAGTTACTATTTTTTTTTTCTTCTAATTTTCAAAACTAACGCTAGTTTTGGTTTTTTATTCTCTTTGTCTTATTACTACACACTTTTTTTAATATCCAACTACACTTTTCTTTAGGTTACAAATTAAATAATAGAAATAGAATAGTCAAAATATGAGTGATTTGTAAGTCAAAGATTTTGTTGTAAATTTACAAGTTGTATTTGAATGATTCAAACAAAATATGAATAACATTAGAGATGAGATTGCAAATATGATATGGAATGTATCCAATTAGTTTTCTTGTTTTTATTTTATGAAAAATTAATTTATTTACTAAATTTACAATATTTAAGTTATTTTTATTTCATTTAATCTGTTATTATGATTTAATTTGTAATAAAATGTTATTATTACTAGTTTTAGATTTAATTTGTTTTTAATAACACATACTGCAACTTATACACCAAAATAATTACCAGTCAGTTGTATCGATAAAAATATTAACCCTAAGAAGTCTATTCAATTAAAAAAAATAGAATCTATGCTATTTTAATTATGTTAAATTATCCGAAATAAATTAAATTTGGTATTGTATTTCTGTTTCAAGTGGATCTTGAATATATGAGAGATTAGTCTATTACCTATTTGTAGTTTATTCTTCGTTAGTTCGTATGTGACTTGTCAGTTTTGTCCAGCCCGTAACAGATGTATTAGAAAATGCATTTTCACTGAGTCGTTTATATCGAAGTTGAAAGATTATTGGTTACAACAAATATTTGAACAGTTAAGTTGAAGACTCGAATACTCTGAAAACGTACAAATGAGACTTAGGAAAAAGTGCAATAAAAAGGCTTCTATGAAAATGAAAGTGAAATAAAAGCTAGTTATCTACTAATCTACACCATGTATCTCACTTCTATAAAAATGAAAAAAATTGAAAAAGGTATCGCTACGTTGTTCTTAAAATATAGACTCCACTACGCTTTGGGAGATAATGGTTTGCTTCACTAAAAGCCATCTTCTTTTTCATTTTAATGTTATGAATAATTAAAGCTCTAATACTAGTACTTTATACTTTATATCATTAGAAAAGTCTTCGAATGACGCAGCAAAGTTCACTTCAGAAGGTCGATGGAGAAAGAAGAAATAAAACTGTTTATTATTCATTTTGGCCAAAAGAAAAAACATGAACAAGATTCGAAGACTTTTTTAATGCTATCAAGTATATGTAAAATTATTTCTGGAAAATCACAATCTAGATGTAACAGAACTGTAACTTCTTCATGGAACCTAGAGATGGTAATAATTGTTGAAGAGTAAAATATGTGTTATTTACAAACCATAGCAAAAGTAATCCACCATATAAATTAACGAAATATTTCAATACCTGCGTATCCACAGTCTGTTAAAGCCCACCGTATTTTGAAACACTATGTATTGATATATTATGTGTGGAATGTTCTTATAAGGTTCCCATTGGGTCTATAGCCCATTGAATATTGGGATAATTATAAATATGTCACATTTAAAAATATTTTTTTCAAATATGTCACTCTTGAAAATTTAATGCAAACATAACATTTTTTATAGAAAAAAAATAAAATTATTAATTTTTTTCTCTCTCAAAACCCAAACTCTAAACTCTATCCCCAAAAACTATCTTAAATATAAAAAAGTTAACTTAAACCCAACTCAAAAAATATAAAATTAAGTTAAAAAAAGATGGCATTCTTGCAAAGATTTTCAAACAATGGCATAACTAGAAAGTGGCATGCCAAAAATGGCATATCATGAAAATTCTCTTGAATATTTCGATTTGATGTAGCTCTCTTATCGGAAATTTATCCAAATTATTACAAATCGCTCTTTGCAATAAATGTAACACTTCATCAAATTTTAAGAAAAAGTAATGAATTTCTCATATGAATATTGAATATACAAAAGAGAATTTTCATGATATGTTATTCTTGGCATGTCACTTTAAAGTTATGCCATTTGAAGGTACCGGGTTCGTGCAAACAAACTCGGTCTCCTCAAACAAGTAAGGTTTTAGATTTGGGGGCAAGATAATAAGAAAAACTTAAGAAAATGAAGAGTATTTCCAAGAAATATGTATTATTCAAGAGAGTTGCGGACCCCCTCCCCCCACCCCACCCCTTTGGGCCAAATGGGTTACATATTTATACTCCAACGAAATAGAGGATAAACCCTAGAAATGTAAGAAAAGTATCCTAACTAGGTAGATTTACACAATATTCTCATATATTCTCTACCTCTTCTCCAAGTATCCCGAGGTCGGCGATCTTAGACAAGTTGGGCTTCTTGTCTTCACAATGGGCTTCCTGGGTTAACCTAAGCCCAGCTCTTTTCCTCTGGATGGATATGCCGGTCGGTTTAATCTTAAGTCGGGTTTGGGTAGAGGGTGCCAAACCCGGTACCACCACCATCGTTTGAAAATCTTTGCAAGAATGCCATCTTTTTTTGAACTTAACTTTTATATTTTTTGGGTTTGGGTTAACTATTTTACATTTAGGGTATAGATTTTGGTGGTAGAGTTTAGGTTTGAGTTTTGAGAGAGAAAACAAATAATAGTTTTGTCTTTTTCTATAAAAGGTAGCATGTTTGCAATAAATTTTTCTATAAAATATTTTCAAATATGGCATATTTGTAATTCTCCCTATACAAAATGAACTCAACCTATTAATAAGATAAAGCTGATGACAAAACAAAAATAAGAATAAAGGTAAAGCTTATTATTATTATTTTTTTGGAAAGAATGTAAAATTTGTGATCCATCAAATCTTTTTTACAATAAACTAGGGGTGGGCGTTTCGGTTTAATTTCGGGTTCGGTTTGGGTTCCGTTCAGTTCGGTTTATTTGGTTTTAGTAAAACTCTAACCAAAGCCAACCAAACTTAGTTCAGTTCAGTTTTGATTCGGTTCGGTTTTAATTCGGTTCGGTTTAGTTCGGTTTGGGTTAAGTTTGGTTCGGTTTTATTTAGACATAAATCATAAGTATTGTATTGTATCTAAAAAAAATCAGCATAAGTCATACATATTGTATGTTAGCTTTAATACGTATTGTAAATTAGCTTTTAATACATAAATCATACATAAATTATACTAAAAAAATCAACATAAATCATACGTATTATTTATCTTTAATGCGTTGAACAAATACCAAATATATTAATTTTCTTGATTTCGATGATAGAAAAAATCTTTTATGAAAACGATACCTTCTACGTTTGTGGAAAAATATATTCCATACATTCTACCACGATAGTTACATATTTATGTTTTAAAAAATAATGAATAAGCTAAGTACTATTTTTGCATTCTCATTTTAGGCAACCATCTATATTCTTCAATTTTTTTTATATCATCATAAATCTAAGAAAATCATCATATAGATTATATGAGAAGTCGTTTTAAGTAAAATATGAAAAATTTACAAATGTATGAGTTGGAAAAACAGCACTAATCTTTTGGAGATTTTAAGTATGCAAAGAGAACATAACTTTATACGTACACAAAAATATTCATTTTTGTATTGGGTGAATCAGTTTAGGCGCGTTTTCGTAGGTTTTATTTTTCTAAGAACATGGATTTAAAAATTTCTACGAGATTTCAGGATTTTGTAATCAATCTTATTTCAAGTTTGATGGTTTTCCTTAAAAATAAAAAAAATTGCTACCTAAGCATTGTATGACATTAAAGGGTAGTGTTCCCATCATGTATCTTCGTAACATTAATCCTACAAAATATTGATTCGTTTCTATCTAGACATTTATTCTCTCATGAACAACTATAGGTTGCCTTATCAACGGTAAAATTTAGGACTAATAAAATCCTAATCATTGTGTAAGCGTTATGCAACATTTTCAATCTAAATTTTTATGCTACAATATATATTAGATTTTCATAATTTATAATTAATAATATCTTCAATATTAAAATTAACCACGTGATAAAGTATTGTTCACACCTGCACACGGTGCGGGTAAATCACCTAGTTACTATTAAACATAATTAACTAATAAGTGAAATAAACATATTGGGTTTTCGGTTCGGTTCGGTTTTGAACCGAACCATTTGGGTTGAGGAAAAACTCATCCAAATGGTTTGTGTGTAGACTTTGGTTCGGGTTGGGTCGGTTTGAGTTCGGTTGGATCGGGTCGGTTCGGTTCGGTTAAAATGCCCACCCCTACAATAAACGTTGCAGTGAGATGAAACAAGATTCATAAGATGATGGTGGTCACTTCCGCGTAAAAACAGAGCATTGTCCCGACGAGAGCATCTGAGGCTTGATGAAGATTAATGAGAGGCAAACCATAAGGACATTGCTTCATTGTAAGCAAAATTCCCCATGATGCGGATAGAGCTAAGGTAAAGCTTTTCTTTGATTTACTAAAAAGTTGTTATGAGTTATAACATTGGTCTGGGTCAACATGCTTTATAACCTTTTAAGATTAGTAATTATATAGTCAAAACATTAACATTCTAAATCTAATGGTCATTTAGAAAAACTACATAAACTAAAAGAAATAAATAATAATTTAGAAAATGCAAGAAACAGTTAAACATATAAAAACAATGTTTTAAGGTATATATATGTGGTGGTACCGGGTATGGCACCCTCTACCCAGACCCGACTTGAGATTAAACCGATCCGAATATCCATCCGGAGGAGATAAGCTAGGCCTAAATTAACTTAGGAAGCCCATTATGAAGACAAGAAACTTATCTTATCTAAGATGACCGACCTCGAGATACTTGGAGAAGAAATAGAGAATATATGAGAATATTGTGTAAATCTACCTAGTTAGGATACTTTCCTTACATTTCTAGGGTTTATTCTAGAAATATCATTTAGTATAAATATGTAACTCATTTCACCTTAAAAGGGATCCGGCACTCTCTTGAATAATACACATTCTTGGAAACACTCTTTACTCTTCTAAGCTTTTCTTATCAGTTTGCCCTCAAATCTAAAACCCCACTTGTTTGAGAAGACTGAGTTCGTTCACACAAACCCGTTACCTTCAATTGGCGCCCACCATGGGGTTGTAGATTTGTTGGGCGCAAAATTGACCGGAAAAAGATAAATCAAACAACCACTAAGGACCATGTTCGTCGACCAGCTTGTCAACGTCACGCCCTGATGAAGATGGCCCCAACACAGGAGTACTCAACCACTACCATCGCTTACCCATTCATGAGGTGGGCAATGGATGATGTGGGACCACTCCACGCCTCAAAAGGGAAGAAGTATATCCTTATAATGACTTACTATTTCACAAAATAGGTCGAAGCCGAGGCCTTTGTGACCATCAAAGGAACATATGTACAAGATTTTGTTTGGACAAACATCATATGCCAACATGGGATACCTTATTAGATTGTAACGGATAAGGTCTGAACTTGGTGGGCGATGTGTTCGACAAGTTCTGCAGAAAATGGGGGATACGATTAAGCACTATGACTCCGTACTTCCCCCAAGGAAACGGACACACCGAATCTACAATCAAATCTCTCATAAGCGGACTCAAAAAGAGACTCTGCAAAATAAAGGGAGTTTGGACCGATAAGCTAGATAGGGTTCTTTGGTCGCACCGAACTACACATCAGCGTTCCACCGGGAAAACACCTTTCTTCTTGTTACACGGAGTGGAAGCCATGACACCCACTGAAGTAAACGTAGAAAGCTTACGCCACGTACTCATGACTCGAAACCAGGACGTCAACGACGAAAAAATGGTGGAATGGCTGGACGAGCTGGAAGAAAAAAAAACCAGGATCAGGTTTTACTATGAATACAAAATAGCAGGAAGCCGCTAAGTATTACAACAAGAGAGTCCGCAACCGATTCTTTGAGGTAGGCGACCTCGTATTGCGAAAAACTTAAGCTATCAAAAAAGAAGATAAGGCCGGGAAGCTAGGCACAAAATGGGAAGGACCCTATCAGGTGTTAAAAGTCGTTAAACCAGGAGTTTACGAGCTCCTCGAAATAAATGGCAAGGAGGTCAACAACTCTTGGAACGCATGGAACTTAAAGATGTATTATTATTAGCTCGCAAAAAAAACGATGAGGCATATATGCCTTCTCCATTCTTGTATTTGAACTACGAGTAACTTGATCCTTCTCTCAAAAGAGAGGGTACGTAGGCAGCCCCTCATAAGGGCACAATTGCGATATTAATAAAAATATAAAGATATTTTTACTTAGTACATTCAATCACTATACATCCAAAAGTGGTCTACTAGAATCGCAAAAACAAGCATTTTATAAACTTCTAACAAAATATCGGCAAGACTAAATCGTCCATATTTACAACTAAGGCGAAAGCCTCTCATATCGGTGCTCTATCCAGGTATCGTAGCAACAACCTCGAAAGAATTGAAGATATCCTAAGAAATACGTCTTCTTGGGGGGGGGGGGGGGGGGGGGGGGGTGATCTCGCCTCTTTGTTGGCCTTGTTCCGCCGAGCTTCATCCAATAATTCTTCGACGGTCTGAGGTGACATCGAAGACAGTGAGCTCGGCGGGTCGAGGTCAAACTTTTCAGCTTGCTCTCTCTTCATATCCCTGAACTCGATGTATTGGGAGCACAACGTGCTGGGAATATCAACACCAAACTTCTCTAGCTCGTCAAGGCAGGCAACGGAACCGATGGCCTCGCACATTTGGGTCACATACTAATCGTGGCGATCCCGTCGATCGATCCAAAGCTCTAGTTCGTCTGTGCGGTCGGCCCTGAAGTCTATATGCTTATGTAAAGCCTTCTTCGACATCTTGGCCAATTCCCTCCACGATTCACATAAGAACCGAAGCCTCTTTTTCTTTTCTCCAACCACGGGTATGTGCCCATAGAGTGACGCGACATTAGCACGTTCTATTCTGAGGCGCGACTTTGCCTCAGAGAGGGTTCTGTTCAGGCCGACAACTTGTTTTGCCAAGTTCTTCGAACTGGCAAGGGCGTCTTGGTCAGAGTTCAACCTAGAGGATGTCGTGTCCCCCACCACGGTCTCGTACGAACTGAGGAGATGGTTGACCAAGTTTATCAACAGAAAGAAATACAAGAAAAAATAAGAATCAAGAATAAAAACCAAGAAGAAAACAACAGAAGTGTTGTCAAACCTCAATGGCATTCGCAGCAACCGCCTTATACTGCGAGGGAAGCACCATATATTCGGGGTTGGGGGCATCCCCCGGGATCTTGACGACCGTCTTGATCAGCGAGGGGTAAGTCGAAGGGTCCGACATCGAAAAGGGCACTGACGGAGAATCAGATGATTCGGCTATCTCATCACCCAAGACCTGGACGAGGTGGACTTCAGATTTTCTCTTCCCGCACCACCGATGGCCGTTGTTCTCCATGATGTGATCTAAAGGGGAGGCTTGTCAGGAAATGAAGGAAAGAATTAGGGTTTACTGAGAAGAAGGCGTTATGGAAAAAGAAAACAAGATATGGGCCACGTTATTTATAACCTAGCCAGGAAAGAGAAAAAGGGAAATTGAAGTGTCTTCTTCGTGATTCGCCAAAAACGGCGGTTACGAATGCCACGTGTGGTGTCAGTATATTTATTTGATGAAGGTGGTTTTGACTATTCGGTTTAAATGAGCATGGCGGTTCCGCATTAAAAACCGTCGCGTCCATTTATTGCCCTTCAGACTGAATGATCAGATGTTTGCCGCGTGGAAGATCGAACGGGCGTGTCGATTCAATCTCAAGTTGAATCAGCTTCTTCAACACGTTTTGTCCGACCTCGAGCATCACGCTCGAAGGCCAAACTCGGGGGGGACTTATTGGTGGTACCGGGTTTGGCACCCTCTATCCAGACCCGACTTAAGATTAAACCGACCCAAATATCCATCGGGAGGAGACAAGCTGGGCCTAAATTAACTTATGAAGCCCATTATGAAGACAAGAAACCTATCCTATCTAAGATGACCGACCTCAGAATACTTGGAGAAGAAGTAGAAAATATATGAGAATATTGTGTAAATCTACCTAGTTAGGATACCTTCCTTACATTTCTAGGGTTTATTCTAGAAATATCATTTAGTATAAATATGTAACTCATTTCACCTAAAAATGGATCCGGATCTCTCTTGAATAATACATATTCTTGGAAATACTTTTTACTCTTCTAAGCTTTTCTTATCAGTTTGCCCTCAGATCTAAAACCCCACTTGTTTGAGGAGACCGAGTTCGTTCGCCCGAACCCGGTAACTTCAATATGTATATGAAGAAAATAATAATTTTAATAACCTGATATCTTTTTTTTTTTTGTCGTCAACCTGATATCTTATAAACATATACTAGTATACAATAAATATTAAAAAAGAAATTTAGTTGAGCGAAAAATAGTAAAACATAATGTAAGAAAACAAAAATTAGTTTTTAGGAGTGGAAATACTAGTTTGTAGAGTGGAAATAGTATTCGAATCCAAAATCAAAACCGAGATGCAAGCAATATGTTTCCTCCAAAAATTCGGTAACTTTGGGAGGGGGAGAATGATAATCAAAAACTAGAAAACTCGATCCAATTGGGAGGATAAGAATACAGAACCAAAGTTTCTACTTATCTCTCACTTAAAATGAATATTAGGAGGTTTTTTTCTTTGCTAAAAAATATGAGGAGGTTGTTAAGTGGATTTTTAGGCCTCTAAAAAGAAATATAAGTCCTGTTTCAAAAATTCTAAGATAGGGTTGTACGGGTTGTGTTGATGCTGAAATTGAGGTGGTGTTCAGGAAGAGCATCTTTGGATATAGCTACATTTTTTGTTGTACTCCAATTTGTTGAGTTTTAAAGTGGCAGAAGATCATAACTCACCAAGCATCAACAAACTTGGTTGACCAAATGAGTTTTAGACCTAGAGGTCGGGAGTTCAAGTTGTCTTTGGGTGGAAACCATATTACATTCTTTAGTCCCCGACTTGAAAATATGTATGAGCGTTGGTTAAAACCTTTGAGCCGCGCAAAAAAAAACGTAGTTCTATCAAGCTGTGAAAGTGTGTAATATTATTGTGATACAAAACAAAAGGTATGAAGTTGGTACAATCATTTCAGCAAGAGTTGGATCATAACCAAGTGAGAGGTGCATTGTATTGTGACAGTCAGGATACCATTGATTTTGTGAAGACACTAACGAAACGCATACAGCTTTAGAATTACTTCATCATATAATCTTACAATTATCTGAACTTCTCATAAAAAAATTGAAATAAATAACTTTTAAAATGATTTGTGTTAAACATCCTAGTATTAAACATCCTATTTGTTTTGTGAGCTTAATCCATCATTAACAAATAAGAATATCTATAAAATGTATCTAAGTGGATTTCTCATTAATAAAAACAAATAGAAATAATTAAAAAATTGGAGAGAGAATGAGTTGAGTGTCTTCACCATTTGAGAATTCTATTTACCCTTGTTTTTTTATAATTGGTTCAAAACATTTTTAATAACTCAAAATTTAAATAAATAACTAAAATCAATTAAATAATATATTTGAGATACTTAAAGAGTATTTAAACGTAGTAGATGCTCTAAGATTCATGTTTTAATATGCTTTTAATTTGTCAATTTAATAATACCATAAACTAGGAAGACTTGGGTCAATTAAACTAGGAGTAATAACAGGGATTCACTTGACATTGCATTGTCATTGCGACTAGAAGAAGTACACAAATTACTAATTAACGAAGATACTTAAACACAAGTTCACAACAAACTTAAGAGCGAATCCTTAAGTAGAGTACTAATTAGAGAGGGAATCAGATTGAGATAGAGATAGAGATAGAGATAGAGATAGAGAAAAGAGTGTTTCCATTTCACCCCAGGTCGTGGCACATCATCTATGTGTAGTCATAAGAAACCAGGGAGAGAATGAAAACACATATTCTCTCTCACACGAAACCCTAACATATAAAGTACGACGTGACGCACCGCCGATTCCTGTGACCAAGAGTCGTCAGAATGTAACCGGTGAAACCGTCACTCGGCGGCGAGAGAACCACCGGAAGATACTCGTCGGAGTGACAAGGGAACTTTGACTCCTTAAAATGATGACTCAGCGCTTCTTTCCCCTGATTCCAAACCCAAACCCAAAAATTACACATTTTTCATATCTCTTAAATAAAATTAAAAAAGAAGAAAAAAGATACCTGAAACTTGGCTATTGTGATTTGGCAAGTCTTGTTGCTCCTAGGATCAGCCCAAACGCAGTAATCAAACTCTTTACAGAATCTAACGGCGGCGATTGAACTTGTGAAATTGACAAACGCATAACCCAAGTTTGCTCTTTTCCTAATACCATATTAGACATAAACCCACACTAAGAGAAAAATTTTGTTTCAATTATTTCACCCAAAAAAAGAAAAGAAGAACTTACACAAAATCCATTGGTAGATAAAGGAAGTCATAAGAAGAACGGTTTCGTTCATGATCATAACCTAAAGTAGCAGATTTCTGATTTTCTTTCCAGCAATGAAAGTCCAAAATCTGTAGAAGATCACTTCGACTAAACAAAAATAAAAATTCCAACAACAACAAAAAAAATCAATCTTTTTGTAAATAAATCAATCCACAAGAACAAGAACATAAAAAAAATCAGATTGGGAAAGAAGCTAACTTACCCAAATCCGTTAGGAATGTTTTTCACCATTAGGGAGGTCTTTCCGGCGAGATAAGTCACAACCTTATCTTCTACCGGAAAAGCTTTCGCCGGCAAGTTCCGGTTTTTGGTAACCCAAGCTTCCTTCTTCTTCATCAGCCGTGGTGGGAGACATCTCCGGTTACAAAACACTTTGGTCTTACCATCGCCGTGACAATACACTTTGGTCGGCTTTTTGGTCGGCTTATTGGTCGGAGGGTAAAAAGGAATCATTTTGGTCGGAGTTTTGATCGGCTTGCTGGTCGGAGGGTAAAAAGTAATCACTTTGGTCGGCTTGTGGATGAGAGAGTAACAAGGAAAGTTGTGGTTAAAGAAAGGAGGAGGAGGAGGAGGAAGATGAAGATGGAGGAAGTGAGGGTTTTGAAACGCCGGTGAGAATTCCGACGGTGGAGAGAGTGTCGCCGGTAAGAATTCCGACGGTGGTAAGAGTGACGCCGGTATGAATTCCGGCGCACTAGGGTTGAGAGAAACGGAAGGTTTGAGATCAGTGGCCATGGATATTGGAAACCCTAAAGATGATGCGAGTGAGAAGAGAAGAAGATAAGTCTTCTCTGAATAAAGAAAGAAGAAAGGTAAAGAGGAGAGAAGAGAGAAGAGAGAAGAGGTGTGGGTTGGTGAGAGGAACGAGGTAAAGGAATTGCAGTTTTGGTGATTGAAAGAGTCAGAAGAAAAGAAAAAAAGAAGAAGAAGCAGACTTGACACTCACTTGAGTCTTCTTTTGAATTCTTTTATTTTTGCATTAAATGTTTCATTTTTTGTAGCAAGAGTTTATATAATTATTTTTCGTTAAAAGATGATAAAAAAAGGCTTAGTATGTCAACATTTGATGTGGCGGCGTGATTGGGGCTTCCAGCCTCATGTTTCACAGACATATCTTCTGATCAATTGCATAAGCATGACACGTATTTTGTTTATAGTAAACATAAAAGATTCATCAACAGAGTTAGGGAAGGATGCTGGTTGAAATGGTGCAACTAAATTAGAATCAGTTTTGAATTTGATATATGATGATCATTTTTGGATGTAGCTTCTTCACATTGACTTCATTTTGATATTTATATAGATATTATTAAGTATTCAAAGGGCCGATTGGGGTTCCGTCTTTAGATGATGTAGAAACTTTTTTTTTTTTTTAAGTTTTCAAAGACTTTTTTTTTCCAATCCTGAAGCAAAGTCCAATTAGTGAAAAACTTAATTGTTTTAATTTGATTGGTTAAAAATTATGACATGGAATGATGACATGTAAAGATGACATGGCTTAAATTGATAATTGATCTTTTATTTATATTAAAACTATTATATTAATAAAAATGAATAATTATGGGATCTTTTGTATAAATTAACAACAAATTTCAGATTTTTTTTTGTTTGGTCACATCAATTTCGGATTAAAAAAAATCAACCGATAAAACATTTTTAAAAAAAATTACTAATTCTTTTACAAACAAAAAAACATTATCATACATTTAACCCTCACTCCATATTAATCTAAATAAAACAGTTATATATACATAATATATAGAAACAAATTAATCAAATTGTATAATACATTTTATAGTCACCTAATATTATACTCACTTCCATACTAAATTTTATATAAAACATAAAAGTAAATGGATATTTATGATTCTCAATTTTTATTGTTTTGATTGGCTATAGAAATTAATCTTCTTATAAGATAATATATTCTGAAAAGTAATACTCAATAAACATGAAATATTCCAAATAGATACCAGCGTTATCAAAATATTCCAAATATTCCTTTCAACAATAGAAACATGATATGGCAAATATGAATAATGACACTAATCTCTAATGAAAAGTTAATGATTTTTTTTGTAGAAAACTAAAACAACAATCTTTTTTTCAAAACACATTTTTAACATATTCATTACCAAAGTTTTGAAAATAGTTTCAACATAAAATCATTTACATATAATAAATTAGTATGTACGTTTAGTTTTCAAATGAGTTTTTCATAATTTATCCTTTATTATGTGTTTATGCCAAAGATATCTCTATAAACTAAGTAGAAGGAAAGAAAAAAGAAAGAAAGAAAAACAAAAATAAAAAAGATCTCAATAAACAATGTCCAAAAGAAAAAAAAACTATTATTTATTAACAAAGTTTACATAAATAAATAAATTCTAATTAATAATAACAGTTAGTTACATATTATCATTAACGAAATTTACAAATTGTTTAGTTTTATGATTTTTCTCTTGAAGTTTTACATTTGTGTGTCTTCAAATTGTACATTATATTATCCACCGTTTGACTTTTATTTCAATACAAATACAAAAACTACAAAACAAAAACACCTTTGCTTTCAAGATAACATTCAAATATTAGTAATATTATGCAACATGTATTATTTTTTGAGTTAATTAGGTGTATAATAGTTTTAGAGGCCATAATTAGATGTATAACATTACCTAAATAGAATTTAGGTAACTAACACCCACTTAAATAGAATTGACTAAAATACCCTTAATTATATAATTAGTTGGTTATTATGTTGCTTAAAATAGTTGACTATATGTTAATTAAAATAGTTGACTATGTAAAACATTGTCTAAGTAAACATGTGTAAACATGTGTTTGCTATTTTCATTATAATATAGTTCACTTTGTGATTAATTCACTATGCTTATAGTTGACTATTTATGCATGTATAGTCAGCTATTCGGTTCTTTTTAACATTTATCTACAAATAGTCAACTATCATTTCAAAACATAGATGACTATGTAAAACATTGTTTATGTAAAAGAGTGTTTGTTATAGTTGACTATGTAAAACATTGTCTAAGTAAACGTGTGTTTGCTATTTTAATTATAATATAGTTCACTTTGTGATTAATTCACTATGCTTATAGTTGACTATTTATGCATGTATAGTCAGCTATTCGGTTCTTTTTAACATTTAGCTACAAATAGTCAACTATCATTTCAAAGCATAGATGACTATGTAAAACATTGTTTATGTAAAAGAGTGTTTGCTATTCTAATTATAATATAGTTCACATTGTGATTAATTCACTATGATTATAGTTAGTTGCTTATGCATGCATAGTCAGCTATCCAATTTTTTTTTTTTTTGAATATTTATTTGCGAATAGCCAACTATCAGAGATCAAAATATAGTTGACTATTTATGTTGTAACTGAAAATAAGGCTAAAATGGTCATTTTAGATATGTTCTATGTTATTTACCTAATTATAATTTAGGTTATGTTAGATACTTATTTATTGGTGCAATGGGTATTATTAATGCTAATTTTCCTATTTTTTTAAACAACCAATCATGCATATTTAATGTTCCAAAATTTGCTAAATTCTTCTTATTAAATACTAAAATCATCTTATATATCTTAAAAACTCATACCTGCACACGGTGCAGGCCATCGACAGTTAGGCTTTAACACTCTAACCGTTCTAAAAGCCTTCCTTAAATTTTTCAAAGTTTAACTACCCATCTTTGTACTTGTTACGTTTTTTTTTTAAAGCAACTAATTTGAGACTTTTATTTTTTTTAAAAGTCACAGCCCAATATTTAAAGCAAAAATTTTGACAGCCATTTTATTTTTTTTAAATCTACAGCCAAAACTTTTGAAAGTCCCAAACAATCACCCCCCCCTTCTATATTCTTGGATTGGTAAATTATTCAAGCTGAGATACGTTATTTTCGAACTAAGTTTTAGTTTTTTTTTTTGGTCGTACTCAGTTTTAGTTACAATCGGATTAATTCAAGTTAACTCATCCAGCCTTAATAAGAAATAATACACATTGCTGTTACACTAGAAAAGTACTACAAATTACTTTATAAATTTTAATTCATTCTCGCATGTTTTTCTCCAAATCTTTATTATTCAAAGATTCTTCTTCAATTTAATGACAACTAAAACTTTGTACTGACAATAATATTTCATTTAATAAGACGATTGAAGAGCGAGAGAATGAGAAAAATAAGAGTTACATTTATTTTGTTTTTGTGAAGAACCCTAACCGACTGAAGGAAAGCAAAAAGAAGAGATTATACTGTAGCATTTATTACAAGGATCATAAACATAAAAATAACAAATATTTTAATCATGTAAAACAATGTGTGAAAGGAAAATCTGATCTTCCTCAGTCCTCAGATGCAAATATTTTATAATATTGCTATCTATGTTCGTTCCTTCTGTCTCGTCTTTTTAGGTTCTCTTTTGTCTTATATTTGTAATAAATCTCTTTGTTTATAAACTGTACGATAAAGTTTTATTCGTAAAATCAAAATTACTTATGATATGGAAAAACAAAACCAAAATTCAGAGGCAGACAGAGAGAGACAGTGGAAAGAAAAACTCGATCTAAGGAGACTTTTGTTTTTCCATGCAAAAAGTAATTTTGATGTTACGAATAAAAATCATCTGCTTCTTTTTTTTCCATTGATGTTTCACTCAATGATTATTCTTAGCTAAAGTCATTTGATATATTTGACTTTTATTTTGAACTGTAAGACTTCTATTTTTGTGATTTCCTCTCTGAACTCGATTTGACGACGTACCCATACACGGTGTCAAAATATACTAATTTATGATAAATCTCTTTAAATTGTATATTATAAATCTTGAAAAGGTTCTTAAATGATCTAAATGGTATTATATATTTTTTTATGCAAACTTAAATTGTTCAGAAATGTATGTTATCTATCTCATAATAAATAATGTTTAAGAAAAATAAGCATATATATTAGTTTTTGTCCCTATAATTAAATGTCTAATAGTAAATAAAAAATAATATAGTAACTAGCAATTAGGTTACCCATATTTCAGATTTTACTTTTTTGTAATTGTACTATTTTTGTATTAAAATAAAATTCAAACTCTAGAAGTCATCTCACCCCTTTTTTTCTCATTTCCTCCTCTAAGCTGAGGAAGTCTTCTTCTTCATTTTTTAAAAACATTTTATCTTCTAATTCCTTCCCTTATTTCTTTTATATTTTTAATTTTACAATTCGTTTTTGTTCTTCTTCTCTCTCAATTATTTTATCTCAACTCTTATCATAGATCTAAATATCCAATTGTGGACTAAAGGTGGTGTTACTTCTTTTTGTTAAACTCTTTATCGTCCTCCATGTCTTGGTTAAATTGAGTGGCCGCTGGATATGACATAGTTCAATACGTTTGAATCGAAAATCAGTTGAATAAGTAATTATGTTTCCAATAATAGTTTACTATATCGACATAATCCCCTATATGGTTTACTATCATTATGTATAGTAAACTTGTTGTATCCCCCATAGTTCACAATCACTTTGTGCCACATACTTTTATAGTGAACTACTATAGTAAACTATATGTACATATAATCTTTTATATAGTTCACTATCACTATACAGTAAAAACTCTATAAATTAATAATATTGGGACCACGATATTTTATTAATTTATAGAGTTATTAATTAACCGAAAATGGAAACTTTCCATAATTTTTTTAAAATAATTTTAATTTTAATTTTTTTAATTCATATTATGCTATATTTTTATGAAATTAGTTTATTCACTTTGTTTGTTTATACTATATCAATTAATGATAGAGTTATGACAAATTTCATTTCTAAGAAAAAAATAAACAACACTAAAATGATATATAAATATATTTTAGTCATGTTTATATAGCATATATTAATTTATGATATTATTGGGGCCATATATTTACATATGATTTCTAAAAAAATTATTATCTTATTATCTTATCGAATTGTGTTATATTTTACACCAGCCCGACTCGGGACCGGCCAAATTTATGAATTTAGAGAGTTTATTAATTTATCGAGTATTAATTTATAGAGTTTCTACTGTATATAGTTTACAAAACAATTTACATGAACATTTGCTTATATACATATTTATTTTGTTACACGATGGTCTGGATTTATTTAGGACACGAGGTTTTGACACTCGGCTAAATCAGACAAATATTTGTCTCATTCCGAAAATCGGCAAACCTAAGAGGATTAGTGAATTCAAGCCAATCGGCTTATGTAATGTAGGCTACAAGATTATCTCAAAAATTATGTGCTTACGGTTAAAGAAATTATTATATAAGGTTATCTCGGAATCACAGTCGGCATTCATATCCGGGAGGATAAACACTGATCATATCCTAATTTCTCAGGAAATGTTTCACGGACTCCGAACTAATGCCTCTTGTCGGACAAAATTTATGGCAGTGAAAACAGATACGAGCAAACCATATGAAAGGATTGAATGAGATTCTTTAGAAGCGGTGTTGGTTAAATTAGGGTTCGGACCAACCCGAACATCCTAGTTAATGTTCTGTGTCAGATCCGTCTCTTATCAAAATCTGATAAAAGGGTAGCCACGAGGACGGATTGTGCCAAAGAGGGGGCTAAGACAAGGTGATCTTTATCTCCATTTTATTTATTTTATGTACGAAAGTCTTGATTGCTATTATCCGAAAGAAAGAATGGGAAGGTATGTTGACAGGGATTAAGATAGCTCGTAATAGCCCACCAATCTCGCATATGCTCTTTATAGACGATAACTTGTTTTTCTGTAAAGCAGAAGGCGTAGAATGTCAGACAATATTGGACGTACTACAAATATATGGGACGACGTCTGGTCAGGTAGTAAACTTTGATGAATCATCTTATGTTCGGTCATAATGTAACAATTGAGGTCAAAGTTATCTTAAAAAGCATAATGATAATTGATAAAGAAGGCGGAATGGATCAAATGCCAAAATTTTAAACTTTATAAATAAGAGGTTACATGACCGGGTGAATGGATGGGCAACTAAGTATTTATCTAAAGGAGGGAAAGAGGTCATGATCAAATCAATAGCCCTAGATCTCCCTACGTATATTTATGTCATGTTTCCGGTTACCACAATTTTAACTAATCAATTGACTGGTGATATTGCCAAATTTTGGTGAAGGTCTAGAGGAGGTACTCATGGCCTACACTGGCAGGCTTGGGATAAATTGTGCCTCTCGAAAGCGGAGGGTGGATTGAGTTTTTGATCTTTGACAAATTTTAATACGACCCTATTAGCAATGCAACTTTGGCGATTATATCAATATCCCAACTCTTTAGTGGTAAGAGTACTCAAAGGGAAATACTTTCAGGATATACATCCTCTGTTGGCAAACAAACCTTATTCACCCTCATATAGGTGGACGAGTCTTTTATCAGCCATAGACTTCTTATACAAAGGAAGTTGGCTTGATCTGGGTTTCGGACATACGATATCAGTTTGGAGGGATCAATGGATTCCTGATTATTATCTTAGGCCAGCGAGGGGACGAGGGAGTATCCTTCAACCCAATCTACAGATCCACAAGACATTCATTTAGTTCGTGGTCTCGCCTGGGGTATTCCTTTCTTAAAGATAATTACATTTGGCATTTTATAAAATCGGGGAGATATACAGTACAATCGAGATATTGGTGGGCCTATCAGATAGAACGAGACGAAACCAATTTTGATTAGTGAGCCGAACTTTACAATTCTTAAAGCTCATGTATGGAAAGTGAAATGTTCCACGAAAGTAAAGTATTTTTATGGTAGATTCTTTTAGGCTCTATAGTTGTTCGAGTAAGGATAAACCAACGTGGAGTGAATTGTCCCATAGTGTATGTGTTGTGGACTAAAAGAAGAAACAATTAACCATGCCTTCTTTGAGTGCACCATAGCTAGAAAGATTTGGCCATTATTCATATCCCCTCAGGAAAAGACCAATCTGCAGATGTCGTTCATTTATGCTAATATGGACCACCAATCTGCAGATGTCGTTTGAATAATCTCTAGGCGGACTGTTTAGCCCGTTCTACCCGTTTTTATTCTCTTGAATTTTTATTTGTAAACACTTATTCTCCAAGTTAAGCAATGATATATCATGGTTTTTACCCGTTTTTAACCATGATATAAGTCGGTTTTGTATAGTATATTTTGTATTTGTGTGTCTTTTGTAGTGTTTTGCAGGAAAATAGTCGTTTGTGCCGAAACCATCCGAAGTGCTTCAAAGATCGACTTAAAAGAACGGTTTCCATTTGGATTTAGCTTCAGAGGTCTTCATGAAAGTTGTAGGTATTTGAGATAGCTTTCCAATGGAAGTGGTTTGAGGTCATTCCGATCGGTGGTTCAGGAGATATGGCCGTTTTACCGGAGGGTCTCTGGAACAACATTTCCCGTCGATCGACAGGAAACTGTGTCGATCGACAGGAATCTTTAAAACAGAGGAATTCATGACGAAGCATAAAAAATCTCCAGAGAGTCCCGTGTCGATCGACACACCTTTAATGTCGATCGACAGGCTACCTGCAGACCTAATTTTGGGCACTTCTATAAATAGTTTTGTTTTGTTTTCATTGTAAAATATCTAGAAAACTTGTAAAAACTAGATCTATCTCGTGGAGAGAGAGAGAGAGAGAGAGAGAGAGAGAGAGAGACTCTTGAAGATTGAGGGAGATCCATTGTTCTTCATCTCTAAACCCTCTGTATCTTCTAAACTCTAACTCTTTTTATGAAATTCTATTCAGTTATTATGATTTCTTCATCTATTTCTGAGTAAATTACTTGTTAGGACATGGAGATTTCATGGGTTTTGATGAGAAATCAATAAAATCGAAGATCTGTCAAGGTTATCCGTTAGTTCTTCGTTTAGACTGTTCTCAATGCTTGAATCTAGCTTGATCACCTAGAATCTTGATTTTAGGATTGTTGGTTAGCCACGACAGTGGGATTAATAACCTGAATCTAGTCTAAATGGGCAAGGTTACCTATTCGCAAAGAATATTTGGCTTAGGGATTTTGTGAACATATCGAACTCGTGCTAAATGCGTGTTTAGATTCGATGATTCATGAGGGTCTAAATATATATAGCCTTCGTAACGACAGTTAGTTGGTTATACTTTCATGTTTGAGTTCTAGAACGGTGCGTGATAGAACTTTGACAGTTGTGATAATCTTCGATTCATTGCCTATAAGAATTTCCATGGCCTAACTCTCTTCTCTTTGAGAACTTGTAAATTAAACCATCCTCGTTTCACTTGTTTCATAGTTTCATCTTTTGTTTAGTTGTAAAAAGCATCGCTCTAGCTTAAGAATGGATCATTGCAATCCTAGTGTATCAATCAAACCTCTCTGTGGATACGATAACCCTTTGTGCTACAACGTACGAGGGGTTTTTGATGGCCCTGTGTATAAAAAGCCCGACATCAAAATGGCGCCGTTGCCGGGGAGGTTTTGCATTGATCATTAGGATTTTGATTCTTTTTAAGGCTAGAGTTTTATTTTTATTCTCTTTTGTTGTTAATCTTTTCACTTTTTGTCATGAAGGAAGTGACAAGGATGAAGCAACCGTCAAGCTAGTGATGTTAAACGCGCCATTGGGGACCTCCCCAAACCTATCCATAGTCAAGCTAATGACTTAAAATGAGCGCTTAATGGGAGTCAACCCATTTACTTTTCAATTTCGTACTTTTGTTTTGATTTTTTTTAGTTGAAATTTCGAATACTAAGCGAACTTGAATTTTTATTTAAGGAATGCAATGAGTTGTTCCCGTTGATCGTTTGTTGAATGTCAGTAGATGCAGGTTTGGACAACTTCGGGCTTCGAACCAGACACTTTGCGAGAAGTCGACAAATACGAAGTTTGGACAGAGCCAGCACTGTCGATCGACATGATTCTTTGTCGATCGACACGAGGACCTCTAGAGAAACCATCCAAATCTTTAAAATACTCTGTCGATCGACACATAATACACTATGTCGATCGATAGGGTCGTTTTAAAGATTTCAACAACTCAACGGTCTAAGGCAGAACATGGTATGTCGATCGACAGAAGTTCCTGTCGATCGACAGGACCCCCAAAAATGGTAAATTCTGTATTTCTTTGATCAAGTTCGCATTTCATTTGATTTATTTTACCAATCTCGGGCTTGATAACACTGGGGACAGTGTTGGTTAAGTCTGGGGGAGGAAGTTGCTAACGGGTTTCTTTTTGTTTTGATTTTGACTCAAATTTTTGAAATTTTTTTTCTTGTTTTATTGAGTCAAAATTAGTAGAACAACTCTTCTTTTGGTCTTTTTCATCATGTGACCATTCTTCCAGGATCAGTTTCAGAGTTAAGACTAATGAAAAATCCAAGGATTGACCAGTTGACCGGAAACATCAGTTACTTCCAGTATAATCTGCCAAGTCAGAGCTATTGCACGATACTCTTTGGGATCGATGTCCATTGAGCTTGACTCCTCATTCATACCTGGTAAATGCAACCCCCTGTTGATAATAATGGTACTCCTCTCCCCGTTTATAAAAAAAAAAGAATATATATACATGTAAATAAATTATTACTAGGATTGGGGTGAAATGATAGTTCTTGAGTACAAGATGAGGAATAAATCCAGTGAATCTGTACTCGAGATGATCACCCAGCTCAAAAGCAGCAGTCTGAGTCCCTTAAAAAGGATGTAGAGGACGAGCAATCTCACGAACCTGTCTCCTCACAAGGAACAATAGTAGTGAGTCACGACCCTGTCTCCTAACAAGGAACAACATAAGTGAAATATGCACTGCTTCGAGTTTAACAATCGCAAAAAAATGTATATATATGTAAATATATAACAAAATAAATCTGGGGGAGAGAAAGATTACCAAGTGTTGTTTAGGTTGATTTATCGCGGTATAGTATGGGAATGAGTCTAGAAGGTTCATGGCTTTGAGAACATTGAGATCAAGCGATGAAGACTAACGGATTATGCTGCGAAGTGGTGGATGGATTTGGAAGGGTGTGTGTGTCTGCGGAGAAGTACATGGTGGTCTGATTCTGGTTGGTTTTGGAAAGGTCAATTCGCTGCATCGAAAGAAGGTATGTTCTATGTTTTCAAACCTCTTTCACATTCTTGGTGTATGTTTTGCTTGAGGCCAAGCAAATGCTAAGTCTGGGGGGGTGATATATCATGGTTTTTACCCGTTTTTAACCATGATATAAGTCGATTTTGTATAGTATATTTTGTATTTGTGTGTCTTTTGTAGTGTTTTGCAGGAAAATAGTCGTTTGTGCCGAAACCATCCGAAGTGCTTCAAAGATCGACTTAAAAGAACGGTTTCCATTTGGATTTAGCTTCAGAGGTCTTCATGAAAGTTGTAGGTATTTGAGATAGCTTTCCAATGGAAGTGGTTTGAGGTCATTCCGATCGGTGGTTCAGGAGATATGGCCGTTTTACCGGAGGGTCTCTGGAACAACATTTCCCGTCGATCGACAGGAAACTGTGTCGATCGACAGGAATCTTTAAAACAGAGGAATTCATGACGAAGCATAAAAAATCTCCAGAGAGTCCCGTGTCGATCGACACACCTTTAATGTCGATCGACAGGCTACCTGCAGACCTAATTTTGGGCACTTCTATAAATAGTTTTGTTTTGTTTTCATTGTAAAATATCTAGAAAACTTGTAAAAACTAGATCTATCTCGTGGAGAGAGAGAGAGAGAGAGAGAGAGAGAGAGAGAGAGAGAGAGAGACTCTTGAAGATTGAGGGAGATCCATTGTTCTTCATCTCTAAACCCTCTGTATCTTCTAAACTCTAACTCTTTTATGAAATTCTATTCAGTTATTATGATTTCTTCATCTATTTCTGAGTAAATTACTTGTTAGGACATGGAGATTTCATGGGTTTTGATGAGAAATCAATAAAATCGAAGATCTGTCAAGGTTATCCATTAGTTCTTCGTTTAGACTGTTCTCAATGCTTGAATCTAGCTTGATCACCTAGAATCTTGATTTTAGGATTGTTGGTTAGCCACGACAGTGGGATTAATAACCTGAATCTAGTCTAAATGGGCAAGGTTACCTATTCGCAAAGAATATTTGGCTTAGGGATTTTGTGAACATATCGAACTCGTGCTAAATGCGTGTTTAGATTCGATGATTCATGAGGGTCTAAATATATATAGCCTTCGTAACGACAGTTAGTTGGTTATACTTTCGTGTTTGAGTTCTAGAACGGTGCGTGATAGAACTTTGACAGTTGTGATAATCTTCGATTCATTGCCTATAAGAATTTCCATGGCCTAACTCTCTTCTCTTTGAGAACTTGTAAATTAAACCATCCTCGTTTCACTTGTTTCATAATTTCATCTTTTGTTTAGTTGTAAAAAGCATCGCTCTAGCTTAAGAATGGATCATTGCAATCCTAGTGTATCAATCAAACCTCTCTGTGGATACGATAACCCTTTGTGCTACAACGAACGAGGGGTTTTTGATGGCCCTGTGTATAAAAAGCCCGACATCAAGCAACCAATTCTGAAAATATCTTTGAATTTATATATTTGGTTGAAAAAAATCAGAATTATTATTATTATCGAGTATTAAGTGTTAACATATATTATCATGATGACAAAGAAAAACATATATCATCATGAACCCAAAACGTGTACCCAAAAAGATATTATGAATAGCTAAAAAAAATTTGGTAGGTAAAAAAGTTGTGATGATAGCCTATAAAGTTGTGTGTGATAAACGAGAGAAGTAGAACTGTAGAAGTATGGATGGATTAGTGAAGTGAAAAGTCTTCCTATTGTTTTGGGCATCATTACCTTTACACGCATTTCCCATGGATAAGACAATAATATTTTTAGTTATATATAGATATATCTTACAATTTTGTTACTCCCTCTTTGTTTCTCTATCACTTCCAAGTTCCAAATGATATTTCAAAATTGTCGCACACATTTAGAAGAAAAAAAATTATCTCTACTTTTAGTCATTTTATTTAAAATTTTCAAATTTCTATGTAAAAATTAAATTCATCTGATATTTCTGGCTATTTATATTTTACGATATACTTTATAATTAATATAAATTATATATTATTAATAATTATTTTTTCTTCTATATTTCTGTATTTCTTACTAACTAACAGAGAATGAGATGAATACTTTATATTCAACCTAACAGCTTTTTTTTTTTTTTTCTTTGTCAGCAACCAAAGCTTATATTGATAAGGCCCATGGGCTAGAAACCAAAAGTACAAGAACGGAATCAACAACAATTATCAATTACAACAGAACTAACACGTGTTGATTGAAGGACACATCTGCGACGTGGCACGTGGCAAACATGCATCTTCTCTCCGTTCCATCTTCATCTCTTTGCTATGCGACCATCACCGGAGTTAAGAACACCACCGTCCTGAGCAATTGAGGGAGATCACATATAATTCCAACATAGCACCACAAGATCAGCCCCCTTAATCTATTAAGATCACCATTCGCATCAACCATAAGCACCGAGAATCAAAACCCCTTTACCATTTAATTAAAGAAATCGGGAAACTCTCGAAATCAAAAGACCGGCCATTCGACCACCGTCGATTTCGGATTCGAAACGAGACACTTTACTCATAAAAGCCATCTAGTGAGTAAAGATTTATGCCCGTAAAGATGAAACCCAAACGGAAAAAGAGGATTGACACCGGAGCCTAAAGGATTTATAAATAAACGAACGAAAGGTGTGAGAAAAAGAAAAAGAAAAACTAAACTTTGAACCAAATCCGATAAACGAAAACCAAATCCGATAAACGAAAGATAAAATCGGACAGAGCCGAAGATAAAATCGGACAAAGCCGAACCGATAATCGGACAAGCCGAAGTCATATATCCGTATATACATGCCGCGACGTTGGCTCAAGCCAACCGCGGGGCTAATCACCGGAAATTCTTCTTGTTTTTTTCTTCTTTTTGTTAGAGAGAGTTCTAGAGAGAAGAGAGAGAAGAGATTCCAACCTAACAGCTAAGTTTTGGAGAAGATTATATTTTTTGTCCAATTTTTTTTTTTCAATTTTGCATACGTAGTTGCAAAGAGAGACAATCGATTGTGAACATAGCCGAGGCCGTTTAGACATATTAAATGGGTCTAAACGGACTGCCCATTTAATTATGTGAAAATCCGTTTAATACATGTGCCTAAACGGGCTGGTCCGTTTAAACCGGTTTATATTTAACTTGTAAACGGGTTCGTTTTATAAAACAGGCCTATCTAAAGCCTCGAGTTTTAGGCCCTTTTTAACATCACTAAATATAATCAGTCAATTGTTTAAACTTCAACAATTCCATCATCATTAGACATTAGTCCATCTATGAATAAATCAACCACATCTTCCTTATTCCACATTGTTTTCCTTTTACCTTTTTCTCTAAAGTTGTTTTATTTCATACTTAAACAAGAAATTCTCCTTAGTAAGGAAATTTGTTGTTTTCACTACAAACTCCTTATAGCAGAGTGAAACACATGACGTGTAAAGAATAAAAACCCACCAAAAACACAAAGAATAAGAACAACGGCAAAAAGAAAGAAAAAAACCAATTTGTGATGGAAAATAAATCGAGTTTTTGTATCTCCTGTAATGTCATGATAATTTGTTTTACTTGATGGATTGTTGAAGCTGGCCAAAAATGTCAGGACAATCATCCCAACGACCAGAATCTCTACCTTCCCAATAACCTCCAATGTATCTGTATGTCTCACTTCCTTCCTCTTTCCTAAACCATTTCGGTTTCCAGCCTCTCTCTTGCATCTCTCTCGCCTGTCTTTGTCTCTGTTCCAACCTCAACTTCTCCGCGTTTCCCATTTCAAACTCTCCTTTCTCCAAATACCTCTGGTCCGGTCTAAGTCTTGAATCCGTTGGCGGTAACTTCTCCTTTAAACCAGGCGTTAGCTCGTTCAAAGTCATCCCAAACCGTGTTAGGTTATACTTTGTCGGGTTTTCGGGAGGTTTGTTTCGTTTCCACAGAAGATGAGATTCGTTAGCTTTTACTTGATTACCTATCACATAGTGCATACTCTCGTCCCATTTTCCAAACAGCTTAGCCACTGTTTTGCCATTTTTGTCTTCTACTATACCTTGAACTTGGTGAGGATTCCTGTCAATCATCGACTGTTCCTTGAATTTAAGTTTACATGAGTATTCACCGTTGCCTTCGATTCGCATGGTTCCATAGTGATCGCAGTACAATTTACCAAGTATGAGATTGTATATCGATGAAGTCACCTATGTTTTGAGCAGAAGTGGATCAGCATCATATTATCTATTTATTCATAAACTTCTTGAGTAAAGATTCATACCTTACTCCACTGAACAATTTCACCATCATCAAATTGCAAAGTCAATACACCAATAGGATCAAGCTGAATTGATCGACCCCAAAATTTGCTCTTTAAATTGCTATCACCCCAGAATTTCCATCCTGTGCCATCACAATGACATGCCACAATCATTGGATGATGACTCACCTGACGAAGAAAAGCACAAGCGAATGTTATGTTTATTATCTTAACCTGAATTAATGAGAGAATCTTATAGATGTTTATGTTTAAAAACAGAAACCTTTTCCGAGAAAAATCGAAGGCCTTTGTCTGGATAGTCAGCCTCGTATGTTTCCCCTAACATTGGATTAAAAGGTTTGCAGATTCTTCCTTCGGTTGACGCATAACCAGATACAGCAAAAGCAGCAACATTCAGAATCTTCATGAGGTTATTTCCCTGAAAATGTTTTGTGTGCTGAGTAAAATCAAGGGGCTATCATAAAAGAATTTCAATAATATCAGTTGTTTGCAGATGTTTATTACCCTTTTCCCCCATTCAGATGCCCGGTCAAGAAGGTATGAGTACTCCAAATCCTCAAAGCATTTCTGTAGAGAAGAGAGTGGCTCGTTGAAGTAAACAGGAAGACAGACTTTGGTGAGATCCTTGCCAATGTTGTCTTTGATCATTGACCAAAGGCTCACACTTTTCTCTTTTTCAACCGGATCAGGTAACTTTTTCCGTCGTTTGACATGAGGATAGTTTAATCCAATAGACTTGATGGAAGGATCAACATCATCTTCGGACTCAAAGCCATTATTAAGCCCGTCATCATCTGAAGAAAATGATGATGTACGAAAAGCAGATTCAATACTTTTGAAAGAACTCGAAGAAAAAGAGTCGCATGTATCAATTTCCTCCTCTGCAGCATCATATAATCGTTCATTATCATCGTCCGATTCACTAGGAGTTCCATCTGAGACAAAAGGAATCAAGAAGGGAACATAACCAAGTCAACAACAGCTCCAATCAAAAGGCAGGTAGATAGAAAATTAAGGCTTCTTATGACTTAAATCACCTGAGTCTCCGTTCTCAGCTTGTCGTTGAGTCTCATCTACAACAGTGTTCTCCAGATCTACCTTTTCTGTCTAGACAACGGCGTGGTGACATCAATTTCTTAGCAGATTTTAGCCGGAAAAGAGAATAGATAGAAAACCAAACAAGTATACAACTCAAATCTTCCATAAAGGGCAACAAAAGTCCTAAAGCACCAAAAAATTAACACATGAACAACGTATCCTTGGTCCAAATACATCCAATCCTAAATGGTATCTAAAACCGAGAGAAATCAATCGAATTCACTTTTATCCTTAACTAGGAAAGTATCAGGGGATATCGAAAGCTTTTCAATACCTCTAGTTGCCTGAGAGTATCAATGAGAAGCCATTGTTTCTGCTTGAGAAGCAAAAGCTGGCTCTGTACAGCCGAGAACTCAGACCTGGTGATTTGCTCACAGTCTTGAATGGCTGACTCACTCACTCCTTCCTCAACCAATCGTAGCCTAAGCTTCTCCATCGAGATTCCCAAACTATTAGTCGGTGCCATCAATTCGCAGTTGGACATTCTTGGAAACATATCTTTCACAGCTTGTAAAGCCTCCATCCAAGCTCCCCGATCCTCCCTCGTCTCTGCACGCAAGTGTAGCCTCTTGGTACCGGTGAATATCGAAAATCTCTTATCATCTGATCTACTCTCTCTAATCGATGAAACCTACACATAACCAATTACATCATTCAACCATCCAAAACGCAATAACCAAACGAATCTGTTCCAATTTTGTAATCGTACCTTGAGATGGACTTCTCCGAATGGTTTGCGGCGGAGATGATGATTCCCGGCGTGACGGTTAAGCCTAGAGATCATACGCGTGGCTTCATCTCCGATGACTTTGGAACCTTTCTCAGTGTCACGGTTAACGAAGATCTTATCAGGTCCATGGATTTTATAATAAGAAACAACACCATCCTGCAAAACAAACCATCTAGGTCTCCATCCTTTACCATAGTTGACCCATTTATAGAGTATCCCAGCAATCGCATTACCGGCGATATCGTTAATCTTAACATCGACCGGTGCTTCTCGCGGCAAAGCTAATACGCGTTGACCTAATCGATCGGCGTTAAACGAGAGACTGTGGTGGAGGAGATGGTGATTCGATTGAGCGGCGGGGTGGTTGTTATATCGTTGAGAAGCAGATCGGGTGATATGAGCTTGGGATCTAGCGGAAGTTCCTGGTGAAACGGCGTACATAGAGAGAGACGATGGTTGTTCCGGTAACGGAGAGTGATCGGAGAAAGTAGAGACACAACAAAACGAATGCATGAGGAGAGAGGTCAAACGCCGATTACAGTACGGCGGATTACGGCGGAGAAGAAGGAGAAAGTGGTGTTCATAGCAAAATTGGAAGTTTGTTTGAGAGAGAGGAAGTTGTTGAAATCGGGTGAGAGAAGCAGAGGGGGAGTTAAACCGGAGAAGACATAATTTCGATTTTTTTTTTTTTTTTTTAAACAATCTCCATTTTCTTCTGCGGTGGCTGGTGACGTGGCGAGGAATCAACGAAGGAGTCGTCACTTTACTAGTTTATTACTTCTTTCTCGATTTCTTTTTTTTTTTTTTTTTTTCTTTTTTTTTTGGGTCGACACTTTCTCGATTTCTTTTGTTTTAAAAAATCTGCGAACGAATCACTTTAGCCATTTTTTTTTGTCAAACCGTGATTTGTATTTAGACTCGACTCCAACAAAAGTGGGATTGTTCAAAGATACAAGACCACGTAATGTATCAACAACATATATTGTGAAGTCATAAATTCATGTGAATTTTGTATGGAAACACATGAGCATTTAGGATTGATGGTTTACATAAACTCTTTTAAATGCTCACTAGACTCATAAGAAATCAAAACATGATAACATCTATAACGAGGAATAGATGTTGTCCGTAATATATTTCGTCGGGTCTCTGAAAATTGCTTTGAGCTATAAGATATGGAGTACTTTGTATTTCATAATTTTGTTTTCATTTCATTTAATTTTTGAACAAAAACACATTTGTCCAAACTAAACAGAAGAATTATGGAAAAGACTATACTACGATGATTTTCACCCCTACGTCCTAATGATTAAGTATGAGTGCATTAGAATTAACCATAAATCAAATTAACGTGGACCCCTTAAAGATTTGATTTCATTTTTCTTCTGCTATTTTATATCTATATAGTATATGCTACAAAAAAATGGGTCCCCTATTCTAACATTCTTTTCTTTATTCGTTTGACTGAAACCTATAGGACAAATCTAAACCAGTATAACAATAGAAAATTTTCGAAGTTTAAAATGAAAAGGCATAAAATGGTTTATTATAATAATAAAAAAAAAAAAAAAGAGAGGAAGAAGTAACCAAAGATGAAATTCAAAAATGATGGCCAATTTTCTAATTCGTCTAACCAGTAAAGATTTCCTACATTAACTGCTTAAGTTTCCAGATTTTATTTATTTTTCCAGCCTGAGTGAGGTTCACGTCTTCCGACACAAATGGTTTCAAACTTGATCTGCTTGCCGACCAACCTCCGGTCGATAAATACTTATTAAATTGTACTAGTATTTGTTTTCCTAAACTTATTACTCTCGCTCGATAAATACTTTTTAAATTGTACTAGTATTTGTTTTCCTAAACTTATTACTTTATCATTAATTATCAAATATAATTATAAATAATTTCACATATTTTATTAGTTGAAAAATAAAGTAGTTGTTTCAAACGGATTTCAAATCTTTTGTACATAATGTTAAAAATTTCTTATATTAAATTTTCAAGTAACTTTCGGAAATCATGGATAGTCGTTCTGATTATTGGAGGGACTAGAGACACTCTTGTGCACGTTCTTAGTTCAGGAAGCGGTCACGAGGACCGTTGGAAAGTACGTTGGTACATGCGCAAGTACCACTGTTATGAAAATTTTTGGGACATGGAGAAATTTTTTCTCTCGTAAACTCTTTGACATCCAAATGAAGCACCTACAAAAAAGTAAATGTAGTGGGAAAGTAATAGAGAGTCACGTTGGAGGCCATGTGTTAAAGATCATGGTATCAGTCTTATAATACTAAAATAAGAATGAAGAGAAGAAAGAATGAGTCATGAAGAAGAAAAGGTTGGAGTTCCCTTCAAAAGATATGTGATTCTTGATAATTGAGATATACCCGAGAGGATATCATGTAGCCATCTTGTTCTAAATACCTCCTCTTTGATTCGGCCTCTCCAAGACCTCACAACCTTTCGATATCTTTTTATGAAAGAATGAATGACACTCACCTTTGGTTATCCAAGAACTCTTGTCAAGTCATATCGCTCCTTCTTTCGAAGGGTGATTATCTCTTTTTCGGACGACGGTTGACAGGGTAAGAACTGGTCTAATTTATCAAGTACATCCCAAACCATGCTACTCTACCCTGAAACAAGGCATTTCATACATAGCTGTTATGACAACCTTTATTAGAGGTGTGAAATCATCCTCAACAGTTATATATCTATTTTTTTTTATCTCGGATACCTCACGTACTTTGAGTACAAAGATGGACAAGTTAACAAAGTACGCGAACTATACTAGTAGGATGCGATTTATTAATGCAAATTATCCATTGGTTCAAATTTCTTAAAGGTTTTAATTTTGTTATGCTATTGACAACAAAAATTATGCATCTTCAAAAATTATTTAAAAGAAAATGGATATTTGATTAGATTCAAATTCTTATTTTGGATCCAAATTCATATCATATCATATAAAATGAAATGTTGAGGCATTACATATTGCATTACCTAAAATATAGAGTAATCTTGGCAAAAAAAGAAAAAGGAAAAACAAGATTAAACTACAAATCTCTGAATTGGGAAGCTTTGGTGATGGCCATGGAGAGGTGTTACCGAATCCAATGGTGCGTCAGATTCTCCCATAGCTTTCAATGTCTTCTAGAGTTGATTATGTTCTTGACGTCTCGGTCAATGGCGTTGAAGGTAGACAGAGGAAGCATGGACTAGTTGTTATGCAGTACATTATTCCTCTGTTTCCAGGTGTGAAAGACGATCGTATGGACTACGATTTTCCTGAGCAGAGAAGGTCCAAGGAGAGAGGATTGTCTTGTCCAGGAAAGAAGCTCTGCCCAATTGGTAAATAACCTTTGGTTAGGGTTTAATCTCGCCAAGGGCCTAAACTTCAACATCTTTCCACATCCATGTATCAATTCTTTTCTCCTCAAGCTCCCAAAAAAAAAAGGCTTGAAATGTTATGCTCTTTGTGCCATTTCGTCCAAAGTGAGGCATCATCTGATAGCAGAATCCAAACTAGGCAAAGTAGAGAGTGTAGTTCCATGTAATAACTTCTTAGCCCAACCCCTCCTTCTTTCTTTGGTAAGCACAAACTCTTCCATGCTATCTTTGCCTCCTTTGAACCATCAATAGTGCCTGACCACAAGAACCTTGAGCAGAAAGACTCAATCTTTCTCAAACATCCCATTGGAAGCAAGAAAGTAGAGATCCAAAAGTTAACCTTTCCGTAGATCATTGTGGAGATGAGCTGAACTCGTCCTCCGAAAGAAAGACATTTGACAGCCCAAAATCTAAAACTGGTGGAGATCTTTTCCAACAGTGGTTCATACTTATACATATATGTTTTGTCTTTGGATCGCTAATTCCCATCATGGGCTTAGAGTTTCGCGGGTCTTATGTTAACCTAATTTAACCGTGTACTTGCCTAATTTGGTAAAATGCAAGCTGAAAGTGTCCTCTCTAAGTGTATTGCTCACTGGAATTATACACTAAGCATTTTCAAACAAGCCCTTAATTGTCCTGGTCAAATTCAGATCAGATCCGACCAAAAATTTGGAGAAAATGACTACTTGGCCAGTATTTATTCCACTTTTGTGATACAGACAATCCTTGACAAAACAAAAACACCACCAGTAAAAAAATGCTGCATGTTTTAACAGAGCATGTTTAAATCATTCCTTAACAAACAAGAGCTGCCTCCACCAGAAGAAATCTTTGGATCATAGTTTTCTTCGGACCAAACCTTTGAAAAAGTCGAAACTGTAGTTGACCAAAGATACTCCATATCAGATTTGACATGAAATGTTGTGTTATCCATTTCATCAAATTCAACTTTCGTTAAACACATTCTCAAAAAGAAAATATTACCTATTGCCATCAGGGTTAAGCTCATACATTTCATTGTCATCTCCAATAGCCAGCAAATAGCCCGACGAAGTCAAACCCTAAAAATTTAAAGGAAATGCAAACACTGTTTCAATTTAGTAATATACTCAAAAATGCATATGAGAATCAAAACTGTAAACCATCCTTACCTGTATAGTCACAACGTTTTGGACAACTTGTTCCTCGATTTTCTCTTCAATAATCACTCTTTGCTCGCTGCAATCGTGTATCCCCAAACCTCAATGTGAATATACTCAGAACCTTTGACATAGATAAGAGTCAATGAGAGCCATTACCTATGAAGCCATGTTCTGTAGTAAAGCTCTTCGAGAGGTTTAAATCCTGTGAAATGGAGTGCGGTGACATATAAGTAATACACGGGCTCAAAACTTGATGCCAAAATTTTAAGCCGTCTCCGAGATTCACTTTACCTTGGTCCATGAATAGATCAAAGAATTTTTCAAATTTATGAAAGAAGGCAGCAAGAATTTCTTCTCTTTTGAGTAGGTTTGTAGTAGGAGACATCTCTTTCAGTACTGCATTTAAGCATGTGGTCGGCTGCTCGTTGTCTACGTTCAATCCCACACCTGCAAAAAAGGATAAAACTTTCGTCAAGACAACGAGCATCTAAAAGATGTTTCGAGAGTCATCAACTTCTAAAAAAAGCAAAGTCTATTACCAACACTGACACAGAACTTCTTTGATCTGAATTTAGAAGTACACAAAATGCCTCCAATCTTAAGGCCATTCAAGTAGAGATCGTTCGGCCACTTTATCTTAACGTCAATATACGGAAAACCCTGAAAAATCAACAAACTTTAAATAAGCGAAAAACTAAGAGGTAATTTCTGATACAAAGAATCAGAGACAAACCTTCTTGTCACAGACATCTTTCACTGCCTCTGATACAGCAAGCGATACAACGTACTGTATCAACGGTACAATTTTACCGTTTTCCATTTCTACAGTAAACGAATACATAAGACAACCCTTTGGAGATTCCCATACATTCTTTGTTCTCCCTGCAATGTTCATCGATTACATACACACAAATTTCCAATTCTAATTGCTATGATCTAATCCAACATTAACTGTTACCTCGTCCCTTAAACTGAATATCTGTTACACAAACTGAACCAACCGGAAGCTCAGAGAAGTTACTGTAAGAAAACTAAAGAACTAGGTTACTACAAAGATGTAAATTAAAGTATGAAATCAACCAAAACTAGAATTGCTTACTGAGAAATAACATCATGAGTGGAAGACAAGCGTGGAGACCAAATGAGAAACCTTCCAAACCGATTAGTCGAAATCGAGTTCATGAATAATGAGAGATTAAAGAAAGTGTCATCATCATCTTTGAACAAATTCTTAGCTTCAGATTGTAAGAAAAGTGAAACTTTCGTATTATCTGGGACTTTAAGCAAGTTATTGTTCTTTAAACGCGTTGCTGTATCAGTTTCCAAAGATGACTTCCCACATAAAACCAAGCTACACGAACCATTACTCTCCATTGCTAAAAAATCAAAAAAAAAAAAAAAAAATCAAATGGGTTTGTTTCTTTCAATAAAAAGCATCAAAATTTGTATTATAAACATAACAAAATCAAGAAAGAGAGAGAGCTGCATCCAAAAATTCAAGAACCAAGAAGTTGCCCAAAACAGCAGTAAAAGGAGATCGAACCGGAGGCAGAGACGGAGAAAGAAAGACGCGAAGGTCTTGTAGAAATAGAAAGTGTCGAAGTGATGAAACGCAAGAGGCTCGCCACTTTCACTGTACGACGAAGGTCGGTTTCGGGACGGAGAGAACAAGGATCACTACAAAAAAAGATTCAGAAATGAAGATGATGAAAATTAGAACCGGCTAGTTAAACCGGTTTCAATACCGGCCGGTTAAAGTTATTAAAAATCCACGATTCCGCCATTTCAAGAGTAGAAGTGAAACAATTCTGAATAGTCGAGTTTAAACAAAACCTAATCTCTTTCTACGAATCCCGATTTCACAGTTTTCGGTTGATCGAACCGAAATGTTTTTAATTAAAACAAAAGAAAGATCTGAAATATGAAAACCCGGTTTGATTAGAGTAGTTCAACCAAACAAATGACACAATTTAAGCCCAATCATCCCAAGGATTAATCTGTGGAATAGCAACAAAAAAAAATCTAAACTAAATAACTAACCAAAAGTAGCTAATGTGACAAATTTAAGGCTAAATCTAGGATTAGTTTGGTTACTAACCAAAAGTAATAATAATATAAAATCTAACGAATTGTTTAGACTTTAGAGAAAAATAGGAAGAAAGAGAGAGAAGTCAAAAAGGTAAAGATTGGTTACTCAATGCATTATATATATATATTTTTTTTTTTTATTTGTGCTAGTATCCGGGAAAACAATATGATAGCAAAAAACCGAACCAAACTCGATCCAAATCCGAGCAGATCCTCACACTTAAAATCGAAAAAGCCGGAACCGAATTGAGAACCGAACGGCTATCCAAATATACGAAACATAAAGAAACAAAATATATTTAGAGTTAAGGTCAGATATGTTTATGTAGTTTATGAAATTTTTACAATCTTTTCATTGTTTTTTATCAATTCAGATATCGTGTATTATTTCGATAAGAATAACCGATTTATGTTATTATTTGAACTATTACAACAAAATTTTGTTATAGGGTATTTTTGGATAATTCGATAACAAATAATTAAATTGAACCAAGTAAAAAAGAAAATGAGGTAATTATAAATAATCCAAACCAGAACCGAACTCGATCCGAAGTTTTCTAACACCCTAATGGATATTATATCTCTAAATCCGAATACCCAAAAATCTGAAATACTCTATCCGAACCCGAATGGGTAGCCGAATGCCCCAACTAGTATCCTTCAAATTTAATGTTTTCGGTTAGTTATTTAGTTTTTCTTTTCTTTGCTATTTTACAAATTAACCCTCATCCCCAATCGGCATTACAATTTACAACAACAACAAAGAATTGATCTCTTCAACAAAGGTAAAAAACGGCAAGGTGTTTATAATCCATGATTTATAGAACTACAGTAGTAAGTTCATATGACAGTTACAATGTTACAAAGAATAAACTACTAAAAGAAAACCCACCAGAGCAATGTAAATTTTCTATACACTTGAACAATTTGAGCAAGTACAAACGTAAGTAATGAACAAAAAAGATACAACATAAATACAGAAAATCATACCCCTGTTTTTTGTGATTGTCCTAAAACCCCTAAAGGACCAGAAACAGAAACACAGATTCAATCCTAAAGAGTTTCTTACACTTTGTGTGTTTACATGTGCACTCATTTTCCTCATAATAATCTCCCTCCATATCTGATGTGAGTCAAAAAGATAATTTCATCAAGAGACTATAGTCTTGCAGAATTCATGAGGAGGTTGGAAGTTGGATGAAGAGCTCCAAGATTCTGGATGTTTCCGGTATTTGAAAAATTTGAAGACAATTGGAAAATGCATTCGCATTCGGGTAACGGGTACGTGTAAATTGAAGTTTTCCGGTTTATCTTCCTCACTCTCGGTACCATCACTCCCTTTCTATCACTTTCCCCAAGCATCAGTTTCATCTCCTTCTTGAATACTTCCCACCTGTTCAAGATTCCGAGTAAACGTTGTAGAAATTATTCTAGGAAGAGGTTGACATGAAGAGAGGAAGATTTAGTACCTCATGTCCATGTCGTGAAGAAGGAGAACGAGTTTGGGTTTGTCGGGTATGACTGTTTTTGCATGTCCACCGAAGAGGAATCTTCGATGGCCCATCAAAAAATGTGGAAAGTTTCCACCTTGAGTTGTCACAAACACTTCACTTAACAAGCTCACCGTGTAGTCCAACGCAGCCAGTCTCGAGGAATATCCCTAAATAATCAAAGTAACAACAAAAGATTAGACCTTTTCATGTTCCCAACAGATTTGCGCTCGTAGATCACTGAATTCAAAATAAAACCTCAAATGGAGCAAGCTCTTCTGGAGTTGCAAGAGACTCTTTTGTGTAGAGATGTGGAAACATTTCTCGGAGAGGAGCCAAATGTATCTCAGGATGGTAGATTCTTCCCGATGCCAAATATATCGAAGTTTTGTTATCAAATCCCATTCCACGGAGCATCATACCGACCTATACTTACGTAAAAGCAATAATTACAAACAAAGGTCAATAAAATACTAATACTTGAATTTGAAAGTGAAATGTGAAAATAAGTCTATGAATTTACCTCTAAAGGGGTAAGGGGGCATTTCCCATTCACCCGGTTAAGGTCAGGCCTGATGACACGATCTTTTCGTTTAAACTTTCCTTTCCAACTTTTCTGTCTAATCATATCCATTTCATATTTCTCAGCTCTTCCCTCTTCGTACAGACAACAAGAGAACGCCACCATATCCTAAAAAACAAGGGTTCAGAAGATTTAATACGTAATTAGATCTCTTTCGCAACAAGACAAGCGCAAGAATTAGAGGGTTATGTAGAATATTGCAGCTATTTTTAGAATCGCACAAAATTACCTCCTCAAATCGAAGGTGGACTGAGATATACTTTCCACCGTTCTCTGAGCTTTGCTCGATCATCCGATCAACTAGCTTTGCAGCAAGTATTGATATCGGTGAAGAAAACTTCAATGCTTTGTAATTAGCTATGCACCTCAAAAGTTGGATATATGGTGGAACACTCATAGCCACTCTATTAGCAAACGGCGAAATCCGTATAACCCTGAGAAGAAAAATACTCTTAAGTAACAAAAGAGTTTGTCATGTAACAGCTTCAAGAAATTAAAGTATACCTACCCGTGTTCCTTTAAGACCGGATTCACTTCCCCGATATAGTAGTTTACAGTGGCCCAAGCTTGAACGCGAATAGTAGGGATACTTGTAAAGTTGTAATTAAAACGAGTCATGATCTCATCCGGTACATCTCTCACAACTTTCACATAACCTTCAAGGCTCGATATGAAATGATCTACGTCATAGATATCCCCAAAGGTGCTGCCACAACACAAATATCCATTTCTTAGTCCAGTAACTTAAACAAGACTCGAGAAAGTAACAAAATTTCTTTGAGTTTCTTACCTTGAATCCTTCCAAATGGAATGAAATTCAAACCGAGGTATGACTAAGACCGCGTTTAAGAGTCCCGCAACCGCCACAGCATTGCAAATCTAAAGCAATTCAGAAATTTTTAATCAAGACAGAAACTTTTAGACATATTTCTAACAAGGAAATCAATATGAAATCAAGAAATCAATACCGCGGAACGCTGCTGATTTAGACCGCCATTTGCCTCAACGATCAAGTAGCCAGTAGGAGTACTAAGAGCAGATAATTCTGAAAAATTTCATCAAACACAATTTCTTATTAAAATCAAATTTCTTTACTAAACAACAAAACTCTTAAATCCATCTTCTTGTTTCTATTCTTTAAACAATTCCATAAATCAGGAAGCCACACAACTTAACAAAGACAAATTCTGGTGATACCTAATCGTTGGCTCTTACCTCTGTTAGAACCAAGATGTGATAAAGTTGTTGAATTGGGACAAGGTTTTGGCATTTTAGGTCTCCTTTTGTATTTCCACACAGAAGACAAGTGCTACAACCAAAAGAAAGATATTAAAAATCGGAACTTTACTGTAAAAATGTGATTTTTTTTTTGTTGTTGGGGGGAAGAAGAGAAACCTCAACGGTGGTGGAATTGTCAGAGAGAATGTCATTTCGGAGTTTCCGGTAAATCTCGGGGCTCCGATAAACAGACCCGGGAAGATAGACCCAATTGACGAGACCAGAGAAAGGACCGACACACATTAAAAGGCCAGAAGCGTAAATCATAGGAAGGAGAAGCAAGTAACGGAGATTTCGCCGGAGAGAGAAAGAGGAAGCTCTGAAGAGAGTTTGCCGCCGTTGACGACGGAGGACACGGCGACTGGGAGACAGAGGTGGGCTTGGAGACTCACTTCGATCACTACCTCCAACACCATTACTGCCATTATTAGGCTGGTGGTGGATTTTGCTTTTCATTCGTCGTCACAAGAACAAAGAAAGGTTTGATTTTTAGAGAGAGAGAGAGAGAGAGAGAGAGAAAGATCTGATTTTTGGGGTTTTGTGAAAGTGAAATGTATCACAGAGATCTCGTAAAGATATGTTGAGGAGGATGGATCTGTGGAAACTTCAGTACATTGATGAACATCTTTCTGGTCTGACGGAATTCACAGTGAGATTCTTAAAGAGACGAAACATGATTACACTGAGGAGTAAGAATAAATTAGTCATTTTTAGATTTTCTCTGTTGTTGGCCCATTTCACTATTCATTTTTTTTTTCTTTGTTTTCTATGGTAGTTTTGAAGACAATTACAAAAATGTTAGTTTTGATAGGTTACAAATATGCCATTTTTGAATTAGTTTTTTATTAATATGTCATTTATAAATCCGTTTAAAAACTTTATGTCTCAAAATTCTCAATTTTAAAAAATGTTTTGGTCCCTAACAAATCTTAAACCCGATAAACTAAACCCTAATATAATATAGTTAACCTAAACATAAATAATTTAAAATTTTGGTAAAAGTGATAGTGACAATTTTAAAAGGCATATCAAAAGTGGCATTTCTTGAAATTTGTCTAGTTAGTTTTGAAGATTTATTTTAATGAGCTGAGATTTGTAGGAAATTTTACTTTTTCTTTACTTGATGTTTTATATTTTCTTATTTTTTAAAATATTTTATATGGATTAATATCCCATGAATCTTTAAAATTTTATAATATTTTGAACTAAATCCGTATAACGAAATTACTTTTCATTGTAATATAAAATATTAAACAAAGTTTTTTATGTTTTATTTTCTGCTAAATTGTTTCCATTATTCATTATCTGAGCACTAGAAAAAAATTAGAAGTATCACATTTGTATTTTAAATAATTTCATTCGTTTTTCAGTAATTCAAACTTATGTATTCTTCGTCGATCAATCTAAAAAAAAATATTGGTGAATAGTTTTTGTGAAGTAACTCGATAATTTTACCGTTTTGAAAAATGATTTAGATTTTCTTTGGTTTTCATCTCACACAATTTGAATTTTAAAATCGATCGTTAAATCATTAAATTTCTTCTTCTAATTTTTGAGTGCGTAGGTCCATATTTTTGGTTTTTGTTAACTCCCATTATTAATTTTTTTTGTTAGGAACTCCCATTATTAATTAGGACAATTTGCTAACTAATCAAAAAAAAATTATAATTAAAAAGTAAAGAAAATTAGCATGTGTGACAAAACATGAGCCTTTAGATCTAGGTTAATTTGTTAGAATTTTAGTTATAGTTTCTTTTGTGTTATCCATGATAATTTTCCTTATTAATTAATGAAGCAGAGAAAAAGAATTTTGTTTTTTTGAGTGATTTTGGTCTCTGAAGGAAAAGTGGGCACATAAATGCATATAGATCGGTGGAGAGATAAAGGCACTATATACATATTATTTTTGTAATTTGTTTTTTTTTATTCAACACAAAATATTTTTTATCCCTTTTTGCTATTAGTAGGCAAAATTTATTCAAGGTGAGAGGATAAACCATATAGAACTCTCTCTAGAACTCTCTCAAGAAAGAAGATCATCAAAATTCCGTGCGTTTAGCCTGGCGTTTGGCTTTGCCAACGTCGAGGATTGTGAAACAACCAAATTTTTTTTTTTTTAATCCTAAACAATTAAAAAAAAAATAATCAATAATCCATTAATTTCATAAATCAAATAAATCAAATTCCATAATTCCAATGAACAACTAGCATTTAACGCAACCTAGCAGGTTCTACTAAATGCAACATAAAACAACATCCTCTTCATACGCAATGATTCCGCGATCACACTTTTCTTCAACCTGCAACTCAAAAAGAAAAAACATAGTTGCGTGAGTATTATCACAAATACTCAGTGAAGCGGTCATCCCGTCTACCAGATATACAATAGGAAAATAGACTATCAAATACTACGCGCTCAAGCAACAATCCCAACAAGTGAAAATATCATTAAATCAGGTGGTGTCGATCGACACTCTCACGTGGTGTCGATCGACACTACCACTAGGTGTCGATCGAAACCTCTCGTAGGAACTGAAACCGAGTCAAATCCTCAGGCGACTCGTTTCGTTTCCTCAAACAAGATTATTCACGACTTAAATCAAACATGATCACACAAAACATCACAGGAAATAATCAACATCGCTCAATTATTCAACCAATATTCTAATAATCTAATTCCGTATCCATGATCACGCACTCACCTCGATTTCGCGATTAAGGAAGGAACGGCTAAGAACACAGACTCCTACCCCACCGAACTATTGATTCCCTTACTGGAACAACGGAAAAAATGTAGCCACTTCACGCAACCGATCACACGAGACTTTTCTAGCGAAAACGACGAAGAACGGTTCACCAAAATCCTTTAAATCACTAGAATTCTCTCTACAAACGATTTCTCTGATATTTCCTCCTGAAATACGGCCACAATTGTCCCAAAGGTAATTATATACGAGCCCTAGGTTTTACTCAAACCACCACGCACAAACCGGACAATTTAAACCAAACCGAAAATCCTCCAAAACATTGGTGTCGATCGACACACACCCCTGGTGTCGATCGACACCCCATCCAAATTACAATAATTTGGTTTTGGGATGTTACAATTCTCCCCCACTAAACTGGATTAGTCCTCGAATCCCAACTGCAATGTCCCTCGAGGACCCAAATCCGAACCCAAAACCGGTCAAAACCACCGAAATACTAGCACCCGATCTCCGAGGTTCTCGTCTAATCCCATATTTATACGCCCATTTCTAGACTTCTATTACTCTTAACTCATTCCACACCCCTCCCACTCGCATGACGCATCCTTTGAGCTGTCGGTGTCATACTACTCCCACTCGTAGGACGCATCCTTTGAGCTATCGGTGTCTCGTGTCCCTTCCACTCTCAAGACGCATCCTTTGAGCTCCGGGTACACATGGAATAAATCATTCCCAAAAATGAATGAGTTACTCGGGACCGCAACCCCCAGAGTAATAAATTCTAAAATGTCTATAACATCTTCTGACTAGAACTACCTCTCGCGGTCAACTCGATACTCTCTTCCTCGGGATATCTCAACAACGAGACCAAACACCGGTCATACAAACACCACACGAACCAACAATTTCTTATGCTAAAGACCACGTCTCCAAACATTTATTACTTTGCACTCATGTTACACCCTTCTCACTCGTAGGAACACCATCCCTGGAGCAATCGATAACACAGGGACCACTGGCCTATCACACCCATGGGAAAAACCTTCAAAAAAAGTATACGGGATAATACAATCTCCACAAGTATACATGAGGACGTAATCTCCACATTTGAGTTATTCGGGGACAACACACCTCTAGAGTAATAAACGCTAAGACACTCATAAACATCTCTCGACTAGGATTACCTCTTGTTGTATAAAGACGATATTCCCAACCCGGAATATCATCCCAAAGGACAACCACTGGTCCACACTCACCAATAATGAGACCACACATCTCATCTCACATACATAAAAGGAGCTTCATCTTATAAATCTCAGAAACGTATAGTCATTACCACAAAACGAGTATACACGAAACCACAAAAAATTGAAGCACCATGCTAACACCAGTGAACTGGGACCACAAGAGAGTGAAGCTCGATTTGCGGCCTCCATACCGAAATCCTACTCGAACCTCAACCCCATCCTTGCGTCAGATTCCCCAAATCTCCACCTCTAAGCAACCACACCCTGTAAAGCTCTTACTCAGCCACTTTTTATGACGTAGCACCTTAATTCTCCTCTCGAGAATCCTCAAAGGTCTCGCCGCTACCAACACTCTGGCTAAAGTTCCCCGAAAACTTGGCCACCAACTCCACCGGGACACGCATGCCCTCCCTCAACATCAACACCTTGAGATACACACGGTTTCCGACCTCAAACTCTAACTATGAGTTCCTCTGATCGGCATAACTCTACTACTGATCTATAAAACACTAATTCTTCCTGATGTTTCTTGAACAAACCTGCACCCAATATGTTCCTCTTCCCCACTTAGGTTCAATATATAGGTGGCTCACACAGCCTCCCATACAAACCCTGTAGGAATCCATCTCGTTATTCGCCGGAAAAGTGCTATTTGAAATAACTAGGCCAAACATCTGATGGTCACCTCATTCTCAAACATCCTTCTTAGCAACATCTCCAATAAAAGAAAGGTCCTCAATGCTCTCGACGTAAATTAAAACCCCTGATTGAACCATGCGACTGACACTTCATGCTGCCTCACAGTCTCCTCTACATACCTTCTAGCTAAAACCACTGTTCCATCAGTCTCCTTAATGGCCAGAAAAGCTGTCGACTTAATCGGGCGACCCGCCATACCCCGGGAAACATCCAACCTCTGCGAGTTAGGCAATTATACATCAGAATCCACCGAAACCATAATCCGCTTCCCCTATATGATGGGCAACACTGCATCCATCCACATAAAACTGACACTTCGCTTAAACCAGTTGTCCCTTATCGCATGATGCGGTCCATTAACCGGTATTACCAGACTTACACCCTCAAACCCTAAGGTCCATATCCCATCTCATACTTATATCATGATCAGATTTTGATTACTCATATTTTTACCGACATTATCACACTCTCATGACGTCTCCTTCGAGGTAACAATGCCGATGCCACTCCACTCTCAGGACTTCTCCCTCGAGCTCTGGTTAAACATTTGAAAAATACTTCTTATAGAGTAATCAACTCTCACGTGGACAACATCTGAAGACTGGGATTACCATCTGATAATAACCCGCTACTCAAGCTCCAGCATATCATCGTTGCTTCAACTGCACACTTGGCAATACAATGACCTTCCCCAAGACCCATTCATAACCCTCAAAGCTCAAAACTAATCCCAGATTTATTCGGTCTTTGCAGACATCTATTACTCTTAACTCAATAAAAAATTAGACACTCGCAGGACGCATCCTGGAGCTGTCAGATCTAGATCCTGACACTCGCAGGATGCATCCTAGAGCTGTCAGATCCACACCCTGATACTTGCAAGACGCATCCTGGAGCTATCAGGTCGTCACCCTGACACTCACAGGACGCATCCTGGAGTTGTCAGGTAACAAATCGCTCGCACTCTCGGGACGCATCCCTTTAGTCAGCAACACACTGACACTCGCAGGACGCATCCTGGAGCTATCAGGTAACATATCGTTCGCACTCTCGGGACGCATCCCTTGAGCCAACGATATCTGGGGAACGCATCCCTGCGAGAGAATACCATCTTTCAGAACATATCGCTCGCATTCTCGGGACGCATCCCTCGAGCCAACGATATCTGGGAACACATCCCCATACAAGAGAACACATCTCCCCCTACTTATACTGAGAAACACCATTCCTAAATAAGTAAGTTTGGGACCACTGTCCCCACACGAGAGAACACATCTCTCTTTAGAGCATTAAATTCTAAACGCCTATAAACCTCAAGATTAAAACTGCCTCAAGAAGTCCGAACCAGTTCCTGGAACCATAGTGTACACCGCAAAAAGCTTACTCCACCCAGATTTGCCTGGAACAACCAGAATGTAATATTTCTTAATCCGAACTAGGTCTGCCGGATTGATCGCGCAACAATCAAACAAGAACATGCACGATTAACCATATACCAAGAATTGAACCCATCGATCTGCAGTACCGAACATAAACATACACGACTATAAGATGCTACATTAGTTACCAGGATCGTCTGAACCGAGTTTCTTATTCACGATTAACTCTTGGCTTAACGCCCGCCAATTATCTATCGGAGACCAACACCTGACCACAACCTGGTCCACAACACTCGAGATCTCCACTCGACTCACACATAACCCACCTAACATAGACCAACATCCTGACCATACCTGGCCAGTACCACCAGAGATCCTCACCCGATCTCAAAGGTTCTCATCTAATCCTATGTTTATACGCATATTTTTAGACACTTATTACGTCTAACTCACCAATACGCCACCCACACTCGCATGAACAAATCCATTGAGCTGGCAATACCTCACACCACTTGTCTTCAGGAACAAATCCTCACAAGTACTCGGTATCTAGGGAACCCACCGTCCCATTACATACTCTAGAAAACCACAGTTTCCAGATAACGAGTTATTCGTAATAAATTCTAAAACACTTATAAACATCAGCGACTAGATTACCTCAAGTGGCTAAACTCAATACCTCTAACACAACTGCCCACTAAGATCATCTCCCTGACCCTGCCCGGTCAACAATCCGAGATCAACTCTCGATCTCTGAGCCCCCATCCAGACTCAAGCTTACCTACGTTTTTAGACATTAGTTACTCTTACTCATTCACACCCTGACCTACACAGGACGCATCCTATGACTTATCAGGAAATCATACCGCTCGCAATCTCAGGACGCATCCTTCGAGCCAACGGTATCTGGAGAACTCACATCCCAAATAAGCATATCGGAGAATTCGCATCTCTTCCAGAGAATTCACATCTCCGGCCAAGAATGAGTTATTCGAGGCCGCCGCCCCTAGAGTGATTAATTCTTAAACGCATCTAAGCACCTATTGATCAGGTCTACCTCATATGGTCCAAGGCATGATAATTCTTACTCTTAATATCAATAATAATAAGAACTACATATCTTATTAAACACTAGAAATAAATAAGGAAAACTCCATCTTATAAATTTCCAAAGCATAGAATCGTTACAACACCAAACGAAACCAAAAACAACATAGCTGAAACTAAAATTGAAAAACTAGAACAAAATGGAAAGAAACACCGCTTGATCCTCGATCCACTCTTTCACATCCTACTCGACCACTGCCTCAGCCTACCGTGACAACTAGAGACACTCGGCCTTGATATGACCTGGCTCCCTGCAGTAATGACAAACTCGAGCTCCCTGAAACTCTGCTCTCACAGGACAGCTCGCAACACGGTTCTTCATGCACCCGCACCCATAACAACTACGACCTTTTGTTTTCAGCTTGGAAGTGCCTTCCCTCTTCCTCTTCTGCCCTTGCGCATGCTCGTTGGCCTGGTTAGGAACCTCATGACACTGCTGCCTCCTCGGCGAAGCAGGTGGAACAAACTCTGGCTGGATAACCCCCATTCCTGCCGGATACTCCGCAAAAACTCTGCTCGAACGATAGACACGCTCTTCCCTCATCATCCACTCCTCGGTTCCCACAGGTCTTACACTACCTGAGAATCGCCCCGAACTCGAAACCTGCATCTGACTCATCCTCACCTGATAAGTCAAATGTTCCTCAGACATTACAGCCCTCGGCTGCACCGGCGCCTGCACCGGAGCTACTGCCGGTAACCTCTCTAGAATCTGCGTCAGCAAGCCGTCTAGACGATCCCAACGGTCCTGAGTTGGAGCGACACCCACACCTGAGCCCACTCTACCACCAGCTAACCCGGTACCCCTCCTGGCACCTACAGCACTACCCCTAGCACTCGCACTGGTCTCACTCACAGATCCTGCCTGATAAGCTCGAGACTCTGACGCCTGTGAAGCACTCGCAGCTCCGCCACTTGACAACTCAAACAAGCGTCCCTGATCCTGACCTCTACCTCTACCAAGACCTCTAGCTCCATCATCCATCACTCTGTATTCCCAAAACACAGACAAAGATACTATAACTACGGAGAATAGAAGTCGCAAACAAAGATACATACTTACCCCGGACTCTCTTTAAAGGTTGAGGAGGATGATTCTAAGACTCTATTAAATTGACTAAACACAAAAAAATCAATTTAAGCACATAGTCTCAGACATCCAATTCACCAGTCCTAAAACCGTCTAGGCTCTGATACCAAATTAAAACAACAAAGCTTTTTTTTTTTAATCCTAAACAATTCTACTGCGGAAATAACATAAAACAGATAACCAATAAAATAATCCATTAATTTCATAAATCAAATAAATCTAATTCTATAATTCCAATGAACAACTAGCATTCAACGCAACCTAGCAGGTTCTACTAAATGCAACATAAAACAACATCCTATCATCCTCTTCATACGCCATGATTCCGCGATCACACTTTTCCTCAACTTGCAACTCAAAAGGGAAAAACAAAGTTGCGTGAGTATTATCACAAATACTCAGCGAAGCGGTCATCTCGTCTACTAGATACACAATAGGATAATAGACTATCAAATACTACGCGCTCAAGCAACAATCCACAACAAGTCAAAATATCATTAAAACAGGTGGTGTCGATAGGCACTCTCAAGTGGTGTCGATCGACACTGCAATAACACAAACAAGGTTCGTGATTAAAAGAGTGGTGTCGATCGACACCTCTCGCAGGAACTGAAACCAAGTCAAATCCTCACGCGACTTGTTTCGTTTCCTCAAACAAGATTCTTCACGACTTAAATCACACATGATCACACAAAACATCACAGGAAATAATCAACACCGCTCAATTATTCAACCAATATCTTGATAATCTAATTCCGTATCCACAATCACGCACTCACCTCAATTTCGCGATTAAGGAAGGAACGACTAAGAACACAGACTCCTACCCCACCGAATTATTGATTTCCTCGCTGGAACCACGGGAAAAACGTAGCCACTTCACGCAACCGATCACACGAGACTTTCCTAGCGAAAACGACGAAGAACGGATCACCAAAATCCTTCAAATCACTAGAATTATCTCTCCAAACGATTTCTCTGATATTTCCTCCTGAAATACGGCCACAACTGTCCCAAAGGTATTTATATACGAGCCCTAGGTTTTACTCAAACCGCTTCGCACAAACCGGACAATTTAAACCAAACCGAAAATCCTCCAAAACATTGGTGTCGATCGACACCCACCCCTGGTGTCGATCGACACCCCATCCAAATTACAATAATTTGGTTCCGGGATGTTACAGCTTGTATATACGGCTTTATCTTTCGGCTTAGTCCGATTATATTTTTGGCTTGTCCGATTATCGGTTTCGGCTTAGTCCGATGTTTTCCGGTTTTTTTGGATTTCGTAGTTTAAGTAGTTTAGTTTTGTTTTCCTCTCTCTGATCTTTATTGCTTTAAGCCGGTTGGTGTTGAGTGTTTTCCTTGTTCATTGATCTTGCTCGAATTCTAGGTTTGAGGAGTATAAATCTTTGCTTTCTAGATGGATTCTAGATTATGATTTAGGCAAAGGCTCTCTTTCGAATATAGAATAGAGTTGGTTGATTAGGCTTGGGTAATTTATACAAAATCAGTAGAATTGAGGTTTTTCCTATAAGAAAATGTCTCGATGAAGATTTTGGGGTTAAGTTACTTGAAGCTTTATCATTGGTTTATTTAGGTTGATGAAAAGTGTAAAGCATCTCAGCAATAATGGGGTTTTGAGAGGAAAACTTCATGAGGATTCGAAGCTATTCGCCGTTTGCTTTACTGGATCTGGAATTGGTGGAAACTCTTACCGGCGATGAAAAGATGGTGTATCAAACGGAGAAGAGAGAATGAAGACACGTTGAAGGCTTATGAAGGACACGCGTGTGTTGATGTGCGTTTTACTGTTTCTTATCTTATCTTCAATTCACTAATGGGTCTTTTGTGGGCTTTTAATTTGTCTTCTAACTCTGTTTCGAGTCTAATTGCGTTTGCAAGGCTTTTGGTCTAAATCTTTTAATAAAAAGGTTGACAAAAAAAAAAAAAAAAAGTAGGCAAAATTTATTAACTACTTGGTTTTAGTAGGTTTCAGTATAAATATCAATAGAATATCATTCGGCTACCTGGACCAACATAGATCGTGGTAATCAAGCATATTAGTAATATTACTATCAGTTATCCATGTGCTCTATTTCGATATAGAGCTCTCAATGATATGATTTGGTATCTGTTACAATTCATTGTCCAATAAAAAAAATAATAGACTCTTAATATAAAGCAAAAACTAATAAACTATATAATTTTATAACAAAAGAAAATAAATTTTAATAGTTTATTTAACAGATAACCAATTTTCACATATTATATCATTTAAAATATCTTTAATTTGTTATTACAACTGTTTATCTTAAATCTATGCGACGAACAATTACACAAAATACTCCATAATATATAAATATATCCGCATTATAAAAATTAAAATAAAACATTTTTTCCACACATTACATTACATATAACCAAGGTCATATAACCACATCGAACGATTCATGTAGATAATTATTAATATAACTAAAATGAAAAATCATGTGATGACGTTATCATATTTAAATTATTTGTCTATTATAAAAACATGAGAAAATATAAAACAAGGTACTATTATATTAAGTTTTGGGAGAATTACAAATAGAGAATTTTCATGATATGCCACTCTTGATATGCCACTTTACAGTTATGCTATCGTTTTGAAATATTTGCAAAATGTCATCTATTTTTGAATTTAGCTTCTGTATTTTTTGGGTATGGGTTAAGTATTTTATATTTAGGATATAGTTTTGGGGTAGAGTTTAGGGTTTAGGGTTTAGGTTTTGAGAGAGATTTTTTTTTTGATGATTTTGTCTTTTTCTATATAAGGTGGCATGTTTGCAATAAATTTTCAAGGGTGACATATTTAAAAAATATATTTTAAAGGTGGTATGTTTATAATTCTCATTTACAAATATGCCACCATTTAATTATTTTTTTAATCATGCCACTATCACATGTACATTTGCAAACATTCCATTATTTTAAAAAAAACACGGATTATAAAGTTTTAAAACATATTATAAAGTTTTTTAAAAGTTGTATAAGGTTTAAAAAAATCTTATAATATGTTTCAAAACCTTATAATCCCGTTTAAAAACCTTATAATCTGTTTTAAAACCTTATAATCTATGTTTTAAAAAAAAACTAAAAAAGTTAAGTAAAAGACAAAATAAACAAAGGTTTGTAAATAATGGCACGTTTGCAAACTTATTTAAACATATTTAAACAATGACATGATTATAAAGTGGCATGCCAAAAGTGACATATTTTGAAAATTCTTTTAATTTTTTAACTAGGTATTATTGGAATTTTCAAAACAAGAAGAAGGTATTATTGGATATATGAACATGATATTTGTTATAAAACAACCGTGTCAAAACTCTACCTATTTAAAATTAGGGAAAATTGAATTAAAATGACTTCTAAATTTAAATTTGTCTATTTACACCTTTTTTGACATTGCAATTTTTTTCACAATTATTCTTTTAATATAAATAATTAGGTTTTATTTTAAAACAATTTCAAACATGTAACAAATGAAATAATAAGACTTTTTTTTTTATCAAATGTGCACTTTTTGTTTTAAAACCAATAAATTAAATTTTGGATTTATAAATTTAATCTATTTTGTTTAGAATATACATTCTTTATCTATACATGTTCTAAAAAGTTTAAATAATGTAATATACCGTTTGTACATGTTTTGAAAAATTTACAATTCGTCTTTTAAACTTTGATCTTTGTTCTAAAAATTTAGAGTACAAGAACATTCCAAACAATTTAGAAGAAAATATTAGAAAACGTCATATGCACATTGGTCTATGTTTTAAGAAATTTTAGAAATTTCAAGATACGCCATTTTTGACATGCCACTTTTCAAAAATGTCATTATCACTTTTTCCAAATTTTTAAATCATTTATGTTTGGTTTAACTATGTTATATTAGGGTTTAGTTTTTTGGGTTTAAGGTTTTGTGAGAGATCAAAACCTTTTTATAAAATTGAAAATTTTGAGATATAAGATTTTTAAACGGATTTATAAGTGGCATATTGGTAAAAAAAAATAATTCAAGAATGACATATTTTAAAAGAGGCATGTCAAAAATGGCATTTTTGTAAATGTCCCAAGAAATTTAGGGAAATACTAATATTCTACAAGTTTTGGAATTAAATTTCAGAATACTTAATCTTTACTTTGCTCTATGTTCTACAAAATCTAGAATATGTATTTTTTTAGTTTGTTCTATGTTCTGTAAAATTGAGAATATCGATTATTAAATAAATTTTGAAATTTCGAAAAAAATTAGGAAATCAAATCTTTGAAATATTTAAAACGAGTTTGCTGTTAAAAAAATCAAATATTCAGTTAGATTAAATTCTGTATAATAAATTATTATATTGACTTTTCAAAAATTAAAGAAATAAAATATTTAAAATTGATAAATATAACAAGCGGTTAAGGAAGTTATATATTTATTAAGATTTAATCCCGCATAATTTTAACATGCATTCTGTTTTTTTAAAATACGGTAAATTTTTCAAATTTCACCTCTATATACTTTTGTTTTCATGGCTTCCCTTCATTTTCATATGTTTACAACTTTGACATGATGCATCCATATACCATTTTTTTTTTCATTTCATACAAATATTATAAAGTTTCAATAAATGAAATTAAAAAAAATTAAAAAAATCCGAAATATTATTATAAAATAATATCAGAATCAAATTTGAAAATAAATTTTCAACTAATTCAACTAAAATATGTGATACCAAACTAAAAAAAATAGGTATAAATGACCAAATCCAAAAAAAATTGGTTTAAAAATCCAATTTTCCCTTAAAATTATATTTCAAAACAAACTTATTTACAAATAACAGTCACAAAATGTAGCTATTGTGTTTGTAAAACCAAATCTAAATCTAAAACTTGATAATTCTTCGACAAAAAAAACACATGGGCCACGAATGGAAACATATTTTTTTTAATCTTATGTCTTTCATCTTTTGTCTATTGTCTGTTGTCTGCAGTATTTTTTAGATAATTTTTAAAAAATTGAATGGTGAAAATGATCTTTTTAACATCTATGAATTACAAACTCATGTTTAAATTGTTTATATCAATTAAAATTAATTATATAATAATTTAAAATAGAAAAAAAATTGTAAAAAATATAAATTTGTAACAGACGTGAATTTGATAAATCTGAATTAAAATTTAAAAATATCATAAATAGTAATATAATGTATATGTCAAAAAAATACAAAATTTGTAATATTTTAGTATTAAATATGTAAGAACAAACAACAATTGGTAAAAAATTACTTTAAATAAATTGATCAAGATATAGTGAGCTCTTTTTTTAGTGAAGAAAATAATTTTTGTTGTGAAAAAAATAAAATGATTGTTTAAAATAATATTTTGTTTTGATTTAATAAATAGTTACTTGATTTGGTCAAAACAATTCTTAAAAAAATCTTGGTAAAAGGTAGAATAATGAATCTTTTAAAATCTCTTTTATATCTCTTGTCCTAAAAATGTTGTCTTTACTGTTTTTTTATTAAAAATAAGATCAAATTAATTGTTTGGATTTTATCTTTAAGACAAAAGACATAAAAAATAGGACATAAGGCCATCCTCATTGGTAACACCAATGAAAGTGTCTAAAAGCATTTTGTAATTAAATTTATTAATTTTTAGTATGTTTTGATGTCCTAAATCTGAAAAGAAATCCTATATTAGACCCAGATCTAAATATTAGGATCTTTTTTACTTTATTTAAATGGTGTTTTTTTAATAAGATCTTTTAGTTTAGACACTAAAAGGTTAGCAATGAGGATGGTCTATAAGATATGTCCATTTGAGGCCCATGGTCCTTGAGTGTTTCTTCTTCTAGTCAATGCTTAGCCGTTAAAAAGAAAAAAAAGCTTAGCCGTTAAAATAAAATAAAAAAACCTTGGCCGTTTGTTTGAGCAAACGTGGGATCCCCACTAAACCGGGGAAAGTGATCGAAGCTCAATGCTCAATTGCTCATACCTCATCTTATTCTTTTCCATAGATTTACTAAAATGCCCTCTACAGTCCAAGCGATAAATGTCGACTTTTCTAAGGGTAATTAAGTCCATAAACCTTAACAACAGCTGGATGGTGATGATGGATACAACTTTTCTACACATACAAATAGGTATGCATATATATATGTACACACTTAAATAGTTACATAGATATGGATATACTCATAAAAATATATTACTTTATATATGAACACGCGTACACATACACGTGATGTATGTGTAAATAGTTGTACGTACATATATATATATGCACACATACATGTGTACATGTACTTATGTATGTTTTTAGTATTTTTTTGTGCATGTACATCTACATCTACATAACTATGTCTGTGTACATACATATCTATTTTTATATTTATGGTATGCTAGTATATATAACATGTACACGTATACATACAACAATTATATAGATATTACATTTTCTTATTTTATAAATTGTAAAATGTGAAAACTATAATAAAGTGGGTATCAACTGTAAAGAAAAAGAAAATATAAACGAAACTGAAAATAAAAGTATTTTTATTCAAATATATTATAAACATATAGAAAAATAAGAATAATAAGATGTAGTATTAAAATATATAGAAAAATATCAAAAAAAAAAAAAAGACACAGAGACCCAACTCATTCACCCCCTTCTTATTAACCAATCAAAATTAAGTTGTAGGGACCACCAATTTCATTAAATCCATTTCTATATCAAACAAATTAAAACAATTAATACTCTATTATCTAATTAAACAAATAAAAATAATTAATATAGAAAATTTTTATAAACCCTAAACTCCAAAACTCCAAAACTATACCCTAATTTGGGAATAGTTAACCTAAACCCAAAAATTTTAACTACAAAAATTGATTTTCAATGGATTTGTAGTTAAAATTTTTAGGTTTGAGTTAACTACTCCCAAATTAGGGTATAATTTTGGGGTTTAAGGTTTGAGTTTGGGGTTTAGAATTTATTTTGGGTTAATTATTCCCAAATTAGGGTATAGTTTTGAGATTGAGGGTTTGAGTTTGGGGTTTAGAATTTATTTTGGGTTAACTATTTCCAAATTAAGATATAAATTTGGGATTTATGGTATAAATTTGGGGTTTAGGGTTTTGGGAAAATTTTAATTAAATTATTACGTTTTTTTTTCTTTGATTGACTTTTATGTTTTTACAAAAAAATTGGTAATTTAAGGTTAGAAGATTATATGTGGTCCCCACTTTAAATTGTGTTTTAATTTTGTTTTTAATTATAAAGCTTATTGTTTAATTCAAATGACACATGTCAAATTCTTATTGGCTAATAAAGAGAAAGAGGGGTGAATGAGTGATCACAAGAATTGTCTAGAGAGGTATGGACAAGAAAACACAAGTGTTCAGAAGTAAGAGCAGAAAGCGCGTGAGGGTATATTTGTCAAAAACCAGGTGAAAGTGTCAAGCCCACTAAGGGTTCAAATAAAGTGCCAAATAAACGATGGATTCGTGGAAAAGTGCTATATAGACCAATTATTTCAAATTTTAAATGCTTTGTTAAGTTCTTTTGGAACTTGTTGTGATGTATTCTTTCTATTCTATTGGATTATTAGCTTGCGTCGTTAAGCTCCAGAAATACCGACCTCACATCAAAACGAGAATTAGATTAACAATTTCCTGTGTGAAAATCTCTCTCTATTTTTGTATGCTCAATGCATCGTTAGATTTTTAGGGAATCAAATAGAACTGTCAAAAAAAAAAAAAAAAACTGTCAAAAGTGATTTGGTGGGTATTTTAACACCCGAACCAAATCAATCAAACCAAACCAAACCATAGCCTATGCACAAATCATTCAAACATTTTTTTCCTTAACCCGAACATAAACCACACCGAACCAATAAACCACTGTGTTTATGTAAATAGTTAAATATATTAATTAATATTCTCAGTCCGTAAGTTTTCAAGTAATTCCACATATGTCTGATTTCGTTTTCATTTTTCGAACACACGGATTTAAGTGGAGCGATTGGACGCTATCAACAACTACTTGGTAGAAAACCTATTTTTCAAAAAAAAAATTATTGCTATGTAAAATTTATATGATGGAAAACTTCAGAATACTTGGATTGAAGAATATCTTAATGATAAAGATTGAGGTGGTTATTCTGATGACGAAGAGTGAAGAAGATCAGCGTGTTGATGTTTCTTCTGACTTGTCTTTCCCATTAACCATTTCATTCCTAATCCTAATAAACTCAATTTGCGACAAACGTTTTATATATCGTAAACTCCTTATTTTCGGTATAATGGTAATGTTAATTCAAGCCGGACGACTGAGCTATAAGAAAAAAGTCATATTGTGACAAAATATTTCGTGACAATAAAAAAAATCCGTAACAATAGAATTATTATGACGAATTTGTGATAATTTGTAAAACGTTACAATAATTTCGTTGCAATTATTTGGATGTAACCAAATCGTTACAACTTTTGTGATGAAATTATTTAGTATGTATTATCTTAAAAACGGGGACGAGAAATATTAGTAACAAAATTGTCATAATTATTGACTAAATGTATTGTCCCAAAAATTGTTGTAATTTGTAACTTTTTCAATGTCTCGATTCTATCACCAATTTCTACGGAAATTTAGTCTTAAACCATCTAAAAATGACAAAAAATTGTTGTAAATTCATCGCATTTACTTTCTAAAACAAAATATGAACACCGTAACTAAAAAAATTAGTTTCCCAATTTGATTACTAAAAAAATATTGTTTCAGGTTTAGGTAATTAATTATTATTTTCTATAGCAATTTTCTTTTTATATCTATTAATATATTCCAAAGATTTTACTAAAATTTCGTCATTCACAACAATAACAACAACAAAAAGGCTCGAATCCAATCCAATTAATATTGATTTCCCCAAACACCTTTACAACAAAAATACAAATGAAATGATGATATTGTGAACTAAAATCACGATCGCCTTCATCTTGCAAACATCAATTTTTTTTCGTCTGCCTCTTCCACTTGTAGTATAAGGATCCTTCGAGACTCATATCATGAGATCCTTGACATTATCATTGTACAAAAATATCTTATTTCTACAAAAATTATGATCAAATTAAGAGGATTAAATCTCTTAGAAAATTCTTAGAAAAGTTGTTTGAGTAATAACCATTTGTAATGTTAGGAGTACCTATACGTTGTATTTCTCCAAATCGTGTAGCACATGCCTCCAAAATATCATTATCTGCATCCTCGGATTGATCTTAAAGTTTACCATGTGTTGGTGTTTTTATTTATCTGTGAACTATGTTCATGGCAGATTTTAGTAGTATGAAAACCAAATAACACAGAGAAAAAGAGACACAAATAAAGAAGTCGGAAATAGAAAATGGTGGAAAGTAAGAGAATTTTCTGTTCTTGAAGGTTTTAGAAGGTATAAGTAAGAGTCTAAGAGATATCAAACTTTAATTATTGTTTTTAAACTGTTTTGAACACCTTTTTTTAATTTGCCATAAAAAACCGTTTTGCAAAAAGGATTATCAGCGTGATAAAAGGATCGTGGGTGAGAGAAAAGCTTATTCAACAAAACTACACATATTTTATTTTTTTATTCGTTCAGCATTTTGTTAATTTTTAGTTTACCGCACCATTAATTGAACCAAAACCAATCAAAGCAAAGTACATAATATAACTAAATAACATAAACAGAAATATATCTCAAAAATAGAATACAGTTACAATAAAACCAACTTTTGAATGAACATAAATCCAATATGATTGCTTTTTTTTCGTTGAGATTATTGCACATAATCTAACTCTTTTTAAAAAGATATTCCCTCCGTTTGTTTTTAAGTGATGTTTTATGAGTAATTTTTTGTTCAGAATTAAGTGATATTTTCATTAACCAATGCACAATTAATTGACTTTTAGTGATTCTGACTCTTTAAATTCTGTAGATTGAATTTTTATTGGTTAAAATGTCTTGGATTCAAAAAATAAGATAAATTTAATAATTTCTTAATAAGAGTGTAGAAACCTTAAACATCATATAAAAACAAACGGAGGGAGTATATTTTATGACTATCTCATCTTTGTTATCTTTATTAGATAGAAAAGTATTATGGAATCTTGGAAATATGTAATCCACATTACTTAAATTTATTGTTATTAAATAAAATATATTATCGATAAATTTTAAATTAATACATATATAGTTTTTATTGGTTTAAAATTATTTTAAATGAACAAATATTTACATTAATTTTAACAATTAAATCTAAATTACTGACATACGTAGTTAAAATGAGTAAATAATTAATTGTAAATTATGCGTTAGTTAGTCGGACAATTACAAAAATGCCACTTTTGCAATGTCACTTTACAAATATGTCACTTTTGAATTATTTTCTTACCAACATGCCACTTATAAATCCGTTTAAAAACCTTATATCTCAAAATTCTCAATTTAGAAAAATATTTTGATCCCTAACAAACCTTAAACCCAATAAACTAAACCCAAATATAACATAGTTAACCCAAACATAAATGATTTAAAATTTTGGTAAAAGTGATAGTGGCATTTTTGAAAAGTGGCATATCAAAAATGACATTTCTTGAAATTTCTCTAGTTAGTCACTAACATCTTGTTTATTATTATGAATTAGTCACTAACAATAGTTATAACTAATATTTCAGATTATTAGTATCAAATATTCACTAGCATTTTGCTACTACGTTTGTCACAAAACAAAACTCTTAATTTCATCACAAGTTTGTAGTTAATTTATGGTGAAAATAGTAATAATATTGTCACGGTTGTTACGGATGTTACAAGCGTCACAACTTTGTCATCAATTATGACATATTTTGGTTACGACTTATTCGGTAACAATATAGATACGAACTTATGACACATTTGTTATAAAAATAATTGGCCACAAAATCGTATCAATACCGTCATAAAGTTATGACGAATTTTTGTTGTATCAAATTTTTGTCACAATAACTCTATTTTTTTGTAGTGTAAAACAAAAGTTGTTAATGTTATATTTGTAAACTCTAATCTTTCAAATTAAATAACCCATCAAGTAATCATATATATATTGATATAATGTAGTCAGGGGGCGTCTATTTAGGTGTGCAAGTACTACGGCCGAACAGTGGTCGATACAAAAACAAAGTTAATAAAGGCTAATATATGTGCATGCCAACGTTCAACGTTTTTATATAATTTGTTTTATGGTCAACCCCATATGAGCGCGGCACATTAAACTTATCTTATCAAAAATTTGCCAGCCTCACAAGCCACACTGTTAATCACGTTTTGTAATATTATTTTGTGTGGACTTGATAAATCGATTCATTAAACTATGAAAAGTCAACCACATATGGAAACAACCCAACATATAGAACAAGGAAGAAACACCGTCTCGCAAGTTATATTAATCCTTTCAACTTCAAGTAGAAGTCATCTCAGGGAACGATATAATTTGGTCAAGGAACCAAAATATACGATAAAATTAGTCCACTATAACACCGACTTGAACGTTTAATTTTGAACAAAGAAATCGGCTAGAGATTGACGAAGGCTTACTAACTTTTACAACTAATAATTGAATAGCCAACATAATTAGCAGTCACCAAAACTAGTTTTTAATATACAAGTTTACATCAGTGTTTTAACCTAGACTGATAATTTTTTTTTTCACAATATTTGTTTCGATATAGTGAGTAAAGCAATTTTTTTAATAGTATTCAGAAAAATGTAAAAAACATAATCTCATAATAATGTGAAAATTAATAGATGTATAGTATCTAAACTTGTTTTTCAAGTGGCTAAATTAAAGTTAATAGGTTTAGGGAGACTAAAAATAAATATTATCAAACGTAAATGGTATTTATTTACATAATAATATGTAATTATTCTATTGAAAATCTCCCAAAACGCCCAATATAGCTCGTTTTAGAACACTATTGTAAAATATCAATAAGTTATTGCCAATTCAAAACTATTAAAAAGAATGTATTTGTTAATGTATTTTATAGACTATATTGCCAATTTCTTATTCCGAACATAAAATTATAATATATGGATCGATTTAGATAGTATATATATAATATACAAAAGATTCGAAGTATAGAAATTATTCTCTTCGGATTTGGGAATAGTGCTTTAATTTTGTATAGAGGAGGTCTAGTTGGGATAATATGCTTGAAGCATGTGATTCAAAGTTTACTTTTTATGAGAAGTACAAAGAAAAATAAATATTTCGAGTGAGGGTTGCCTTCAAGTGTGTAGGGCATATACATATGCCGTAAATGCACCTGTCCATTTCTTTAATTCCTCTTTAGTTTTCACCAACCAACCTTGGATCGTTAGTCTTTGCCCATCTATTCGATGTATCAATCATCTTTCTATACAGCTGGTTCTAATTACTACAACTACAATAACCATATATATGTCGACACCAACACTATAACAATATATCTGAGTAAAGAACATTTTTTATACACAAGTGTTTTTTGGTAAATCCAAGAAATAGCTACGAAATATCGCTAAGTTATATCCCACTATAATACTTTTTTCTATAAATCACTCATGGCATTATATATTTAACAACTATTCATTTTGGCTGGTTTGTGCTTTCGGTTATTGATCGGTGGGATACCATATCGTTAGTCGCCATCAATAGTGTTTGCTACACTTCTATATACTGGGGACATGCATACGCCATTATCAGCCACCACTAACGATTATGAATATTAAAACTAGTTTTTAATCAAATTTTCACTATTCCATTGTTAGGTCTAAAGCATACGAATTTCGTTATTTAAATCTTTTCTTCACCCATAAAATATGAGTTTTCGGTCCACAAGCCCATAAAGTTTTTGCTCGGGTCTAAACATATGTACATTATACTATTTCCTCCATAGTGAGCATTCTTTTTGATAAACAAACCCATGATTAGTATTCGACCATACCATATATCTTTTTTTTGTTTTTTGTTTTGTCGACCATACCATATATCTAAATCTAACTAGGGTGTTGTTCGTTTTTGTACTTTTTGTTGATTTGGAATTCCTAGAAGGTTTAAGAAATCCGTAAGTTTTCCTTCATATTTGATTCTGTTTTTGCGCATCAGAAACAGCATGTGTAAATAATCCAAAACTTTTTTAAGATCAATTATCGTGAAGGAAATAAACAAGAAATTTCATTAAGCAAGTCAAATAAATTGACGTAAGACAGTAAGAGCAAGGTGAAAGTTAGGGGTGTGAATGGTGATACTTAGAAGAAATGAGAAGAATTCAGAAAAAAAGAAAAATGAGAAATAGAAGAATTGGGAAGAAAATGCATTCCACTTACAAATTGTAGTAGACTATTTTCTTCTGTTTTGAGTATACTTTTTTCTTCCTTCTTTTATTTTTTTTCAATCTTTTATTAGTCTGACCCTAGAACTAACAACATCAACTGAATGAAAATTCTTTTGTTGATGACACGTGGAAGCTGATGTACAAAAAACAGACACCTACACTTAGGATTGAAGTATCTACACATGCAAATTCGTTAAAAAGCTTTGGCCCTGCCACTAGTTCTATGCTCATTGTTGACATACATACCAGTATACCACTAAAGACTGGTACATATATACAATGCTGTTTGTGCCTTAGTTAGTGAAAAAAAATATAATATATACACAATTCAGTTAGTGAAAACAACAGTCACGTATTTTGAAGAAGAAGAAACAAAAAAAAAATGTTGAAATGACAAAGCATAAATTTAACGTTTTCATAACAAAATACAAAGTTGGATTCAGATTACAATTTATTTACATATTGAATCACGAATTTTGGATTCGAGAACAGAGACATAACGATCAAGAACAGAAATCACAGCTTCAAATTCGGACACTTGTTTCTCGATTGCGTCCATCTGTCCGACGAATTCATCCAAACCACCGCTTTTAGATTTCATCTGCTCTGCGAAAACTATAAGCCCAGATGCCACGTCACCTAAATCATCGTACTCTGAAGAAACTCTCAGATTCATCTTCTCCAATAGATCGAGTTGATTGTTCGTTCCCTAATGACTCCACCAGAGTCAAATTTCAGATCGGAGAAACAAAATATAAAGAATTTTCGAGATTTTTTTGTTTTCTGACTTGGAGCTCGGATTTCACCATGGAAGATACACTTGTGAAGAGATTTTGTAGCGATTCAGCTAAATCATCCGCCATAGATTAGAAGACCCTTCTTCTCGCAGCCACAACAATCGAAGACTGATTTTGGTTCATGTGTTGTTTGCGTTGTTGTCTACACAATCTTCTAGTTGGGCCCAGCTTTATCAAGATAACGGCCCACTAAGATAGAAGTTTGCTACTATGATATTTTGTGAAATCTTTCTAATATGTTATGTTTTACTTGTTTTTTAATTTTCTTTTTTGCCAAAGGAAGCATCATCTTAGGTTATCATTTTGTAACTCCTAACATTTCATTACATGATACTAACATTCTTAGCAAAAAAGAAAGAAAGAGAAACTCTTCATGACTACTGACCGAATTAGTTACAATTTAAATTTTGAGTTATTCCGTCATATTCCAAAAATATCACTAACAATTCCTCCAAATTTCACAATTGAGTCGATTCAACTGGACTATTTAGATCCATAATATAATTCTTTTAATTTGATGTAGAATGTCACGAAAATCTTGCCGTCAATTTGTCAACCTTGATAAAAAGAAAGTTTGAAAGAGAATCTTGAAGCATTGCGTTGGATGAATTTGTAGAGCAACACTACAAGAAAACAAGGGGATTTCCGACGGACGTAATATCCGTCGGAAATATCCGACGGATTTCCGAATTTTACATTCTGTCGGAAATCTCTCGGAAATTTGCAAGAATCAACAAACATCCTATGAAAATAATCCAAACGAAACGTAAGTAAATAGTTGTATAAGAAACATTTGCAATCAATAATGATATCTGATTTAAAGATTTTAATACTCACTCCCATCGTACGTCTCCTACAAGCATCCAGTCTCCATCTTTATCTTCATAGGTTGGAACATAATCTGATCCGTTCAAAAGATCGATCAATTTACTCTCATTCATAAAATCTTTCATTCCTTGTGGTCCGGATCCATAGTTGCCTGAATTAAAAAAAAATACAATATGTTAAATAAATAATTATATTTTTTAGTAGATATATTCATATATGGTATATTTTTTATTTACCGATGGTAAAAGAGCTGAACATTTTGCTTAATGCGTTGGAGAGATCTTGGTAAGCTTTGTAGAGTTTTAGGTCAATTTTTCTTAAGTAAGGTGCACCGTCCATGCTAACCTTCACGTAAGCCACGGCGGTACCGGCAGAGGCCGAGGAGGTGGCTCCGCTGCTGCCGGTAGTCTTATCGGTTCCTTCAACGGCATCTCCGGTGGTCGGTTTTTGGCCGGACATGACGTTCTTCCTGAAAGATCGTACCGGTGGCCATCCCACAACTTGTGCTCTGAAATTCCGTAACGATATTTAATTGTTATTACAAAGATATTCATTCAATTGTTTTTATTTCAATTATATTAAAAATCTACTATATGATAAATATTGTAAACTAGTACCAAAAAAGTTGTAAATGAGCTAGTTGTTTCACACGTGTCGGATGTTAGGTGGCTGTAGTTGTCCAAACATTAATTTAATCTTAGATATTTTTCTCGTAGATAAAGTAAGATTCCTTATGTTTTGTATTTTTCTTAATTTTTCCCGACCAAACAAAATTTAAACAGAACTCTGAATCAAATATAAGTAGAAATTATTTCCACAAAACAGTTGAAAACTTGAAAACATGGAGGAAATAAACCAATAAAAATCACATATCTTAAAATAATTATGTCCATAACCGTTCGGATTTTCGACGGATACGATATCCGTATACAGAAAATCCGGTATACAGTATACGATATACGGTATCCGGTATCCAAAATACAGTTACGGAATCCGTCATAAATCCGTCAGAAATACGTAACTGTATACCGTATACCGGATATCCCAAATACGGATACGGTATCCGTTGGAAATTTCCGACGGATTTACCCTAATTTTATCCCGCCCAAAGACATCGTAATCATCGAAAAGGCGGGGGAATCCGTCGGAAAAGGAGGAGGAGGAGGAGGAGGAGGAGAAATTCTCCGCCGGAGAATTTTTTTTTTTTTTAAAAAAAATTGTAATTCCGTCGGAAATTTCCGACGGATACGGTATACGGATACGGAATCCGTCGGAAATCCGTCATAAATCCGTCGGAATACGAATTCCAACGGATTTATGATGGATTTCCGTTAAACCATGATCCGTCGGAAAAAAGTCGGAAATTTTTGACGAATTTCAGACAGATCTTCAATTTCCGACGAGATAGAACCGACGGTGGAAATCCGTCGGAAACACCCTTTTTGGCCGTCGGAAATTTCCCTGTTTTCTTGTAGTGCAAGTCCAACTCTTTGAAACCTTACTTCTTTCCCACCTGACGATAATAACTTTGAATGCCAATACAACACTATACTTTTGAAATCTTTGTGCTTTGTAATATATAGATAGAGCCTTTTGACCAAAATACGAAGACAAAAAATGATTAAGCATAAAGTGGTTAGTTCAACCACTTTTGTTTCATTGTTTGAGTATGGTCTCTATGTCAACATTATCCAACAAGTATCAAAATATTAACAAGGCCTATAAACAAAGTAACCAAAACAGATATAACAAATAAAAAAGTATCAAAGTAACAAATATTCACGTTGATGCATATTCTCTCCGCTACCTCACCGTGGCCCCGAGACTTCCTGAGACGCCATGTAAGAAGCCGAGTGCCTAGAGCCGCCGCTATTAGAGCTCTCTCGCCGGTGAAAAACCATATTTTCACTCTCCCCATTTTGCCCTTGAACCATCGACGACTCCGCAAACCTAAGCCCATAAAACCTCAAGAAATTCAACGACTCCATCCTCGGATTCCCTAACGGTATACTCCCTTCGAACATCCCTACAACCGCCGTCATCGTTGGCCGCAACGCCGGCTCCTCGTGAACGCAACACAACGCTATCCGAACCAACTTCCCGACCTCCTCGCTCGTCACCCGACCCTCAAGCCTCGGATCCGCTAGCTCCATGTACCTCCCTTGTTCATGCATATCCAATGCGTACAACGGGAAGTAAACCAAAGCAGAACTCGTGGTCGTTGTCGACGAGCTGTTGTTCTGATTCTGATTATTCTCCTCTGTTACGCTGTTGCTCCGCGACCGGAACGAGCAGTTTTTCCGACCGCTCACTATCTCCAACAACACCATTCCGTAGCTGTACACGTCAGCTTTCTCCGATATCGCGGTGTTTGTAATCCACTCGGGGGCTAAATACCCTCGAGTACCTCTCATCGTCGTGAATAGACTCGACTCTTCTTGACTCAGAAGTTTCGATAACCCGAAATCAGATATCTTTGGCTGGAAATGATCATGTAGTAAAATATTCTCTGGCTTCACGTCGCAGTGTATGATCTTCTGCTCGCATCCACTGTGGAGATAAGCGAGCCCTCGAGCTGTTCCGAGCGCAATATCGAACCTTTCTTGCCATTCAAGAACTGGACCGTTCACGTTGAACAGAGTTTTTTCTAAAGACCCATGGTTCATGTATTCGTACACTAAAAGTAATTGCCTCCCTCGAGCGCAGAAGCCTCGAAGTTTCACTAGATTCGTGTGTCGGATATTTCCAATTATCGCGATTTCCGTGCAAAACTCTTGTCTACCGTGAAGCCCATGGTTTGTGATTTTCTTGACCGCTACAAGTGTTTCGTCCCGGAGGGTTCCTTTGAAGACTTCCCCGAATCCGCCGGATCCTATCTGCAACTTGAAATCATTGGTCGCTTGTTCCAGCTCTTCGAATTCAAACTTTTGAGGTAAACCAGGGATGTGGAACGATCCTAAATCTCCTGACTCGAACGAGCCCAGTCTGGTTGCTTGCTTCTCACGGATGCTACCATATCTCATGGCCGCGCATTTTCGCCACCAAAGAAACCCTATTGTGATCAGAAGTAGGAAGCCAGAGCAAGGTAAGAGCACAAGCGCGATCAAAGGGAAATTAGTTCGTCGGTTTTCCTTATCCCGAGTTTGACCGTTGGTTTTTTTTTTAGATAACTTGACGTATCCGTTGAGATCTTGATTGTCTGGTGAGTTTTTAACTAGAGACAAAGAACCAAACGAGTCCTTTACCATATAACAAGACCTAGACGTGTTCTCATAGAAAACACCAAAGCAAGAGCAATTCTTCGTGCAGAGATCTTGACAAGTGGATAACTCGATACCGTGTTCGACAGGATCTGAGAATTGAGTAGAGAAGTATGACACACCAGAGCCAAGTTGGAGGTAGGTCACGTTGCTTGCTTCACAAGAAACAGGTAAACTCAATGACTGCCTAACCGGAACACATGTTTTCTGGTCCGCGACTGGCCGCATATCATCTGGACAAGAACAACTCTTGTTTACCGAATCATTCTCAAGATGACAAAGCCCGAGCTTACCGCAAACTAACGGAATCTGACATGAATCCATAGGACCGAAGAATTCCGTCACTAGTTCCTTGCCTGAGAATCTACTAATAACGAATTTACCAGAATAATCCATTTTGGCGAAACGAAAATCCGTCGAAGGCGGAAGAGCCACGCGGATTATCACCGCGGTTCCGTTCCGTCCCATAAAAGCTAAACCAGTCGTTGTGACCGTTAGATATTCAACCGGAAAATTCGAATCGACGTTAGCTTGTGTATGCATCTTTAACTTCCAATAGCTCTGTCCTTTCCACTGCATCAAACCATCGGAATCAGTAACCAAGAACTTATAATCACCGGTCGAGAAATCGTACCGAGAGACCGATCCGGATAGAGACATCCCGAGCGGAAGTGTTTGTCCAAGCACGATCGTATCGGTCGGAGTTTTGAAACTTTCCCAAAGAGAAGCGTTGAAGCGATCGAGGAGAAGAAGATTTCCGGCGTCGGTTAAACGAAGGGAGTTAACCGGAGAGGCTAAAACCGGCGTTGACCAAACCGGTATTTGACCTTCACCGTCTTCGACGACGGAGATACCTTGTGGAGAAAGATTCATTTTACCAGAGCTTGAAACAGGGGAATCGCGATTGGAGGACCAGATTGTTGAACCGGAATCGATATGGACAACGGAGAAGTAAAAACCGGAAGAGGAATCGCCTACTGGATTGAATAAACCGGCTTTGAATATTGAATTACGGGATAAAAGGAAAGCTCCATCGGAACTGTCTATAAATCTGAGGTGAGAAGCTGTGAAATTAGGGTAGACAAATTCTGTTAAAGAAGCACATGAAACAGAGACAAAGAGAAGATCGAGACCAAGGAGAAACAACAATAAAAATGCCGATCTCATAGAGGACCTCTCTGTTTTTTTTCAAAATATTATTACAGGAATTGGATCATTGGAGAAGAATCTGAGTTCGTGTTGTTGTAGTTTGATAATCTCTTTTTTTTTTTGTGTGTTCTGAGATGATGAAGTTTGACCAGAAACTGTCTCTCTCTTCCTCTGCGAGGCAATAGCATTATTGGTGTGGTGGCCATTACCACATTAAATTTGTTATTAGTATATATATTATCACATTAAATTTGATTTCGTAATATTTGTTATTTGATTTTGTTTTTTTTTTCTATTCAAAGGAACGCACCGTTTCAGAAGTCCACTTGCTCATAAGGGGAGGGTTTAGTAATAAATTGCGGCGTGCATTTGCCAACTATACGCCAAATTTCTTACGAGCATATGTGTATAGTCTACGTAATGGTTTGTATATTGGTAAGGAATTTTACATGGTTATATTTAGGATAATTGTAAAAAACTCTGTGTTTCGTTGAATTTTTATATATAATTGGATACGTTCAACGAAACAAAAATGAAAACTGAATGCCGCTGATATTTTTGGCTGAGAGAGTGACTTGGACGAGTTCGCTTGTAGTTCCTAGGCAGAAGAAGCTAAGGCCTCAAAATGGCAGCTAAGAGCATCTCCATCCATAAAATCTTCTTATATATTAGTCTTAATATTCTTAAGTTATTTATTTAAATTTAAATTTATTAAAAATACACTCAACCAATTGTAAAAGAACATTTGGCAAGTTAGTCTCTCCTAAGATTCGGTTCGTTCATGTCTTCTTTAAGATGTAATCTTCTTTCTCCCTCTACCCTTTCCATTATTTTAAATTGTTTTAATTTCAAGAATCTTTGTTAAGACATGATGGAGATGGTCTAAGAGTATATCCATCAGAGAGCTTTTATAGGGTATCTAAGCATTAAATAAGATTAAAAAAAATATAAAAAGATGAAAGATGATCGGAAACGTATCTCAAACCAGAGATTTTAGAATCGGGTATTAGAGACTAACATCCTACTTGTCTTCTTTTGATTGGTTTTAAAATATAAAAAATATTAGTATTAAATTATGTAGACACTTATTAAAGAGATTTGTGTTGGACATGCGAGAGTCAAGTACAATGAACGCTGTTTTTTTGTTATAATCCACCTAATAAAAGAAACCAACACATTAGGAGGTTATCGAAAGATAAATGTTATGTTATTATGATAATTTAAATATCTCATATGACTTGACTTATATTTGTTTTGTTCAAAATTATGGTAATTGGTGTTGTGATCATTATTATTCGCATTTCTATGGTATTTTGAGGAAAGATGGACACGATGACAAATGTTGCAATGACGGAGGGAGTTTCTACTGATATTTGAAGTTAGGCGCATTGTGCATATATGTATTTTAGAATTTTTCGTTTTATGTGTAAGGAGTGTGCCGACTACGAATGACCACATCCTCCATACCAAAATTATATGCAATTACAAATGTCACGGCGAGAAGTATATTGCATATAGCGGTTGTGAAAGTCGATGTAGTGAGCTTCAACCATGTGTAATACATATTTTGCTCTAATATTGGCTTGTACATTGCACCAAAAACAAACACATCAACACATATACAACATAAAATATATGATGATTACAAATGAATCGTATAAACAATTAAAGCTTACTCGAATACACTCATTATGATAATAATAATAAAAGACTCTAAATGGCATTGGAGGTCGCGTGTGCCTGTTAATCACAAAATAATACTAACATTACACTCTTGTTGAAAACACTAACTTAGTAACATTACATTTTAATGAAAAATTCAAAACATACAACATTGAAAATAAAATTAGAACTAGTTACCCTCCTCATAAACCAAAGCGAGTGACGCGAGAATGGCAAATGCGGCAACAATTCACTCAATTACTAGGACCCTAAGACTCATGTTGAAGTTCGTAGTGTACTCAACTAAAATCACCATGAAAGACGATGCCATTTGCAGCATAGTAGCTACAAATGTAGGTAGTGTTGTTATTGGAGGGGAATGGAGTCATCCAACATAACTTTACCAGTACTACACGAGAAATGTTTTCCAGTTATAGTTTTTCAAAAAACGTTACAACGATCTATTTTATATTTGTGATCGATATTTTGGAACATCATTTCAAAATATGTTACAATTCTAGTTTATATTTTTCTTTTAAAAGCTTTTATATCATTATTATTTATTTAGGCTTTAAATGTTATGTGTTGAATCAAACCATGCTTTTAAAAAAAACGTATATCATTTATATTTCTCTCTCTCTTAATTAGAGTTGGTTAAGATTTACCGAAACATTTGAGTTGTTTGGTTGATGTCATTCTTTGTTTTGTTTTTGTTTTGCTTCTATTTTGAGTATTGCTTCTGTATTGAGTATTGCTATTGTTGATACGATTTTGTGATTTTATATGTGCGAAAGATCCCTTAACCTTTGATCATTAATACTCTAATATTATGTTTAAATAAACAAAATATTGTATGGTTTAGTTTTTTACTAAACAGCCATAATCATTTTTCCTTGTGTAAGAAAGCAAAGAAACTTGAAGTAAAAGAAAAGAGAAAAAGGAGGTTTATTAAATGGATGATTTAAGAATTTGTTTTTCTATTCAAATTTCCTCCCCCCCCCCTAATTAACCCAAAACTGTGTGGCCAAAGTGATGACAGAATCTATAAGACAATTGTAATTAATGTTGAATGGCTTTTAAAGCCCATGTCTAACTCCCTTCATTAGTATGATATTGTCCGCTTTGGGCCAAGGTGGCAAAGCTTGCATTGATTTATTTTTGGGCTCATTCCCAAAAGGCCTCATACTAATTTGGTTGGATTTTACTTATATATTAGACCAATCTTGTCTAATCTTCAGATGTGGGATTTGGATTGATATCCCAACATTATCCCCTTCAAACCAAGGACCACATGACTCGTGTCATCCCCTCCAGCAAAATCTTGGCACCGTCTTGTACCTTCTTATTTGCGAGGTCACCTTATGAGGAGTCTGCCCCCACATCATTTATTTTGCCCATCCACTTCTCCAGGTCCACTTCTCGAACCGCTCTGATACCATGTTGAATGGCTTTTTAAGCCCATGTCCAACTTCTCAAATTAGTATGATATTGTCCGCTTTGGGCCCAACAAGAAAAGCCCGTATGGATTTATCTTTGGGCTCCTTCCCAATATGCCTCATACTAATTTGGTTGGACTTTACTTATATATTAGACCAATCTTGTCTAATATTCAGATGTGAGACTTGGTTTGATATCCCAACATTCTCCCCTTCAAACCAAGGACCACATGACTCGTGTCCTCCCCTCTAGCGAAATCTGGGCACCGTTTTGTACCTTCTTATTTGCGAGGTCACCTTATGAGGAGTCTGCTCCCACATCATTTATTTTGCCCATCCACTTCTCCAGGTCCAATTCTCGAATGGCTTTTCAAGCCCATGTCCAACTTCTCAAATTAGTATGATATTGTCCGCTTTGGGCCCAACTGGCAAGTCCGCACAGATTTATCTTTGGGTTCCTTCCCAAAATGCCTCATACTAATTTGGTTGGATTTTACTTATATATTAGACCAATCTTGTGTAATATTCAGATGTAGGACTTGGATTTATATCCCAACAGTTAATCATATCACCACCAAGTGGTAGCTCGAGATGGTGGTCATAATTCTTCATGGTGAAAAATGTTCAAGATAGAAATTAGGGATATTGTCTAGATTAGCTAAATGTAAAGAGAGATATAATCCACAATAGATGACCTATTTCAATCAGTAGAAACTTCGTTCGTCATTGCCTCAGTTGGAGATATTTGTTCTCTGTCCCTCATCTTTCCCCAAAGCACCATGAAAATGCCAGTGATAATGATCGCATTACCAATTACCATGATTTTTAAGCAAAAAAATACAAGTCAAGTAATATGAGAAATTATACTTGTATATTATGATAATAGAACAATTACATTTCGAGAACCTTCTTAGGTATATTTCTTCAGCCATAGCTACTGAGCTGATAATTGCGGTAATAATCAGTAGACTGAACATGCTGCAAACACACCGCTCTTTATATTTTCCAACCATCTTATGATATAATACTTACTCAATGACAAACATCCCTGAATATAGGAAATATTGAGTCAACTAACCTAACCCTTATAATCAGGGTTAGCTTGAGAATTTCAAGGCCCCATACAAATGAAAAAAAATATTTTTCATATCTAAAACTTTATATATCAAATGATTATGATAAATCAAAATCTACATGTTATATTTGCTATGGTAATCATAAATTTCTTTAGAAACAAGTAAACAAATGATTTTTTTTGTGTTAATATTCTCTTTAAAATGTAGATTTTTGTAATAACTTAATTTTTTTCTTAGTATAAAATCATTTTATTTTTGTTCTCTCACCATTTAACTATATTTACAAAATGACTATTTAGTATCTAAAAACTTCTTTTTTTTAATAGTGGGCCCCACAAAAACGAGAACAAATGTCTTTGGACCTCACGTAGCCCAAGCCTTAACTAGTCATTTTTATTTTCAGGCCACTGACTGTTGATATATCTTTGGGCCGCACGTAGCCCAAGCCCTAACTAGCAGCTCTTGGACACGGATTATAAAAAGGGATAAAAATCATAAAATTAAGGAACAACATTTACGTAACATAACAACATTAGGAAACTAATTTAGAAACACTATTTATTTAATTTAATCACGAAAGAAGATGATGCATAGTAAGTTGCAAATTATAAATTCGTCCGCTCCATTATTAAGAGCTTATCTACACATATATAATAAATTTAATTTCGTGTCAAATATTAGCTCAACGTTCCATATGCAATTATTATTACTTCTTCATATTAACGTTACCCAAATACCTCTTTACAGAATCTGCAGGTGGCACGTGCCGGTCATGACACGGTACAAAAAAGAATCTCAACAGTTTGTCTGGGTCAGCGAAAATCAATCCAACGGTCCAGATGAACCACATCATCCGGATACCCTTTTAATCCAACGGCGTAAACTTCATCAACCGTTGGATCTAAAAATCGATTTCTCCAATAAATAATACGCTTTCTCCACCATCGAACCAATCTCCAGAGTCCTCTTCGAAAAATTGAATTTTTCTCTTTTTTTTTTTTTGTTTAATTCCACGAAATAAATAAAAATAGTTTCAATTTCCTAAAGTGTTGATTAACTTCGCCGGAGATGTGGCCGGAGAAATCGGTGGTGATTCGAATTTCACGGTGAAAATGGAAAGTCCGAGGAAGCTGATAAGAACTAAGTCTTCTCTTCTCCGGTCATCTCCGTCAATCAGATCATCAATCCATAGTCTCTCCTCAATCTCTGAGTCTGACCTAACCAGAGCTGAACCAGAGGACGAAGAGAGTCATCACCACGGTGGCGGCTTCTCTTCTTCTTCTCCGATAAGAAAACCAAAACCGCCTCGGAATAATAAAACCGGTTTATTCCGGTTTAGCCGCGTGGTTTACCTCTCCACCTTCACGCTCCTCTCTCTTCTCTTCTTCTTCTACTTAGGTCGTAACGAAATTCCCACTTCCGAAAATCTTCTAATCGCTCTGATTTTCGTCGCCGTTACTCTCTTCTTCGCCTCCAAAAACAAAACCCTAATCAACCAAATCGGTTTAATAATCAAACCGAGTCACCCAAAACCGGTTCAGTGGTTTATCGGCGAATCTAAACCGGAAACCCACAAAGTAATCAGAGAAAGTGTAGAGTGTTACAGTAATGGCGATTTCTACGAAGGAGAGATACACAAAGGGAAATGTAACGGAAGTGGAGTTTATTATTACTTGATGAAAGGTAAATACGAAGGAGATTGGATCGAAGGAAGGTACGATGGATTTGGAATTGAGAGTTGGGCTAGAGGAAGTAAGTATAAAGGACAATACAAGAAAGGATCTAGACATGGACATGGTGTTTACAGATTCTTCACTGGTGATTCTTACTCTGGAGAATGGTGTAACGGACAAAGTCACGGTCTTGGTGTTCAAACATGTGCTGATGGTAGTTGTTACGTTGGTGAATTTAAATTCGGTGTTAAACATGGACTTGGCCGTTACCATTTTAGGTAAATATATAGATAATTTGCTCTTAAAGTTGGAATCTTTTTTACAATTATGTGAATTTGTTTTTCTCAATGTGTGTTAGGAATGGAGATACGTATACGGGTGAGTATTTTGGCGATAAAATGCATGGTTTCGGAGTTTACCACTTTGCGAATGGACATTGTTACGAAGGGGCGTGGCATGAGGGTCGTAAACAAGGTTATGGGATGTATACGTTTAGAAATTGTGTCACGAAATGTGGCGAGTGGGATAGTGGTCATCTCAAGAGCCCTATTGCTCCTCCGCTCACCGGATTTGTCCTTAGAGCAGTTCAGGTAACTCGATAATCCGTGATACAGTAGAACCTCTATAAATTATTACTCAGATAAGTTAATAGTTAGTGCTTCGCTAAATTAATAGAATTTTCCAGTCCCAAATTAAGTTTTCGACCCAATTAATTTTTTCGCTAAATTAATAAAATATCATGGTCCCAAAAATATTAATTTATAGAGGTTTTACTATATCTTTTTTTGATTATTTGTTTTATGGTTTGTAATTGTAATTCGGATCATGTAGGCTGCGAGGGAGAGAGCGGAGAATGCCATAAAGCAGAGACGAGTAGATGAGAGAGTGAACAAGGCTGAAATGGCAGCTAACAGAGCTGCAACGGCTGCACGAGTAGCTGCTATAAAGGCGGTTCAAAACCAAATCGATGGTACATTTTGCGATATAGAGGCGTGACAACCGTTGTTTTATGTTTAATTGTAGTTATGTTATATTGGGAGTGTGTAATATCCCAAGTTACCCTGACTTGCAAACAAAAGAGTATTTGCTTGTTGGAGGTTTTAGCTTTTAACTTTGCATCTTTTTTTTACCAACTTGTAACTTGTATATATAAAACCCATGAATGCAAAATGAGATTTCAAGAAGTTTCCATTATCCTAGATTCATTCCTGTATCTAGTAAAGAGAAGAAAATGGAAGAGTGAAGTGCAAAGTGATATATATATATATATATATATATTTTGGGATTAAAGAAGAAAGAGAGGTGAAAAGAGTTGAGATCTTGATCCCCTATCTTTGTTTTCTGGTCCAATCTCACAAGTACAAGTATGTGTATTTGAGAAAGATGGGTTTTTGGATCTTTGTCTGAAATAGAGAACAACCATATTCCACGCCCATCTCAGAGAATATAGACAAGCATTTAACAAGATAAGAAACAGATCTTGGGACCATTATGCTGTGTCACTGACTCATCTCTTTCTCTCTCTGTCTACCTCACTCTTGTATAATACCAACATTCAGATCTCGAATGCGACTAACTCATTTTGGACCAAATCTTAGTGTTTTTAAAGTAAATTATTCACGAGGCTTCTTGTCCATTTGTCATACATTTACTTTTTTTCTTTTTTTAGCAAGAGATATCACAAATGTAGCTTGGTAAGTTGTTAAATATTGAGATGTTTAAATGGTAATTATTGATTTTATAATGCTGATTTGGTTTTTTAATTTATACATATGTTTGGATAAAGTATTGAATTTTTGTGTCATGCGTAATTTAATTTAAACAAACTTTTGTGACAAAAAGCAAATAAATAAACGAACTTTGTAGTTTGTACTTTGCTAATAAAAGATAGGCTGCAAGCAAAAATAAAAAATAGGCCGATTTAACCACTAAGCTAAATAAATTTTTATGATTTGAGGGCCGATTTATCATAAAAGTTATGAGGATCGATATGAGGGCCGCAAGCATAAGCTTTGCCCGCTTGCCCTCTGGGCCGGCTTGACTTTGTTGTACTATCTTTAATTTAGGTTCAAAATGGTAACCTTCTTGATAAATATACAATTACTTTACAATTTGTAACGTTTTAGATTGTACCAATCACAAAAAACTTTATCAACAATGTTACACTTAAGCTTTTTTGTACAACGATTTTGTACAGTTTTGCACTATGTTGTAACGGCTTACTGAAAAACTTATAGCGCTTTAGGTTGCCAATCAAACCCTTAGTTTAAATGAATCTCTATAGCATTATGTGTAAATTATAGTATTTGAGACTAGTTTGAAAAGCTCTCCATGAATCTTTGATCCGCATTACTACTCATTGGAGACTACTACTATCTTTCGAATTCCGATGCTTATCAAGGGCAAATAGTCTGGACCCGTCTAAAACATAGTCTGGTAGTTGTGACATGAAACGAAATGTGACTTTTTTTTTCTTTTTTTTAGGTGTGGGTACCGAAGACATTCTAAAACGTAACTGATAGGGTTGTATTATCTGATTTAAGTTTTATTATAACTATTCGTAATTGTGCGATAGTGTATTTGTTTTCTGTGTTTCCAAACCATCAATTTTAATTTAAAAAACGATTACGATCTTCTGGGAATGTAATACGATAGTGTATTTGTAGTATGTAAGAAGTCGATTCTACAGAAGGAAAAAAAGTAAGCCAAGCAAGCAATGAGTGTGGGGGTCGAAACCAACACAACTAAATTTGTAAGAGTTCGTGAGGGGAATTTAGAGATTTCTATGCTAACTAGGGATCACAAGAGGTTGAGTAAGCGTTGTGTTTATTGCTGTGTAAAGTTGAGTACAAAGCTTGTGTATGAAATTGCGGATACCCCTTTAGGGTTTTTACAAGGACGTATATATAGTTTTCTAAGTCGGCTAAACATTCTTAATCCTCTGCGGAGTCGGTCGCATCAACATGGGCTTCGTGTCTGGATCGGGCTTCAGGCTTCCCTCCTGAGGATAAGATCAACGAATGAGGCGAGCCCGTGATCGCACAGGGGCGAAGCCGTGGTCGCACGAGGGCGAAGCCGTGGTCGCACATGGTGCCGAGCACGCAGTCGCTCACCTGCGAGCACGCAGTCGCTCGCCTGCGAGCACACAGTCGGCCACATCACCGAGCATGCGGTCGGCCTCGGCGCCGAGCACGCGGTCGGCCTCAGCACCGAGCACGCGGTCGGCCACGGCACCGAGCACGCGGTCGGCCTCAGCACCGAGCACGCGGTCGGCCTCAGCACCGAGCATGTGGTCGGCGTGATAGCGAGCACGCGGTCGGCACTGGCCCGGTCTCTTTCTGTTTCGCCTAAGTCTGCTCCACTGCCATATGCTCCGCTCCGCAGGAAGATTTAGGTTCCGTCAGGCCTCCTTCGTCGAGAGTTCGGAGGGCCATCTCTTCTATCGGCTTGTCTTTAGACGTTAATGCTGAGGGGGTGAATACCGACCCCAACAATGAGTTGGTTTGCTTTCTCAAAAAATAAATAAAAAATGAGTTGGTTAATTTGGAGTGAGTGGGTGCATGCAGTAAAAGAAAGCAACCATAGAAGATGAGGTTGCAGCAAACCGGAAATGAATCTTGTGGTTTTCAAGGCCAATTAGATTTCCTTGGCTACCACAGTTTTTAGTTCTTTACATTTTTTTTGCCAATATTGACAGTCTTTTTGACTCGCTGATAGCTTTCTCTCACAACTTGAACCAAAAAGTGATCCCTTTGAATGAGTCTCGACTCAAACTTGATCAATTGATATAATAATGGAATGATCTTAGAGACTCGTTAGATATTTTGTTAAAAAGATTTTTAAATATAGCATTCTTGAAAAGTGACATGTCAAAAGAGATATTTTAAAATTTCTCTATAATATTTGATTTTGAATTCCTATTAAAACGCCCAAAAACAAAATGCTAAACAAATTGATTTGATTTTGTATTCACGTTTTTTAAATTGTATTTGACTAAAAAGGTATTGAAAAATCTAAACATGTTTAAGAGTGATAAACAAACGTTTTGTTTAAAACAATCCAACTCCTAAACCACACATATTTTCTTTATCAAGGACGTATATAGTGAAAAGGAATGAACACAAAATTTGAAATTGAAAGATTCCTAAGAGATGCCAAATGGCTAAAATGAGTTAAGTGACAATTCATGAAGAAAAGAGAAAAATGAATAACAACAAAGAAATGAATCAAATGTTAAAAGAGCACATGAAGAAGTGGGTGGATGTATGAAGGGTTTTTGGCCTCCCCTACTTTTCACTTCATGCTTTTCGGTTTCACATTTTTTTCTGATTTGAGTTACTTATTTATTCATAAAAGATGACCTAACATGGTCAATTATTAACTATTTCTTTTGGCCTTTCAAATATATATGTTTTTCAACAAAAAGATTCATCAATCTCTTCGGGGTTCTCTTTCTAGCTTTATTTATTGTACTTTCAAATCTCAAATCTTTCTTAGACTTGTAACAACTCCACATGCACTCACAAATATAAGAAAAGTAATCATTCTTCTTTTTGAGGGGAACTTGCACTCTTTTGACTAAACCTCTTCACGAGCTTCCCTCTCGAGCATTCAAATTATTTCTTAATATCTTTGACATTGGAATAAGTCTTTTTTTTCCCATTTGAATAGGTCATCACAACTTTTTCATTTTAATATTCTCACTTTTTCTTTTCTTCCTAGATCTTTATTTAACATCTCTTTTAATTTATTCTATTTTTCTTGGTTATACAAAAACTATCCCAAGAGCTAGGTTTATTATTTTGAAAAGTGCGAGTGTTTCCCCGATCATATATTGAATTGGAATTCAATTGTTTGCTTCACAATAACATTACTATTACTAAACTTCAAATCCCGTTGGCTTTTCAACCATTACAGGAGGTAAGGGGTTGAAGCCATTCCAATACATGAAATATCATTGTAGCATCATATATATAGTCAAAGCCTGATTTGCTTGGCGAAGACTAAAACGACATGGAGGTTTTGTGCGACCAATAATAGTCAGCATAAAATACAGTTTGAGTTTTGATGCCTATCTATAAATTCAGTTTCGAATCTGGCTTTTTTGAATAACCCCCTTGCACAATTTGATTTTGGGTTTCAAAACGTTTTAAAAAAATGATGATAACATAAAGAGACGCAAACATGGGTTATTAAAAGAGGGCTAAGCCAACTAACCCCGACTTCTTCCTTTGACTTTCTAGTCTCCTCACCTAAAACAAGTGTTATTGGTTTTTTGTAATTTGTATGTCGAATAAATGTAATGTCGTGGCCGTACATTTGACTTTTTTTGTCAATAAATATCACTATTTTAGTTTCAACAATATTTATGAAGTCAGTTATGAAGATAGCTTCAATTCAACAATGTCTAAATTTTTCCATACCAATCCACTTCAAGGACCAAATCATATAGAAAACAATATTCTACCCAAAGTTGAAAATGAGGAATAATGATTGATCAATCTTTTATGTTTACTTTTAATAATCTATTAATTTTTTCCAAGCAAAAAAAAAAATTCCATTAATTTCAATAAGGCCTATATTAGTTAAGGGGCCTTTACATATATGGATCCGAGTGGTGATTCTAGCCTTTCGGTGGAGGCAATCTTAAAAGCATACAAAACTTGAAGAAATGAGCATTGCGTCTTCTTCCATCTCATGCTTTGCCTCCAAGAAGACAAGACCTCAATATTAACAGAATCTGCCTTGTTCAATTGCTTCATGCAACCCTCAACATTATCTATATATGTTTAGACTTTTAGCCTTGTATATAACAATTTCTTCTTCGAAACATGCCATCGCGGACTGATGGTGCACCGAATGGAGCATTTAGGACTTTTGGGCTCTACTGGTGCTACCATTGTCATCGTACGGTCAGGATTGCATCCTCTAACCCATCAGAGATCGCATGTCCTCGATGCTTAAGGCAATTTGTTGTCGAGATTGACATGAGAAGGCCTCGAAGCCCCTTCAATCACGTCACTCCGCCTTTCGATATTTCTCCCGAGGCTCGTCTTCTCGAAGCTTTATCGCTCATGTTTGATCCTCCAATCAGAGGTGGGTTTGGTGCAGATCCATTTAGCAGGGCAAGATCCAGAAACATGGAACCACAACCAAGACCTCGCCCGCTTCATCGACGACGCCACAGCCTTGACAATGGTAACAATGGCGGTTTACCTCCACCAAGAAGAACATTTGTAATTCTCCGGCCTAGTGATCTGACTCCTCCGCTTGGAAACATGATCGAGCCACCAAATCTAACAGCACCACCCCGGCGTGTGAACCCACATGATTTCTTTACCGGATCATCAGGCTTGGAGGAACTGATTGAACAGCTAACACAAGATGAAAGGCCCGGAGCACCACCTGCGTCAGAACCCACCATTGATGCGCTACCGACCGTAAAGATTACTCAACAACATCTAGCCAACGACATGTCCCAGTGCTCAGTGTGCTTGGAGGAATTCATTATTGGCGGGGAAGCTAAGGAGCTACCGTGTAAACATATTTACCATAACGATTGTATAATCCCGTGGCTCAGACTTCACAATTCCTGCCCTATCTGCCGTCGTGACCTGCCACCTCTCAACACCATCTCCGATTCTCAGGAAAGGGGTGATGACGTAGCTGAAAGAAGACGTCCGAGGTGGATGCAGCTCGGGAACATGTGGCCATTTAGGGCAAGGTACCAAAGGGTTAGTCCTGAAGAAACAAGACAGCGGAATCCTCGAAGTAACCGGAGCTAAGACTGAATGTTTCAGCTGCAACCATCTATCTAACTGTGTAAAGTCTCCATGAACCATCGCTAAGGAACATATTTATTGATATTTGAATAAACCTATATATATCTCAGAAATAAACTCAACCAAGTATTGAAAATCATAATGATACTGCAATTTGGTTTCAAGTAGACAAACATCAATTATAGCATTCCATTCCAAAGAGCGTATTATAAAATTACTAAGGAGATGAGAAGAAACAAACACTTCTATTTACAGTAGCGATCGGCTTTCTTCTTGACGCGATCGTCGAGAGCTTTTTCGACGGAATCGAAATTAGCTTTGGGAATGTAACCGAACTTCTTAGCCTCCACGGGAAAGAGATCATCGTACTTCCTCTTCTTCGCTGCATCGATTGAGTAAATATCTTCTTTCTCGGCGTCGGGAAGCAACTTCGGTTCTCCTTCTGCGGTAGATCCGGCCTCGGCGACGACGTCAAGCTTATCCTTGTTGTTCTTCTTCTTCTTCTTCTCGATCGATTTCCTTGTGGCTAAGTCACCTCCTTTGAACGCTAATCTTCCACCTTTCACCCTCTCGTATGGATCTGACATTGCTCAGATTCAGATTCTTCTTCGGCTTCGATTACGGTTTTCGAAATCCCTAATCTCTCTGATTCGGATTTGGGAAATTTCTGGGTTTTATTCTTTATTAAAGCCCCTCTTATAAAAAATATTTTTACCCAGAGTATTACACGATCCAACCAATGATCCGAAACCAAACCCGGATCCAAAGAAAAAACCCGACACAATAGGATCAGAAAAAAAAAAATTGAAAAAAACCTAAATCATTTTCACGACTTTCTTTTCTTCGTCTCTGTTGTTACTATTGGTAAACAAGCTTCAGTCAAGATCACTCGTACACCTCAGGACAAAACTCTAACTGAAGGAGAAGGTTTGGGTACAAAAGTGAAGAAAGAACAAAACTATGGTGTTGTGTTAAATGAGGTAATGGGCCGAACCGAGACTGAGCCCACGAAAAATCAAAAGAAGATAAGCATAACACCAACGGCTCTCTTATTTTCAAGAGAGGAAAAAGACAAGAAAAGTAATACAGAGAGGAGCAAGCCCAAGGAGAAGAGAACTAAAGGTACGGCTGGTCAAATTATCTCATCCAATCGGTTTGCTGTATTGGAATCGTTAAAGGAGATTGATTAAGAGTCTGACAAGTGTCAGTAGATTAGAATAGACTACAAACTAAACCTAGAATGTGATTTGGGTATAAATGTAGCTCTATAGAGCAATCTTGTGGTTAACTATGATAATGATCTAATAAACGTATTATTCAGAATCAAAGGCATTTGCCACTGTTAGCTCATTTCCTGCATGGTATCAGAGCCATGGAACAAGCCATGGAACCTTATCTTTGTCCTAATCAAAACATTACTAATTGTGTTACAGTGAAGCTCACGGAGCAAAACTATCTCCTTTGGAGGCGTCAGTTTGAGTCCTTCCTCACGGCTCAAGGTCTCATAAGGTTTGTCACTGGATCTATTCCAGCTCCAAGTCTCACTCTTGCTGTTCCAAGGATAGATGGATCTTCAAATCACACTCCAAATCCCTTCTACCAATCTTGGCTTCGTTCTGATCAAGTGGTGCAATCCTGGTTACTTGGATCTCTCTCAGACGATCTCCTTAGCACTGTGGTCAGCTCAACTACTGCTCAAGAGGTATGGCTTACTCTTTAAAACCACTTCAATAAAGTAACTTCCTTTAGATTATTTGAGTTGCAAAGGCGTCTTCAGACTGTTACTAAGGGAACTAAGAGTATGGTAGATTATCTTAGAGAGGTTAAGTTGGTTTGTGATCAGTTAGCTTCTATTGGGAGTCCAGTGAATGAGAAAATAAAATTTTTTGCTGCTCTACATGGTCTTGGTCAAGAATATGAGCCGATTAAGACCAGTATTGAGGGTCAGATGGATCTATATCAGGCTCCTAGGTATGAAGAAATAGTCCCTAGGCTCACAGCTTTTGATGATAGACTACAAAGCTACTCTCACAACTCTGTCTCACCTCACATGGCATTTATCTCAGAGCATAATGCTTCTGAATACTATACTAGCCAAAGAGGTAGGGGTAGAGGTAGAGGAAGACACATGGGTAACTTTACTACCCAAGGAAGAGGATTTCCACAACAAATCAGTCAGTGTTTAAATGGTTCTGGAGAGGTGACTAAAGTGGTTTGTCAGATTTGTGGAAAGGCTGGTCATATAGCTATGAAGTGTTGGCACATATACAAGTATAATTATCAAGATGAGAAGATGCCAAAAGCACTTGCAGCTATGCGGATCACTGATGTCTCTAGTAATTTTGGACATGAATGGTATCCAGATACCGGAGCATCAGCTCATGTCACTAGTTCACCAAGCTCTCTGCATCAGTCTTCACCTTATCTTGGATCTGAGACAGTGATGATTGGTGATGGGAACTTCCTTCCTATAACACATACTGGTTCATCTAGTCTGGCTTCTACTTCAGGTAAGCTACCACTTAATGATGTTCTCGTCTGTCCTGATATAGCTAAGTCTTTCTTGTCTGTGTCAAAGCTCACAAGGGATTATCCATGCTTCTTTGAGTTTGACTGTGACACTGTCTGTGTGAAGGACAAGGGAACCAATCAGATGCTTACAAAGGGAAGGAGCATTAAAGGCTTGTACCAGTTAAAGGATACCCCTATGAAGGTTTTCTATTATACTAGACAAAACTCTGCAAGTGATGTGGTATGGTATAGGAGACTTGGTCATCCAAATCCAGCTATCCTTCAACAACTGGCCTCTTCAAAAGTGATTTCTATCAATAAGCTTACCAAGAACCAGTGTGAAGCTTGTCATCTTGGAAAAAGCACTAGACTTCCATTTAATTTGTCTGCGTTTGTTGCTTCTAGACCGCTAGAGAGGATTCATTGTGATCTCTGGGGTCCTTCACAAATAATGTCTGTTCAAGGCTTTAGATTCTATGCTGTGTTCATAGACAATTACTCAAGGTTTTCTTGGTTGTATCCACTGAAGTTTAAATCAGAATTTGCCTCAGTTTTTTATCAAATTTAAAGCACTTGTAGAAAATTAATTGCAATCCAAGATAGCTGTGTTTCAGAGTGATGAAGGTAGAGAGTTTATTAGTCAACAAATCCTTACACATCTTGAGAAGTATGGTATAAACCATCTGCTTTCCTGTCCTCATACCCCTCAGCAAAACGGGTTAGCTGAGAGAAAGCATAGGCATATTACAGAATTAGGTCTGTCAATGTTATTTCAAGGGCTCTTACCTCAGAAATATTGGGTGGAGGCGTTCTTTACAGCAAACTTCTTGAGCAACTTGCTACCTTCCTCTACTCTGCCTAACAAGATAAGTCCTTTTGAAGCTCTCTATGGAAAACAACCAGAATATACTGCATTAAGAGTCTTTGGCTACGCATGTTTTCCTTATCTCAGGGATTATGCTCATAATAAATTTGATCCCAAAGCTCTTCAATGTATGTTTATAGGGTATAATGAGAAGTACAAAGGATACAGATGCTTGTTTCCTGCAACTGGAAGAGTGTTCATTAGTAGACATGTCATATTTGATGAACATGTTTTCCCCTTTGCTACCACTTACCAGCATCTCAGAGGTAAACCTAATACTCCTCTACTTTCAGCCTGGCAGGAGTGTTTACTGAAATATACACCAGAGAAAGACACTTCAGTTCCTATCTCTTCACTTATTCCTATCATAAGTCATCCAACCTCTACAAGCTCTGAGTCTGGAGATAGTGGCCCTGGTTCTGAATTATCTAGTTCTAGTACCTCAGAGATTGCTGACGCTCCTGATATAGAAGACACTTCTCTTGTAGATCAATCTTTGAATGAGGAAGCAGCTGGGTATACGACAGGCTTAGATCCTGTTCCTATAGGCAACAATGCTCCCTTACTTCAAAGAGAGATTACTGAAGAGATTTCTCAACCTACAACATCAACTCACACTATGGTAACTTGATCTAGAGCTGGCATTGTTAAACCAAATCCAAGGTATGTACTCATGACTCAAAATGTGTCATACCCTCAACCAATAACAATCACAACTACTTTAAAGGATAAAAGGTGGACAGCTGCTATGGAAGATAAAATGGAGATGTGTTCAGAAACTAACACATGGTCTTTGGTTCCAAGAGTGCAAGGGATGCATATTTTAGGAAACAAATGGGTCTTCACACCTAAGCTCAATGCTGATGGATCTTTAGACAGGTTAAGAGCTAGGTTAGTTGCACAAGGGTTTGATCAAGAGGAAGGTATTGACTACCTAGAAACTTATAGTCTTGTGGTAAGATCTGCTACTATAAGAATAGTGTTGCACAGAGCTATTGTAATGGGTTGGCCTGTGAAACAACTAGATGTCAAGAATGCATTCTTGCATGGTGATCTCACTGAGACAGTCTTTATGAAGTAACCAGCTGGTTTTGCGAATAAGGTTTTACCAGATCATGTGTGTTTGCTTCACAAGGCTCTTTATGGCTTAAAGCAATCACCCAGGGCGTGGTTTGACAAATTCAACACTTATCTCCTTGAATTTAGCTTTGTCTGCAGTAAAAAGGATCCCTCACTCTTCATTTACTCTAAAGGGCAAGATATCATCATGTTTCTCTTATATGTTGATGATATGGCTGTTACTGGGAATAACTCTCACATCTTGGACCATCTGCTAGAACAACTTAGCCAACACTTCAGGATGAAAGACCTGGGGGATTTGCATTACTTTCTGGGAATTCAGGTACAACATCACTCAGAAGGTATGTTCTTGTCTCAACAGAAGTATGCAGAAGATATCTTAACTATCGCTGGTATGAGTGATTGTGCCTCTGTGGCAACTCCATTACCAACTCAGCCCGATAGAGTTCCAGATCAAGACAAGTTGTTTGAGCACCCTACATACTTCAGAAGCTTGGCAGGAAAGTTACAATACTTGACACTGACAAGACCTGATCTTCAGTTTACTGTCAAATTTGTATGCCAAAAGATGCATCAACCTTTTATGGCAAATTTCACATTACTCAAAAGGATATTGAGTTATGTAAAAGGAACTGTTACTATAGGGATTACATTGAACAAGAATACAGACTTTACACTGAGGCTTACAGTGATAGTGACTGGGGAGGCTGCAGAGACTCAAGGAGACCTACTGGTGGCTACTGCACGTTCTTGGGAAGTAATCTTGTGTCCTGGTCCTCAAAGAAACAAGATTCAGTTGCTACAAGTTCTACTGAAGCAGAGTACCGGGCTCTCTCTGAAACTTCAATGGAAATTACTTGGATTAGCATTATCTTGGGAGAATTAGGTATACCTCTGCACAAGACTCCAGAGCTCTATGGTGATAACCTCTCTTCTGTATATCTCACAGCTAATCCGGCCTATCATAAACGGACAAAGCATTTTGAGTTGGACTGGCACTATGTAAGGGAAAGAGTGGCTCTAGGGGCTTTACTGGTTAGTCACATTTCCTCTTCCCACCAACTTGCTGATATATTTACCAAGCCATTCCCTACTGCTGCCTTTACATCTCTTAGGTACAAATTTGGTATTCGGGAGCCCCCATACCAATTTTGAGTGGGGGTATTGGTAAACAAGCTTCAGTCAAGATCACTTGTACACCTCAAGACAAAACTCTAATTGAAGGAGAAGGTTTGGGTACAAAAGTGAAGAAAGAACAAAACTATGGTGTTGTGTTAAATGAGGTAATGGGCCGAACCGAGACTGAGCCCACGAAGAATCAAAAGAAGATAAGCACAACACCAACGGCTCTCTTATTTTCAAGAGAGGAAAAAGATAAGAAAAGTAATACAGAGAGGAGCAAACCGAAGGAGAAGACAACTAGAGGTACGACTGGTCAAATTATCTCATCCAATCGGTTTGCTGTATTAGAATCGTTAAAGGAGATTGATTAAGAGTCTGACAAGTGTCATTAGATTAGAATAGGCTACAAGCTAAACCTAGAATGTGATTTGGGTATAAATGTAGCTCTATGGAGCAATCTTGTGGTTAACTCTGATAATGATCTAATAAACGTATTATTCAGAATCAAAGACATTTGCCACTGTTAGCTCATTTCCTACAATTACGTCGTCATCGTCATCATATCTGTCTCCATCTTTGACTCTATCACCATCTCACCATCTTGTCAAGGTAATCGTCACAATCACATTTCTTCAATTTCAAAGAATTGGCCTTTTCATTTTGAATTGGAGATGTATCGGGTTTGAAATTAAGGTTTTGAACCTCAATCACATCAATTCTCTTTATTTCATAATATCTATTTGGAGCTGTAATTCCAGTTCTTTATGGCTTTTCCCCTTTTATATAACGGTTTTTGTTGGATATGAACATATATTTCTCTTTTCTAGATAATTCCAAGGAACTTGAATTTTTTTATTATCCAAGTTTGAATTCAAGGAATATTACAACTTCCAAATGATTTTAGAAAATGGATTATGGGTTTTTACTTGTCTTTGATTTTCATTACATAAAGTCTTGGTATCATACCCTTTACGGTTTTAGAGCGGGTAAAGAAAATGATTTAAGATTTTTGCTTGAAATTGATTATGAATAGTTAGTCAATTTTATGAGTTTGGAGTCTTAGATCATCATCTTCAAGTCTTCAATGATATTCCACGATATGTGTTTGTTTGACTTTTTAGACTTTTAGTGTTCTTAATTTTTATGTTATTTGGAAGTGCAGAGAGTGATGGCTAGAGTTGGTAGAGGTCGTGGTCGTGGTCGTGGGCGTGGACGTGGTCAGAGACGAGTGAGTGAGTCTACCAAGAGTGTGGCCCAGAGTTCTACGCATGAGTATGTTGCGGGTTTGCAGACGCTTCCGGAGGGGTCCGTGGGTGAGGCCAGTGTGAGTACCAGTGTGAGGATTGGTGGTACCGGGGTTGGTGCCGATTTTGCTGGTGGTGCGGAAGGCCCGGGTATGGATGCGACCGCAAGGGTAGCCCATGGCCAAGATGATCGTCTGGTGGACTTGTTGATAATTCTGTTGGAGCGGTTCCTGGCGGCGGGACCAGTGCAGGTTCCAGCGGTGCCACATGTGGCAGAGGTGCAGCCGAGAGTTGCGGTTGCGGAGGAGCTTCCATCCTACCTTAGGATGATGAAGGAGATGCATATGATTGGTACGGTATTCTTTTCAGGTGGTGCTAAGCCTGAGGAGGCTGACGAGTGGAGGATGAGGATTGAGCGTAATTTTCGCTCTATCAGATGTCCCAAGGAGTATCGGGTTGATCTGGCGGTGCATTACCTGGAAGGTGATGCACATCTCTGGTGGAGAGGTGTTGCGGCCAGGAGGGTGCAGGTAGTGATGACTTGGGGAGACTTTTTGGCTGAGTTTAATGCAAAGTTCTTCCCTCAGAGTCGCAGTTCTTGGAGCTGGTCCAGGGTGACCGGATAGTGCGCGAGTATAATGTGGAGTTTAACCAACTCCTGGTTTATGCTGGTCGAATTATGGAGGGCGAGCGGACCCAGGTGATGAGGTTCTTGAGAGGACTTCGACCCGATTTGAGGACTTGTTGCAGAGTGACCAAGTACGTCTCAAGGGCAGCGTTGGTTCACATGGCTGCGGCGATTGAGGAGGATCTGAGGGATCATGCAGTAGTGGTTAGTCTAGCTGTTCTGCCGAGGAGGCCGCAACAGCAGGTTGTTCCTAGCAAGGGCGGTAAGCCTGTGCAAGGACAAAAGAGGAAGTGGGAGGACACTTCCAAGTCGAGTCACAGTGGTCGGGGATGCTTTGGGTGCGGAAGCATGGATCACAGGTTGGCGAGTTGTCCCAGGAAGGATGAGTCGCGTGATACTCGAGTGTGTTATAACTGCAGAGAGTCGGGACATACCAGACCGAAATGTCCCAAGTTGCAACAGATTGCAGTGGCAGCAGCTCAGCCGGAGGTGCAGCCGGTGGTGATGATTGCAGCAGCACCGCGTGTGTACTCGATCGTCGAGACGGGTGGTTCCAGGCCAATCAAAGGTTAATTTCAGACTCAGACTTTACAAATTTTATTTATGTTTGGAGTTTTGCCTGTTTGGATTCCTGTTATTTTCTGTGGTAAATGTTGAGGTTCTCATCACATGAGTTTTGTGCAGGGACCTTATTAGTTGGCGGTTTTGAGTCACACGTATTGTTTGATTTTGGAGCATCGAATTGTTTCATTACTCCGGAGTGTGCCGGTGGTATTCAGAGCGATGCTGATGAGCAGTTGGGAGTGGTTAGAGTTGCTGGAGGGAGGTTTCTGGCTACTCATGGTTAGGCAAGAGATGTGGATATTCATGTGGTTGGGGAGTCAATACCAGCAGATCTGATTATCAGCCCAATGAAGTTGTACGATGTTATCCTGGGTATGGATTGGCTGGATCGGTACAGAGTTCATTTGGACTGTCATCGAGGACTTTTTTTGCTTTGAATGTGTAAGATGAATGCTTGGATTGGCGAGTGACCCAAAAAGCAATCCAATCTTTCGAAACCGTAATCCCGACATGGATGTTCTTTACCGGTCCGGTTAGACCCAACTGATGAAATTGAGATTTTCATTTAATTTTTGATATCATTTGCTTTATTCTAAATATCAAAGTATAAAAATATTTGTAAAAGAGGTTTCTACATACGCTCCTCGCCTTGTTTCACTCAATTTCAAAGGTATTTAATCTAGCATTTGCTTTGGATTAGAAGAATTTCATTTGTTAAGACTTAAGATGAACTTTAAGACACAAATCCTCTTCTGTATAAGTAATCTAGAATCATATTTGCTTAGTTTTATGGCTATTACACTGTGATGCTAGAGTTGTGTAGAACATGCAAGGTTCTCGATTTGATTATGTTATTGGAACTGAAGAATATGGAGAAGGAAGTGAAATCAAGCTGATGGGAATCAAGTAGTAGACGAAGAACACGAACAAAGGTAAAATGGAGGTTGAGAAAAGAAGGACAAGCAAGAGAACAAAGAAATGAATGATGTCGCATTTGTAATATAATTCTCGAAGAGTAGTGGATATAAAAATAAACATATACGTAAAATTAGAAAAGACTATATCACTATTTATCATTATGGTTTAGGTAATACTTTATGTTTTAATAGTAGAAGATGTATTCCGAGCATCAGAGTTGTTATTGTTGAGATTAGTAAAACATGTTAAAGGAAAAATGATTTATGGATTAGATGTTTGAGTTATTTTTAGATGTTTGACTTATTACTACGTCTAAACAAAATTCAAAAATTTTATCATTTATTCATCTTTAATTTTTAGATTAAAAAAAACAACGTAAAATCTCTCTTTCAGCAACAATCTTGAATTTTTGTAAAACACAACATAAATTATACTACTGTTGTAGTCATTGCAAATACGGTTGAACCAATTAATAAGATATTTTATGACAACATTATCATTTCGTTGGATTGGATATGTATGTGATACGTTTTTTTTTTTGGTTAACTCATTATATTGAAAACCAGTTTACAACATTGAAGCCCACGTGGTAATACATGCAAGACACAAGCTAAGACATGTGGAGCAATTAGGAGAAAGAAAACATTGAATCTTGCGCCGGTTGTTTCCTTGCCGTCCTCGACGATTACCGGTGTGTACGATACAGAACCACCACCAACCACCATCTTCAACGCAATCCAATAGCTTCTCCTGCACTGTTGCATTATCTTCCTTCCATCTCACCCAAGCTTGAGCACAAATCATTCATATCAACCGGAAGAACAAACCCGAAAACCCCGAATAGATATAGACACCAATCATTCAGGTTTATATCTATTACCAACATCGAATAAGGGTGAAGACTTAGGACGCCTAGCTTGTACAACATTATGAAGTAGAATGTGTGTTGATCTCATGTTAGCCTATTTCTCAGATGCAACACATTGTACAACACGTTCAAACTTTTCTCCTAATCTCAATTTTTTATTTAATGAGTGTTTAATAACTTTTTAATTACCATTTAATAATTTTTAATGAGTGTTTAATGAATGTTTATATACAAGAAAGCAAAAAACAAATAAGTGCAAAACAAAAAACTAATGTAAAAGCCATTTTCCTATGTCAGAACGCTTTCTCAATCAAAATATGAAATCTGAAATCTCAAGTTACTCATCGTAGCTTTAAGAGATTTGACGACGCCTCAGGATAAGAGAGAAATCAAGATGGAACATTTGGAGTTCAAGGCCAAATCCTTCTCCAACGACTACTACTAAGCGTCCTTTGCTTAAGACTCGGTTCCTCACCAATTCAGCTGCCAATGTCTTACCCCGAAGACAAGACATAAGAATCTCACTCATGTTTTGTCTCAACTCTTCCATGGAAAACCAAAAGACAGGAACTTGAATGCCTTCACCAATGATTGATCCTTTCACTCCAAGATACCTGTATCACACACAACAATCACAACTCAATTAATTTCGTAAACAAAACGGCGACTTGTTAAGCCTTAAGTCGTAACGACAAATGTAAGAAGAGAGCTGCTTACTCCTTGTGGAGCATGGTGTACATTACTCTAGGAGTTTTACTGAGAACCGATCCCTGAATGTAATTCTGAGAAGAGAAGCTAGTGTTTAGCTAAATGGGTTCTCAACACAAAATGTAATAGAAAGCTCACTGGACAGAGAATAACAAAGTTACATTTACCTTGTCTAGAGCTCCTCCTTGGGCTGAAGCACCAAGATTCTGTATGAAGAGAGAATCATTACATAAAAGTGTATAGATTTTTCATAAACTGGATTCCATTCTCCATATAGATAGCTACTATTACAACCTAACGAAGGTACATAGTTATTTCCGATTCAAATGAGAATACGAAAAGAATATCATTACTAACCACAGTAACAACTCAAACCAAAAGCTTTTGCTATCTATCTCTTTTAACCAGGCTCTACACATTGACATGTATAAATTGGATAGGCTTACTGTAAAAAACTTTGCAATCCAGTTAAGCAGATCAATCATAACCGGAATCGTCACACCGCGAATCAAAATCGATGTAACAATAATACACACCCACCTAAAAACAGGCAAATATTACACACAAAATCATTCCATAAACATTAGACAACAAATAGAGCTTTTTGCCAAAAGATTCAAACTAGAAAATTACCACTGAGAAAAGGTGAAAGAATGGAGCAAGGCAAGCAAGTGTTGAAGAGAAGCAAGAACATCAGCAACATTATGTAACGCATATGCGTTAGTAATCCCAGATTGCAAAACCCAATCAGTGAGGACTCCCATAGATTCAAAAGCTGTACCGGAACCAGCGACATTGAAGGTCGAGATGAACCGATTCGAATTCGCCATAGGGGATTGGAAGGGATAGAGATTGCGAGAGATAACCGATAACGAATTCTGGTGAAGGAAACTGTGGTAATTTCGAATTGATGGAGTTTGGGATTTGGTTTCTCCTTCAAGACGAGTCTGATGAAGGAGGAGGCATGAATACGATGATCGGTAACGCCGAGCGTTAAGCCCGGATCTGAGAGCTACCAGTGACATTATTGATCGGTGAAAAGCAAAGACGAATCCGAACACGCCTGAAACGGAAAGGTACGTGAGAAATCAAAACGCGATAACAGCAAATTCTTGTAGAATCTAAACTGTGACTGAGAAATTGGGATTTACCGGCAAGGACGATTAGGTTTTCGCGTTTAGGGTTTAAAACTTTTAAGAGTATAAAAACGCATTTTCTGCTAAATTAATAAAAATATTAAAGGGAAAATTTGTTGAAAAAATCCGATATTTACAAGGAGTTTGGTATTTTAATCCGAATGTGAATTTTTCATGGCCCATGAGTCATGAGAGCCACCTTGTTGATGGATTTTTCACATTAAGATTCTTGTAAGACAAATAGAGATATTCTTAAAGTTCCTGATGTTTTTGTTTTTTGTTTTGAAAAGAAACCTTCAACTACATTGTAGTTAACTTCTTCTTCTGTTTTTTCCGTCAAAACAATAAATTTCATTATTTACGTTGAAACCGTCGACACATTACAAGCCGATATGACTCGTTTAGCTAACGAAACCGCCGACATACTCGTATCTTGTGAAGTGAAAAAAAAAAAAAATTAAAATCTTCCGAAAATGAGAAGCTAACATACTAATCTCAAAGAGGAGGTTATGAATCTCCGTATTCGATTCCCTTTTCCGAAGAAGGTTAATCAAAACCAACGAATCTAAATACACGTGCAAGCATTCCACACCTTTTCCTTAAGCCATCTTATGAGCTGAGTATATGTTCAGAAGGAAGCAGTTACGCCTTGGAAACACCAATCTAATCCAGCTTGTGTGTGTTCCTTTGACCAAGCCGCATCCGTAAATAATATGGTGCTCTTTGGGTCACATTCTTGCTTGTGTTGTATCAATGGCCTTTCTCTACTCTTTGGTAAGGCCTCTTGAGCCACTTGCCAAAGACTTTGTTTCTCTAACGACATTTTCTAAAATCTCTTTTGGTGATTGGCTTATATTTTCAAAGTTTAGACGATTCCTAGCCGTCCAAAGATTCCAGCAAAATCCGAGTACGACATCAAGTCGTAAGATAGTCAAGTAGTATAGATGCCATGGGGATCATGTTCATTGGGGTCATCTGAGCCAGGTCCACGCTTGAGCATTGGAAACAACGTTTTTTTTTTTTTTGGTCAAATGAAAATAAGACCGTTTCAAATTCACACAAGTATAATATTTTCCAGTCTAAATAAAATGGTGTGCAACGAATAAAAACGAAAAATAAAGTACAAAATACTCGCGAATATCTCTGGTTTCAGTACGCAAACCGAACCTCTTACACTCGATTCGGTTGGTAGCTTTTACCGGCAGTAAAACCTTCCGTATAGGCTGTGCTCTTGTACATATTCTGCAATTTAACCCAAAACCAACATTGATACAAAACCGTTTAATGGAAACCATCTACATGATTGTTATGTACTTACCGCGAGGCTGGTGAACTCTGAGGCAAGGCGTTTTCTCAATGTGTCTGCCAAAGCAATCCCACTCTCTCCCTTCATCTGTATGTAAAGGTTTCAATAACAAGTTAAGAAATAACCTCAAACCATTACTAATTTTTTTTTTTAGTTTTATGAGATGAATTGTTACCTCGGACAACAACAGCGCCGATGTTTTGTCCAAAATCTCTTCCACGAATTTCGCAGGGTCCCTGAAAACTAATGTGGCTGAATCGTCCTTGACGCTCTTCCCATTACTGGCTGGCTTGCTTGGTTTGGCTGCACAAGTGGAGAAAAATGGTTTATATAAACCGATCTTTCCCGGTTTAGCAATAATAGATTATCACAGAGCCGTGTAATTCAAAACAAATGGCCAAAACCTGATGCGATAGGCTTAGCCGGTGCTGACACATTTTTTGGAGGGGTTTGTACTGAGGGTGTTTTATTAGTAAGCTCGGGGATAGCAGACGGAACATAAACAGCTAGATCTGGAGGCTGGTCTTTACCAACTGCCGGGTCAGCCTAATAAAGCAAAACCATTAGTATAACAGGTCAACCCTGAAGAAAGGAAGTCTCAAGTTAAAAGTTGAGAACATTTACCTCAAGGTCAACGTATACGGGATCTCTCCCTATCGACTTGAGAAACTTGTCAAGACCCAATGTGTTAAGAGCTGGAAATGATATGGACCAACCGGATCAGTGTATAATGCGTTACAGATCACAGACTGTGAAAATAATAACCATAAATGAAAAAAGCTTACAAATTGAGACGTCGTTAGACAATGGATGGAAGATGCAACGGGTTTGGTTCTTGAAGTTTTGGTCTAACAGGAGGCATACGTCTCTTTAAAAGGGAATATTGAAACAAAAACGTCGATCAATGTTAAAAAAATCAAAACCGGAAGGCCACACAAATGAATCAATATTAAGTATATGATACCTTGCTGTTTCATTTACTACTGCGAACGGGGTAACACATCCAAGAGATACCTTTAAGGAAAAGAGAGTTTATAATTGTTCATTAGATAAAATCATGAAACTAAGTAACATAAATTCACTACGCAAAACAAACGTATCACCATGAACCAATCGACTCATTTTAAGCAATCCAGTTTGGTGAAAGCATTCTTACTAAAGTTCAGGAACAATACCTGCAAGAGCTCACCAAGTGCTTCTTCAGGAGCCATTCTTATTACTGCTTTTCCCAAACCAAGTCTCTGAGATAAAACTGTTTGGATTACAAGTCACAGTGAACACCCATTAACATCAAAACAAACATCTTGATTTCACTTCTTCTAAAGGAAAGCGTAAAAAATACCTTTCAAGTCGACTTTCGTATCTACCATCGCTGAAACTATGTAATACCGATGTTTCTTGTCCTGCAAAAAAAGAACGAACAAAAACGCAATTGAGCCATTTATAACTCCGTAAAGCGGTTAATGGTATCTACACATTTAAACATTACCTTCAAGAAGAGATTCTTACTTAGTGCACCTTCACTACTGCTTACATACTTGGCCTAAAGATTTAGAGAGGTCAAAACAAAGCCTTTATTAAATCCATCTAACACTTATGCATACAATATTTATAAATCTAAAAGTATTTTCACCTGTTCTTCGACGGTTAGAACAGGCGGATGTTCATACTTCACGTAATCAATCTCAAGTTCCTGAAAAATCAAAAAGATATCATAAAGAGTTAACTTTGGCACAAATAAAATCGGGATATACATGTAGCACCAGAGAACAAGGAAGACGATTAAACCTAAAAACATGTTTTTTATTATGATTCCGTTTGATAAATTCGAAGAAAGTTTTAAGAAATCAAAATAGAGCTAAGAAGACGATTGGAACCTGAAGTCGAGCGAGCAATTGATCTTTGGAGAAACCCATTGGAACAATATCAATTTACAAATCGAAGAATTTAAGACGGAGACAGAGCAAAGGACTGCAGATATATTGTTGAGAAGAGGAAGTAGGTTTTTCAATCGTGTATTCTTCTTATTAGCTTGAAAATCAGAAGATTTTAAATTGGGCTTCTAAATCCCAAGCCCATTATAGTTCACTCTCAAAGCCTAGAAAGCCTAACATATAAAATAAGAGCCCAATACCAGTTAAAACCCTCAAATTTGCCTAATTGGCCTAATAAAATTCAAAGTTCTTCAAAATACTACCCTAAAAAAATGGATTTGGAGGCGATTTTTTTAGGGGTGATAATGCAGGAATTAAATGCTTAATTGCCCTTGAAAAAAAAAAAAATTAACCATCACAGGTTACAATCGTTTGATTCCGCAAATATGCAAATATTTGGAACTGAAATAATTATTTTTCAATTATCTTTTTTTATAATAATGTTCAATTATATTCAAACAAAAAAAAAGATATTATTACAATGATGTGACTTGTTTATCAAGAAACCATAATAAATTATGATGGTTTCGATGGTTTAAATTATTCTACAATTATCGTATGTGAATATTAAATCGTCAAATTAATGTTAACTTTGTAAATTTTATCTAAGAAAACGAATGGTTACAGAAGTCATCTTGTAAAGGGATAAACGCTTCATTAAAATTCTTCAAAAGAAATCCAGAGCCCAAATGGTTACAAAACGATTAGAGAGTAGCCATATATAGTTCACGTTGCACTACGTCTAGGATCAAGGTTTAGAAACATAAAATCTTCAAGTCAGGTTTCCAACTCTTCGACACTTTAAGAGGAGGGAGGGGGGTGACACAGGTGCTGAGAGAGCCCTCGGCTACCGACGTTTAGGTCTATATGTGCGGCGGTTTTTGAAAATTTTTTTTTTTATAATATAATTGACAAATCAAATAACTATTATGGGACTCAACGATTCCACGACCAATGTTGGATCTATTTTAAATATTGCCTTGTGATTTAGCAACACCAAGTTCTTCTGTCTTTTGCATATCTTACATAAGAACAAAAAGGTTGGGTTTTCTGTTTCCGAATGTACATTATAAATATAACTTATGTTAAGTCTCTTTTGTGCTTATAATATTATATTGTGGCCTAAACAAATGTGAAAACTTTAAAACTTATTTAGAAGACATTGAGAAAATAATGCAACGTGATGTGTTTTGTGCGATCATTAAGAGATACCAAAAAACAAAGATAAAAAAAAGAGAGAAAGATTAAGCTCGTCTCGGTTCGCAGAATCTCATGTCATGTGGTGTAGTGAGGCACATTTCGTGGGATCCACTATAACCAAAAACCTATGTCAGACTCGTTGAATTTCCAATTTTTTGTTGCTGTTTTTCAATGATTTTTCGTCTATTTATTCGCTCGTAGACAATACAAAATGTTTGATCACATCTATTTATTTCATTTTTATTAAAGATTTTCAAAATTAAAGATTCAGACACTTTCTCTCGGCTTTGAACATATAGAAATCTCATATATCACTTATCTTTATTTATTCATTTCCTTTAAAGCACAAGCATCAATGATATTTGCTGGGTTTCATAGGCTCAAATATAATAAAAAAATGGAGCTGAAACTGAATCTCACCGTGATACATATCATTCCATTGATCCGGTTGATACAATATCAGTGGGTGACGTGTCACAATTTGATTGGGTTGGTTTTTTTCTATTTAATATTATATTTTTTACGATTAAAAATTGGTCGAGTAATTTTACATTTTTACGGATTGTAATATTACCTTTTTTTAAGGGCAATTCTCATAGATACCACATTTTAAAAAATTTTTTCCAACCATACCACCAATTTTTAAAAGTTCACTAGATACCACACTTTTTTCAAATGTTCCAAAAATACCATAAAATTAAAATTAGTTTTAAATGGTCAAAACTAAACCCTAAACTTAAATGGTCAAAATTAAAATAATTTTTAAAAAGTTTCTCTTTTTTATGTTTTTATATATATTACTTTGATTATTCTCCAATTTGCAAACAATTAATTTTTTTTTTAATGATACTAACACTGGTCTCACCACTGGAGACAAATTTATTAACAGTATCATAATAAATTTTAAACAATAAAAAAATATTGAAATTTATACTAAAATAATGCTTTTGATACCCACATGGTATCATGGGTGTGCATGCTCTAATATATAATGCTCATTAAACTAAATATCGTCATGCAATATAACTAAACAAAAATGTTAACTTTTACTGCAAAAGATTTCTAAAAAATAAAAAATCGGTTTTAAATTAAGTATAAGATTTTGTAATCACTTTTTTTTTTATCATAAGAAGTATTTTGAGAGTATGACTGCTAGATAAATAACTCTCTTGCAATAACCGAAGAACACGTAAAAACTTTAGAATACTTGTGTGGTATAATCATAATATTTTCCAATGCTTAAATAAATAATTTTGATCAGGTAATTTGGTAGACCTTCAAAAAAATCAGAAAAAACAAGTAAATAATTTTTTTTTTGTTTTGAAATTCAAGTAAAGAAAGTTGATACTAGAAACGTCATGTTTAAGAGAACTGTGAGTCGCCTATTCTACCATTTTAGATGACATTTCGTGAGAAGGGAACAAAATAGTATATTTAAGGTCGTCGACTAAGAAGAGAGAATCATAAAAGAAGTAGAGAAATCATGTTGACTCCAGTCGTAGGCAAGAAAATTAGATTGTCATCAGATCCATTTCTTAATGAGAACAAGAAGGTTTTATGGAAAATCATATTTGCACTTGTTTATTGGGTACAATGAAAGATTAATGCACTACAAAAAAACAGGGGGTATTTCGACGGCCCAAACCGTCGGAAGGCTGTCGGAATAGAATCTTTTCCGACGGCCTTCCGACGGGACTGGTCCGTCGTTTCTATCACGTCGGAAAATAAGTTCCGTCGGAAATTCGTCGATCACTTGCGGCGGAACTCCGACGTATTTATGTCGGATTAGAAAGGGAGACGGAATTCCGACGGTTTCCGACTTCCGGCGAGTACCGACTGAATTCCGACGGTTTCTGTTTTCCGGCGATAACCGACGGCATTCCGACGGTTTCGGACTTCCGGCGAGTTCCGACGGTTTAGGTTTTCCAGCGAGTACCGACGGAATTCCGACGGTTTCGGTTTTCCGGCGATAACTGACGGCATTCCGACGGTTTCGGACTTCCGGCGAGTTCCGACGGAATTCCGACGGTTTAGGTTTTCCAGCGAGTACCGACGGAATTCCAATGGTTTCGGTTTTCCGGCGATAACCGACAGAATTCCGACGGTTTCGGACTTCCGGCGAGTACCGACGGAATTCCGACGGAAATCGTAATTAAAAAAAAAATTATAATTATTTAATTTAAAATAAATACTATAATAAAATATAATAAAATATTTAAAAATATATTTAAAAATAAAAATAAAAACTAATTAAATTAAAATTGTTTTAAAAATTTTTTTAAAGTTTTACAATCAATTTTAAAACTCTAAAAGGCCTATTCTGGCCTACCGATACTGAAGAAGTTGGTCATCTTCTGTTCCATCGCTCGAAATCGTGCATCGTCATCCGCCTTATCTCTCGCTCTCGCTGCCTCGGCCTCCTCCTTATCCTTCTGTCTCTCTTCCTCCATTGCCCTAAGCCGGTCGTGCAGCTCTCGGTTTTCCGCCTCCAATCTGCTAGCACCGCGATGTCGAACCGACGAAACGGACGAGCAACTATCTTCAGTCTTGGGAGTCACCTACGATAAAAAAGAAATTAAATCTTAGAACTTAGTTGTATTAAAAGTTAATTTCAAAATACTTTAAAAGTGACACGGTTACCAACCTCGTAGGTGAACTCGTTGATCTTATCGACTGGAACTTCGGTGGGCGCCGGAGTTCCTTCCTCGATCGGTTGCGATTGGAGGTACTCCTCCTGCCGCCTCTGCACAACTTCCACGATTTCACGAGCAATCGAATCTTGAATTTGACCGGTCTTCTTGTTGTTGTGCGAAACTTTGACCAAATCAAGATTCGAAGGAAACACACCGGTCTCTTGAAACTGTTAACATATACAATTTCGTTAGCGAATTTAAATTTTTTTTGAATTATTTAACTACTTACCATTTTCTGAGCAGCTGAAGCCTTGCTCGTTGCTCCGAGGTTGTGGGTCGCGGGTCCCTTCCCCTTCCGGTCGCTCTTGCGGTTAGTTGAGTGTTGCTCTGAGGCCAACCGAGTTGCCTCAAGTTCCCAATGTTGAAGTAGTCTAGCCCAACACTCTTCTTTATATTTAAAAATCTTAGGCACCTTCCCGTTTTTATACCACGCATCTTTCCACTCGTTCATCTTCCACGAGTACTTCCTCGCAGCCTTTGTGTCGAATTCCTTTCGGACCATCGAAGTGAGCGGTGGGTCCCACGTAAAATGTTGCTGCAAAAACACCACATTCCCGCATTAGTAATTAAAATGTGAGTCATATAGGAAATACATTTGAAACAAATAAAATAAAATCATACCGCAAATTGTCGGAACCAAGTGTCCCGGTCCTCCAATGGCATCTCGTTGTATGTGGGATACGGTTTATCTACCAAGCAATTCATCATGCCGTTGATACAACCCGTTATCCCGTTTCCCGAGTATTGGAACCTATTAAAATATTTAGTTAAATATTTATCTAAAATAATTTAATCCGCTACATATATAAATAAGACTTACCAGGTCGTGTTAGGTGGCGTGTCTGGATCTAGACGAGTCAACCTATCACGTCCGGGTTGCGCCACAAAATGCTCGATGGTCATGGACGTGGGAGCTGAGTAGGCTGTAGGCGGGGGCTGAGACATGTATGGGGTCTCTAAGTTGGGACTACTCTCGAGATTATCCGTCTCACTCGCAGTCCGACCTCCCCTACTGGAAGTCGCACCTACTCTAGAGTGATGAAAATGCGCATAGTCCCTACGATTTTCAAAATTCTAAGAGTTTGATATTTCGGGATTTATGGAATATGGAATTTATAGGAATTCGGGATTTTTATATTTTGCGATTTAGTTATTTGGAAATTTCGGATTTAGGGATATAAGGATATTGGGGATTGAAGAGCTTTATAATAAATGAATTTAATTAAATTGGGATTTCGTGGTTTTGTGATATATGGACTTAGGGATTGAGAGAAATTGCAATTTTTAAATTTAAGTAATCTGGGCTTTTTTTTATATTGTATATTCAGAAACCGAAGTTCATGGATTTAGGTTTTGTTTGATTTACAGGATTTAAAGGATTTAAAGTTTTAAATTTTATTAATTTTTAATTGTTAAAAAATTCTATTAACATTAATTTTCCAAATTTTTAAAAATTGAACAAATTTAATTGTTAAAAAATGTTATTAAAATTAGTTTGACAAATTAAAAAAAATTGTTAAAAATTTGTAAATATGAAGGATTTAAAGGTTTATTGTTTTTTAATTTGTTAAAAATTGTTAAAATTAATTTCAAAACTTTTATTAACGTTAAAAAAAATTTAAATTTGAAAAATTTAAAGGTTTAAATTGTTAACATTATAAAATTTAAAATTTATAAAATAGTAAATTTAAATTGTTTTAAAACTTACATAATTTTTGATTTGGTTGAAGAATTTAAAGGTATAAAATGTTAAAGTTATAAATTATAAAAGTTTTACTTTTTAAATTTAAAGGATTTCAAGGATTTAAAGTTTTAAATTTATTATTTTTATATAGGTTTAAATTTTTCAAGGTTTAAATTGTTTTGTTAATGTTATAAATATTTAGAATTTTATAATTTTATATCTAATATTCTATATTGTTTTAAATTTAAATTTTCTTAATAATGTTATAATATTATGTTTTAAATTTAAATTGTTTTAATAATGTTAAAATATTCTATATTGGTATTTACAAATATAAAATTTTATGAAGATAAATTTTTTTTTCCAAGAACACATTTTTTTTTATGAAGAACAATTTTTTTTTTTTTATGAACAAACTTTGTAATCATCAAAAAACTTACATAGCTTTTTTGTATTCGTGAAGGAGGGTGTGGATTAGGATGATTCCGGCGGTTTGTGTGAGTTTTCCGGCGGTTGCAAGCGAAATCCGGCGGTGAAAGGTTTTTTTTTTCGTTTTCTCCTTTCAAGAATCGGGAAGAATAAGACACCGAGAGATTACACGACTTGAAACAGAGATTATACGGCGGAGAAGAGATTACACAGCGGGGAATCAGCGGCGGAAATAAATTTTGTGGGTTAAAATTGTTTTTCCCAATCTGGAATCGGGGAAAACGAAGACTGTGGATTTATTGGAGTGTCCGACGGCAGTCAGACGGAATTCCGACGGTACTTCCGATGGTTTTCCCGCTTGGACGAAGATTACGAAGTCTTTTGGCGGCTGATCAAATTAGGGTTTCCGTCGGAATTTAATTTAAAAGATTAAATTGTACATTTTTTTAATATTTTCCAGGCGAAATAAATTGTTTGTATCCAAAATTTTAAGAGTTTGAGATTTCATGAGTTATGGAAAATGGAATTTATAGGAATTTGGGATTTTAAGATTATGTGATTTATTTATTTCGAAATTTCGGATTTAGGGATATATATAAGGATATTGAGAATTAGGGGTTTTTTGTATATAGAAATTAAAGGAATTTAGTTTTCGGACATTTTGTTATGTAAGGACATATGGAGTGATGGGAATTTAAGATTTTGGTAATAATAGAATTTATTCAATTTGGGATTATGTGGTTTTGTGATTTATGGACTATGTGATTTCCGACGGATTTCCCGGTTTGATGATGATCGCGAAGTTGTTTGGTTTTTTTGAAACATAGTATAAGGTTATAACCAACTACTATTTTTCAAACTGATGATGTTATTTTTGAAACATTAATTATCATATAATTTACAAAAATCTTATAATTATTTTTAAAAACCTTATAATCAACTTTAAAACCATATCATATACTTTAAAATCATAAAAAACAACATCCGTCGGAATTCCGTCTTAATGTTAAGACGGAATTCCGACGGTTTTGGGTTCTAATTTATTTAATTTGTCGATGCAAATTTAATTTATTAAAGAAAACAAAATCCGTCGGAAATCCGTCTTAAATTTAAGACGGAATTCCGACGGTTTTGGGGTTTTTAAGATTTTGATTTGTGTTTGATATGGTTTTAAAGTTGATTATAAGGTTTATAAAAATAATTATATGATTTTTGTACATTATATGAATATATTACTACGGCTGCGGCTTCGAAACTTGCACTGAACATTGGATTGTGTAAACACATTGCATTGAGACTAGTATAAGTTTGATAGTATACCTGCCTTTTTACTAACTATCCTTTCCAGATCAAAGTTTTTGTTTTATTTTTTTTCCCCTATTGGCTATCCGGTTAGCCCTGGATGGTTTAACATGCAGTCAACGGTACAAACTTTTTATATATTTTAGTTTCATATTTTTTTAATGATTTGCGTACCAATTTGGCTTCGAAACGTATTACACATATATAACACCAATATTTCACAATCCCTAATAGGAAATAAAACACATCACAACATTATAGAATCGTACAATAGATACTAGGACATTATTTAATATTAATGCAACATAAAGCTGTTATCATTAAATTATTCTTAATCATGGACGAGTTGGATGTTTAGTCTTCATCGGAGTCTGAAACTGTTTCATATTCGTACTCAGTAGTTCCTCCACCTTCCTCCTCGATGGTAGATACTTCCATTGGTTGGTATTCAGCAATCATCGAATTAGCACCGATTATCTGTTTCAAAAATGAATTTACTTAAGCATTCACATAAATATTTATAAACCTATGGTGTATATACCTTAACAATGTTCCGCTCTGTGATGTTCAGGTATTTTGGTTCCTATCAAAACGGCAAACGGTAACATTCTTCAGGATGACCACCGCATCTACACCAGTGGTGAGTCTGTACTCGTCCTTCTTAAAGATGTTATGGTGCATGGTTCCCTCGATTTTTCCTGAAGGATCTTTTAAGGTTACTAGCAGGTCTCCCTGCTCATTGGGCGTTAAACTAGAGAGCATAGCCACAATCCGATAATGAAATAGAATATACTTGTCAGATAAATTGTATTTCTAAATGTTAATAAAATATGTTCCCAAAACGTAAACCTTTTTGACTTAAAAAAATTGTGAATGCGGGGATTGAATTTCTGCAACCTGGGTCCAGAATGGTGTGCTCCTTTTGTTATAAGAACCTACATGTATGAATGATAGATTTAGTATTTGTCAGCTACAATCATTATTGTAAAAGTAAAACCGGTAATTATATATATATATATACCTTCACGGATTATGTAATCGATAGTAGAAGTCCACGAACGACTACTAAAATCCTGGTCCGCCTGTGGTGCCTCATTAATGGCCTCACGAATAAAATCTTGTGTTGGGCGTGGTTGAGAACTTTCACCTCGCATCACCTTTGCATCATGAGACCTCTTTCGAAACAGGCCTCGCCGTACAACTTGGGCAGGTCCCGGTATTACGGGCGTTTGGTTCTGGGATTGTTGAGTTGGATGGAGTGAAATAGTCGGTTCAGCATAAGTAACATTTAAGTTATCGTAAGGAGGGCTTGAAGGAAAAAGATTTGTGGCAGGAGGGTTATGACCGGGGGCTCGGTTTTGCATATAGTAATTCCACAAATCTCTGTTTGCCATTACGTAATTGAATTTTTCTGTGTTATGAATTTGTGTTGTAATTTTTTTATGAAGAACGGATATCCGTCGAATTTCCGTCGGTAAACCGTCAAAACACTCCGACATAAGACCCCACCAATCCCTTCGGCCACTGCAGACGATTTATTAACCACTCAAACTTTGCCGACATCGGAAACCGTCTGCAAACCGTCAGAAATCCGTTACATAATTCTGACGACACAGCTCCGTTGGAAATCCGTCGGTACAACTGACCAATCAAACTTTGTCGACATCGGATTCCGTCTGAATGAAGTCTGAAAACCGTCTCTACTTCCTATGGATTTAGTGCATCGGAAATCCGTCCATACCCACTGACCAATCATACTTTGCCGACATCGTGCTGTCTGAATTCCGTCGGTATTCCGTCGGATGTCAAAACATCCGACATATCACCCCACCAATCCCATCGGCCACTGCAGACACTTTATTAACATCCGACATATTTGCAAGTCTGTAATGTACCCGTTTAATAATGTGTTTTTAATTTTATGTTTCAGTAAATATAAGGTTTTATTGGAGTTGTAATACCAATATTTATCGTTAATTTGTCATCGAACATGATTATATATATACTATTAAATAATATGATATACAAGATTTGGGATAATAAAAGGGAAAATATTATAGTGAACACACAAATGTGAGAGAACAACATGAATAAACAAGCATTTATTGACAACTAATTATTATTCGGAATCTCCGGATGAATCGTCACTAGGGATGGAGTCTGAATCGTCGTCAAATTCTCCACGTGTTTCCTCCTCGTACGAATGCACTAGATCATCCCCGACATGTGTCACATCAACGACAAGGTCAATGTTATCCATCTCCTCAACATGTGACATTTGTACACTTCTCGATGGTTGTAGAGCATCATGTTCTGGAACTCCATAGATTTTGCCTCTCGGGTTTATTTGAGTTACTGTGATCCACGGATCTGTACGGTAGGCAACTCGAGGATATGGAATGTAGCAAACCTATTATTAATTAGTGGATATTGTTAATATACATGAACAAGAAACCTTAAGTATGAGTATGTAGGTAAACATATTAGTGTATTGATACCTGGTCAGCTTGAGACGCAAGGATAAATAGATCGTAATACTGTAGTTTCCGGCTTGAATTTATCGAAATAACACCAAGAGGGTCAACTCGAACCCCTCGACCATCGGATGGGTCATACCAATCGCACATAAACACAATGCACCTCAAGTTCAACATTCCTGGATACTTGATTTCCAAGATTTCTTTTAAGATCCCTTAGTACATGGTATCACCGGATTGCGCCGAAATACCATAGTCCGAAGTTGACCTTTGACGTCCTTCCTCACGGATCCTGAACGAATATCACCTAGTGCAAAATTTGGGATATGAAGTCGCGGTGCTGCGTAAACCATGAGCAACCTCCACTACCCATGACGGGAGTGAGTGACCACTTGCTATACTTTCGGAAACCTAAAAATGATATATGTAAGATATAAGTAACATATGAACGTGAAAACATATATGGAAAGGTTAGAGTAAGTAATTATATTAAACTTACATAACATTTTAACCACCCCTGGAATTCTTCATCTTTCAATACAACAAGTTCGGCATCTGTCTTACCATAATGGTAATCACGTGCGAGAGACATGTAGATCTTGTAACATAACAGTCGTTAGTTGATGAAGGCAAATAATTCCATAAATTTAATTTAATAACTGATATAGCTTTCGTACTCCAACATTTCGTCACAGTTTCTGAGGATATACGTATGCAAATGTGTGACCTCTTGTGCTGATAGTATGCGTTTTTTTCGTTTTCCACTTGCTCGACCAACTTGGGCAAACAACTCAGGAACAACCACAACATAGAATGCTTTCTCACCTCTATCATCATGTCGTGCAGGACGTCTCGCCTTAGTACGAACTTCCGATGGAAAGTAAGATTTGGCAAAGTGTGAGACTTCCTCGTTTAGGCTTTGTGCGACAATAGATCCCTCAACCTTGCTCAAATTTTTAACCTTTTTCTTCAGGTGGAACATGTAACGCTCGAACGGATACATCCATCGGTACTGAACAGGGCCTCCTAAGGCTGCTTCTCGTGGGAGGCGAATAGGAAGAAGTTCCATAACGTCAAAAAAGACGGTGGAAATATCTTCTCAAGATTACAAAGGAGAACCGGGATATTGGCCTCCAAGTTACGTATCCCGTGGACGGTAAGCGTTCTTGAACATAAATCTCGAAAGAATGCACCAACTCCTATAAACGAAAATTAAACAAGTTAGTACATATATAGTAATATTATGGTAGTAAGAAACTTATTGGAGTAAGAAATATACCTCCTATTGCTTGGTGGATAGGTTCTGGAAGAAGATATGCAAATACAAAGGGAAGAAGACGCTGCATCACGACATGACAATCATGACTCTTCATTCCTATAAACTTCCCTTCCGTCGAATCCACGCAATTACGTAGCTTAGATGCGTAGCCGTCTGGAAATTTTACAAATGTTTTGAACCATTCAAAAAAACTTCTTTCTGACGAGCGTCTAACCGGTATGCAGGCATCGGCAATCTACCGGCCGAAACATGAAGAGATGGCCTCGTACAAATCAATGGTAAGTCAAATCTAGACTTCCAGTTGTCTTTGGTCTTTCCTGGGACGTTTAATATGGTGTTCATGATGTTGTCGAAGAAATTCTTTTCAACATGCATGACGCCTAGATTATGCCGAAGTAGATGGTCTTTCCAGTAAGGCAAATCCCAGAAAATACTTTTCTTGTGCCAATTGTGATATTCCCCACAACCGTCGACGGGGTGATGGCCATTACCCCCACATTCTGGAATTCGCTCTGCACCAAAATCACGTAACTGTTCCAACATGCTGCGACCATCTATCTCAGGAGGTGGACCATGAAACACTTGTACATTCGTCTTGAAATGTCTTCTAGACCGACGATATGGATGATTTGCCGGCAAAAAACACCTATGGCAATCAAACCATGAAGTCTTCCTGCCGTGCTGCAATTGGAAAGCTGAAGTATTGTCTTGGTAATAAGGACACGCCAATCTTCCATGCGTTGTTCATTCAGATAACATACCGTACGCCGGAAAATCGCTTATGGTCCACATAAGAACCGCACGCATGTTGAAATTCTGCTGCACTGAAACATCATATGTCGTAACACCATGCTCCCACAACATCTGCAACTCACAGATCAATGGTTGGAGGAATATATCGAGTGACCGTTTTGGATGATCTGGCCCGGGAACTAGAATTGAGAGAAACAGGAACTCTCGCCGCATGCACATAGATGAAGGCAAATTGTAAGGTGTTACGATGACCGGCCACAAAGAATATTTTCTTCCATGCTTTCCAAATGGGTTGAAACCATCAGTGGATAAGCCTATGTATACATTCCGTCATTCGTATGCAAAATCTGGATATACGGATTGAAAGTGTTTCCACGCTTCCGCGTCAGAAGGATGCGTGATATCTCCATGTTGACTATGCTCTGCATGCCATCTCATAGCCTTTGCTGTGCGGTCTGATTTGTACAACCTCTTCAACCTCTCCGTTAAGGGTAAATACCACATCTGTTTGAATGGAATCTTCACCCTGCCACTTGTCTCTTCGAACTGGGGTTTGTGGCAAAATTTACATTTCTTTGGGTTCTCGTCCTCTCTCCAGTATATCATACAGTTGTCGATGCACACATCTATAACCTGATAGGGTAAACCAAGACCGGCAACAAGTTTTTGGATCTCGTAGTATGATCCGGGGGCCAGATTATCTTCTGGCAAAATATCTTTCACGAACTCGACGAATGCATCAACACATTCTTCGGGCAAATTGTGATCAGTCTTTATGTTCATCATCCTAGTAGCAGACGATAACGGTGAATGACCCTCCCTACAACCGCTGTATAGTGGTTGCTTTGATGCGTCTAACACATCGAAAAACTTTCAAGATTCTAAATTAGGCTCTTCAACCCTATCACCCTCATACCCACCCGACTGCAAATTCTCTCTAAACGCATCGTTAACCATCACAACCGTACTTACCCCAACATCTACTTCCGCTGTAGGTTCCCCTACGCTATCCGGAAAATAAGGTTCATTGCTACTAGTACTACCATATTCATAATTCTTTTCTCCATGTAAATATCAAACCTTATATCCCGGCCTAAAACCATATCTATATAAGTGAGTCCAAACATTATGAACGGCAACCTTAATTCTATTACAGCAATTAGAACAAGGACATTTGATATCCTGACCTTTTTTGGCTGCTTCTACATTACTGGGTAAATTCATGAACTCCCATAATCCTTGAGCGTACTCGTCCCTTAATAAGTCCGAGCCCTCATTCGTCATTGGCTCGTCCATCCATGCCCGAAAATATGAACTCATCTTTATAGTTTTTTTTTCTCGAAATTTTGTTATGATGAAATGAAGCATTCTGCAAACTTATGTAGAATGGATTTCCGTTGGAAATCCGTCGGAATTCCGTCAATACCTCCGACATAACACCCCACCCATCCCATCGGCCACCGCAGACGATATGGCAACCACTCAAACTTTGCCGACATCGGAAATCGTCGGAATGCCGTCGGAAATCCGTCCCTAATTCCGACAGATTTTGTCCGTCGGAAATACGTCCGATCAATAAAACGTTGCCGACATCGGAAAGTCCGAATTCCGTCGGTAATCTGTCGCAATGCCGTCGGAAACTGACGATAGATCATTGCCGTCTGTATTCCGTCGGTATTTTCCGACGGAATTGCAACAGAATGTCGACCGCGTGGATTTCCGTCGGAATGCCGTCGGAATAATTTGACGGAATTCCGACGGAATGATTTTGGTCGGTAGTTCGTCGGAAAGCCGTCGGATTTGGCAGACGGAATTCCGACGGAAAAAAAATCTGTCGGAAAACTGCCTGTTTTCTTGTAGTGATAAGGTCGGATAGGTTTATGGCATTGTCATCTACTTTCCTCGCCGGTTATCCAAGCTATTTAACAAGCGAATGCATACACTCACCGGTGTAGTCGGTTATTTGCGTTGGGAGTAGGCAATTATTTGCAATGTAGGCAGCGTTATGATTTTTTATCTTTCCAAAGACTCTGAGATGATTTGTTTGATCTTTAACATATCTGGGTGTGTGAAATCGTTAAATTTAATTCAAAATAAAAAAGGTTTAGAGGTAAGTTTGTGTAAATCTTAAAGTGTCCAACACTTTTCCTCTAGGATTATTGGTACAAACAATTGTATTCAGCGGTTATACGATCAAAGTATATTAGACTTCCTCCAGTTAGTTGTGTACTCTTTTATCAAAGATTCATAAGTATTAGCAAAAACAAATTCATACTAAGTATATTATTTTCACTCTTATGAGTTATGGGCTATATTATTAAGTACCAAGAACCTCAAATGGCAGCTATTTTATCCTTCGAGCTATTCAAATTTTATAGTATCATACCTAAATTTCTTTAGGATCAGCGAAAAGACCAAACGTTTGGTTAATCATCCATTGCATTAAACGATTCATTTAAACTAAAGTATATACGATGTTAGTCCTAACCTAATTTACACAAGATGGTAAATGATTAATTGTCAAAGTATAGAAACTATACTTAACCCAAATATTTATCACGTGAATTATTATGATTTACATATATAGAAATTCTAGTGTTATAAATATCGTAGAAGAAATCTAGTGTTATTAATATCGTAGAAGAAATCTAGTGTTCAGTTCGTTTTATCCATGGATGCAAACAATATTTTTAAGGCAAACTCAGTATTGCCAATACGTTATCAGTTTTGTGGACTTATTGTTAGAGCCTAGAGGGGCCTTTCATACATAAAATAAAATAGTCCAGTTTTACTTCGAACAGTAAATCTAGAAAAGAGTTTCACATGGCACTTCGTTTTCATAAAGAGAAATAATAAATGAAATATGGGTTGAAGCTAAAGGCTCCATTTAGGGAAATCTATCTCTCGAAGCAGATTTTCAAATAGATTTTATTTAAAAAACTCGAAGTTTTGTATCACTAGATGTAAAAAAAAAAAAATTTGTTTTGAATAAATTTTACATTCAATTAAAAAAAATGAAATGAGGGAGTGTTCCTCTTTTTATTTTGTGTGAAGATATGAAATTGAGAAAACACTGAACATAAAGAAAAATAAGAACAACAATGAGCAAGTACTTTTCGAGTTGTGCAAAATATATCATACTAGAATAAGACCCACGCGATTCGAGGATTATTTGATTTATACTAAATAGTTATGTTTAAAGAATGTTTGAAGGAGAAGTATACTATATTCTTAATTGAAATCCCAAATTAGATAATGTAGTGATTAAGGTTATAGGTTCATATGTAATTTGAAAAAAATATAGTCTCATATCTCATATGATTTGAAGAATTTGGAAATCAATAAAGTATATACGCATGATATATGTAAATATGGTTTGAATCATTAAACTATTTTATATAATAGTTAGATCATTTTAATTTTTTTTTTGGTCACAAATTAAATCATTTTTTTATGTTTTGACGATCCTTATTTGTAAACTTTACCAAGAAAAAAATTCTACTAACAAATTTTTTTTTTTTTTGCTTATTCTTCTTGATATATTTCTCCGTTTATCAATGGTCAATTATTTTGTGTTCTCCATATATATATATATATATGTTAAACCTATGCCTACATATAATGACAAAAACATGGTCGATTCTATTTTTAATTACATATATAATTTGAAGAATTTGGAAATTAATAAAGTATATACGCTTGATATATGTAAATATGGTTTGAATCATTAAACTATTTAATATAATAACTAAATCATTTTTACGTGTTTAGACGATCCTGTTTTGATGATATTTCGTAAACTTTACACATGAAAAAATACCACTAACCAATTTTTTTTATTTTTGCTTGTTCTTCTTGATATAGTTCTCTTTTTATCCATGGTCAATTATTCTGTGTTCCTCATAAATATACATATGTTAAACCCTATATATAACAATAGAAACATGGTTGTTTATGTTTCTATTTTTAATTACATAGTTTGCTATTTTTCTTTTTCTAATTTTTGTTTTGTAACGCCCCGACCGCCTTATCCATGGGCTCCACGTCCACTCTCGGCATGTGAGCCCACACTCTCCGACGGTCGGTGCATTAGTCCGGGAGGCTCGGAAGTCATGTTTACTGACCCTGCAAATCACCACGCGATTTTTTCCCGTGTTTTGACCTCACTCACACGGTACTGGAAATGACTTCCCAGTAGGTCACCCATCCTGAAACTACTCCAGCTCAAGCACGCTTAACTATGGAGTTCTCTCAAGATATGTGACCGAAAAGATAAATGCACTTTGGTGATATAGGTAGCCAAATCAAATCTTTTAAGCCTCTCCACATATACCGCATATACCATATATGCCCTGAAACCCGGGGTGTCACAATCACCCCCATTAACAAATCGCAACGTCCTCATTGCGCATACCAAGATCGTTACCCCGATAATCTGACTTTTCACAAATGTCAGGGTTCGCTCTGATACCAAAATGAAACAACCATGTTTTTTTTTAAACCTAACAATTAATTCTACTGCATATATCAATAACTCATGTAACTCCAACAAAACAATCAAACTCAATAACCAATAATAAAACCATAAATTCAGCAAACGATCAACTCAAGAATTCCAATGAACAACTAGCATTTCTAGCAACCTAACAGGTTCTACTAAAATGCAATAACAAATAAACATCCTAATCATCCTCTTCCAAATGATTAGATATTTAAATAATTGACATGTGTTATAATCTAATCAACTACTTAACGTATGTCGCGATCTCGTGAATTAGAATTATGCTTACTCTCCTTTATATAATAAGATTGGTTTCAGTTCGCTATTCATTTATATTTGATCTCAAAATCCGAAAAATCAGAATATTTGTAATTTTATCAAAACAAAACAAATACTAAAATTTATTATCCGTTAAAAAAGAGAAAAAAGTATACTCATTTTGTTTCTTTATAGAAGATGTTTTAGAGATTTGTTTTTGTTTCATAATATAAGATATTTTCAAAGTTCTATATAGCTTTTTACTTTATTAAAAACTGTGTGACCAATAGTATTCTGTAGATTTTTCATGATTACTTAATTATTTTGTTTATGCATTAAATAATAAATGTTTGAAAAATAATAATATTCGAATATGCGTGTTTTTACCAAGAACATCTTATATAGAGAAACATATGAAGTATTACAATTCGGAGAGAATAATATATGCTTTGTTTGACCATGTATATATATATATATATATATATATATATATATATACATTTAGCTAACTAAATATCTATATATATATATTTAGCTAACTAAATATCTATATATATATTTAGTTATTAAATATATATATATATATATATATCAGTTATATAAATTCTATAATTTAGTACGATTAAGAGAGGGAAACCTATTAATTTTGCTTTATTTCATTTGAACTTTTGGTTATTTTTTTGAAAAAAAAAATTTAGAAAAAGGATCAGATTCAATTAGGGCTTGGATTTTTACCCGGATCCGAACATCCGACCCGATACCGAACCGATATTATCCGAACAAAAATTTTTGGAATACCCGATGGATCATATATGTCTAGAACCAAAAAAGCGAAACCAAACCAGTACCGAACCGAGAACCGAATGGATACCCGAAATATCCGACACATAAATTATTCTACAAACATTTTGGTTTTAAGTTGGATATGTAGGATAAAATGGGTAAATTTGACAATTTTGTTTCTGTTAATTTTAAGATTTATTCAGTTAGTTAATAAAAAACCAATTTATGTGAATTGTTTCTTTTTTTCTTAAAAGAATTATATAAATTTCGAATATATTGGATATTTGATATATTTTTTTGTAGTTTGAGTAAAAAATATCCGAAACCGAACCGAATCGAATAAATACCGAATTTTTTTGGGTAATTAATTTTAAAACCGAACCAATCCGAACCCGAAAATATCGAACCGACACCAAACCGAATATGTGCTGTAACATCCCGAAACCAAATTTTCGTAATTTAGAAGGGGTGTCGATCGACACCAGTGGTGGGTGTTGATCGACACCATTGTTTCGGGTTAATTTCGGTTTACGTTAAATCGTGCGGGTTATGATGTCAGTTTGGGGAGAGCCCTAAGGCTCGCATATATAAACCTTTGGCTATTTGTGACAGCGTTTTAGTGAAGAGAAACAGTTTTCTAAAGGTTTTCGTGAGAGAAATAGTGATCCGAGGAGATTTCGTGAGCCGTTCTTCGTCGTTCTTCGCTAGAAAGTTTCGTGTGATTGAGTAGGGGTCATTGCATTGTTTTGCCAGCGTTTTCTCGGTGATTTCTTCGCTGTCTCTTTCCCTAATCATTTTCTCAAATTCGTTAATCGAGGTGAGTGCGCGACCGTAGGCTCGTATATGCTAGGATTGATTAACGGTTGATTTAGGAGATTACGCATGAATTTTGTGGTTGTTTGTGTTTTTGTTTATGATGGAAACCTGTATTGAATGTGTTGATTCGTGGGGAATCGTTTGTTTCGTGTTTCGGACTGTAAATCGTTTTTGAGTATTGTTCTGCGGTTTGAGTGTCGATCGACACCGTGTGATGTGTTGATCGACACCCTTGTTGATGAAGCGTCGATCGACACCGTGCGATGCGTCGATCGACACTTGGGTTTGTGAAGCGTCGATCGACACCGTGCGATGTGTCGATCGACACCCATGTTTTTCATGCGATGATTGTTTTTAATTAATTGTTGTTGATGTTTAGTATATGCGTACTTAGCCTGTTGACAGGAGGACCGTCTCACCAAATATTTATTCAATACTTACGCAACTCTTATTTCCATGTGTTGCATGTAATAGAAATGTGTGATCGCAGAATCAAAGCCAAATAAGAGGATGATAAGGTTGTTAATTTAATTATTTAGTTTCTAGTGAACCTGGTGTTTAGGTTGCTAGAATTATTTAAATTATGGAATTAATTTGTTGAATTTGGTTTAATGGTTTAATGAATGATTGTTTGAGAATTTCTGCATAGTTAGAGTTATTAAAAGTGTTGGTTGTTTTATTTTCTGTTCTTTAATCTACTATATGAAAGGGCTTAAGCTCTCTCCCTTTGAATGACATGTCAGCACACTAAAGAGTGCCACATATACAATCAAAACCAACTCTTCTGATTCTGAAACGTATTTCTATTTCACACATTAAAGATTTTTCCATCGTTTCATCTCCAAAATAATATTACCAACTCCAATTTCTCATTAAAAAAAACGATTCTTCTTCTATAAATCGTTTTTTCTTCTCCTTCTTCTCCAATTGCTCATGAGCGTTCCTTTCTCCTCCAAATCGGCAATCTCAAACCACAAAAAAAGTTTCTATCTTGCGCTTCTATCTTCTATAAATCTGCTCTGCTTCCACTTATAAGGTTTATTCATCTTCTCCTCAATTCATAGATGTGATTCGTAACTCTTTTTGCATCTGTGTGATCCCTACTCCCATCTTCGATCTCCAATCTGGTTTGAAGACCCATTTACGTAGAAATCGCAATCTTCATCGTTATAAGCTTTTACCGATGAAGAGCAAAGCAAGAAAAACTCCCAACTCTTGCGGTTGTCGCCTTCTCCCCAACTCCAGACGAGTAGAGATTGAGAATCTCGGTATTTTCAACACCACACCACACTTTTCTTTTTACTTTTCCTTCCTTTCTGTTGGCGATGTGAAATTCTGAATATCGTTAACCTAAAACTTCAATCTATTCTCAAACAGGCCTATCATACCCACACTTAATTATTGGCGTCGAGTATAGGTTTCTCAAGGCATCATAAGGAATTGTAATAGGTAATATACCTAACTCCCCTTCTTTTTTTTCTCTTGGTATTTTTTTACTCAGTTTATACCCTTCCTTTTTGTTCACATTATAACAGTTTGATACTTCTATTTAAGGTCTCTAATACACTTTCAACATGTATCAAATTGAAACTCTGAAGTATATATATTATCAGTTGTCCATGTAAGAAAAAAATAACAATCTTAAAAGCAACTTATTATTTCTACAATTTTGTTTCGTCTCCTACTTGTTTTGATCTTCGTACTAATGTATTCAGAATAACTCTCATTGGCATTATAGAAACAGAGAAGATACGGGCAACGAAGGTAAGTGGGAGGCTTCAAAACATAGACGATTGATTCAGAACGTGTATGTCCTTATAGTACAGCATTTTACTAAAGCAAACAAGGTGTTTTCTCATCATAGATATCTTTACTCTCACTTCTTACTTTGTCAGCATCAAGCAAATAAGGTTCCATTAGGTCACAATTGGGTTTACAACATATCTGTAAATGCTAAATGTTTCGCTTTCATATTCTTTGACTCCTTTCACCTTTGTGTGTACCATGTTGTTCATGAGTCAGAGAGATATGGGAAATAGGAGAGCATTTTTGCTCTAAATTTTGCCCAGGAAGCATTAGGGGCAAAGCAAGGTATTGAACTATGGCTACCAAGGAGAGATATATGAAGAGAAAAAGAGAGTTAAGAATGAAAAGGCAAATCATGTGAACCAAACCAAAGACACTAATGACGATTATCATTGAGTTAGCAGATTTGTCGGTTTCATTTTCTCTCTTATCTAGACTCCATACTATTTGGTTGAAAGATTTCATTCTCCAAAAGATGCAGAGATTTGGCCACGTTATAGAAGATTGTTTCAAGACGGTGGTCTTGTCACCATCAAGAAAAGGCCCTGTTTGCCTACGCAAAGATTCATCATCAAGGTTTATAATACTCTTGTTTAGTGTAGAAAATTTACTTCTGGTTTTGTATTTATTTTACCTAAATGTGCTTTTCATTGTGAGGACTCCTAGATATAAGTTTTGTATTTATAGATAGAGAGATTGGTTCAGAGATAAATTGGACTTCTTGAAATGGCTAATTGGGTATTTACTTTAGATATATGAAATTCAGTTTCATGTTCTGCTTTTTGGTCAAGAACTCAAGATTCTAACAAGTCATCATTAACTAGCTCTTTGTTGTATCCTAAGGGTGATGAGCTTCGTGCTTTAAGCAACAATGGTTTTATCCCAAAAATTGAATTTTCTTTACCGATCAAATTTTGTTTCCTTCACCAGAAAACTCAAGGTACGAAGAGGAAGAAGCACAAACAAGCCTTTCATACAATTTCCAAGCTAAAGTTGTTGAGTGAAAGTCACCAACTTTTACCCTACGTCTTTCTTCATTCTCATAAAAAAATTTCTAAAATGTCATACTTCTAAAACGAGAAGGCTCAAGAGGGAATTGTTATTGCTCTTACAAAACATGGAGATATTAACAAAAATGCTAAATATGGGACTTATGTTTTTTTTTAACCCATCTTTTTCTACACTTTTTAGTCCCGTGGTTTTTAAAGTTATGCATTGTTCTCTTATACATTTGTTTTTCTTAATTTTTTCGTGGATGATTCTTTTGGCTAAAACCAAATATTCCGGTTAAGTTTCTTCTACCATCTTGGTGCGGAGAATGGTCTCCAAAACATGGAAATGACCACCAAACCTAGAAAACCAAATTCTAATAATGTAGGAGTCAACTTTCATATGTCCTTTAAAACTATATTGCGTATGAAATTATAATATAATTTAGTCTAAATAAAGCAAACACCACAATCACTACAAGAAATGTAGGTATTAATAACGGCCGTTCAACGCTATCTATCACATAACATAGCGTTTCCTTAAACGCTCTGACAGCGCCCGTCATCGTAGGTCTGGCACTTTAGATAGCGGACTTGTCGCATGCTATAGTTAATTGAACGACAATAGCGTTTATTGCGCAGCTATTATTAATGTTTATAATAGCGTGTAATAATTGTTATGATTGGATTGTACGTATACCAATTGTTTTACAAAGATAGCAAATATGTTGTGTTATTAAATTATTTTATAATGACCCGAAATTATATTTAAATAATTAATTTTAATTATAATAATTAATTTTTTTATTAAATTGTAATTTATTTTTGTAATATTATTTTAATAATAATAATTTAAAAACAATTTCTTATTTTTGTCGATTTCGATCCTGCGAAGTCGCGAGCTGATCGAGCTCGTAATACGCGAGCTGCTTTTAAAGATGCGAGTTGACGAGACGATCAGTAGATGAAGTTGCGAGCTGATCGTGCCCGTGATCTGCGAGTTGTTGATGACGCGAGGTGATTCGAGAGATTAGCCGCGAGATGGCGAAATGAAGTCACAAATCGGTTTTGGCGAGATGACGAGATTGTTTCCAACTTCGGCGAACTGGTCGATATGATGCTAGGCGGCGAGACGAAGACGTTTAAGTGTGTGAACAAGCCTCGATAAAAACCTTGTCTAGAAAACCCGGTGGGAAAAAAACAGACCAAGGGGAAAAGAACACAAGTCACATTCGTTCAAGTCGCCATTTTCGCCGAGTCCCAAATTCGGCGAGCCGATCGATACTAGTTATCCGCGAGTCGACTTCGAATTTGAGAAGTGGCGAGATGAAATCGCGAGTCGATCTGATGAAGTCGTGAGTTGATCTTATGAAGATGAAGTCGCGAGTTGATTTGACGAAGATGAAGTCGCGATTCGATCTGACGAAGACGAAGTCGCGAGTTGATCTGATGAAGATGATGTCGCGAGTTGATCTGATGAAGTCGCGAGTTGATCTGATGAAGATGAAGTCGCGAGTCAATTTTACGAAGATGAAGTCGCGATCGATCTGACGAAGACGAAGTCGCGAGTTGATCTGATGAAGATGATGTCGCGAGTTGATCTGATGAAGTCGCGAGTTGATCTGATGAAGATGAAGTCGCGAGTTGACCTGATGAAGTCGCAAGTTGATCGAGAGCGACGTAGCGAGTTAACCTGATGAAGTCGCGAGTTGATCGAGTGCGACGTAGCGAGTTGACCTGATGAAGTCGCGCGTTGATCAAGTGCGACGTAACGAGTTGATCTGACGAAGTCGCGAGGTCGCGAGCTGATCTGATGAAAATGATTTTGATGCAGAGATCGATTTGAACAAGTTTCGAGGGTGCGACTTGATCAACTCCACCGCGACTGCGAGGTCATGGTAATCGCTGAGAATCGAAGTCTTGAGAAAATGAAATCCTGAAGTCGCAAACTAAATTAGAGGATCAGCTCGCGAGGTCGCGTTTTCGAGCTAATACGAAGTTGAGGCATCGCAAGTCGGTCTGGTTCCCTATGAAACTGTGATACTTTAAGCCCAGATTCTCGGCCCAAATTAAAATGAGGCCCACCTCGAAAATCGAATCGCCAAAAATGCCTTTATAATTAGCGATGCTCCTCAGATTCTTCCCATAATTCTCATTTCTCCGAAAACAGGTTTGCTCTCTCTCTCTTTTCTCTCGTTTTTCTTTCAAGTGTTGATAGGGTTTTTTGCCGTCCCATCACTTCGTCGCCGCCGTGTTCTTCATCGCCGCCGTCGTGTTCTTAAGAAGAAATCTGAGTCTCCAATTTTTGATCCAAAAATAATGTCGTCAACAAATTCGATTAAGTCTGTCGATCTTGCCGAGGAGGAAAATTTGATCTGGGTATACTCGGAAAATAGCGAGTCCACTGTTGATGCGAGTTCAAGTTATGGCCGATTTCGTGGTCATGAGGAGACGAGCACCTCTGGTCGCGAGGAGGCGAGTCCTTTTAGTCGAGTGGATCGAGTTGGAGGTCATTCTCCTATTGCCGAATTGTTCTCCTATCCCTCCCCTGTCTTAAGGCAATTTTGCGAGACGAGGGAGATTGCTTCACCGATGCGATCTCCCCGACCCGATTACCAAGAGGGAGTTGGGACCTCACGCCCTTCGCAAATTGGCGAGGCTTCTGCTACTAATGAGCTGAGGCTAGTCGTGGAAATTCCACAACTCCGCGACGAGTCGCTTAGCCCTGCCGAGCCGCCTCCTCAAGTAAAGATCGAAGAATGTGCTAGGGAGTACAACTCGCTCATAGAAGCAGAAAGATTGGACGCCTGGATTGGATCCGGACTGGCCGAGGTGGTCAAGAAGAAAAAGATGAAGTCGAGGCAAAAACAACGCCCACCTCCAGGGTCTTCGTGGTGCGATGAGGATTCCCTGGCGATCCTTCGCCAAGAATGCGGAATAACCGATGCGGTCGAGATGATTGTGCCGACTCCTAAGCAGGAAGAAGATGATCCGCCTATCGGCACATTCACCGCTTATGAATGTTGGTTTAGGGATTGTTACCTTACATTCCCCATTCCAGCGTTGATCCTGCGGTACACGCGGGTTCATAAAATCGCGCTTGTACAGATCAACACTAGAGAAGTTCGTCAACTGGTCGGGCTTTTGACTTGAGCTTCCGAATGTGGCGAACCCATCGGACTTCGTCATCTTCATAATTTCCTCGAGTTTCGCAAGCATGTCGACCTGAGCGGTAAGAGGTTGTATAACTTGGCGAGTCGACCTATGTACAAAATTTTAGATGACTTTCCAAACAAAGACCACAGTTGGCGAAAGAGATTCTTCTTTGTGCCGATATCGGCTGCGTCTGTTGAAGAAGAACACTTGGTGGTGGCGAAGTGGGGAACACTTGGTAGACTTTCTTGATGTTTATCGCGCGAACTGATCCCTTGTGTTTTATATTAACTTTTTGTTCACTTGTTTTCACAGTTAGCAGACCGCTATTCACTCCTGTTGCCGGAATCGACGACTTGTTCAACAAGTTGAAGGCTCGGAAGTGTCTTTGGAATCGCCACTTCCATCATCGGAGAGTTGTTCGAGCTCGCGAGTCTATTTTAAACGACGAGGAAGACAAGCCTGATCAAAGCGAGTCCGAAGATCTCGAAATAATGTCGCCAAAGCCTACTTTCTGCGATATCGCCAAGCTGATCCTTAGAAGGCCGTTGTTGCTATTGTCGAGACGTCTGAACGGAGCATCGACAAAGAAAGTACTCCTACCTCCAAGAATAACGAGGTGGAGACCGTAGGTGCGAGTGGTACGTTGGCTATTATTCCTTTACAGCCAACTACCATTGAGGACGTGTCCGTCGAGTCTGAGCAACAATTGACTCAAAAACGAAAATACTCTGCTACTGACAAGGGCAAGGGTAAAGTTGGCGATAAGAAGAAAGCTCGTCGCGAACTGCCGACTCTGTCTCCAGGCCAGCCTATTCCTCCAGGTCCACGATCTGGAAAATCCGTCGAGCTCTACGACGACCCGTCTGCCGCGGCTGCCTTAATGGCTAAGATTACTTACCATGGCGATAACATTCCCAATTCGGAGATGTTGGTAAAGAGCAAGGTCTATAAGGAGTTCGCGTCTTGCCACGCCAAGGTAAATCCTTATTTATTCCATCTGATCCGCCTCACTCTTTTTCTCATATTTCGACCCCTTTGCAGGCCCTCGCCCATTGCAAGAGGATGGTCATAGCATATGACCAAGAGGCGAGGTCCAGGCAAGCCTTTATCGACGAGGCCAGGAGGAAGGAAGAAAACGAGAGGAAGGAGCTCGCGGATAAGATGAGCGTACTCGCTGCTGAGCGCGACGCGTACAAGAAGAGCTCGGACGACTTGGGCATCCATCTTCAAAGAGTTGGTCTTGAGAAGAAGAAGGCCGAGGATAAAAATGCCGAGCTGGAGGCAGAATTATCTGCTCTGAAAGCGAGCCGCGAGAAGGATCTCGAAGCGGCAGCTTCGTCTGCGAGGCGATCTGCGGCGGCTGAGGTTCAAGCCAAATTGGACCGTGCTAACGAGATGTTTCGTAAACTGATGAAGAAGCCGATTACGAAAATGGAGAGCACTGAGGAACCTTTCGACCCTAAGGCCGAACGTGCTCTATTAGTCGAGAATATGGCATCGCTCGAAAAAGCTGACGAGATCTTCGATGCGATGGTTGTCGACTTGAAGAAGATATTAGGTATGAATTACGTCGTCCCCATTAATGTAGCGGATATCGTTGTTTCTCCGCGAGTCGATGTTAGCGCTAAGTCTGTTGGTATTAATGTAGCTTCCGGCTCTAATGACGGCTCTCTGGGTATGCGGCTGCGAAGTGCGAGCGAGGAGCTGAGCGACAGCGAGTCGGGCGAGACCGATAAGACTGTTGATCCCGACCAAGCTGTAGTTACTGAGCCTCAGCACGAGCCGGTTCTCTTAGAGCAGGATCCGAAGACAGGCGAGGCCGCGAGTTCAGCTAGTAAGGCTGTTTTAGCCAAAGAAAGAGTTGAAGAGGGCGAGCTGGTCGCCGAGGATAAAGGTGTCGAAGATGGCGAGCTTGTCGCCTAATCCACCTTGTAGTTTATTTTTGTTTTCCTTTTGTTTTGCTAAGGTTTTAAGACTTGTTTTTGTTTCGGTGCCTGGACGGCTTTATCCAACTTGTGACATTTATCTGCATGGTTGGTCGAACCCAAATATTTTATGAAAAATTTGGATTTCTTGCGACATGGTTTATCGTTTTTAGATTCGCCATTTTTGGCGAGACCTGTTAGGGCTTGCTTTGCGAGGTGTTTCAAAGTGGCTTAGAGGCGATGCGGTTTTAAGACGCTTAGAAGGCGATGAGGTTTTAAGATGATTAGAGGCGATGCGGTTTTAAGACGCTTAGAGGCGAAACACTGATAGTATCGCCGCAAAATTCGCCATGTTTGGCGAGGCCTGTTATAGCTTGTCAGCTAGGCATGTTATAGTTTGTTTACTTAAAGCAAATTTCGGAGTATAGATGGATTCCACAGAATCTCTTACCCGATTATAATCTCTGTCCAGATTATATTTGCCAAGTTCGACCAGTGTTAAGTATAACTGGGTTTTTGAGACGAACACCCTGGTTTACGGTCGTATTCCACTGAATACATTCGCTCCAGTGATGAACTCTAAATTTATATAGCGCGCTTTATCCACTTTGGATGTATAGGTAAACTTCGCGATGAAGTGTTTTAGATCGTTATTATGGTCAGTAATGACGACGAGGCGCGTGTAGACATTTAAGTCGTTTGCGAATTGATCGAGTCGCGTGTAGACAGTTAAGTCGTTTAGCGAGCTGATCGAGTTTTAATAACTGTCGCGTGTAGACATTTAAGTCGTTTGCGAATTGATCGAGTCGCGTGTAGACAGTTAAGTCGTTTAGCGAGCTGATCGAGTTGTACCAACTGTCGCGTGTAGACATTTAAGTCGTTTGCGAATTGATCGAGTTGCGTGTAGACAGTTAAGTCGTTTAGTGAACTGATCGAGTTTTAACAACTGTCGCGTGTAGACATTTAAGTCGTTTGCGAATTGATCGAGTCGCGTGTAGACAGTTAAGTCGTTTAGCGAGCTGATCGAGTTGTACCAACTGTCGCGTGTAGATATTTAAGTCGTTTGCGAATTGATCGAGTCGCGTGTAGACAGTTAAGTCGTTTAGCGAGCTGATCGAGTTGTACCAACTGTCGCGTGTAGAAATTTAAGTTGTTTGCGAATTGATCGAGTCGCGTGTAGACAGTTAAGTCGTTTAGCGAGCTGATCGAGTTGTACCAACTATCGCGTGTAGACATTTAAGTTGTTTGCAAATTGATCGAGTCGCGTGTAGACAGTTAAGTCGTTTAGCGAGCTGATCGAGTTGTACCAACTGTCACGTGTAGACATTTAAGTTGTTTGCGAATTGATCGAGTCGCGTGTAGACAGTTAAGTCGTTTAGCGAGCTGATCGAGTTGTAACAACTGTCGCGTGTAGACATTTAAGTCGTTTGCGAATTGGTCGAGTCGCGTGTAGACAGTTAAGTCATTTAGCGAGCTGATCGAGTTTGAACAACTGTCGCGTATAGACATTTGAGTCGTTTGCGAATTGATCGAGTCGCGTGTAGACAGTTAAGTCGTTTAGCGACCTGATCGAGTTGTAACAATTGTCGCGTGTAGACATTTAAGTCGTTTGCGAATTGATCGAGTCGCGTGTAGACAATTAAGTCGTTTAGCGAGCTGACCGAGTTGTACCAACTATCGCGTGTAGACATTTAAGTTGTTTGCGAATTGATCGAGTCGCGTGTAAACAGTTAAGTCGTTTAGCGAGCTGATCGATTTTTAACAACTGTCGCGTGTAGACATTTAAGTCGTTTGCGAATTGATCGAGTCGCGTGTAGACAGTTAAGTCGTTTAGCGAGCTGATCGAGTTGTACCAACTGTCGCGTGTAGACATTTAAGTCGTTTGCCAATTAATCTAGTCGCGTGTAGACAGTTAAGTTGTTTAGCGAGCTGATCGAGTTGTAACAACTGTCGCGTGTAGACATTTAAGTCATTTGCGAATTGATCGAGTCGCGTGTAGACAGTTAAGTCATTTAGCGAGCTGATCGAGTTTTAACAACTGTCGCGTATAGACATTTGAGTCGTTTGCGAATTGATCGAGTCGCGTGTAGACAGTTAAGTCGTTTGCGAATTGATCAAGTCCCGTGTAGACAGTTAAGTCGTTTAGCGAGTTGATCGAGTTGTAACAATGTCGCGTGTAGACATTTAAGTCGTTTGCGAATTGATCGAGTTGAAACAACTTTAGTTTATTACACCGGGTTTGGGAGTATGGATATACGGATACACCTCCCCCCCCTTTTTCGAATAGGGGGGCAACTGAACTCGTTCGAAAACGAGCTGCCTACGTACCCTGTGAAGGGATCAAGTCGCACCGTAGTTTAAGTCAAACGACTTAGTACTTTTTAGCAGTAGTATTTCTTTACATGTCGCGCATTCCAGGAATGCGGGATCATCTCGTCCTTCATGTTAGCGATTTCGTAAACGCCTGGATGGACCACCTTCGTGATCTGGTAAGGCCCTTCCCAGTGAGCGCCGAGCTTGCCGGCATTTATCTCGGCCGTATTCTGAAAAATTCCGTGAAGGACGAGGTCACCTTCGTGGAAACGCCGAACTCGCACTTTAGAGTTGTAATATTTGGCCGCCGTAATTTGATATTCGGTCATTTTCATAAGAGCTTGGTCGCGCCTTTCGATGATGAAATCGAGCTCGTCGAGCATGAGGAGATGATTGAGACCTTCCTGTTCAGGAAGTAATAGTCGGCGAACTCCTGAGAAGTGGACCTCGGGAGGAATTTCACACTCTGTTCCGTAGACGAGGACAAAAGGTGTCTCGCCCGTAGTGCGACGAGGTGTGGTTCGATATAACCACAAAAAGCCTTCGAGTTCATCTGCCCAACGACCTTTTTTAGCATCGAATCGAGTCTTTAGCCCGTGAATAACTGTTTTGTTTGATGCCTCCGCCTGACCGTTGCCTTGTGGGCAGCAAGGTGTCGACTTGCTGACTCTGATCTTCAACTTGTCGCAGAAAAGTTCAAACTGCTTGGAGATGAACTGCGAACCGTTGTTAGTTACTATTTCGTAGGCCACGCCGTGACGACAAATGATATTCTTCCAGACGAAGTTTTCGACATGCTTGTCCTTGATCGATCCGAATCTTCCGCCTCTATCCACTTAGAAAAATAATCCGTCAGGACTAGCAGATATCGCTTCTGCCGAGATGGATGGAGCGGTCTGACGATGTCCATTGCCCATCTCATGAAGGGATAAGGCAAGGTGACCGAACTCAAAAACTCTGTAGGTAGATGGAGGAAAGGACCATGGCGTTGATATTTCTCGCATTTTGCCGCAAACAGCTCGCAGTCTTTTATCATTGTTGGCCAGAAATATTCATGTCGTTTAATTCGAATGGCGAGTGAGCGACCTCCCTTTTTGTTTTAGGCGAGGCCATCTGGATTAGCGCTTGGATTTGCTTCGGATTTGCCTCGATCCCGCGACGAGTTACCATATAGCCGAGGAACTCGCCTGAGGTCACGCCGAAACGACAGTTCGCCGGATTAAGCTTCATGTTATACTTGTTTAGTAGCACAAAGCATTCTGCGAGGTGGCCGACATGGTCCTTTTCCTCGAGCGATTTGATGAGCATATCGTCAATATAGACCTCTATTGTCTTGCAGAGGAGGCCTTCGAACATCCTGTTCACCAATCGCTGATAAGTAGCCTAAGCGTTCTTAAGGCCGAATGGCATGACCTTGTAGCAATAGATCCCGCGATCTGTAATGAAAGAAGTTTTATTGCGATCGCCAGGGTGCATAAAAATTTGATTGTTGCCAGAGAAAGCATCCATAAATGATAACAGCTTGTTCCCAGATGTCGACTCGACGAGGCGGTCGATATGAGGAAGAGGGAAACTGTCTTTTGGGCATGCCTTGTTTAAATCCGTGAAATCCACACAGACTCGCCACTTGCTATTCTTCTTCTTCACGACGACTGGATTAGCGAGCCAATCCGGATATCTGACCTCAGCAATCGAACCGGCCCGCATGAGTTTTTCAACTTCGTCGTTCACCGCTTAAGCTCTATCCGGTCCGAGTCGCCTTCGCTTCTGTTTTATGGGTTTGAAGGTCGAATCGACATTCAACTCGTGACAGATGATGTTGATGTCAATACCGGGCATATCCTCTGCGGCCCATGCGAAAGTGCTAACGTTCTTCTTAAGGAATTTGACAAGTTCGAGCCTGACGGCTTCATCAAGCGTTGCACCAATCTCCACACACTTCTCCGGCAACTCGTCGTCAATGCAAACCGATATGACGGGTTCGCATGTCGGACCCGCTCCTTCTTCTTCGGCGGCTTCCGCGATCAGTAGTTGCTACAAAACGTCCGAGATTTCCCTGACGGGTTCCCTGTCCGTTTTGAGCTTTTTTCGCGGCTCGCTCGGAATGGCCACTGCCGCCTGATTCCTTAGTTTGTGCGTGGTCATGAAGCAAGACCGCGACGCCGACTGACTCCCTCTGATTGTTTTGATCCCGATTTTTGTTGGAAACTTAAGGCAGAGATGATATGTCGAAGCGACAGCGCGCCTCGAATTGAGCCAAGGGGTTCCCATTATCACGTTGTAAATCGCCGGGTTGTCCGAGACCGCAAACTCCACTATTTTTGTTACTCCTTCCGCACACACTGGAAGTTTGATCGTTCCAAGTATCATTGTCGTTTCGCCATTGAATCCGGTCAAAGGCTTGGGATAGGATTCGACTTGAGCGAGGTCGATTTCCATACACTTAAGAGCATCAGTGAAAATGATGTCGACTGTGCTTCCAGTATCGATCAAAACGCGACCCGTGTCCCATCCTGCGACGGCGAGTCGGATGACAAGCGGGTCGTCGTGAGGTTTGTCAATATTATCGATCTCATTCTCTTTGAACTTGATGACATCGTTTGGAAACTTGGACGGTATGGGCTTATTCGCTCCTCCCTCAGCTCGTCTTTGATAAGCTTTGATTGACGAGATGGTGTTTGAACAATAGCGCGAGCTGCCCATGATCATGTTGCAGACTTTTTGTTTCGAGCCGCTTTGGCCATCACTATTATTTTGCCGGCCGAGGTGGACCTCGTTGTTATTCCGCCTGTCCCGTTTGTGATTATTGTTATTGTCCCCGGACGGACCGTCTCTTTTTCTTGCATCGTCGAATTGCTCGAGCTGAAAATCGTGAACATTTATATTTCCTTTGAGCTCTCCGGTGGCAAGCTTCGCTGCGAGTCGCAATACGAGTACTCGGCAGTTAGCCGTCGAATGTCCACCCATTTTGTGCAAGTCGCAATATGAGGATTCGTCGTAAGGCGAGTTCCTTATACACGTATTGCCGTTATTACGACCTGGAGTGCCATTTCCGCGACCTCGCCCCCTTCCTCGACCGAAGCCTGGCGAGTCCACCTGGTTGTTATGGGCACCCTTAAAACCTCCCTCGTGCTGCACAAAGTTGCCTGGTTTCTTCTTTGTTGCAGCTGGGGCTTCTCGCGGATTGGGAACTTTGGCCTTCCCATACTTCTGGCCCATAACTCTTGTTTCATCCTCGCTTTTTGCGAAGCCATTGGCGCGATGAAGCGCATCTTGAATAGACGAGGGCTCGTTGATCGTCATCTCCTTTCGGAAATCCGAGTCGTACCACAGAGCCTTTCGAAGCGCACTCAGTGCGGACTGGTCGTCAATCCCCTTCACCTGAGTAAGCATTGCCTTAAAGCGCTCGATGAAAACTCCGAGGGCTTCGCTAGCCGCTTGCGAAATGGTGTAAAGAACAGCCTCGGACGTCCTACGCTTGATTAAGATTGCGTACTGCTTTAGGAACGCTTCGGAGAGCTGTGCGAAGCTGTCGATCGAATTCTTCTTCATCCCCGTGAACCAATAGAGAGCAGCCCCCTTGAGGTGCTCCACGAAGAGGAGGCAACAACCAACGTCGATTTCGTCGAGTCGGAAATTGGGTCGCCACATAGCGATTAAGAAAGCTCTAATATGCTCTGTGGGGTCGCCCTTGCCATCATAAATTGGAAGCCTGAGCTTCCCCGGATCGGATAGACGCGCCTTTGTTATTCGCGTGGTGAAAGGAGTAGTGCGAGCTTCTTCAAGGACGCGGTCGATCTCTGGCGCCTTGCTTGTGGCGCGATGGACCTATGACCTCATATCCTTAAGATCGCGAGCTGTCTGCTGCATGATGTCTTTGAGCTCGTCCATCTCCTTTTGCTGCGAAGCGATAGCTCCGCGATTGGTCAGAGCTTCGGCCTGCTCCATCCATCGCGCATTCTCTGCGATTTCGCCCTCATCCCGACTTTGGACACGACTGGTCGGCCGACTAGGTTAAGTGGTTCTGAATTCGCGTCCTTCTAGATCATTTGCGATTGCAACTATACCTCCAGTTGCATCTGCGACGAGGATGGCTCCGTCTCTGAGAGGTGTATGATCTTCGCGAGCCCCGCGAGCTGAAGGTGAGGCCGCTGGAGAGAAGTTAAGAGCGATCGGGGTGACGCGACGTATAGCACCGTGAGGTAGGCTTTGAGACTGACGAGCTGTCGACAACGCCTTGATCTCGGCGGTCAGGTTGCTGTTGATGGTTTCCTGACTCTGCGATTGCTTGAGCAACTGCTCGAGCATTGCTTTGAGCTGATCGAAAGCGGCCGGTGTTGCCGGGTCGGCCGAGTTGGTATTGGCGGTCGTTTGGTTTTGCTGTAGGGACAGATTTGCCCGCTTCCGCCTCCAATGCAGACTGGCT